>CM060412.1:150587104-151192652 GCA_030545235.1 Helianthus tuberosus
CCGAATACACTTGGGAACTCAAGAGTCACATGAAGGAAAAGTATCCACACCTGTTTCCTAAGTCTTCTTCAATTTCGGGACGAAATTCCCAAAAGGAGGGGAGACTGTAACACCCGACTCTTTTGTACTTTCCCTTTATAGAAAGTTTTGTTCGTATTTCTATTTTTGGAAACTTTGTATTCTTGTAATCGTTCTTTCCTTGTAAACCGTTGTAAAATCCGAGACTTGGATCATGAATGAAACTCGCATTTTGTTAATTACATGTTACACATACTTTATACATGCTCAAACATTCAATTTCGTGGAACAAATGATACTTATTCACAATTCTTGGATACTATGTGCCAAAATTGTAAATACGTGAAACTTATGAAAGATACGTACTTTGAACATAAACGACACTTGATTATAATACTTTACACTTAATTATACTTGGTTTATACTTCTCGTGCTTGAACTTACCTTAAAATATGCTTATATGACAAGAATGGCCCTTGAAAGTCCTTAAATCATCAATTAAACAACTTCAGGGACTAAAATGTCATTTTTGAAAGTTTATGTCTGATAAGCCAGCCCCCGGGCGGCCCGCTTTGACTTAAGGGATACCTAATGCGGGCCGCATTAGACCTCTGTTACGCGAAAATGTAATCTGCTTCAATCAGACGCGTTTTGGCACGAATCCCACACTCATTCTACTCCCCAATCACCTTCCTTCCACCTCTAAACACCTCCAATCACCACCAAACTTCACCATTATAAATACAACCCTCCTTCACACCATTTTACACTTTCACAACACTCAAAACTCTCCAAAATACTCTCTAGTTCTTGCAAGAATCTGCATTTTCGGGTAAACACATACCCTTGCACTAAAGTGAGCATATCTTGCTCATTTCTTAACCAAATCACTTGATTCTTCTTCCTACTTGTTTGGATAATCATAGGGTATGATTCCTTGACTTCTCCTTGGAGAAATCAGACCCGGAAATCCCCTGAAATCATCCACCAACTTTCTGTTTTGGTTTATGTTCTTCAAAGTTTACTTAAACTCATACAACTTGTGTCAAACACATCTCATACCTATGTCCCAATGCTTACAACCTCTCCCATGGTTGGTTAGGCTTAAAAACAAGGTTGAGACACTATAAATCAGAGGTTAAAACCTCAAATAATTCTGTTTTGTTTAGGGTATTTAACCCACAAATCATGTTCAAGCTTGTGCTTTGATGTAGAGTGATTATGGAGCAACTTGGGTTGTTCCAACATAAAATCCTCACATGGTTTGATGATTTCTCTTAGAATAGCTTGTTATATTATTGTACATACCTTAGTTCTTGACCCTCCTTGGTTGTTTTTACATCAAATGTAGTGGTGAACATACAAGGGGTTCCTAAATGGAAGCTTGTCCTTCCTACCCCGTACATGACTTATATGATAAACTTGAGGTACCTAAATGGGGATTTAATCCTCTACCTCCTACTTGAATCATTGGACCTAATAATATACTTACCCTATATACGTATATACACTCATTCGAACCTTTAATGTTAAACTCGTGTTTATATGTTAAAGTAAGTAGAATATCATCTAAAGACCTAGAACACCAAGTATGATTCTAATGGGCGTACTACCCATGAAAACATTTTAACCCTAGTGGTTACATAGTGTCATACAAGGGTTACTAAGTTAAAAAGATGATTATTTTCCGTAGCATACTTTATTTTACCTTGTGATATGTTAAAACTCCGAATCTTCCGTTAAACGCCAAACTCATACACTTTGTTCCTTTGTGTAGAAGGACAAGGTGCTCCAACTTAGCTAATCCAACCACCAACACACTCTCGGATTCTCAAGTTCAAGACTTGCAAAACCGTGAGTATACTCGTATTTTCCCCTTTTACTTTTACCACTTTTGGGGTGTAACATGTTTACTTATCACAAACTTGCACATGAACATTTTGCTTAAACACATGAACATTTCTACTAATATGCTTGTATACGTGATTGCTTGATACATAAATTTGGGTGAGACTTATGTGTAGAACTTATCATTAACTTCGTACGAGCCAAACCTTGACATATGTAGCGCTATAGGATTAACGACCCGCCCGAAACTTGGGGTAATGTCATGAGCATATTGCGTTTTCTTGGTTTGATATGTTAGACACATGCCATATTTAGTGGATATCTTGGATCACATGCTTATTATGAGGAATTGTTCAAAACTTATCTTTTGCTATGTATGTACCAAACTTGTATACTCGCCATTGCTTTTGCATTGAATTGTATTTTTAAACATGTTACAGGTTGATGATGATGGTACTATGAAAAGAAGTAGCGTTGATGCCTAGATACACATATAGACGTTAGGTTTAATATGTTGTATCAATTTTTCTTATGTTGTTATGTACTTCTTCGAACTTGTTGTATTTGAATTTCTTGTAATGTTGACAATCACTTTATGCAATGTAATCGGTTTATTAAATATTGTCACAAATAGCGTTATGATGTCTCTAGCAATCTTCACACTTCGTCTCATCCCGATGTTTCCGCCATTGGTTGGGGTGTGACAGATTGGTATCAGAGCCATAACTATAGGGAATTAGGAAAATTGCCATGCTTTTGCCCTAGTCTATAGTTTTAGGAACTTTGTCTCTTATTTGTTGTTTAAGTCTTATGCATTCTACCTTTCATGCTTCCTAGCTACACTTCTTGTTGTTAAATTTACATGCCTTTCCTAAGGTTAACACAAAGACACTTTTGATTATTTGTATACTCTTGTAACACAAACGAGACGACTTTACCAAAATAGGCGTGAAACCCACAATTTGGTAAACGACTCTCATTCTACCTTGATCTATTTTTGCACGAAATTTCACCATTAAGCTAGGAGTGAGATCCACAACTTAATGGTAATTTCCTTTTCAACTCTAGTGGACCCTTGTCAAGTGTTGAAATTTTATTTGACCCGACAAGTACCAACCACATTTAGGGTACGAAATCTTCAAGTTAGGGGTAACCCGCACCTTGTCGATTAAGTCCCACTCCTCGATTTTCGATCTCACCAAAGTCCCGATTGTTTGATCGATTAGAGACGTGTAGTAACTGGAAGGGTAAGATACCGTTAATCGCTTCTCGACGAGAGTATCTTACCTATAGGCCAAAGCACGCTTTCTCTAATTCGAAAGGACCTTCGACCCACTTTGGAATAGTCGACGTTTCTCTACCCGAAACAATCCAATGTTTTATTGAGCCTCTCTTTTATGTATCTCAATTTATATGTGATTTTATACTTGAGCATTCTTCATTTCAAACTTTTTTTTTAACTCGTTTTGCACGTCATCGCAACCAAGAACAATAATAATCCTCGTGAACAAACTAAATTTACATCTTTTACGCAAATCATACGTGTTATGCTTGTTGAATACATGTTGGAAAACTTATGCTTTATGTGAACTTACATGATACATGAACAATTACATGTTTTTACATGCAAAAACCTTACTTTTAATTCATGATCGAGGTCTCATCCTTTCCTTCTCTTTCAATCTTCTAGATGTCGACTAGCATTTCCAAGAAAAGCAAGTCAAAGAAGGGTTCGACTTCCAAAACCATGTCACAAAAGGATTGCATGAGATTCATGGCCAAACAATTTGCTAAGGTCCTACCCGATGTTGTTAGCAAGATTCAAACAAACACCGATTCACCACATGGCTCTGTCGACTCAAAGGCAGACAAACCCAAATCAGCCTTCCAGTTTAAGCAATTCATGGCTTGTAAACCCTTGGAGTTTACTGGCAAAAATGGCGCTACCGCCATGATGAACTGGATCGATGCAATCGAGCTTACCTTCCTGCAAAGTGGCTGCCCTGATGAACTAAGAACCTTGAACGCAACTGGGGTGTTTCGTGAAAAGGCACTCGAATGGTGGACAACAGAACGCAACAAGAGGGGAAACGAGGTTGCACATGCTATGCCTTGGGGCGAATTCAAACAACTTATGAAAGACCACTTCTGTCCTCCCCACGAACTCCAAAAGTTGGAGAACGAATTTTGGGACCTCACTCAGAAAGGGGGTGACATGGATGGCCTGATTACGCGTTTTAAATAACTCAGTGTCCTCTGCCCTGGACAAGTTGAGACCGTCCCCAAGTCAATAGCCAAATTCGTTCGTTGTGTTGCACCTTCCCTGACAAACCACCTTGCCTCTGCCAACCCCCAAACCTTAGAAGATGCTTTTCGCATAGCCACCGAACTTAACAACAACTGCGTCCTTCATGGAACCTTTGACAAGGTTTCAACGAAGAGTGCACGTCAGGCTACAGTCGACTCTACTACCGATGGACCAGTATCTTCCCAATCATCCAGGAGAAACCAAGGCAGGAAGCGGAAGGCTTCTAGCCAAAATTGTGCGGTTGTCACTCCGCCAAACCCACAACCCCTACAAACCGTACCCGCTAATGCCAACGAGGAAGCCCCACACAAGGGTTATGTTGGGACGCTACCTAAGTGTGGAAAATGCCAATATCATCACCCTCCAAACGCTCAATGTCGAAAGTGCGACAAGTGTGGCCGAAATGGGCATACAGCGCCATACTGCCGCATGACATCAGATCAAGTCGCTCCTGTGCGAGCATGCTTCATTTGTGGCGATACCAAACATATGGCCAACGTCTGCCCTCAACGTTACCAATCGCAACAGCCTCGACAGCAACAACCACAACAACAACCTCAACCACCACAACAGCAGCAACAACAAGCTTTGCCACCCGCTCGAGGTCGAGCTTTTCTTCTCACTACTGCTCAGGCTCAGAATGCGAACGACGTCATTACTGGTACGTTTCTTGTTAACCATGTTTATGCTTCATGCCTATTTGATACCGGTGCCGATAAAAGTTTTGTGTCGTTAGAATTCGAGTCTTTGCTCAAGTGTAAACGCTCTAAGTTACCACAATCTTTCGCCGTCGAAGTCGCTAATGGCAAAACCGTCGTTGTTGATTCCGTCCTCTCCAATTGTTCTTTGATCCTTAACGATCATACGTTTTCAATCGATCTCATACCTATGCAAATGGGTAGTTTCGACGTCATAGTAGGCATGGACTGGCTTAAGCGAGTTCGTGCTGAAGTTGTCTGTTCGGAGAAGTTCGTTCGCTTACCTCTTCCAAACGGTGACTCTCTACACGTCTATGGTGAAAAGCCTTCTCAAGGCCTTAAGCTTATGTCGTGTACCAAGGCAAACAAATGCTTACGCAAGGGTACCTTCGCCTTTCTCGCCCACATTGTGGAAAAGAGGGACAAAGGCCCAAGCATAAGCGACGTTCCCGTTGTACGTGACTTCCCTGATGTTTTTCCCGATGACCTTCTTGGTCCGCCTCCTGCTCGTCCTGTCGACTTTCGAATCGATTTGGTGCCTGGCGCAACGCCTGTCGCTAAATCTCCTTATCGTTTAGCACCCTCTGAGATGCAAGAGCTCTCAAGTCAACTTCAAGAGCTTCTTGATAAAGGCTTTATACGCCCTAGTACTTCTCCTTGGGGCGCTCCCGTTCTGTTCGTCAAAAAGAAAGATGGGTCATTCCGAATGTGCATTGACTATCGTGAGCTCAACAAGCTTACCATCAAAAACCGATACCCTCTTCCACGTATCGACGACCTCTTCGACCAGTTGCAAGGCGCAACCTGCTTTTCAAAAATCGATCTTCGTTCTGGGTATCACCAACTTCGAGTCCTCGAAGAAGATGTGCCTAAAACCGCCTTCCGTACACGTTATGGTCACTACGAATTCGTGGTCATGCCCTTTGGTTTGACCAACGCGCCTGCGGTGTTCATGGACTTGATGAACCGCGTGTGCAAAGCGTATTTGGACCGTTTCGTGATCGTTTTCATTGACGATATTCTCATCTATTCCAAGACACAAGAAGAGCATAAACAACACTTGCGTCTTATTCTCGAACTTCTTCGTGCTGAACGTCTGTACGCCAAATTCTCCAAATGCGAATTCTGGCTAAAAGAGGTTCAATTCCTTGGTCATACTGTCAACGAACTTGGTATACACGTCGACCCCGCTAAAATCGAAGCTGTGAAAAATTGGGTCACACCTACATCTCCATCTGAAATTCGTTCGTTTCTTGGTCTTGCTGGTTACTATCGTCGCTTCATCTCCAACTTTTCGAAAATCGCCGTCCCCTTAACCTCCTTGACTCAAAAAGGGGAACCTTTTGTTTGGGGTTCCAAACAAGAGGAGTCTTTTCAAACGCTTAAGGACATGCTTTGCAACGCTCCTATCCTCACACTCCCTGATGGGAACGACGACTTTGTCGTGTATTGCGATGCCTCCCGCCTCGGTCTAGGTTGTGTGCTTATGCAACGAGACAAAGTCATCGCTTACGCGTCAAGGCAACTCAAAATACATGAGAAGAACTACACTACTCACGACCTTGAACTTGGCGCAGTGGTTTTTGCGTTGAAGATTTGGCGACACTACCTTTATGGTACTAAGTGTGTGGTCTTCACCGACCATAGGAGCCTACAACACATCTTCGATCAAAAAGAACTGAACATGCGTCAACGCCGTTGGGTAGAATTGTTAAACGACTACGATTGTGAAATCAAATACCATCCAGGCAAGGCGAACGTAGTAGCCGACGCCCTTAGTCGTAAAACTCATGTAATGGGTATTCGCTGTCATCAAATGGTTAACGATCTTCAATGCCGCATACGTAAAGCTCAATATGCCTCCATTAACGAAGGAAACTTCGCGGCAGAGGTACATGGCGCTAAGGAACATGAGCTCGTGTCTAAATCCGATGGTATCTTATACTATCTCAATCGTGTCTGGATCCCAAATCGCGACAACCTTCGAGACTTTCTCATGAATGAGGCACACAAAACAAGGTATTTTGTTCACCCTGGAGCCGACAAGATGTACCACGATATGCGTACATCATATTGGTGGCCTGGGATGAAGAGAGACATCGCCTCATACGTTGCAAAATGCCTCACGTGCTCAAGGGTAAAAGCTGAACATCAACGTCCCTCTGGCTTACTTGAACAGCCAATAATTCCTATGTGGAAGTGGGAAAACATTGCCATGGATTTTATCACCAAGCTCCCCCGTACTTCTTCTGGTTACGATAGTATTTGGGTGATCATAGATCGATTGACCAAATCTGCCCACTTTCTTCCCATTCGTGAAGATTACAAGGTCGAGAAATTGGCTCGAATCTACACGGATGAAATCATTTGTCGTCACGGTACTCCCTTAGACATCATTTCCGACCGTGATGCTCGTTTTACGTCTCGTCTTTGGCAAACCTTTCAATCTGCTATGGGTACTGCTCTTAACCTTAGCACCGCTTTCCATCCTCAAACAGACGGTCAAACCGAGCGTACTATCCAAACCTTAGAGGATATGCTTCGTTCATGCGTATTAGATTTTGGTGGTAACTGGGATAGACACTTGCCCTTGGTCGAATTCTCGTACAATAACAGTTATCACTCGTGTATTAAAATGGCACCTTTCGAAGCATTGTATGGTCGCAAGTGTCGTTCGCCTAGTGGTTGGCATGAGGTTGGTGACTCTCAACTCTCTGGTCCCGAGCTTATACAAGAAGCAACGGACAAGATTTTACAGGTTCGAGACAACTTACTAAAAGCCAGGGAACGACAAAAGGTTTACGCTGACAAAGATCGCAAACACATGGAATTCGAGGCAGGAGACTTAGTACTTCTCAAGGTATCCCCTTGGAGAGGCGTAGTTCGATTTGGTAGGAGGGGAAAGCTCGCACCACGCTATGTGGGTCCTTTCAAGGTTCTTGAAAGGATTGGCACGGTTGCGTATAAACTGGATCTGCCTGAGGAGCTCAACAATGTACATCCTGTCTTCCATGTTTCCAATCTAAAGAAGTGTCACGCTGAGGAAAGACTTCAAGTTCCCCTCGAAGACCTCCAGATAAACGACACTTTGCATTTTGTGGAGAAACCCGTCGAAGTCGTGGATCAAAAGGTCAAGTTATTGAGGCGCAGCAAAATTCCTATCGTCAAGATTCGATGGGAAGGTAAACGTGGCGCCGAATACACTTGGGAACTCAAGAGTCACATGAAGGAAAAGTATCCACATCTGTTTCCTAAGTCTTCTTCAATTTCGGGACGAAATTCCCAAAAGGAGGGGAGACTGTAACACCCGACTCTTTTGTACTTTCCCTTTATAGAAAGTTTTGTTCGTATTTCTATTTTTGGAAACTTTGTATTCTTGTAATCGTTCTTTCCTTGTAAACCGTTGTAAAATCCGAGACTTGGATCATGAATGAAACTCGCATTTTGTTAATTACATGTTACACATACTTTATACATGCTCAAACATTCAATTTCGTGGAACAAATGATACTTATTCACAATTCTTGGATACTATGTGCCAAAATTGTAAATACGTGAAACTTATGAAAGATACGTACTTTGAACATAAACGACACTTGATTATAATACTTTACACTTAATTATACTTGGTTTATACTTCTCGTGCTTGAACTTACCTTAAAATATGCTTATATGACAAGAATGGCCCTTGAAAGTCCTTAAATCATCAATTAAACAACTTCAGGGACTAAAATGTCATTTTTGAAAGTTTATGTCTGATAAGCCAGCCCCCGGGCGGCCCGCTTTGACTTAAGGGATACCTAATGCGGGCCGCATTAGACCTCTGTTACGCGAAAATGTAATCTGCTTCAATCAGACGCGTTTTGGCACGAATCCCACACTCATTCTACTCCCCAATCACCTTCCTTCCACCTCTAAACACCTCCAATCACCACCAAACTTCACCAGTATAAATACAACCCTCCTTCACACCATTTTACACTTTCACAACACTCAAAACTCTCCAAAATACTCTCTAGTTCTTGCAAGAATCTGCATTTTCGGGTAAACACATACCCTTGCACTAAAGTGAGCATATCTTGCTCATTTCTTAACCAAATCACTTGATTCTTCTTCCTACTTGTTTGGATAATCATAGGGTATGATTCCTTGACTTCTCCTTGGAGAAATCAGACCCGGAAATCCCCTGAAATCATCCACCAACTTTCTGTTTTGGTTTATGTTCTTCAAAGTTTACTTAAACTCATACAACTTGTGTCAAACACATCTCATACCTATGTCCCAATGCTTACAACCTCTCCCATGGTTGGTTAGGCTTAAAAACAAGGTTGAGACACTATAAATCAGAGGTTAAAACCTCAAATAATTCTGTTTTGTTTAGGGTATTTAACCCACAAATCATGTTCAAGCTTGTGCTTTGATGTAGAGTGATTATGGAGCAACTTGGGTTGTTCCAACATAAAATCCTCACATGGTTTGATGATTTCTCTTAGAATAGCTTGTTATATTATTGTACATACCTTAGTTCTTGACCCTCCTTGGTTGTTTTTACATCAAGTGTAGTGGTGAACATACAAGGGGTTCCTAAATGGAAGCTTGTCCTTCCTACCCCGTACATGACTTATATGATAAACTTGAGGTACCTAAATGGGGATTTAATCCTCTACCTCCTACTTGAATCATTGGACCTAATAATATACTTACCCTATATACGTATATACACTCATTCGAACCTTTAATGTTAAACTCGTGTTTATATGTTAAAGTAAGTAGAATATCATCTAAAGACCTAGAACACCAAGTATGATTCTAATGGGCGTACTACCCATGAAAACATTTTAACCCTAGTGGTTACATAGTGTCATACAAGGGTTACTAAGTTAAAAAGATGATTATTTTCCGTAGCATACTTTATTTTACCTTGTGATATGTTAAAACTCCGAATCTTCCGTTAAACGCCAAACTCATACACTTTGTTCCTTTGTGTAGAAGGACAAGGTGCTCCAACTTAGCTAATCCAACCACCAACACACTCTCGGATTCTCAAGTTCAAGACTTGCAAAACCGTGAGTATACTCGTATTTTCCCCTTTTACTTTTACCACTTTTGGGGTGTAACATGTTTACTTATCACAAACTTGCACATGAACATTTTGCTTAAACACATGAACATTTCTACTAATATGCTTGTATACGTGATTGCTTGATACATAAATTTGGGTGAGACTTATGTGTAGAACTTATCATTAACTTCGTACGAGCCAAACCTTGACATATGTAGCGCTATAGGATTAACGACCCGCCCGAAACTTGGGGTAATGTCATGAGCATATTGCGTTTTCTTGGTTTGATATGTTAGACACATGCCATATTTAGTGGATATCTTGGATCACATGCTTATTATGAGGAATTGTTCAAAACTTATCTTTTGCTATGTATGTACCAAACTTGTATACTCGCCATTGCTTTTGCATTGAATTGTATTTTTAAACATGTTACAGGTTGATGATGATGGTACTATGAAAAGAAGTAGCGTTGATGCCTAGATACACATATAGACGTTAGGTTTAATATGTTGTATCAATTTTTCTTATGTTGTTATGTACTTCTTCGAACTTGTTGTATTTGAATTTCTTGTAATGTTGACAATCACTTTATGCAATGTAATCGGTTTATTAAATATTGTCACAAATAGCGTTATGATGTCTCTAGCAATCTTCACACTTCGTCTCATCCCGATGTTTCCGCCATTGGTTGGGGTGTGACACTCGTTGCTCCCGAAAATGCCTTAGTACCTAGCAAAGACTTGGACGATAGTCGTCCCTGTGTCGACTGTGCCGTGAAGGACTCTCCATCGACTTCGTTCGGTGCATACATAGACCTGAGCGATTCGGCATACACCTTCTTTAACAAGAGCCCGGGAAAGGGTTGGACTTGTCCACCTAGATTGAAAATAGGAATTACCCTCACCGACAACCTCTTGCGTTCTCGCCTTAGTCTAGGACAATTAAGGTATCTTAGGCACTTTGGGGTTGTTCCAACCAGTAAGGAACCACCCGATTTTGACGAGATCCTTGAAGTAGCAAAACTCCATAAAACAGCCTCCAGACACGGGGCCGTGTCCAGGTCAACACGCCCCCGTGCTCACCAAAGATTCTCTGCTGATTTGGTCAGAATACGGACAAAATGTGTCAGGATTTCCTCTGAACACGGGGCCGTGTCCAGTCAACACGGGGCCGTGCCCAGTGCGCTGTCGTTTTCTTTAAATGCAGCCTGATTCCTGCTCATTTTGACCACTTCAATTGACAGAGATCCCTGGGATTTTCACTCATACCATCCTAGGTAAGTGCTAAAAGAAGGTTCCAAAGGACCCTCTTGTCCCTTCCACTTTTATTCATTTCCTCCTCTTTCAAAATTTTTCAAAATTTCCTCCATGGAAGCTTGGAAATCCCTTGATTCCAACCCTCTATGTGAAGTTTGTAAGATTATTTGCTAAAGATTCTTGTTTAAAGTTAGTTGTATAACTTTGTTTTAAATTATCTGAGCTTAAAACCCATATAAAAAATCATGAGAATAATTTAAAACTCCAAGATTCTTTAGCCAAAAATCCTGCAGACAAATGGACACGGCCCCGTGCTGTGCTCAACGAGCACGGGGCCGTGTCCAGGGCTCTGTTTTGTAAAAATTTAGCTTTCTTCGGTTTCCTTCACATAAAATGGCAAGCAGAACAAGCGGATCATCTTCAAGAAGTAACCGACAAGGGAGGAGGTCTTCAACAGCAGAAGACTCTCTTGTAAACTATGTTTACGCTTTAAGGGAGGCTATTGATGAAATGACAGGAGTGGAAGAAGCATTGGTCGACTGTATCAACCATCTTACAGTAGGGCTGGAGGGCTGTCTCCATGAAGTAAACCTCTTGCACCAGAGGTTGAACCTTCTCGCCTCCCCGCCTTTGGTGCCTATAATAACCCAAAGGGCGAGGAACATGGTGCCCGAAGTTGTCATTCCAGCCGAATGGTACGCCATGCACCAAAAGCCTCCGCGAAGAGTGGTGCAAGGAGTCCCGGTGAATGTTCCCCCTCAACCACCAGCAGCGGAGGAAAATGAAGCCGCATTCTTCCTTCCTAGGGAGATCGAATAATGGCTTTAAACAAGGTTTAGGGAAGAATCCATTCGGCTAAAAGTCCTACTATATATCGGGAAACTATTCTCGAAATTTTCTTAAAATAGTAGAACTCCTTATGATAACCTCGTGTACCTGCTGACCTATTTAGTTAAGTTTTAGTTTTATCTTAATTTAGGACTATGTAAGTTCTCTCTATGATGAAATGAAATGATGGTTTTAAGGTTTGGATGGTTTGTAATGAATAAAACACACTCATGGTGGTAAAGGATGAAAAGGGGAACGAGAAAAATGAACTCATGCACAAGAACAAGGCAACCCGACAATTCTCTCCATTTCAGAAGGTTCAACACGGGCCGTGCCCAACCAACACGGCCCCGTGCCGAACCACCTGCAGAAAAACGCCCAGTTCAGGTACCTGGACACGGGCCGTGTTCACCCAACACGCCCCCGTGTCCAGACTTCTGTTTCTCTTATTTTAATTTTGTTACTGGCACTTGAACACGGGGCCGTGCCCGGATAACACGGGGCCGTGTTCAGTGCCCAGTAACACAAATTTTTGCTTTTTAAACACTATTTTACACATCTAATCAACCTAAAAATTTATTTTTGGGACACATTGAGGACAATGTGTAATTTAAGTGTGGGGGGGGGGGGGGGCTAAAGCCTTGAATTTTGTAAGTCCTAAATACAAGCCTTACACAAAACTCTGTTGGAACCGCTAATCACCCCAAATTTTTTCAAAAATTTCATTTTTTTTCTTACTTGTCTAGGTTTAACTCGGGAAATTCAAGTTCTCAAAAAGGTTATATTTTTACAAATTTACAACCAATAGCGTAGTGATAAAAAGAACCAACATAAGAAAATTATGAAAAGGCATGACAAACTTAGTTAAATTTTGATTATATATACTTGATCACATAAAAACTCATTCCCACAAAAGTGAGTTTTGAGCCTTTATTGAGCACAATTACATATCATTAAAACTAAATGCTCATTTTTCGTTTCTTGTGTGAATAGCCGCTTGGTTCTTACGACTCTAGAACTTGCCATGACGATACATTCCCGGTCCTTATCAACTTAAACCCGAGTAAGTAAATGATGGAGGCATTAGGACTAACCCCTTTTTTTTATTTCTACACCATTATTTTTCTTTTTCTTTTACCACCTACCCAAAAATCCCCCTAGTTAGCCCCTTTGAGCCTAAACCTTTTCATTTCATCACCCAAACCAAAAAACCCTTTTACCCACCAAAACCCTTTTTATTTTTAACCCTTTGTTTTAGTAACAAGTTCGGTTTTTCGTATGAAAAAAAAATATTGATGATGAATCAAAAAGAAAATAAACAAACAAGTTCATCAAAAATAACTTTGTTTGAATAAAAGCTTCATCAAAATAAAAATAGAAAGTCTTACGAAAACCGACACTTGTTACGCTTTTTCGCCCTTTTTCTACTAACCACTAACCACTATCCCAACCACCTACCTTTAACCCAAGCCTAACCCTTAACCCATAAAGCCCTCTTGATATTTACAAAGGTATAAAAGTTAAAAAGGAGGAGGATTGATTGCTTGGCAAGCTTATGGTAGGAATAAGTTCCATGCCGCTCTCGAGTGATTCACTAAAAATACACCTTCGGCCGAGTGTGAGTGATTTCTCCCGTAAGGTATGTGAACTTGTATATAAATGGAATTTTAAAAAAGGCATGTTATGCCCAAATAAGTAATTTCTCCTATGAAAAGTTCTAAATAAATCATTACGAATAGGAGTGTAAATAAATAAAAATAAAACCCAAAAAGATCTTGGATATCCCGACACTCTACGACAAGCCCAAAACCTTCTCTTCTACCTATTCCATTTGGGAGTGTAAGCCACATATTAAAGAGTTTTGCTTGAGGACAAGCAAAAGTTCAAGTGTGGGGGTATTTGATGTGTGTAAAATGCAACATATAAATTACATCAAATAAGGCATAAAACTAACCCTTTTTAAGTACTAATATTGGAAAAAGAGTGTTTTTGTCTTCCTTTTGTATTTTCAGGATTAAATGAGCTCAAAACGCAAAAGAAGCAAAAAGACAGCTAAATCCAACATAAATACAAGAAAAGGAATATTAGTGGACTGCCCGACCCCTCAACGGCACCTTCCAAAGCAAAATAAAGAAGTCAGAAGACTGAACACGCCCCGTGCTCAGCCAGCACGGGGCCGTGCCCAAGAAGCAGCAGAAAAGACAAACCTATAGAAGCTTCTATTGCCCACCACGGGCCGTGCCCAGCGGACACGGGGGCGTGTCGAAAGTACAGCAGGCGCATTTATTGTAATTGCGAATTACAATTAATGAGGAGAGAGAGTGTCAGACAGGCACGGGGCCGTGCCCAGCGGACACGGGGCCGTGCCCAGCTCTCTGTTCAGCCTATAAATAGGAGTGCTTGGATTCATTTCAACTCATCCCTTGGCACACCACCTCTCTCACACTTCATCCACCAC
This sequence comes from Helianthus tuberosus, assembly GCA_030545235.1. Classification (NCBI taxonomy): domain Eukaryota; kingdom Viridiplantae; phylum Streptophyta; class Magnoliopsida; order Asterales; family Asteraceae; genus Helianthus; species Helianthus tuberosus. Next base: position 150,601,584 of record CM060412.1, read on the forward strand.
CCACCACCATCACAACACCATCATCCATTGTCCATCGTAGAGTGTGTGAGTCGTCTCGGGATCCAAGATTGATCGTAAGAGTTCTTGACAATCAAGGCCATGTTTGCCTAAGTCTCTTACATCACTTGGTGAAGACAAAGTGTCTAGTATAATACTTTTTATTTCTAATCTTTTGCACTTTTTATTTGGTTTTGTATTAATGACTTTAATAACTAGTTACTTATGTTGAAGGTGATCTTTCCTTATCGTTTGTCCGTGGTGTCTTGGCATTATTTTACTGTCTATATAAAATAAAGGATTTTCACCATTCATATCTCCACGGTCTATATGGAGGTATGTTGGCTACCTGGTCGGGGGTTAAGGGAACGGTTTGGTAAAGGTCTTGCCATTGTTCAGCGTTTAGAGGTCCTGCAATAGACCTGGGTCAAATTTAGTAGGACCTCCTTCAATACTTAACGGTATTGGATGGCGGGGGTCCAAACTCTTTGATCCCCTCATAAGTTAACTACTATTAATACTATAACCCGGATATTTAGGACTGTATCCCTGTTGACTCAGACTACTTAGCCGAGGGTAACGTCACCGCCAAAAGCGGGGCCTACCACAATACTGCATTAATAACTTAATTCATTATCTTCCAATAATCCACCCTTTTAGGATTGTATCCTTGCTGACTCAAACTACTGGGGTGAGGGTAACGTCACCTTCAAAAGAGGGGCCTACTACAATAACTAAGATAATCTCTTAATTATGTGCAAAAGTGCGGAAATAATCAAAGGTTATACTAGATACGAGTCGGAACCAAGTGATTCATCTTGTCTATCTGTTTTTATTTTTATTTTATTTTCAGCATTTTAGTTAGTTTTTATTTTTCTTAGCTTAAAACATTTTTCTAAACTTTTTATTTTGATTAGACGTTGAGGATAAACCGGTACTAAAAGCTCTTGTGTCCTTGGACGACCTCGGTATCTTACCAACGCTATACTACGCTCAACGATGGGTGCACTTGCCCATATGTGTGTTTAGTGTTAGTAAAATATCGTGTTTTATAAATTTAAAACTTGGCTAAAATAAGTGTTAAAAAGGGCTTAAAATATACACCTAATATATACGACACTTACCGCACATCAGTTAGGAATCAGCGACCTAATCGTTTTTTTTTTTCTTATTTTTATTTTTTTTAGGATTTTTCTTAGTTTTTCAGCTTCTGCAGAACTCAGCACGGGTCGTGCCCGCTGAACACGCCCCATGCCCAATCATTGGAACTGGCAATCCTGTTTTAAGTCAGACAGTAAGCTGAACACGGGGCCGTGCCAACTCAACACGCCCCCGTGCCCAAGATTCAGTTACTGAAAACAGAACCGTAAGATCCCGACGGTTGGTAAATTCTGACACAAACATGAGTGATACTGATACTTTTTACTTTCGGCACTCTTATGGTACGTGGTGTCAATTATGTGGTGGTACCCATGAGGAATTAGAATGTTATTTTCTAAATTATAAGCCCCACTATATAGACCCATCGTTTCCTTGTATCCTTAAGAGGGGAGAAAGTAAAAATAATCCCTATCTCTCCCTCGAATGCTCCCAACCAGATTTTCTAGGAGAAATGCTTCTCGATGAATTATTTCAATTAGAAGATCTAATTCTTAATTGGTTAAAAGAACTTAGGATAGATTTCAATAATTTATCTCAAGATGATAACCAAGAAGAAGTGTTGGAATCGCATTCAAACAACTTCGTTGTTTCCGACGATACTTCTAACTCTAGTGAGGACTTGAGCGATAGTCGTCCCTGTGTCGATTGTGCCGTGAAGGACTCCCCATCGACTTCGTTCGATGCATACATAGACCTGAGCGATTCGGCATACACCTTCTTTAACGAGAGCCCGGGAAAGGGTTGGACTTGTCCACCTACATATAGCATAGGAATCACCCTCACCGACAACCTCTTGCGTTCTCGTCTTAATCTAGATCAACTAAGGTATCTTAGTCACTTTGGGGTTGTTCCATCCAGTAAGGAACCGCCCGATCCGGAAAAGTTCCTTAAAAAATAGACAAACTTCATAAACAGCCCTCCGACACGGGGCCGTGCCCAGGTCAACACGCCCCCGTGTCCACCAAAAGATTCCCTTCTGACTTCTGTCAGAATACGGACAAAACGTGTCAAGATCTTGCCTGCACACGAGGCCGTGTCCAGCCGAAACGGGGCCGTGTCCAGCATGCTGTCGTTTTCTATAAATGCAGCCAAGAATCCTGCACATTTGGACCATCCAGGGACAGAGATTTGAAAGGATTTTCTAACTTACCATCCTAGGTATGTTCTAAAAGAAGGTTCTAACAAACATCTTGTCATTTCCTCTTTTATCCATTACCTTCTTCTTCATCTTTCTTGCAACAACACCTCCATTAAAGCTTGATTTCAAGCTTTATTGTGATGTATGTTGAATTTTTGTTCAAGGAATCTTGTTAAAAATAAGTTACACAACATTGTTTTAAGTTATTTCTGTTCAAAAATGCTTCATAAGTTGGGAAAATAATTTGAAACTCCAAGATTCCTTGTTCTAAAAAAACTGCAGAAAGTTGAACACGGGGCCGTGCTCATTGAGCACGGGGCCGTGTCCGTGATACTGTTTCATTAAAACGAACTATTTTTGGTTTGTTTCCGTAGAATGTCTAGCCAAAACAGTGGAACCTCTTCTGCGCACTCCAGAAACAGTCGAAGGGAAAGGAGGCCATCAATTGAAGCAACTCTCGTAAGATACGTGATGGCGTTATGTGAAGCCCTTGACGAGATGACTTCGGTAGAGGAGGTCCTAATAGACCGTATAAATTATCTTTCGATGGGGTTGGAAAACAGTTTTCAAGAAATAAACCTCTTGCACCAGAGGTTAAACATTCTTGTAACACCTCCTATGGAACCAATCCTTCCTCAAGAGGATTGGAACCTAGCACTTGGAATCCACAATCCTACTGGTTGGGATGACATTCCGGCGGAACCTCCTTTTGAAGAACTCCAAGAAGTCCCGGTGGAAGTTGCACCTCCTCAAACCAATGCTAATGAGCCCGCTTTTCTTCTCCCTATAGAGATCGAAGAATGGCTCGCCGACGTGTGAGGGACCCATGCCCGGAGAAAGAAGTTTTTCAAGCCACATTTAACCGAGAGATTTACCTTTTCGGAAATTTTGCTAATAGAATAAGTAGTAGGCTAGAACTTCTTGGTTTAGATTTCTTGCGTTTCTTTGACCTAACTATCAAATATTTTAATTTTAGGACTATTATGTAATTCTCTCTATGACTTAATGAATGATGGTTTTAGTTAATTTGGTGTTTGGATGGTGTTGAAAATGAATAAAACACACTTGAGATGGCAAAGGAAACAAGGGAAGCTTGAACCAGCACCCCATGCAGGAAAACAGAGCCATCCGACGATTTTCTTCATTAACAGTAAGCTCAGCACGGGCCGTGTCCGCCCAACACGGCCCCGTGCTGCACAGTCTGCAGAAATACCCAGTTCTAGTAAACTGGACACGGGTCGTGCTCACCCAACACGCCCCCGTGTCCAGGCTTCTGTTTCTCTTGATTTTGTTACTGGCACTTGAACACGGGGCCGTGTTCAGCGCCCAGTAACACAAAATTTTTGCTTTTTCACCCTTTTTACACATTCAATCAACCTAAAAAACTTATTTTTGGGACACATTGAGGACAACGTGTAATTTAAGTGTGGGGGGATGCTAAAACCTTGAATCTTGCAAGTCCTAAATACAAGCCTTACACAAAACTCTATTCATTTTTTTTACTTGTCTAAGTTTAACTTGGGAATTTCAAAGTTCTAAAAAGGTTATATTTTTACAAATTTACAACCGATAGCGTCGTGATAAAAAGAACCAACATAAGAAAATTAAGAAAAGGCATGGCAAACTTAGTTAAAATTTGATTATATATACTTGATCACATAAAAACCCATTCCCACAAAAGTGAGTTTTGAGCCTTTATTGAGCATACAAATATACATCTTTAAATTAAATGCTCATTATTCGTTTCTTGTGTGAATAGCCGCTTGGTTCTTACGACTCTAGAACTTGCCATGACGATACATTCCCGGTCCTTACCAACTTAAACCCGAGTAAGTAAATGATGGAGGTATTAGGACTAACCCTTTTTATTTCTACACCATTATTTTTTTTTACCACCTACCCAAAATCCCCCTAGTTAGCCCCTTTGAGCCTAAACCTTTTCATTTCATAACCCAAACCAAACACCCTTTCACCCACCAAAACCTTTTTCATTTTTAACCATTTGTTTTAGTAACTAGCTCGGTTCTTTTTATGACTTTTTCAAAAAAAAAATGTTGATGATGAAGCAAAAGAAAAAAATAAACAAACAAGTTCATCAAAAATAACTTTGTTTGGAATTATGGCTTCATCAAAATAAAAAGTTGAAAAATAGAAAGTCTTACGAAAATCGATGCTTTTTACGCTTTTTCGCCCTTTTCTACTAACCACTAACCCTACCACCTACCTTTAACCCAATCCTAACCCTTCACCCAAAAAGTCCTCTTGATATTTACAAAGGTATATAGTTAAAAAGGAGGAGGATTGATTGCTTGGCAAGCTTATGGTAGGAGTAAGTTCCATGCCGCTCTCGAGTGATCCACTAAAATACATTTTCGGCCGAGTGTTGAGTGATCCCCCGTGAGGTATGTGAACTTGTATATAAATAGAATTTTAAAGAGGCATGTTATGCCCTAATAAGTAATTTATCTTATGAAAAGTTTTAAATAAATCATGACGAATAGGATTGTAAATAAATAAAAATAAAACTTAATAAAGAATCTTGGAAATCCCTTGACTACCATATGATTGCTGACCAGGACTCTGGTAGTCATCAGTCTTTCGCTGCTGTGCCTGGGACTGAACTGTAGTTGAACCCTTGCTGGAAGGTCCATCCTATTTTCGCTTGTTGTCACTGGGAGTAGCAGAAGTAGTAATAGCAGTAGCACCTATACGCTTAGGCAGTTTGTTCTGTTCCACTGCCTGGTCTGTGAGACGATGAGCAAGACGAGTAACATCCTGGATGGTAGCAAGGTTAGCAGAAGTCACATGGCTTTGAATCTCTGGTACTAAGCCTTTGAGGTACAACTCGATGCGTTTGATGGGAGGTTCCACCATAGTAGGACATAACACTGCCAGTTCGTTAGATCGCTTCGTATACGCCTCTATCTCTGACCCCGTCATCTTCAAGTTAAAGAACTCCACTTCCAGCTTGTGGATTTCATCACGATTACAGTACTCTCGCTTGATCAGCTCCTTGAAATCGTTCCATGGGGTGGCGTTAGCAGCTGCCAGCCCTAACATTTGAACTTCCGCGTTCCACCAAGTCAACGCAACGCCTTCGAGAGTACCAGTGGCATACTTCACCCTACGAGCCTCAGGGCATTCACACATTTCGAAGACCGATTCGAGCTTCTCGAACCAGTGGAGGAGTCCAACGGCCCCTTCAGTGCCACCGAAAGTGCTAGGACGATAGTCCATGAACGTCTTGAATGTGCACACAGGCGGCTGAGCGTTCTGACCTGTTGTGTGTGTAAAACAAAATTAAGCACAAGTGTTGGTTTACGGGAGTAGGATCTAAAGATCCTAGAGTAAGTTGTGATGGCAGGTTATACCTTCTGCCTGGGTAGCTGCGAGTGCTGCAGTAACTTGTTCAGTGATCAAAGCCGCCAACTGGGCTTGAGTTAGGTTAACGCGTCCACTCATGATCTTCATATCAAAGGAAACATGAGTGAGAGAGGTTCGCGAAAGTGCGATGACAGAAGAGAGTAAACACACAAGTATTTTCAATCAATAGTTGTTATGTTTATCTAAGCATACCATGAGCAAAGTTCTATGTAACTAGCAAGTAGGCAATATAAACATGAATCATATCACCTATAGTGTTGAGCCTTGCACGTGGAGTGAAGCGTCGTTGTGGATCGTTGAGCACTGTATAGGTTATAGTCTGGTTTTAACAAAAACTTTTTTTCCCCTTATTAAAACCAAGTTCACTATAACCAATGGCTCGGATACCAATCTGTCACACCCCCAAAATCCACACGCGGAGTATCACCGCTTGGAGGCGTGACTGACCAGGATCAAGCCACCAATCATATTGAACATTGTAAGTAATAAATAAAGTTCAACCCATCAATATAAAAGGTGTTCAAATCAAAACATAGTTAAGTGTTTAGCGGAAGCATAAATGTGAAAACCCAACATGAGTAGTAAGTTCGAAATGTTATAATGTTTTTAACATGGCACCCACTGTCCATGTCCCACAATGACCGCGCCTCCCTGTGCAAGCTCCATGAGTACCTATCGACCTACAAGGCATGTAACAACGAGTCAACAACGAAGTTGAGCGAGTTCACAGTTGATTGTTCAGTTATTGAGTTCGTTTCAGAAATCATAAGTACGTTTCATAACCATGTATTACCCAGTATCATCGATTTCCCAAAACCTTTTTACGATATTTAGTGGGGGCTTCCCATGTTGTATGTTACTAGACTAGTCGTATCCATAAGTGTCCTTCCCAATCCGAGGACAGTGTTAAGTATGAGTGTACGTAGGTTTTACGTACGTGCCCTTCTCAATCCGAGGACAGTAGTAAGTATGAGTGTACGTATGTTTTACGTACGTGCCCTTCTCAATCCGAGGACAGTAGCAAGTATGTGTGTACGTAGGTTTTACGTACGTGCCCTTCTCAATCCGAGGACAGTAGCAAGTATGAGTGTACGTAGGTTTTACGTACGTGCCCTTCTCAATCCGAGGACAGTAGCAAGTATGTGTGTACGTAGGTTTTACGTACGTGCCCTTCTCAATCCGAGGACAGTAGCAAGTATGAGTGTACGTAGGTTTTACGTACGTGCCCTTCTCAATCCGAGGACAATAGCAAGTATGTGTTGATAATATAAATAATTATTCAACCCCATTCCCAACCCACCGGGAATCCCATGCCTTAGGAGTGTGAACTCACCTTGGTTTGCTCGGTATGCTAAACTATGTGCTCACAAGTAATCAATCACGACCTATAGTACGCACGTATTTACAATCAGTTTTCGTTCGTAATGACTCGCATGCAATTCTAATGTCACATAGTGCTTGGCAGTTAACCTCATGTATCACGTAAGCAGTTAAATCAATTTCATGCAATTCATGCTTCACATAAGTGTCTTTCACAGTTTGTTCTAACATGGTTATTGATTAATATTCTTAACAAGTTAACAGACTAGGCAGAATTAGCATACTTAACAGGAATAATACACTAACAGAGTTAATTAACTAACAGAGTTAACAAACCATTAGAGTTACATACTTAACGGAGTTACATACTTTAACAGAGTTAATAAAGTTAATAGAGTTAATAACTTAACTCAATTAATAGACTAACCAAAGTTATGGACTTAACAGAAGTTAATAAACTTAACAGCATTAACAACTTGACAGAGTTAAACTAACAGAACTGGTGTGGCAGACACTGGACGAAAACACTTGTATGGCGAAAACACTTATTGGCGAAATCACTCAGGCGACGAAATCCCGATTGATTTCGTCGGGTTTAATGTTGGATGAAAACACTAGGTGTTTTCGCCTGGTTCTCATGATTTCGTCTGCTGCTCATGATTTCGTCGGTTACATCCTCACCAACAACACATCAGTTATGCATAACCATTCAACATCAAATTATTATGATCATCAAACATTAAGTTGTGCATGCACCGACCTAAACAAATGCCTTCACAACATCAGATCTATTCCACATGATTCATGACAGAAACATCCACCCTATCCATTCAGTATTATGTCATCGACCGATCATGTTTAATATGCGGAACCATATTCGATAACCTAGAAATCTATAATGAGCAACTCTTCAACCAACATGAAATCAAGCATTACATAGTATCATAGAATCATGGTTCCACTTACACATTTAACAATGATATCAAACAATCAATCATGTGCAAATTGAACACTAACCGAGATAGAAAACTAATGGATTGATCGGAAAAGGAGGCTCCGTAGGCTTGTAGTTGTCGTCACAGTTAGAGAGGTGCTCTAGGGTTTACTCATTAACAAAATTCTAACGTAAAAAGGTCAATATCAAAACACTGTAATTTGCTTGCTACTGGGCCGAAGCCCAGTTCCGTTTTTGCCGGCCCACTTCGAGAGGAGGGTTGATTTCGGGTGGGGAGTTTATTTCGAGTGGGGTGTTTTCGTGTGAGAGGGTAGGGATGCTTGGCAAAGGGTCCATATTTAATTATAAAACACAATTTAACACAAATCGCATTATTATCATACACACAAATATAATAAATATAATGCACCCCAAATATATAAAACACACTTTGCAAACAAGTACAAGGTTAAGTCAAATAGAGACCTTGAAAACTCGGGTTGTCACATTATCCCCAACTTGGAAGAAATTTCATCCCGAAATTTAGTACGTGGTCACTGAGGAAGCTAGTTGTGTTGCGTCGTTTCCTGGTTTTCCTGGGGTGTCACATCATCCCCCCGTTGGTTTGGAATTTCATCCCGAAATTCCGTAGTAGCTTCGGTCTCAGTGGTGGTTGCACTGTTCTTGAACAACTGGGGATACTTGAGTTTCATTTGATCTTCTCGTTCCCAGGTGAATTCTGGGCCACAACGGGAGTTCCAACGAACTCGAACCAGTGGTATTCTGGTGTGCTTGAGAACCTTAACATCTCGGTCTGTGATTTCAACTGGTTCCTCGACGAATCGCAACTGGTCGTCGATCGTGAGCTCCTTCAAAGGAACTATGAAGGTCTCATCTGACAGGCACTTCTTCAGATTCGACACGTGAAAAACGTTGTGAACTGCACTAAGTTCTGCGGGTAGGTTTAGTTTGTAGGCCACCTTGCCTACTTTCTCTATGATTTCGAACGGTCCGACATAACGCGGATTGAGTTTGCCTCGTTTGCCAAAGCGAACTACACCTTTCCAAGGTGAGACTTTGAGTAGCACTCGATCCCCAACCTGGAACTCGAGTGGTTTCCTACGCTTGTCTGCGTAGCTTTTCTGACGGTCACGAGCCGCCGCCATTCGTTGTCGTATTTGTGCGATCATTTCTGTTGTGTCTACTACAAGTTCTGAACCTGTGATTTGGCTGTCACCAACTTCTGCCCAGAAAAGAGGTGATCGGCATTTACGTCCGTACAATGCCTCAAATGGAGCGGTTTGAATGCTAGTGTGGTAATTGTTATTATACGAAAATTCCACTAACGGCAGATATTTTTCCCAGCCGTTTCCAAAATCAATCACACATGCCCTAAGCATGTCTTCAAGAGTTTGGATGGTGCGTTCAGACTGCCCATCCGTCTGTGGATGATAAGCGGTGCTCATGTTTAATCGAGAGCCAAAAGATTTGTGCATTGCTTGCCACAGTTCTGAAGTAAAACGTGCATCACGATCAGAGATAATAGAGGCCGGCACTCCGTGCCTCGAAACCACTTCCTTTAAGTAAACGTCTGCTAGAGTGGAGAACTTATCCGTTTCCTTAATAGCCAAGAAGTGTGCAGACTTTGTGAGTCGATCCACGATCACCCAAATAGTATCATTTCCACGTTGAGATCTAGGCAGGCCAGTAACAAAATCCATGGAAATTTGCTCCCATTTCCATTGTGGTATCTCTGGTTGTTGGAGTAGGCCCGATGGTTTCTGATATTCAGTCTTGACTCTCGCACAAGTCAAACACTTGCTAACGTAAGTTGCTATGTGAGCTTTCATGCTAGGCCACCAATACGTAGTTTTCAAATCGTGGTACATTTTATCCGAACCAGGATATACTGAGTAACGAGACTTATGTGCTTCATCCATTACAAGTTCTCGTAAGTTGCCATAGAGTGGGACCCAGATGCGTCCTGTTACGTAGTAGGCACCGTCTTCCTTTTGTTCTAACCGTTGCCTTGAGCCGCGTAGAGCTTCAGCCCTGACGTTTTCTGGTTTCAATGCTTCAACCTGAGCATCTCGTATCTGTGTAGGAAGACTAGACTGGATGGTAAGTTGTAATGCACATACGCGTTTGGGTGTAGTATCTTTTCGACTGAGGGCGTCGGCCACAACATTGGCTTTGCCCGGATGGTACTTAATTGCACATTCATAATCATTCAATAGTTCGACCCATCGACGTTGTCGCATGCTCAACTCCTTTTGCTTGAAGATATGCTCGAGACTCCTGTGATCGGTGTAGATGGTGCACTTGGTACCGTACATGTAATGTCTCCATATCTTAAGTGCGAAAACAACAGCTCCCAGCTCCAGATCGTGTGTAGTGTAATTTCTTTCGTGAATCTTAAGTTGGCGCGAGGCGTAAGCAATGACTTTATCCCGTTGCATCAATACACAGCCAAGACCCAGGATTGACGCGTCACAATAAACCATAAAATCGTCTGTGCCCTCTGGCAATGAAAGGATAGGTGCACTACAAAGTCTATCCTTTAAGTGCTGAAATGCTGATTCCTGTGCATTACCCCAACGATAGGTAACGCCTTTCTGAGTTAGTGAGGTGAGGGGTTGTGCAATCTTTGAGAAGTCTTTGATGAACCTTCTATAGTAGCCCGCCAAACCCAAAAATTGGCGGATTTCTGTTGGTGTACGGGGTGCAGGCCAGTTCTTGATCGAGTCTACCTTGGATGGATCAACGTGTATCCCATCCTTGTTTACCACGTGGCCTAGAAAATGGACTTCACGAAGCCAAAAGTCGCATTTTGAAAACTTAGCGTACAACTGCTCTGCTCGAAGTAGTTCCAAAATAAGTCGTAGATGGTGCTCGTGTTCCTCCTGACTCTTCGAATAGATCAGGATGTCGTCGATGAAAACAATAACGAACTTGTCCAGGTAAGGCTTGCACACTCTGTTCATAAGACCCATGAAGACTGCAGGTGCGTTTGTCAGTCCAAAAGGCATAACCATGAACTCGTAGTGTCCATACCGAGTCCTGAACGCTGTCTTAGAGATGTCCTCGTCTCGGACTCTCAGTTGATGGTAACCTGACCTCAGGTCAATCTTCGAATAACAGTTCGACCCTTGCAGCTGATCGAACAAGTTATCAATGCGGGGAAGAGGATAGCGATTCTTCACGGTCACCTTGTTGAGTTCGCGGTAGTCGATGCACATCCTGAAGGTACCGTCTTTCTTCTTCACAAATTGAACTGGAGCTCCCCAGGGTGAAGAACTAGGACGTATGAAACCCTTGTTCAAGAGCTCTTGCAATTGCGTGGACAGTTCTTCAAGTTCTGATGGAGCTAAACGATAAGGTGCTCGAGCTATGGGCGCTGCTCCAGGAGCCAGCTCAATTTGAAATTCAACCTGACAATGAGGCGGAAGACCAGGTAAATCCTCAGGAACACTTGAGGAAAGTCGCGTACAACTGGAATATCCTCTATCTTCTTCTCTTTCGTTGATGCGTCAGTAACGAGTGCTAAAATAGCAGTGTGGCCCTTTCACAAACACTTATGGGCCTTAAGAAAGGAGATGATGCCCACAACAGCACCACTCTTGTCGCCTTGAATCACGAGAGGTTCTTTACCAGAACGGGGAATACGAACAATCTTCTCTTTGCAAAGGATCTCTGCTTGCTGTTGGGATAACCAATCCATCCCAATGACGATGTCGAAACTACCCAAAACTATAGGAATGAGATCGATAGAGAAAGTCTGACCAGCTAAGACGAGATTACAACCCTTAACTATGTGTGTGGCTTCTAGGATTTTACCGTTTGCTAACTCTACAACATGCTTGGTGTTCAAAAGTGTTAGGGTACGTTTAAGCATTTGACTAACTTTTAGAGACACATAACTGATATCGGCACCCGAATCAAATAAAACAGTAACATAAAAGTCGTCGAGAAGAAACTTACCCATCACCACGTTAGGATCATTCCTTGCATCACCCTGACCAATCACGAACGCTCGACCCCTGGCACCATTGTCGTCGTTATTACCCCCATTGTTATTCCCATTATTGTTCCCGTTTCCTTGGTTGTGGTTCTGATTTTGATTCTGATTTAACTGCGGGCATTGTCTCTTGAAGTGACCTTCATCGCCACACTGATAGCATCCCCTGTTGCCCTGTTGCTGTTGCTGATTCTGCGGTGCTTGCTGTTGCTGCTGACGATTCTGATTTGCAGGTCGTGAGCTCCTGCAATCTTTGGCTTTATGACCCATCTTGAGACACCTCTGACAACGTCCCTTGTTGCACTGACCACTGTGGTGTCTGTTGCATTTGTTGCATTTTGGGTGGTTTCCCCGATATCCACCCTGCCCTTGACTACCATATGATTGCTGACCAGGACTCTAGTAGTCATCAGTCTTTCGCTGCTGTGCCTGGGACTGAACTGTAGTTGAACCCTTGCTGGAGGCTCCATCCCATTTTCGCTTGTTGTCACTGGGAGTAGCAGAAGTAGTAATAGCAGTAGCACCTATACGCTTAGGCAGTTTGTTATGTTCCACTGCCTGGTCTGTGAGACGATGAGCAAGACGAGTAACATCCTGGATGGTAGCAAGGTTAGCATAAGTCACATGGCTTTGAATCTCTGGTACTAAGCCTTTGAGGTACAACTCGATGCGTTTGATGGGAGGATCCACCATAGTAGGACATAACACTGCCAGTTCGTTAGATCGCTTCGTATACGCCTCTATCTCTGACCCCGTCATCTTCAAGTTAAAGAACTCCACTTCCAGCTTGTGGATGTCATCACGATTACAGTACTCTCGCTTGATCAGCTCCTTGAAATCGTTCCATGGGGTGGCGTTAGCAGCTTCCAGCCCTAACATTTGAACTTGTGCGTTCCACCAAGTCAACGCAACGCCTTCGAGAGTACCAGTGGCATACTTCACCCTACGAGCCTCAGGGCATTCACACATTTCGAAGACCGATTCGAGCTTCTCGAACCAGTGGAGGAGTCCAACGTCCCCTTCAGTGCCACTGAAAGTGCTAGGACGACAGTCCATGAACGTCTTGAATGTGCACACAGGCGGCTGAGCGTTCTGACCTGTTGTGTGTGTAAAACAAAATTAAGCACAAGTGTTTGTTTACGGGAGTAGGATCTAAAGATCCTAGAGTAAGTTGTGATGGCAGGTTATACCTCCTGCCTGGGCAGCTGCGAGTGCTGCAGTAACTTGTTCAGTGATCAAAGCCGCCAACTGGGCTTGAGTTAGGTTAACGCGTCCACTCATGATCTTCATATCAAAGGAAACATGAGTGAGAGAGGTTCGCGAAAGTGCGATGACAGAAGAGAGTAAGCACACAAGTATTTTCAATCAATAGTTGTTACATTTATCTAAGCATACCACGAGCAAAGTTCTATGTAACTAGCAAGTAGGCAATATAAACATGAATCATATCACCTATAGTGTTGAGCCTTGCACGTGGAGTGAAGCGTCGTTGTGGATCGTTGAGCACATACCAATCTGTCACACCCCCAAAATCCACACGCGGAGTATCACCGCTTGGAGGCGTGACTGACCAGGATCAAGCCACCAATCATATTGAACATTGTAAGTAATAAATAAAGTTCAACCCATCAATATAAAAGGTGTTCAAATCAAAACATAGTTAAGTGTTTAGCGGAAGCATAAATGTGAAAACCCAACATGAGTAGTAAGTTTGAAATGTTATAATGTTTTTAACATGGCACCCACTGTCCATGTCCCACAACGACCGCGCCTCCTGTGCAAGCTCCATGAGTACCTATCGACCTGCAAGGCATGTAACAACGAGTCAACAACGAAGTTGAGCGAGTTCACAGTTGATTGTTCAGTTATTGAGTTCGTTTCAGAAATCATAAGTTCGTTTCATAACCATGTGTTACCCAGTATCATCGATTTCCCAAAACCTTTTTACGATATTTAGTGGGGGCTTCCCATGTTGTATGTTACTAGACTAGTCGTATCCATAAGTGTCCTTTCCAATCCGAGGACAGTGTTAAGTATGAGTGTACGTAGGTTTTACGTACGTGCCCTTCTCAATCCGAGGACAGTAGTAAGTATGAGTGTACGTAGGTTTTACGTACGTGCCCTTCTCAATCCGAGGACAGTAGCAAGTATGTGTGTACGTAGGTTTTACGTACGTGCCCTTCTCAATCCGTGGACAGTAGCAAGTATGAGTGTACGTAGGTTTTACGTACGTGCCCTTCTCAATCCGAGGACAGTAGCAAGTATGTGTGTACGTAGGTTTTACGTACGTGCCCTTCTCAATCCGAGGACAGTAGCAAGTATGAGTGTACGTAGGTTTTACGTACGTGCCCTTCTCAATCCGAGGACATTAGCAAGTATGTGTTGATAATATAAATAATTATTCAATCCCATTCCCAACCCACCGGGAATCCCATGCCTTAGGAGTGTGAACTCACCTTGGTTTGCTCGGTATGCTAAACTATGTGCTCACAAGTAATCAATCACGACCTATAGTACGCACGTATTTACAATCAGTTTTCGTTCGTAATGACTCGCATGCAATTCTAATGTCACATAGTGCTTGGCAGTTAACCTCATGTATCACGTAAGCAGTTAAATCAATTTCATGCAATTCATGCTTCACATAAGTGTCTTTCACAGTTTGTTCTAACATGGTTATTTATTAATATTCTTAACAAGTTAACAGACTAGGCAGAATTAGCATACTTAACAGGAATAATACACTAACCGAGTTAATTAACTAACAGAGTTAACAAACCATTAGAGTTACATACTTAACGGAGTTACATACTTAACGGAGTTACATACTTTAACAAAGTTAATAAAGTTAATAGAGTTAATAACTTAACTCAGTTAATAGACTAACCAAAGTTATGGACTTAACAGAAGTTAATAAACTTAACAGCATTAACAACTTGACAGAGTTAAACTAACAGAACTGGTGTGGCAGACACTGGACGAAAACACTTGTATGGCGAAAACACTTATTGGCGAAATCACTCAGGCGACGAAATCCCGAGTGATTTCGTCGGGTTTAATGTTGGACGAAAACACTAGGTGTTTTCGCCTGGTTCTCATGATTTCGTCTGCTGCTCATGATTTCGTCGGTTACATCCTCACCAACAGCACATCAGTTATGCATAACCATTCAACATCAAATTATTATGATCATCAAACATTAAGTTGTGCATGCACCGACCTAAACAAATGCCTTCACAACATCAGATCTATTCCACATGATTCATGACAGAAACATCCACCCTATCCATTCAGTATTATGTCATCGACCGATCATGTTTAATATGCGGAACCATATTCGATAACCTAGAAATCTATAATGAGCAACTCTTCAACCAACATGAAATCAAGCATTACATAGTATCACAGAATCATGGTTCCACTTACACATTTAACAATGATATCAAACAATCAATCATGTGCAGATTGAACACTAACCGAGATAGAAAACTAATGGATTGATCGGAAAAGGAGGCTCCGTAGGCTTGTAGTTGCCGTCACAGTTAGAGAGGTGCTCTAGGGTTTACTCATTAACAAAATTCTAACGTAAAAAGGTCAATATCAAAACACTGTAATTTGCTTGCTACTGGGCCGAAGCCCAGTTCCGTTTTTGCTGGCCCACTTCGAGAGGAGGGTTGATTTCGGGTGGGGAGTTTATTTCGAGTGGGGTGTTTCCGTGTGAGAGGGTAGGGATGTTTGGCAAAGGGTCCATATTTAATTATAAAACACAATTTAACACAAATCACATTATTATCATACACACAAATATAATAAATATAATGCACCCCAAATATATAAAACACACTTTGCAAACAAGTACAAGGTTAAGTCAAATAGAGACCTTGAAAACTCGGGTTGTCACAGAACCGGACCGTACCTGTATTTACGATACCAGTATTTTCCAACTGAGAAAGTAAAGAAAATAATAATAACTAGTGTTGAGCCCCCCGCGTTGCGGGGCGGGGGGGCGTAAACCATGCTAAGTAGCAACTGAATGACAACCAAAACCATGGAAAAAGCGTAAAACAAAAAAGCGAACTTTGTACACTTAGTGACTCATGTAACGTAAAAATAAGCACGTAAAACTCGAGGAAGTAAAAATGATATTTTACAAAAGTTTTAGATAAGTGTTAATGTTGAAAGTTAAACACAAAAACATAAAATAAAAAAAAAAAAAAAAGAAGCAAAGATCTACTCAAAATAATTACCATTATGTTAAAAGGAAAGAATGAAAACAAAAATATAAGCATTAAAAAAACAGAAAGTTACTGTAGCAGTCGCAAAAAAAAAATAAGAAAAACCACAATAGAAAAACACTATTCATCACTGTTCATTAGCATGTTATGAATTAATATATATATATGAACTAGTTAGATGCCCGCCCGCGTTGCAGGGCGATGGCCGAATAATCAACCAATTAAAAAAACACTACTACAATTTTGCTAGGAAAAAAAATCAGAAACAAAAACGATAATAAGGCAATAAATTTGGGATTGGGGCAAAACTGTAACTTTTCAGGACTAATGAGCCAGTGTTAGGCAGCTCATTCAGACGAAAAAAAATTAAATCGAGTAAACCAATTAAATGAAAAAAAAAACTTTATACTTTTGGTAAAAAAAAACTAAAACGATGGGGAAAACGTAATTTTTATTCTCACCCTTCACCTTTGGAATTTTTAGCTGGGAGCAAAAACTTAAATTTATTTTTAGGTGGGGGTAAAAACATATTTTTCAACTGATGGGAAAATCGTATTTTTTAGGGAAAAAAACCAATGGCAAAACTATAAATTGAAACGGGACAAAATCGTAATTTTTAACAGTGGGCAACAGTAAAATATTTACCTAGGAGCGAAAGCGTAAATTTATTTTTAAGTTAGGGCAAAAACATAAGCTTGAACTGATGGCAAAATCGTATTTTTAAGGGAAAAAACCAATGGCAAAACTGTAAATTGAAACGTGGTTAAATTGTAATCTTTATCCGGGGGCAAAATTGAAATATTTAGCTGGAAGCGAAATCGTAAATTGATTGTTAAGCGAGGGCGAAAACATAATTTTTAACTGATGGCAAAATCGTAAATTTAAACAGGGTAAAATTGTAAATTTGTTGGAGAGGAGTGCCAAAACAAAAAAAAAAAAAAAAAAAAAAAGGGGTGCCGCCCATTTTGGCCAATGAATGGCCACAGCCGACATTGTGTTTTGTAGTAGTATATAATTAGTATTATTATATTAATATATTGTTATTATATAATATAATTACTGTTCATTTTCTTTGTAATATTAATATATAGAGTAATAGTAATAATATTAATATATAGTAATAATAATAATTAGAAACGGTAAACAAAAGCCAAGAAAGAAACAGAAAAATGGTATTTTATTAAGTTTATAAAATGTAATACGTAAAATAAGTAGTGTTCAAACCGAAACATAATATTCATTTTCAATAAGTAGTATATTTTTCTATTAGATTTCAAATGGCTCACAAACTTAAAGCCATGTAAAAAAAGAAAAAGAGTTTGGTATAAGGAGTAGTTAAACACTTGAGAGTGGCAAACTAAAAAATCAACCAATGAGAGTGTGCCATGTCAATCAGTGAAAAGTGTTTAAACTTTGGTGAAAAGTGTTGGCAATGATTTAGACATTTGGTGAAGTGGTAAACTTAAAAAAAAAAGGAAAAATGTGTGATTGGTTGAGAGATGGAATGGACCCCACCCACACACCCCTCTCTCTCTCCTTCCTCCCCTCACCGCGTCGGCTTCCCCTCCCCGATCCAAGCGTTTGTCGGCAACGGCAAAGTGTAGGCGGCGGTGTTTGCCGCTCGGCAAAACCGTTTGCCGACTACCGCTCCGAACACCCTAACTTTTGTTGCTCTTTCTTCGTCATCAAACCCTAATTACAGTACCCATCGAAAACGGTCGCAACTTCTTGCCGGAGAAACAGTCTACGGTCACGCTATCTTCTTGCTTTTGTTTTCATTTAACTGGGCGATAATTGAAGGGTTAAAGTATCCACAAACGTCACTGTTAGATCATGGTTCCAAACTCAATATTGTAAAATTTTCGGACAAAATACCAGAAAATTATCAGTACCGAGCGAAACATTAGCGGGGTCCAATCGGCCATGACACCTCTGGCCCCAACCAAGTTGCGCCCTGGTTGTATCTCTGGAGACGACAAGTGTGTTAATAGATAAGACCATTTTGTTTGAATGAAACCGTGTCCAACACGGACATGCATATTTCTTATTCTACTCATTGTATTTGTTTATTGCAATTTATTATCAAACTGTGAACGGTATTAAAAACTTAGAAGTTGAGTTGTATATTGAAGAAAAAAATGACATACAGTTTTAATGACACATAGTTTTTTTTTTTTCATTTCTTTTTTAAAACGGCACATGGTTTTGTGTTTACTTTTGGTTTGCAAAATGAAAGATGGAACTAAATATAACCTTAAGATCAAAACATAACTAGTGATCAAGATTTAGCCCTTGCGCCCCAAGTTTTTTCATTCCTTGTCCCCCAAGTTTCTCTTAAAGTTCAAACCACCCCCTCCTATATATACCAACAAAAAACTATACACTATATTCCACTCCACAAACCCTAACTGTTTTTTCTATCTTCTCCAATCTACATTTCACAAACCCTAACCCTAACACACTCATCAATGGAGCCAGAACAGCAGAATTCATCTCAAGAAACCAGCAAAAAAGCCGCCAAAAAGGAAGCGGCAAAGGCGGAGAAGCTCCGCCGTAAGCAAGAAGCTGCGGCGGCGGCGGCCGCCGCGTCCGGCGTCGCCGGAGTGTCGATCGACGGTCCGGATCCGCTGGCGGCGAACTACGGTGACGTTCCGATTGAAGAAATTCAATCGAAGGCGGTTTCTGGTCGCGTGTGGACGACTGTGAGTTCGTTGACGGAGGAATTGAAAGATCAGACGGTGTTGATACGTGGACGAGCTCAGGCGATTCGAGCGGTAGGTAAAAAAATGGCGTTTCTGACGGTTAGAGAGAGAGGATATACGGTGCAGTGTGTGTTGACGGTGGCGCCGGAGGTTGTTAGTGCTCAGATGGTGAAGTTTGCTACTGGTATTAGTAAGGAGTCGTTTGTTGATATTGAAGGTGTTATTACGGTTCCGCCTGAGGCGATTAAAGGAGCATCTCAGCAGGTGAATTGCATTTGAGCTTAATGTTTGATATGAGTCTGATGGTTTTTGATTGATTTGTAGATGATCTGTGGTGATTTTGTTGTTTTGAGTTAGGGTTTGTAGATTTGCTAAAGTGTTTGCAAACTAGATTTTTAGATTATCATGGTTTTCTCTATTATTTTGTAGATAATTATGCAGTTTTGAATTAGGATTAATAGATTTGCTCAAACGGTTTTCTGTTGATTTGTAGGTGATTATATTGTTTGAGTTAGGGTTTATAGGTTTTCTATTGATTTGTTGATAACTTTATTGTTTTGAATTAGCATTAATATATTTTTTATAGTTTTTTTTTTTTTTTTTTTTTTGTGGATGTTCAGTGTGTTGATTATGTTGTTTTGAGTTAGGGTTTATAGGTTTGGTAAAACGTTTGAAAAGTAGATTGTGAAATTCAAGTTTTTTTGATAAGGAATGTTTGGTGGAATGTTTGTAGGTTGAAATTCAAGTGAGGAAGATTCACTGTGTAAACAGGGCTGCAACTGTGCTTCCTATAAACGTTGAGGATGCTGCCAGAAGCGAAGTTGAAATTGAGAAGGCTTTGGAGGTATAATGTTAGGAATTTGATTTTAATCAGCGAAATGTTAACTTTTGTAGTAGATTTTAGCAACCTTGCATTGTTTCATGTCAAATTTATGGGAATGCTGAAGCAACTGCAACTTATCCATTTTTGTATTATAATGATTTTATAAAATTATGCAGGCTGGAGAACAACTTGTTCGTGTTAATCAGGATACGCGTTTGAACTATAGGATTTTGGATGTCCGAACACCAGCAAATCAAGGGATTTTCCGTCTCGAGTGCCAAGTTTCAAATGTATGACATTTTGTTTACCTTTATTTGTGTGTTCGTTTTTTATTTTATGTTATGTGTGAGTCTGGTTATAATGAAACAAGTCAAATGAGTTGAAACTTGCTCAACAATGCATACAACATTGCTCAGAAATTATATTATTTTTGTTTTTATAAATATTTTTAGGTTTAGCAACCACATTACTTCCAATTAACACCAAGGCTATATATTAAAGATTCGGTAAAAAGTGTTCTGCTGACCCAATCTGCATCTATGTTACCCATTGTGCCCTAAGCTTGTTATTGACACTACCCAATTTGCCTGATCTTCATTTTGCTACCTTTAGAAATATTGTAAGCAGTATTGTGATTTTAACTCTTTAACAGAGTGGAACTTGATATTGTTTTCTGCAGTTCTTCCGGCAGTTTTTACTGAACGAAGATTTTATCGAGATCAACACTCCAAAGTTAACCGCGGGCAGTAGTGAAGGTGGTGCAGCGGTTTTCAAACTGGAATACAAAAAGCAACCTGCCTGTCTTGCACAGTCACCACAACTTCACAAACAGATGGCAATCTGTGGTGATTTTGGAAGGGTGTTTATAGTTGGTCCTGTTTTTAGAGCCGAAGACTCGTATACACACAGGCATTTGTGTGAGTTCATTGGTCTCGATATGGAGATGGAAATTAAAGAGCATTATTCCGAGGTATTAAAACAACCTATTTATTATATAAATAACTCTATTTTAATTTTTTGAAAAGGTTCTGATGGTTGGATTTATATAGGTGATGGATGTGGTGGACCGTCTTTTTGTTGGAATGTTTGACAGATTGAATGAAAGATGCCAGAAAGAGCTAGAAGCTATTGGGAAGCAGTATCCCTTCAAGCCTTTGAAAGTAATTAATAATTTATATACTTCGTTTGTGTAAAAACATGTATAGGGTAGCGTCTTTTTGTAACACATACTTATGTTTCAGTGTTGATGTTATTAACTATGCAGTACTTACGGAAGACCTTACGGCTTACATTTGAAGAAGGGGTTCAAATGCTAAAGGTTCGTAACATTATAACACCCTTTCATTAGTTGGGCGCGTGATAAATTTGCTTTTGTTTTATTTGAAAATTGATTTAATAGGAAGCTGGCGTTGAGGTGGATCCATTTGGGGATCTTAACACAGAATCAGAAAGAACGTTAGGAAAACTTGTTTTGGAAAAGTAAGCGGAAATTTCAACTTTGACTTGCTGTTTTTATTATTTATTAATTTATTTGTTCATCGTTCAATCATGGTGTTATTTATTTATTACAATAATGATTCAATGTAGGTATGGAACTGAGTTCTATATACTGCACCGCTACCCTCTGGCAGTTCGACCTTTCTACACAATGCCTTGCCCTGACAACGAGGCTTATAGCAACTCGTTTGATGTTTTCATTAGAGGCAAGCCACCACATATATTTATATATTTAATTTGAAGTTTTACTTGTGAAAATGTATAATGTTATCCGGACATTTAAAATTTTATTTTGTTGCATTCTGTTCAGGTGAGGAGATTATTTCAGGGGCGCAGCGTGTGCACATCCCTGAACTTCTGGAGTCACGTGCCACAGCATGCGGTATTGATGTCAAAACGATATCATCATATGTCGATTCTTTCAGGTACATCTTTTCTATCACTTTCCCATCTTTATAGAGTAATCTGTTTGTTATGCATCTTGGAACATGTTTCAACTTCCAACTAGTTTTTTTAGGATTGGATTTAGGTTTGTCGATATTGTCCTGTTGGCGGTTTGTAGTGAATGGGTTAAAGGGTTCGTAAATGGTCTGGGTCAACCTGTTTAGTTAAACGGGTTAACTATGCCAACCCAAGACTTGGTTTAAATAAACATGTTAACAAGAACACGAATAAATTTACTTGTGCATTAACAAAAACAAGAAACCTTGAAATGATCTAATTGACAACCAATTAAAAAAACTGCAACCTTTAAAGCTGTTTCTGATAGGTTAGGTAAACCCACTGATTTTTTTCGTTTTTGCATTTTTATAAGGGTTATTCGATTTTATCACCCCCAACTATTGGCTATTGGCCGCTGCCACCCCCAAATATCACTTTTGACGTCCGTCACCCCCAACTTAACACTTAATGTGTTCTGTAACCAAGTCGTTAACTGATCACTAACTTTTGATCCTGTTACTATACTTTTGGGGGTGTCATAGGGATATTAGGAAGGTTTTAGGGATCTTAGAGCATTCTCATCCAATCCATCAAAACTTGTGAGGGTGAGTTTTTATATTGTAAAGGGTATAAAAAGTGGTTGTGAGTGGAGGAGAGAGAAAATGTTACTGTTCATCTGTATATTTGGGGGGACACTGTTCACCCAGTATAATTTTTTTAATATATATTGAAAGTGGTTGTGAGTGAAGGAAAGAGAAAAATGTGATGATAATATTATTTAATTGAAAAGGAGAGAGAAAAAGTATTTGTTTTTAGTGAAAATATATTGATATAAGAGTTGTTTTTTAGTGGAATGTATGTATAATTTGATGGATTGGATGAGAATGCTCTTAGGACACCCCAAAAGTATAGTAACAGGATCAAAAGTTGGTGATCAGTTAACGACTTGGTGACAGAACACACTAAGTGTTAAGTTGGGAGTGGCGGGCGTCAAATTGATAGTTGGGGATGGCAGCAGCCAATAGCCAATAGTTAGGGGTGATAAAATCCAATAACCCTTTTATATAACTAGTGGGTAATTAGGTAATGAAAATAGAAACCTTATTAAAGTTGTGGGGCTAAGTATGTCATTACCAAAGTTGAGAGGCTAAATATATCAATGTTGAGGGGCCAAATATGGCATTAACAAAGTTGAAGAACCAAAGTTGGTGGGCTTCATTACCAAAGTTGAGGGGCTAATTATCTCATTACTAAAGTTGGATGATGTTGACAAAATAGCATTTTAAGTAAATATAGAATGTGGTTAAAAAGCTGTTCAAATATTAATTCTTTAGTTGTAAGCATCGAGTTCACTTTGTGTGGCTTTCGCTTAGTTTTATTATATAGCTAGATTTGACCCGTTAAGGATAAAGCCTCAACCCATATCTCACATATACCATTATTGCATTTTGAAGGTATGGTGCGCCACCGCATGGTGGATTTGGAGTCGGCTTGGAACGTGTTGTGATGCTTTTCTGCGCTCTCGACAACATTCGTAAAACGTCACTCTTTCCCCGTGACCCACGAAGGCTAGAACCATAGATCTGTTTACATGCCAAATGGGTTTTCGGTTATTTTACCAAAAAAAAAAAAACAATATTTTTTGTTACATTTTCATGCTGGAGGTCTTGAGGCTGAGGAAACCACCTTTCTCTTCTCATGTACTTTTAACTCTCTGAAGTTTCTCATGGTGATATTTGCTGTTTTTGTTCTAGTTTAAAATTTGTACTTAAAAGAAACGTTATACCGTTTCTTTGGTTTCTAATTATTTGCAAAAGTGTCTTGATGTTCATATTTAAAATAAAACTTAATTGCATTTTTTGTATTATAGTAGATATCGAATGAAAAAAGATCACTCAGTTTGAAATGATGATCGTCATTGGTAAACTTAAGCGAACTGGGTAAACTTACTAAAAAGACTCGACATAAAACAGACGAAGATTATCCGGTTGGTTTTGAAATGATCGTCATTGGTAAACTTAAGCGAACTTGGTTAAAATCAATGTTTGTTTTCTCGACTGGGTCTGAAATTTGACTGGCTAATTGAATCCGTTTTTTTTTTTTTTTTTGAAACGAGAACTTCATTAGAAAACCACCACCCCGAAACCGGGGGGCAAACCAAACAACCGACCTACATAATTACAAATTTACACCAGTTAGCCCAAGACAAATTTTTAAACTTCGTTCTATTTCTAACCCACAAGAAACCGACTGACTTAATCTCACTGATAATCTTTTCGATTCTGAACGGCTGATTACGGAACCTAGCTTCATTTCTGGCCTTCCACAAACTCCAACAAGCAATGATCAACACCCCTTGGAATATCGACTTCTCCGGATCCTTAAGCCCACTAAACTGATACACCTTCAAAAGGTCTTGAAACGAGAAAGCAAATATCTGGGGCACATGACACCAACCGCTGATCATATTCCAAACCACATTAGCTGCAACACATTCAATAAAAAGATGCGAGACCGAGTCTTCTCCTTCGTTACAAAAAACGCAGGTCTGGTCATCCACCATCACATTTCTTCTTCGCAGCCCTTCTATCGTCGGTAATCTGTTCAAATCTGCCCTCCATGCGAAGATATTTACTTTTAAAGGAAGCCATTTACACCACACGAAGGTTGTACAGCCCGATCCCCTATCTTTCTGCAGAAGACTTCTAACAGATTTGACGCTAAAGTCACCCGATTTGTCACCTAGCCACTGCCACTTGTCTGCGGAATCAGACATCACAACTGAATCCAGGAGATTAATCAACTGATTCAGCTCTTCCGACTCCTGCCCCGGATTCAAAGTTCTCTTCCAATGCCACTTAAACCTCTCCCGACCATTAACATTTGAGAAGCGATCGATTATCTTACATCTTTTGTACTTGTCGAGATTAAAAATGCTTGGAAAAATATCTTTTAACGGCTCACATACCACCCAAGGATCTAGCCAGAAAGAAATATTATCACCCTTCCCAGGAACGCCTTTAAAATAGCCTCTCAAAGGAATGTCTTCCACCTTGATTCTGGCCATCAACCTGACTATTTTGTTCCAGGGACCTCCTATACTATTTACGGCTGGAAGGAAGTCCCAATTCCTAGCATTTCCATGAATCGCTGAAATAATCTTCCGCCACAAATTGTTTTCCTCCGTCTTGAACCGCCAACACCATTTAGAAAGAAGGCTCACATTTATTTCTTTAAGCTTACTAAGGCCCAACCCACCCCTATCTTTAGAAACAGATACATTATCCCAAGCAACCCAATGGATTTTATTTCCATTGTTCGAATTTCCCCAAAGAAATCGTTTAATCAAACTTTCAAGGTCACTGAATCCGAGTACACCGTAATCTTTGAATCGTTGTAAACAGATTATTCTTGTTTCTTCTACTGTTAGCCCGGATAGAATCGAAGAAGTTGTGCACCATAAATGTAGTTTCTTCTACTGATATCCGAAAGATTACATAATCAACCACTACATATACAAGCCTTATATATACCGAAAGAGTTTTGTTTATAGCATTAAATAAACGAACATGAATATATCTTGTTCGTTCATTTACGTTCGTGATCATTCATTTATGTTAGTTCATTACGTCCATTTGTTTATATGGGGAAGGATCCACTAAAAAGTGGATTTTGCCTAAGTAGCCTAAGAATGATTGTGATGATGACATGTGGCACTCCTAATAAGTAGGAATGAAGGGCATTTTGGTCCTTATAAATAGGAGTGAAAATGACATGTGGCACCCCTTTTGTTTTTAAAAAATATAAACAAAAAAATCTAGTACAAAAATATCTAGCACAAAAAATCTAGCACAAAAATGTAGTACAAAAAAATATAGCACAAAAAAAATCTAGTACAAAGAAATGTAGTACAAAAAATCTAGCAAAAAAAATGTAGTACAAAAAAATATAGCACAAAAAAATCTAGTACAAAGAAATATAGCACGAAAAAATTTAGCAAAAAATGTAGTACAAAAAAATCTAACACAAAAAAATTGAGGAAAAAAAAAATTTAAGACGAAAAAATTCAGCACAAAAAAATTAGCATAAAAATATAGTACAAAAATTCAGCACAAAAAATGTTATATAACATAGAAATACAACACATTTAAGTGGGTTTTTTTAGTCTTCATATTTTATATAGCAATATGGTATTCAAATTAAAGATAAAAAGACGCTCGATTTTACGGTGAAATTTTTATGAAAAAATAATGTCGTATAAAAAAGTTATGAACGTTTAAAAAATAAGCGTGGAATATGCATAAAAAATAAGGGTGGAATATGCATGTGACTTGCATGTGGAGAGAGAAAGTCCATAAATAGGATTTTCCCAAGATACCCCTGCACTCCTCCTTTCTCATACCATTTCATCTTAACCATTGATTTGAAAAATGAATGGTTAAGATTCCTTCTTAGGCTACTTAGGCAAAATCCACTTTTTAGTGGATCCTTCCCCTTGTTTATATACATTTACAATTTACATACAAACTTATTAGCATTTACTAACCGGACCATCATGCATCAATCCATCACCCAAATCAAATTTTAGAACCAAATATTGGGTGACCGACAAACAAATGGAATGAACGCGGCAATAACATGTCCATTATCTTCGTTCGTCTATGTTCGTTTTGAATATAAACGGATGAACATGTAGTTCATTTCTTAACAAACACACATGACCAAGAAAAGTCGTTCATTTAAACGTTCATGTTCATTCGTTTGTTCTGTTAAAGTTAAACGGACGAATATGAACAAGCCTCGTTCAATTCATTTACAGATCTACCTGATACCATGAAACCACTTTTGCATGACCTTTTCTAATAGGTTTCTTTCATATTGCACATCTGATTAATATTCGGGCAGGGTTAAATCCGATCTTGTACGTGTCTATAGCCCGGCGGCCCCGGCCTCGACAACCAATGCTTCTATATCGGTTTTCGAGCCCGACTAACTAACAAAAAAGGAAGCTTTAAATAGTTTGACCGATTTGATTTACAACAGTGATTAATGAAGATTAAAGACTTGTTCTATATCATATTGGTTGACCGTTGACTATTGGTTTTTCAACAAATGACTTTTCATCACTATATAGACACCACTCCACATGCTTGTCCAAGACCATCATTAAAGACCATTGATTTTGAAAAGAGATATAATAGTTGTGGAATTTTCTTGCTATCTTGTTTCTTTTCATAATGATATATTATCGTTTTTTAAATAATTATATATAATTTTTCTTTAAGTTTACTCTTTATTTGTTAATAAATATACTTTCAAAATTGCTTTTTATTATTTTGAAACAAAAGTTTATTAACCCAACAAACAATTAAAACTAGAACCTTTAAAAAAGAAAAACAAACCCAATAACCTATTTAGTTTGACTCATCTAAACCTTTTTAGTTTGGTCCAACTATACTCGTTTAATCCAAATAACCCAAATACCAATATGCTAGAATAATTTTGTTTTATTTATTGTTATTACAATTAGCGCGGTATTATTGAACTTTATATATATATATAGGTTTATACTTTAGCGGTCCATTTTTTCTACTCGCATATGACACCCTAATCCTATGAGATTACCTAGTGACTTAGCTCGTTTAATAAACACACTCAAGTATGAGATTTACATATTGAGCTTCAGTGGGTTTCCAAGTCTAAATCAGCCTATTTTATTAATTCAAAAGTAACATTTTTTTATCTAATACATTAAATAATTAATGACATAATTATGTTATATACAAAATGTATAATTATGAATGAATAAAATGATTATATATCTATACTATATTATAATACATGAGGGAAGGATTCCCAAAAGTTAAGAACTTCTTCCCCCATTATTTATAAATAAACCCCTAAAATGAGGGTAAAGTGGTCTTTTAAACCATAATTATTTTTTAGTCCCTCAATCTATTACATTTAAATCCTTAACATTTAACATAATTATGGGTAATTAGTTAGACTCCCCCCCCCCCCCTCTTTAATTCTTTAATGTATTCCTATGATATCTTACAGCCCGTAATGTTTTAAAAAAATCCGAAGGTACCATGACGATCGGCACATTTTTTTAAACGTTTCGATAGTTGTCTTTTTTAGTTTCGTCGTGCGTTCATAAAGTACAAATAGCCGATGCGTAAATGTACAATTGATTAAAGCCAACATTTGTTTTTTTACCCAAGCCAGCTTTGACCATTACCTAGCTACCGTGCATTAACTTTTTTTTTACCCAAGTTTTTTGTTTTGAACGGCATTAATAAACTAAAATATTCCCTAATTTTACTTGTACAGAGTCAGTTTGTTGTGGCATGTTTAATATAGTATAGATAAAACTCACAACAAACTTCCTTGTCACACCCCGACTTTCCACGTGTCACCGGTGGGCCCGGTGGGGGAGTGTCGTGACGTGGTTGGCAACATTATAGTCAAACAACACAATTATATAAATGCACAGCGGAAGCAAAAGATAATTATGTTACAATCCGAATATAAAGTAATATCCAGTATTACAACGGAAAGTAAAGGATCCACAGGCGGATCTTAAAACATATCATTTGTTCAACAGACTTTAGGCACCTAGAACTTGCAAGATTTCTTATTAGCGCCCTGAGCTTCCAGCCAATTACGTTCAGTACCTGTCACTTAACCCTTTTGGAAAATACGTCAGTTTTCACTGGTAAATACACTCAACCGACTCATTTGAAAAGAGTTTTAAAAAATTTTGATTTAGATGCACCAGGCACAAAACCTTTTGACACTTTGATTAAAATGCACAGAGGCAGAATTAACCTTTTATACCTTGGAACAAACTATATTTCATGTTATCAGTTTTACATAACTTGCTCTACATGTGGGGCCCGAATCTATGCCGGTTCATGATTAACCGACACACCACTATTCCCATATTGGAAATCCCTTATTGGGTATAATTAATTAATAAGCATATTGCATCTGTCAGGTGTATGCCTACACCCCGTGCTTAGGTCGTGGCCATTGCAATCATGAGTCAAGGATATCCAGGACACGGTCGCATTAATCCCCAATGTTTCAGTCAAGCAATACGAATTTAAAACAGGTTATTTGGATTTCCCGACTCATTGGTCTTTGAATCCCATACCTGAACATGCGGTATTTATATTACCGTATCCCAAGCCCGTAATAGGGAAAATAAGTTAAGAGTATTTACCTGAGCTAGCTCCTTTCTTAAATAGCAAGAATATAATAACTCAGCCGTATTCACTTAAGTATGCGTAGGTACAATTTACCGGGAGGCTCTAGTCTGGAATGATGGTATAAATAACCAATTAGAATGCTAACGGGTCTTTAATTAAGCCTAAGCTTAGACCGATTAGTCTTAAGGAAATATACGGTTCAAACGCATGATTAAGCGAAGACCGGAATAGAATGTGTTTTAGACCCGACAAGTTTGAAGACTTGTCTAATATGGGTATTTGATACACACTCTGAATTTTTTTGAGATAAAACCGATAAGGTTTGACCCGTTTCGGCTAACTTATATAAACTAGTTATATAAACCGATCCGAACGCGAATAACGCGTAACGGGTAACCGAATAGGTCGCGAACAGGTTTCCTAAGTTAATATGCTTAAATTATGTGGTGATATCATAATGATACCTTCCATAATGCCCAAAACGAGTTAATTCCTTAATTATGCCCCGTAGGGGTATTTTGGTCATTTTAACGATTATAAAAGGGGATTTAACGTAACCCTGGTGTTCGGGACTGAAGTAATCAGTAAACAACTTATTTTTAACAGATTATATCAGTTGATAATAATCCGTATATCTCAAAATAGTTTTAAGCCTAAACTACGCGTATAATACACGTATAAACCCGTTTTAAGCGACGTACGATTAAAAATACGATTCTGGGTTTTCTGATCAGTTAAACAGGCTCAAAACACTATATTTATTATTTAAAATCAGTAGCAATTGGATTCGCATCAAAATTCCTTGTAGAAATCATTTTATGACCGAAAAGGGTAAATTCGGTATTAACCGAACTAAGGCGATAAGCCTAGCTTAAGATCAGTTTAAAAATAATTAAAAATCTTCAAAAATCCCAAATTATTATTTAACATCAGTGGGTAAAAGGTTTGGTGCCAAAAATCGGGTTTAGATAGGCTATGCGCTAATCGCGCCGATCAATTAATAAAAAGCTTACTATTTACGCTAATGCGCATATCTCCTAATCTGGACCTCAAATTGATGTCAAATTTGGAGGGCATGTTTATAATTCAGTAGACAAGGGTCTTGTCCACTTATATTACCAAAAAGCTCGTTTTATAAACGAAAGGGCATTACGGTCAATTTTAAGCATTTAACGGAAACGCGCGAACGAATCGGATAGTCAACGAAACAAGTAAAGAGGCTTATACCAACATGTAACCCGGCCCTAAAGAAACCTTAAGGCATGTCTACATCTATCAAAACCGGGTCAGAACCGAAGTCAAGCAAAAAGTCAAACTTTGCGCCTTTCGGTTCCGAATCGATCCTAAATTGAAATTTGTCGAATCAATCATGTTTAGTCATGTTCTAACATTGATTACTAAGTTACATTATGGTTAAAACAGGTTACACGCTTCTCGTATCGCTAATCGTGTATTAAATCGTAATTTACAAAACTGTTGACTTTTTCGGTCAACGTTTGACTCGGCAAACGACCTATTTAGGTCTGGAATCAGTACATGCCCTTATAAGGGTTTAATACCCATATAATTACCTATCTAACGGTACTTTTAATTCGGGATATGACTGAGCTATCGTTAATTAATCACGAAGTCAATCGCTAATTACGATATGTTGACTTTTAAGCTAACTATAAAGCAAGACTTAATTAAGAAGGGTCTAGCATACTTACAAGTGTTAAATGGGTGATTAGGAAGGCCTTGAATCAGATTGGAAGCTCCTCAAATGATCAGATGGCACTTGAATGATGTGTGAAGCAATTGTTGCAACTATGGTCCCTTATATAGTGCTCATGGACACCACAAAAGCTTGAAAACCAAGTCTAGGACATCCCACAACAATCCAACAAGTGTCCTAGTGTTCTAGGGGTTGTTTTAGGGGCCAAGGGTTGTGAAAAAATCGATCAAGATTGCATCCAAGTTCAATGTGCAGACAAAGAATCAAGGAAGATAACATTCTGTCCAGATATGGCAGTCGCGTAGCGCGACTGCCTGAGTCCATACGCTCGCGCTACGCGAGCCCCTAAGGTGTTCCAACAAAACTTTGATAATTTGCAGTTTTAGTCCCTGGCTCTTCGAATCTTGTACAGACACTTGTTTATTGCAGTATGAACCCTCATTCTTGATCTATAAGGGCTTCAAGATATATATACCCACTTCGTTAAGTCCCCGGGTGACTTTATTGTTACCCGAAAAGGCCTAACTTTCAATGTTGACGCTTTAACCCTCGCATACGAATTTGATCACAACTTGCTCATATGTTAACGAAACTTTACGAAATTTTAATCGTATATTCTAGTGAGCATAATTAACCATTACAAAGCTTCGGGTTTGTCAAAAGGTCACTCAGAGGTATATCTTTAAACATGTTGACACATTTAACCCCTGTAGTTTGTAATCTCTCACTTTCAGCTTCGTATGATCCATGAATTATTCGTTTGAAGGCATGAGCATCATGTAGGGTTAATGTATAATAAAATTATTCACTGTTGACCTTCAGAACTCGTATTTACACATACTTTCCATGCTTGTCAACTTTAGTCCTTCTAGAGTATTCCTTCACACGTTCAAAGCTTATGACACGTGTCAACACATTATAGGACGTAAATTTTCGGGGTGTTACATCCTCACCCCCTTAAAATAAATCTCGACCCGAGATTTACTGAAATAAGTAAGGGTACTTTTCTTTCATCGTGGATTCAACCTCTCACGTGAATTCGGGGCCTCTACGGGCATCCCATTTGACCTTTACAATAGGTACATGCTTCCTTCGAAGCTTCTTAACCCGTCGATCCTCAATCGACAAAGGTTGCTCTTATTATCATAGTCCTGCATATCATTATGTGATAGCGCTTTTCGACTTATTGGCGGAACACATCCTCCAGTCACTATTGTGCAATGTATTGCGAGCTCCGTCAAACTCCTTAAGTAGGTTTTAGCTTACTAGCTACTTGATCTTGATACATTCGATTTCCTTCGAACGATTTCCGTATATTTAGAGCTTAACTAGCCTGATAATTTAACAAATTTGGTACACCCTTCCTGGGTGATATCTTTTGTTAAACCGTATTCCTTAACAAGAACTTAGGAAATTTGCTATTTTCATAACCCCTCGATTTCTTGCCATCTACTGGCAACCTACTATCGATTATGGATTTGTATAAACTTATTTGTTGTCCCTCAGGCAACTTTCAGATCTTGATAATTGGACTTACCAATTATCTATCTAACACTAGACATTTAACACTTCATCTATACAAGGTCTCCAAAGGAGTAGCCTTGATACTTATATATCAAATATTATAGAGAAGCTTATCTTAAGGTGAGATGGTTATTCCAACCAGTACTTAACTAATATTAAGGAATAGCTAATCCTTGTCGTTAGTCGAACAATTCGACGATCCTGGTTAGTTGATGGCAGATTCTTAATCGTTGCCTAATTAGGATTGCGGTAATGTATGCATAAGCAAAATGAACCGTCTTTCTTATCTAACAATATCAACTCTCGGAGTATCAAGTTAGGCTATATGAACCTATGTCTTAACACCTACTTACTCAAGGTTTCGTTTATTCCATAAACAATATGGAGTTTTCACAATACTCCAGCCCATGGCGGGCTACAACTCGTAATTCTACCTGCCTTCCCGGAGGTAAGCAGGGACAACCTTTGAGAAGATAATTAAGATACAAGGAGGCTACAGAGATTTTCCATATCTCAGGCTCCAGTTCATCCATCATTGTCCGTGTCGAATGAGTGACACCTTTATGTTATAAGTCCACGAATTCCTTAATCGGGAACATTTACAAATTTTTTTTTTTTTTATTCCATTTTTGGATATTTTCCTTGAATACTACTAGTCGACTTTAGTACAATATGATCGTTGGGATATCTTAGGGGTTCCATGTATTAAACCTCCATGCTGATCAGACATGGAAATAATCTATGGGACACACTAGGATGCGCCAATCTTCATATAACACTTTTATCAAACATAGTTTGGCATTCGCAAGCGATAGAAAACAATGAGAAAAATAATTAAAATAACATATGTTGTCGTACTCTATGCGAAGAAAGAGTACTCTTAGATTTTTCAGAAGGATTCCTTGCCGATACTATAAGAATTGGTTACTATGGTTTCCTTGGTAAGTTATACCTTGGGGATAATATAAAAGTTTGCTATAAGGAAAAAAAATGGTTTCTAATAGATATTAAATATCAATATCGGATTTGTTGGAGCATTTTCTAAAGTATCATCGGTCAATTTCTACCTCGCATTAAATGACCGGAGTCTTAATCAAAGGGAGGCAACAGTTCTTAACATTTATCATTCATTACAGACTCATATGTGTCAGTATCAAATAAAATTCATGCATAAACTGTTTGATATGAAAAGGAATCTGCTATATAGTTATCATTCTGCATCATCTTCTTGGCGTTCGTATGGAAGACTCATGCGTTTGCTTTCTTATCCATCCCAGACTTAGTTGCTCCTCCCGGGGCAGCCTCCGGGCAATTAGTACTGATGTGGCCCTTTTCGCCACATCTGAAACAGCTTGCATTCTTCATGTCCCTACATTTGTGGGACTGGTGGCCAGTTCTTTTGCAGATGCCACATTGCTTTATCTTTTGATTTGATCGACACTGTCCCCAGTGTCTTCTTTTGCAGGTTTTGCATGTAGGCTTCTTGTCGGAATCCTGTTGGTCATTGTTGAACTCGGATTTGTTCTTCTTAGGATTCTGGGAGTTATTCTCCTCCCTTTTACGCTTCCCATCTTCAGAGGCCTTGGCAGCCTTGTTTCTAACCACATCTAGTGTGAGAGATAGCGACAATTCTGCCGTTGACCTGAAGGTAGTAGGTCTCGATGCTTTCACACTTGCCTTTATTTCTGGGGCTAAACCCCCAATGAAGCGAGCTATTCGCTTTGGTTCCGGTGTGACCAAATAAGGGACCAATCGAGACTTGGTATTGAAATTTGTAAGGTATGCTTGACAATCTAAGTTCTCCATGACTAATGTCAAGAATTCAGTCTCAATCTTCTCAACTTCATGTTGAGGACAGTAATTTTCTTTGATAAGAGCAACGAACTGATCCCAAGTCATCTCGTACAAAGGGATCTTACCCGTAGCTTGAATGAGAGACTTCCACCATGTCAGTGCCTCTCCTTTGAACGATTGGGATACGTACTTCACGACATCCCTTTCAGCGCAACCGCTGATATCGACAACTGTGTCCATTTCATCCAACCAAGTCATACAATCAACTGCCCCTTTTTCCCTAGTAAAATCTCGGGGCTTGCAGGAAACAAAGTACTTATAGTTACAGGATTTGGTATGCGGTTCATTATCGAACACTATCCTCTTGGATGGAACACTGTGTTCATTAGATGAATGTCGATCGTCATCTTTCTTTGAGGGCGGCTTGTTATCAGGCTCTGGAGGAGTTTTAGGGATGGATTTAGGGTGGGGTACAGATGAGGCTTTACTATTTGTCTCACTATACTCCTGGAATTGCTCCTTCACAGCTTTAGATACAGCTGAGTCAATCAATGTACGAAGTTCTCCTCTGGTTATATTAATCATTTCATCATCGCGATTATCCAAAGGATGACTGTCCCCTTCCTCCGACCCAGCCATGTAGTTTTAATTGCTACATAAAAATTAAACAAGGACAAGGTTTTTACGGAAGTTTAAACAGTTTTATCTTCTTGAATGATTTATTAACCATGTTTTTAATACACATTTTGGTTAATTTGATAAATATATAATTATTCAGGATATTTATTATACTCCTAAATTATAAGTTAATAATAGCACAAAAGGCCTAGTCACTTAGACAAGTTTAATTTATAGGCCTTGATTTTTATAGAATCGAGGCTTCAAGGTTTGAATCAAAGTTCATTACCTTTTTCTTGACAGGGAGTTGTAGGCTACCACTGTCTTTAGTCCCAGAGGACGTTGGTTATAGCCCGTGGGCACTTCATCCATAAGGGATGATTATATAAATAAGGGAATTTAGTATATCCCAAAATGACTTATGTGATTTTATCATATCACATTTTGTCGAGCATGTTAATATGCTTTCATATTTTTAATAAGGATTTGAATCTCTTGAATAGGTTCTACCATCTTGGCCTTGTATGCCGTGACATTTAGGCTAGGTTTTACCTTTTAGATTCTTTTTAATAATTAACGCAGAGCAATACTAAATTGAACTGTTAACAAGGATCTGAATTTAATTATGGAACTACCATCTTGGCCCTGTCTTAATGTGACACATGGCTAGGTTTTGTCCCTTTTTAAATTTTGCCATTTTATTATAATGGTAGATCTTATAATATAGGAATGATACTTTAAATATAATCGTTCCTTTAAAAATTAACAAGTATATGGTTGCCCCTAAACGGGACTTCTATAGCAATTGACTTGATGAATACTTTCCATATTCTATGCATAGGCAAGTCAGAAAAATAACAAAGGAATCAAATAAGGACAAAATAAAACGAATTTTAGAATTTGTCCTATGTTCTTGTCTAGACTCAAGAATGTGCAATTGTGTAACTGAGATTAAACACAAAAGGCTAGTGTTTAATTCACTCAGTGTTGGCTCTGATACCAACCTGTCACACCCCGACTTTCCACGTGTCACCGGTGGGCCCGGTGGGGGAGTGTCGTGACGTGGTTGGCAACATTATAGTCAAACAACACAATTATATAAATGCACAGCGGAAGCAAAAGATAATTATGTTACAATCCGAATATAAAGTAATATCCAGTATTACAACGGAAAGTAAAGGATCCACAGGCGGATCTTAAAACATATCATTTGTTCAACAGACTTTAGGCACCTAGAACTTGCAAGATTTCTTATTAGCGCCCTGAGCTTCCAGCCAATTACGTTCAGTACCTGTCACTTAACCCTTTTGGAAAATACGTCAGTTTTCACTGGTAAATACACTCAACCGACTCATTTGAAAAGAGTTTTAAAAAATTTTGATTTAGATGCACCAGGCACAAAACCTTTTGACACTTTGATTAAAATGTACAGAGGCAGAATTAACCTTTTATACCTTGGAACAAACTATATTTCATGTTATCAGTTTTACATAACTTGCTCTACATGTGGGGCCCGAATCTATGCCGGTTCATGATTAACCGACACACCACTATTCCCATATTGGAAATCCCTTATTGGGTATAATTAATTAATAAGCATATTGCATCTGTCAGGTGTATGCCTACACCCCGTGCTTAGGTCGTGGCCATTGCAATCATGAGTCAAGGATATCCAGGACACGGTCGCATTAATCCCCAATGTTTCAGTCAAGCAATACGAATTTAAAACAGGTTATTTGGATTTCCCGACTCATTGGTCTTTGAATCCCATACCTGAACATGCGGTATTTATATTACCGTATCCCAAGCCCGTAATAGGGAAAATAAGTTAAGAGTATTTACCTGAGCTAGCTCCTTTCTTAAATAGCAAGAATATAATAACTCAGCCGTATTCACTTAAGTATGCGTAGGTACAATTTACCGGGAGGCTCTAGTCTGGAATGATGGTATAAATAACCAATTAGAATGCTAACGGGTCTTTAATTAAGCCTAAGCTTAGACCGATTAGTCTTAAGGAAATATACGGTTCAAACGCATGATTAAGCGAAGACCAGAATAGAATGTGTTGTAGACCCGACAAGTTTGAAGACTTGTCTAATATGGGTATTTGATACACACTCTGAATTTTTTTGAGATAAAACCGATAAGGTTTGACCCGTTTCGGCTAACTTATATAAACTAGTTATATAAACCGATCCGAACGCGAATAACGCGTAACGGGTAACCGAATAGGTCGCGAACAGGTTTCCTAAGTTAATATGCTTAAATTATGTGGTGATATCATAATGATACCTTCCATAATGCCCAAAACGAGTTAATTCCTTAATTATGCCCCGTAGGGGTATTTTGGTCATTTTAACGATTATAAAAGGGGATTTAACGTAACCCTGGTGTTCGGGACTGAAGTAATCAGTAAACAACTTATTTTTAACAGATTATATCAGTTGATAATAATCCGTATATCTCAAAATAGTTTTAAGCCTAAACTACGCGTATAATACACGTATAAACCCGTTTTAAGCGACGTACGATTAAAAATACGATTCTGGGTTTTCTGATCAGTTAAACAGGCTCAAAACACTATATTTATTATTTAAAATCAGTAGCAATTGGATTCGCATCAAAATTCCTTGTAGAAATCATTTTATGACCGAAAAGGGTAAATTCGGTATTAACCGAACTAAGGCGATAAGCCTAGCTTAAGATCAGTTTAAAAATAATTAAAAATCTTCAAAAATCCCAAATTATTATTTAACATCAGTGGGTAAAAGGTTTGGTGCCAAAAATCGGGTTTAGATAGGCTATGCGCTAATCGCGCCGATCAATTAATAAAAAGCTTACTATTTACGCTAATGCGCATATCTCCTAATCTGGACCTCAAATTGATGTCAAATTTGGAGGGCATGTTTATAATTCAGTAGACAAGGGTCTTGTCCACTTATATTACCAAAAAGCTCGTTTTATAAACGAAAGGGCATTACGGTCAATTTTAAGCATTTAACGGAAACGCGCGAACGAATCGGATAGTCAACGAAACAAGTAAAGAGGCTTATACCAACATGTAACCCGGCCCTAAAGAAACCTTAAGGCATGTCTACATCTATCAAAACCGGGTCAGAACCGAAGTCAAGCAAAAAGTCAAACTTTGCGCCTTTCGGTTCCGAATCGATCCTAAATTGAAATTTGTCGAATCAATCATGTTTAGTCATGTTCTAACATTGATTACTAAGTTACATTATGGTTAAAACAGGTTACACGCTTCTCGTATCGCTAATCGTGTATTAAATCGTAATTTACAAAACTGTTGACTTTTTCGGTCAACGTTTGACTCGGCAAACGACCTATTTAGGTCTGGAATCAGTACATGCCCTTATAAGGGTTTAATACCCATATAATTACCTATCTAACGGTACTTTTAATTCGGGATATGACTGAGCTATCGTTAATTAATCACGAAGTCAATCGCTAATTACGATATGTTGACTTTTAAGCTAACTATAAAGCAAGACTTAATTAAGAAGGGTCTAGCATACTTACAAGTGTTAAATGGGTGATTAGGAAGGCCTTGAATCAGATTGGAAGCTCCTCAAATGATCAGATGGCACTTGAATGATGTGTGAAGCAATTGTTGCAACTATGGTCCCTTATATAGTGCTCATGGACACCACAAAAGCTTGAAAACCAAGTCTAGGACATCCCACAACAATCCAACAAGTGTCCTAGTGTTCTAGGGGTTGTTTTAGGGGCCAAGGGTTGTGAAAAAATCGATCAAGATTGCATCCAAGTTCAATGTGCAGACAAAGAATCAAGGAAGATAACATTCTGTCCAGATATGGCAGTCGCGTAGCGCGACTGCCTGAGTCCATACGCTCGCGCTACGCGAGCCCCTAAGGTGTTCCAACAAAACTTTGATAATTTGCAGTTTTAGTCCCTGGCTCTTCGAATCTTGTACAGACACTTGTTTATTGCAGTATGAACCCTCATTCTTGATCTATAAGGGCTTCAAGATATATATACCCACTTCGTTAAGTCCCCGGGTGACTTTATTGTTACCCGAAAAGGCCTAACTTTCAACGTTGACGCTTTAACCCTCGCATACGAATTTGATCACAACTTGCTCATATGTTAACGAAACTTTACGAAATTTTAATCGTATATTCTAGTGAGCATAATTAACCATTACAAAGCTTCGGGTTTGTCAAAAGGTCACTCAGAGGTATATCTTTAAACATGTTGACACATTTAACCCCTGTAGTTTGTAATCTCTCACTTTCAGCTTCGTATGATCCATGAATTATTCGTTTGAAGGCATGAGCATCATGTAGGGTTAATGTATAATAAAATTATTCACTGTTGACCTTCAGAACTCGTATTTACACATACTTTCCATGCTTGTCAACTTTAGTCCTTCTAGAGTATTCCTTCACACGTTCAAAGCTTATGACACGTGTCAACACATTATAGGACGTAAATTTTCGGGGTGTTACATTCCTATTAAACATGCCACAACAAACTAAACAGGATATGTGCATCTTATTTTAAAAACTTAAAACTCACAACAAACTTCCTAAATAAATGGATGACCAATCTAAAACTAAACCCTAATGGACTACTATAAATACATAGCAAACACTCACAATTCTACATTTCTATTGCTAAACAGATTTAAAATATGAAGCCAGTTCTGAACACTTGATGCGAAAAAACAAGCATGCGATATTGAAAAATCTAAGGTCGGTTCTATGATAAGTTTTGTTATATCGCAATAATGAATAATTGTTTTCTTTTATTTACTTTTATGTGAATACTAACTTATTTGATTTTTCAGATTCAACACACCAATTTAAACACCCCAGTTGTCGAACAAGCTTTTGTTAGTTTTTAAGTAATATTTTCGCTTATAATCTTTCATATTAACAAGTTCGTTATGTTATTATTTGGTGTTTTATTATAGGATGATGGTGATAATAGTGTTGAAATTATTTCTTATGGTGCAATGTTCAGTCCATACAAGTCTAATCTTTAACGTCAATTTAGTAAAGAGGTAATTTTAAAATTTATTTAATCTTTTTAAAAAAAAATTATTCAATATTTGTTTTTTTATAAAATTTATTTAATCATTTTTTTACCTTTTTATTAAATTTTTGTTTTTTAAGGATCGGAAGTATGAGAATCAAAAGAAAAGATCTAATAGACTCTCTGAATGGAAATGGGTCGAGGTTATAAATTTAGATGACTCTGAGGACGATGAGAAAGAAGATGAATTAGATGATACTGCTGATTCGAGCACAAACAAGAAAAACAGATCAAAAAAGAAGAGAAATTAGATGAAATATATCAAGTGTTTTTATGTTTTTTTCATTTTCAGTTGTTTTTGTTTGATCTAGACTATCCCATTTATTTTATGTTTTGTGTCATTTTATTGCACTTATAATTTACATCTCGATTGAACTAATATACTTTTGTCATCTGTTTAGTATTTTTTATTAACAAACGAATCTTTACATGTTTAAAACAGTTTTCTATACTTTATTTATTATTAATTTTTATAACAAAACAAAACTTTGATATTTAGTAGATAGAAGATAAACTATGTTCCAAAATTTTAGGAATTATTTAATACTAATTTACGATATTAGTAGATAGATAGTAAACTATATCCCAAAATTTTAGGAATTATTTAATACTAATTTACGATATTTATTTAATACTAATTTACGATATTAGTAGATAGATAGTAAACTATATCCCAAAATTTTAGGAATTATTTAATACTAATTTACGATATTTAGTAGATAAATAGTAAACTATGTCCCAAAATTTTAGGAATTATAAGTCAACTAATTAGGTCCTCCAAGTTAATTATATGGGATGAGGCATCGATGGCGAAACGTCAGGCGATAGAGGCAGTTGATCGAACATTGCAAGACATTATAGGTGTTAGGCTCCCACGTGTAACACTTATGACATATATCCACCACAACAATCTTATCATATACAAATAAGAAAACTACCAGCAACGAGTGCCGCAATCCAAAGTGTCGCCCCCGCCGCATCGCGCGGGCACCCTACTAGTATAAAGAATAGACGAATCTAGCCAACCCTGCTCGAATCTTAAAAATTACTCATGGGCTTAAAGATAAAGTTCAAAATAAGTTGGATTTGAGCTCTGTTAAGTTAAATGAATCAAACTTGAACTCAACGAGTGACAGCTTGACTCGATTGGTTACACCCCTACGTGGGAGACTAACATAGACCGTGTAATATAAGGCAAATCATATTGATAACGACATCTTGACATTGATATTCATAATGTGGAAGTCGAAGTTTCTTATGTTTTACCTCGAAATTAATATTTAGTGTCTTTTAAAAAATCTGTTATTTCATTATTAAGAAAAAGAATAAAAGACGAATTCACCGATTTTGTTGTTGACTGTGGGTTTATGGTCACTTACCAACCGCGTAATCGCGTATTGATATTTTAACTGAATTTCAAACAATTTAAAAATACATTTAAACATCTATACTTCTATACTATATAATAAAAGAAACCATTTTCGGGACACTTGTCATCATATAAGGCCATGTTTTATAGATAAGTGTTATTTTAGTTTAATCTTTTCTAATTATTATAGATAATCCTCCTACTAAATATTATTTAGTTTAATTTCTAATGGATAATTATTATTTAGTTTAATCTCCTTCTCATTTATAATATTATTTATTTAACTAATAGAGTAAATTATGATTTTGGCCCCTGTGGTTATATCACTTTTACTCTTTTAGCCCAAAAAGAATTTTTAACATCTGAGCCCCCAACGTCTTTTTTTTTCTAATCTTTTTTGCCCCTAACGTCTTTTTTCTAACCCTTTTGGCCCCTAACATTTAATGGATGGGGTTAGTGTTAGGGGCCAAAAGGGTTAGAAAAAAAAGACGTTGGGGGCTCAGATGTTAAAAAATTCCTTTTTTGGGCTAAAAGTGATATAACCACAGGGGCCAAAATCGTAATTTACTCTAACTAATATTATTTATCATTTATACATTTACGGAGTTTTAAATAATGAGTTAAATTTATTGAGACTTCGTTAACAAATTTTGCTACAACAAAATAATCTATTTATATCAATCTAAATTTTTATCTATACTATACTATATAATAAAACATTAATGTGTGACACATGTCGTTCATTGTAGGTATTTATTTTATGATTTTCTCGCCTCACTTCCAAACTTATCTTATATTAATTAAATAAATAAATAAATAATGAGCTAATATTAAATTTTATCCTACTTTAAATTTCGAATACCATTCTTCTATTTTTCTAATAAAATATTATCCGAAATTGTAAATTGTTAATTTAAAACATTTTAAATAAAACAAATTATTTATTACGAAAACCAAACTTTGTATTAATATATTAAATATTTTTATTTTCACTATACAAAATTACATTTACTAACTTTTTTGTTATTTGGAATATAAAATTACATTTATTTAACTCGTGTAATAAATGAGGTTTTTTAAAGATGTATTATTTTATTACTTGGTAAACAATATTACATTAATTCAACCCGTGTAATACAAGTGGTTTTAAAGATATATTTTTTTTATTTGGTATATAAAATTATATTAATTCAACCCGTACAATATGGTTCTTATATATAACTTTTTATTATTTAATATATAAAATTATATTTATTCAACCCATGCAATAAAGGAAGTTTTTAAAGATATAATGTTTTATTATTTAGTATATAAATTTATTACTTAACCCGTGTAATATACGGGGTTATAACCTAGTGTTGCAATAAAGAAATAGCTCACTGAGAATTCCATAAATTTAAAACTAAAACAAAAGATATTAAATTTAGTAAGTCTTAAACTTAGGGGCTGTTTGGTAGCCTCTTAATGACCATTCAGATGCTACCTCTTAATGGTTTAAAACCTCTGAATGGTTAAGAGGTAACCTCAAGTCTGAATGGTTAAGAGGTAACATCTGAATGGTAAATCATCACATTTCATATTCTCATATCTTCTCATTGGTAAAATTCTTAATGGTTCCATTAAGAGGTAGCCTCTTAATGGCCATTCAGAGGCTACCAAACAGCCCCTTAGGGTAGATAGCTGAGTAGTCGGCCTTTGGACATAGCTCCGAAAGGGTGGGTTTACACGTGGAAAGTAGTTAGCCGTTCAAAAAAAAAAAGCTTGTTTCTTTTTTTTTTCCTTTTTTATAGTAATTTTAACTAATTTTCTACGACATCCAGTTTGATTTTAACCTATAATCTGGAGTTTCTATTATTAAAATTGTTTTAATCTAATAACAACTATTCAAACAAAAACATAAACGTGTTTATGCACACGCCAAGTAACTCGAGCCAAATCAACTAGAACTTATTTACAAACCTCAAGTCTTAATTAGCAATTTTTACTAAATATAAGTTTCACACTTAAAAACCTATATTTCACTATGTTTTTACAAATCTCAATTTTTTTTAGAACAAACGACTAAAATGACTATTTGCCTAACTTATACAAAGAGAATAATAATGTTATGTCATATTTAGACATATTACACGAGATAAAAATGAGCTCGTCTTGCCTCTATGTCTCTAACTCGACACAAAACTTATACATGTCAGCCTGACTCATCTAAAAATTATACAAGTTGGTTTTAATCTATCTTTTTTATTACTTTAAACGAATTTCGAGCAACAATCTAGAGTAAATTACTTTTTGAGTCCCTATGTTTTAGTGGTTTTAACCACTTGAGTCCAAAATAAAAAATTTTAACACTCTGAGTCCCTAACCGCTCATTTTATAATGTTTTGAGTCTCTGTGTTTTAGTGATTTTAACCATTTGAGTCCAAAATCAAAAGTACAAGTGTTAAAAATTGGACTCAAAACGTTATAAAATAAGCGATTAAGGACTCAGGACGTTAATTTTTTTTTTTTTTTTTTTTTTTTGGATTCAAGTGATTAAATTCATACAACCTAAAATAAATAAAAAGTTAAAAATATTAAAAAAATAGAAAACAACTAGAAAACAAAAATAGAAACTTTGATACATCCATCATCTCTATACCACCTTAGCAAACACCTGTTCAATAAAAGTCTCATAAATACACATATTCTTTGACCCTTTCTTTCAACTTTCTTATTGTTATTCCTTTCTAACACAAACAATTATACCCTTTTTTTGCTTTCATCACACAGTTTATCTTCAATATTCTTTGATTCTGTTTCATCTTTCTTAATTCCCATTTCAAGATCATCCAAACCCTTCAATCATCTTCTTCCCACATGTTTTTTCATCTCAATTTCATCATATTTAACCTCAATTTCATCAATCACACCACAGGAACCATAAAAAGGTATCATTTCTTGATCTTGCTCTGTTTTACTCTGTTATTACTCTGTTTTATACAATTATATGATTAAATAATTTAATACAATTTGATTGTGTTCTTATTTTACTTTAATTTGATTATGTATTTAGGTTAAACAGAATTCCCAATTTTAATTCCAATTTCTGTTAATTTCAGATGGCTAATTAGGGTTTGTTAAGTAAAAAAGTTTGAAACTTTTGCCCTAATTGCTGAAAAATGGAAACCCTAGATGTTGCCCCATATGCACATAGTCCTGTACACAAAGCAGTATTGACCAAAGATTACACTGGGTTAAAGAAAATAATCGCGGGTCTCCCTCGGTTCGTTGACACGTCGATGATCCGGACCGAATCCGACTCGGTTGCGGAAGAAGCCAAGGCGGATGCGATCTCCGCGGTGATCGACCGCAGGGATGTCCCTAACCGGGATACCCCACTTCATTTAGCGGTCAAGAATAGTGACATTGTCGCCACGGAGATTCTTATGCGCGCTGGCGCCGATTGGAGCTTGCAGAACGAGCACGGGTGGAGTGCGTTACAAGAAGCAATATGCAGCCGTGAAGAAGTTATTGCTAAGATTATAATAAAACATTATCAACCTGCGGCTTGGGCTAAGTGGTGTAGAAGGTTACCGCGGTTATTAGCAACGATGAGGAGGATGCGCGATTTTTATATGGAGATAACGTTCCAGTTTGAAAGCT
This sequence comes from Helianthus tuberosus, assembly GCA_030545235.1. Lineage (NCBI taxonomy): Eukaryota > Viridiplantae > Streptophyta > Magnoliopsida > Asterales > Asteraceae > Helianthus > Helianthus tuberosus. The sequence continues at coordinate 150,646,185 of CM060412.1, forward strand.
CGGTTATACCGTTTATTTCCCGGATTGCTCCGTCGGATACGTACAAGATTTGGAAACGTGGTGCGAATTTGCGGGCTGATACGACGCTAGCGGGTTTCGATGGTTTTAGAATTCAACGGGCCGATCAAACGTTTTTGTTTTTAGGTGATGGTTCGGAAGATGGGAAGGTGAAGCCCGGGTCGCTTTGTGTGATTTTGCATAAAGATAAAGAAGTGATGAACGCGTTGGACGGTGCGGGTGGGTCTGCCACTGATGCAGAGGTGAACCAGGAGGTTCAAGCGATGTCTCGGAGTAATATATTTAGGCCCGGGATTGACGTGACGCAAGCGGTTCTTGTGCCGCAGATGACGTGGAGAGGGTTTGAGAAAACGGAATTCGTCGGGAATTGGAAAGCGAAAGTTTACGATATGCAAAATGTTGTTGTGAGTATTAAATCGCGAAGGGCTCTGGGGGTTAAGCCGGACGATGAGTTGTTTACAAATGCTAACGACAACGAAATGGATAATGAAGAATTAAATGATATTTTGACCGATGAAGAGCGCAAGCAACTTGAAGAGGCGTTAAAGTCCGGTTCGTTGGATCAAGACTGTGAAAATAGCAACGGGACTGTTAAGCAACAGCATGGTTCTCGTGAGCGAATAGATATCCCGATTGAAGACGGTTTTAGTCGTGAAAATAATTATAACAAGCGGGAAAAGGGAAAGAAAGGTTGGTTCGATAGATGGAGAAAACGGGATACTAAGAGTAGCCAAAGTCAAGTTATATCCGGAAAACGTTCTATAGATATCGTTTCTAGCGGAGATGAGGATAGAAATGACAAACGTGTCGGTAAGAAAAGAGATGGAAACCACGAGAGCGAGTATAAGAAAGGGTTGAGGCCGATTCTTTGGCTTTCACCTGATTTCCCGTTGCATACCGATGAACTATTGCCTTTGCTTGATATTTTGGCGAATAAAGTGAAGGCGATACGAAGATTAAGAGAATTACTTACCACAAAACTTCCAACGGGCACGTTTCCTGTTAAGGTTTGCTTTGCTTTCTTTACATTATTAAGTTTTGGTTAATGTTCTTGTAGTGGGACCAGAGCTTGGCGCGGGGGGGGGGGGGTTCAAAATGCGTTAGGTTGGGTCGATCTGCAAACACTTATATTATTACACTAATTATGTAACTTTTAAATAAAGATTATCGGAGGTTATATGCATTTAAATATACATTTTGGGTGACTTTCGACGCGTTCAGGATAATGAAACGACTCATTCTTAAATTTGACCCCCAATAAACAAAACAAAAACATCAGATCTGCCAAAACGTGTACGGTTCTGCTAATGTTTCTTGCTAAGAATGGTTTTACACTTTCAGGTCGCTATTCCGGTGATCCCCACCGTACGGGTATTGGTTACATTTACAAAATTCGAAGAATTACAGCCGTTGGATGAATTTTCAACGCCACCTTCGAGTCCTCTGCCCACAGACCACAATCTCCCAGCAACCACAAGCTCGTCATTTTGGTATCAGTGGATCAAAGCTCCGTATCAACACCTCAGCTCATCAACGAGCGCTTCAACTTCATGTGTAGATAACGATCATGACCCGTTTGTGATTCCTGCTGACTACACGTGGATCACAGCCGAAGAAAAGAAGAAGAAGATGCAGGACAAGAGAAGCAAGGAAATGAAGAACTCGAAAGGGAGTAACCGAGTTTAGGAACATGATAAATTGGTACATTGGTTTGAGTGGTATTTACTAATGTATAATAGTTTATAAACAAAACTGTGGGGTATAAAGATATAGTTATATAAACTTTGTGATTCTTAAGTTGTTCATGTTGAGTTCTGATGTGTACCGAATCGGGACAGAAGAAGTAGAAAGATACAGGATATTAATAGGGAAGACTTGGACTTAATTCATATCATTCATATCCAATATTGTAAATTCTCTGCCTTTTATAGGCTTACAATACCTTTATGAAGGACAAACGAGACGTTTATTAGCCGAAGATCAACCCTTTTAACCATAAGAGACGTGTGTATCAAGCCGACACGATTGAGGGAGATTGTATGAATGAACTACAACCTTTTTTTGTGGAGTAGATACAACAAGATTATACTTATAGCATCCGCAATGCATAGTGAAGACAAACGTGACGTTTATCATCTTTGTTAATATGACATCTGACCCTTATACCGATCAATATTGTTTGTTTTTCCTATAAGGGGCTTACAATTTTGTTTTATGTTTTCGGGTAGAGATTTCCCAAGAGGTCACTATCATGAAATTACTCCAACTCATGTGTGTTTAACTATTGAGTGCTCCTTTCATACACGATTAATGCACCCAATATGAGTTGGTGGTATTTTAGACCGGACGTTTCTTATGACCGTTATTTTTCCTGTTGATGAGATGATATGGGATTTGCCTAAGGTGTCACAACTCGCAATCATGACATAAGCCGTAGCGCTTTGATCCTCTTTGAACAAACAAATTGGACTTTCTTCCATGTGGAAGGACAAAAATGGGCATATAAGGGCGGGCCCTTCGCTTGCAAAATGTAACCTTTATTATAAAAAGTGGGACCCAACTAAAAAATAAATAGCCAAATGCACCTTATCCATAGAAAGTAACGATGTTTAAAAAAGCCGGTGTGACCGTTTTATCCAACATTGCACAAATGCTCTTAGATTTATTTCATAATTAATTTAATAAATGTCATTATAATATTACAACATGTACATCAAGCATGAAAAATGCCCAAAAAAAAACTCCTACCTCCTAAAAGACAAGCAGGAGAAGAATGCAAACAAAGGTAGTCAATGTAGAATACACTTCTGGTTAAGCTTTGCAGAATAGGGAGTATTTGGTGACCTTCAAAAGCACCTTATGTTGTTGCAGATTGAGAGAACCACCAACATAATCAAAACGAGTACGATGCTAAATACGACAAGTTTGATCTTCATATTCTGAATCCACATCTTCCTTTTCATCTTGGTTCCTTGTTTCTTGAAATCATTTGCCTAAATCAAGAAACCGATTATTGAAAAAAATGTAACCTTAAATCTTGTATAACTATGAATCCAACCAGTCAACTATATCCATCGTTGAAAGTTACGCAAATAACAAACCTGGTTGCGAAGGTTGTCAGTTTTATCGACCAATAGTTCAATCTTCTCTCCACGATCAAGAACCTGCGCGCGTCATATTTTGTAGTGAAGTATTTAGTTAGAGTAAGTGAGCAAAAAATGAACAGTAGCGTACACATAAAATTTTACGTTGTTACAACAAAATAAAACTAAAGCATACGTACACCCGACAGTCATGACCCATTCTTCAAGAAAATGGTTGATTTGGGTAATTTTCGTTTGCTAAATGGGTTGATTTGGTTTAATTTAAATTATTTTACGGGTCAAAACAGGTCACTCTTATGAAACTAGCTAAATTATAATGGGTCCAAATGAACCAGCGCCACCTGCCACCACTTTTGCCCCCCCGTTGCCACTAGCCGCCATAAAAACAAATATAGCAGTGTTAGCCATCTTAATGTTTTTTTTTCTAAAATAACCCGTTTCTACTAGAGTCTATTTTGTTCTAAACCCATATTGACATATTCACTAAGACCGGAAAAAACAACCCATATCCAGTTTGACCCGCACCCATTTTGACATGTTACCTGACTTTTGCCAGGCTTTAGCATATGTTATGTATGCAAATGCAACCCTAGTAGAAGTCTAACTTAAACATTGATATTTTTGTCGAATAATACCTTCTCGATGTTGTCCATCATAACTCCCTTGACTTCATCAACCTGTGCCTTCACCTTAGCAACCTTGTCGATCTCCTCAGGATGAGTCATACACCATTTCATCTGTTCCTTCATCTTTGGCCTAAAATCCATCCAACCAATGTTGTAAAACAAGTTAGGTTGCCGAGGCGATTTTCTTCAACTCCGCCTAATTACTCGGAATCGATTAAATACGGTCAACCTCGGCCAGAATCAGATCTAGTTGGTCAACTTGGGCCGAGTTTGACTTAAAAAAAATTAAACATAATTCCTACGTCTATCATATTAAAGAATGAGTATCATTTTTCAAGGAATGAATTATCAGTTTTTGAAATACTTTACTATTTGAACATGTATTTTTTATTTATATTGATATTCATGTATTTTGTTATAAATATTAGTAAACTTATGATATGCGAAAACTAATTTCTCTATCTTTGAATGGTGGATAGTTAGGTACCCGAATGATTTGCTCAGACTCTTGGCAGCAGCAGTTGAAGCTTTGCCTCCTGCATATTTCTTATTGAACTCGTCTTTGGTACGTTCCAAGAACGCCATTGGAAGTTGCTTAGCAACAGAATCGACTGCAACAATGCAGAACGCTGCAACAGCCAACAGATCGCGATGACGTAAATGCATATGCACACATTATATGATTCAGTTAGTCCCAAAAGAATACAACAAAGAATTTTAGGTGAATAAGTGTACATGTCTTCGTTTATTATTGTTTTTTTTTTCTGTATTTTGTCCTTGTTAGAGATTTTTTTTATCATCTGAACAATAATGAATGTTTTTTATTAGGTAAAATCACCCAAATAACCAATTTGACCAATCTAATTATCAAAATAGCCCTTTGGGGAATGAAATTCATGCATAGCCCTTTGTAAAATATATCTTTAGTATTTTCCAAAATCTGAAGTACCATATAAAATCCAAAACTTATGGAATTTTGTAAAATATATCTTTAGTAATCATCAGGTTAGCATGTATCGGGTCGAGATGGGTTCCGGTCAAAACAGGCTTAGGTTGAAACGGGTATCTTTAGGAAAAAAAAAAAAATACCAAAATGGGTTCACCTGCCATATTTGTTTTTATGACAACTAGTGACAACGGTGGGTGGTGCCCATTTTGATCCATTATAAGTTAACAAGTTATATAAACTATACAAGCAGGGGCGGATCCAACCTACATTTGTGGGTTCCCAGGAACCCAGTGCGTTTGGAAAAACAGGAAAAAAATAGTGAGAACTTTGTAGAATTTAGAAAAAATTAGTGAGAATTAAAGGGAATTTACCAAAAGGAACCCATTAGAATAAAATCCTGCATCCGCTACAAGTGACATGTTTTGACCCATTGAGTAACATGAATATACCCAAATGAACCCATTAAACAACCAAAAATTACCCACATTAACCCATATCTTGAAATATGGGTTAAGATTCCAATCCATACAATTAAATGTAAAAAATTAACACATGATTTTGAACCCAATAAAATTTAACATGTTTTTGGAGATGTCTAGGTTATTACTTATTAATTATTATTAAATCTCCAACATTCTCCATCCATGATTCTAATTTATCTCTAACTCTATATTGTTGAGTTGCTATACACAAAGACGGGCCCACGGTTTTTTTTTTTCACTGGGTCGGTTTTTTTGGTGTTCAGGTGTCTCTTAACTCAACGTCCGAATTTTCTTCAATGAGGTTTTGGAGGCAATCATGACGTTCAAAATTTTCTTTTTCTTTTGGCTTTTCATTTTATTTTTCAAATGCAGCGTGTATTAGTTGATCTTTTCTAAGTTCAAAAATGTTCGGGTTGACGTTCAAAAATCTCTAGCGCAGTCAAAAAACCATAATATATGTTTCATATATAATTAAAAAAAATCGCAGGTCGATGGCCACATATTTTTCGTCTAACTAAAATCCCCAAATTTTACGTCAAAACCAAAGCGCGCCCAAAAAAGACATCACAAACGCAACAAAATGTCAAAAAAAAAAAAAAAACTCACTATATCCATTATCCATGAGGTAGTTAAACGTATGGCCATCGCAACTATACGTGAACCGATTGTTGTTTTCAGGAAGTTTTTGAAGGCATTGGGCCGCAACGGTGGTGAAATTCCCCTTGAACTCGGTATACTCGGCCAGGATCACCGTCCCTCTCGCCACGAAGCTGTAGATCAGAGATTTCTGCCCCATTTTCTCTTCTCCAAAACCCCTTCAACAAAATTTCAAAAACCAAAATGTAAAAACATCAAATGGTGGCTGACCATGCCTTCATGAAATTCATATTTCTAATGATAATGGTGATATGAGAAAAATATGAATTTCAATTAGATTTTAAAAAATGAGGGTGGAATATATATCATCTTTGTGAACAGAAAAAAAAATTGTTGGAAGAATAAAAGAGGGTGAATTTTTTTCGGGGTTGTTTGTGAAAGAGAAAAATTACGCGGGTTCTTCAAATTTCTGTTGTATGACGTATGCATTGTGTCATAATGTATTTATGTTAGTTATAATAATTGATGTTTAATAAATAATAATTTAATACGTATAATAGTATAATATAGAATATAGAAATATATAATAAAAGTACACAAAATATAAAATATGTATAATCTAGTTAAACTACAGAGCTACAAATATTTGTGCATACAAATTCGATAATTACTCTTCTAGTTTGTAGAGTAAATTACATAAATCATTCTTTGTGTTTATACCACTATCTTCAAAAACTATAAAAACGTACTTTATGTTTTTAAACTCTTACATACATATTATGTCTTTTACACTAAACCCTATTTTATTTTTGATAGTTTAGTCTTTTTTACTTTAAAGATATTTTAATAGATAAAACAAAACTAGATTTAAAAAATTAATATAAAATGTGTATATATATATATATATATATATATATATATATATATATATATATATATAAACTTTCTTTTGTACCTCTCTCTCACCACTACCACCCCACCGCACACACCTTCACCCTTGACAACCTCAAGTCCACCAACAACTGCCCAACACCTCGTTTGCAATCACCGATAACCGCCCAACATCGCCCTCCGTCCCTCACTGTCGACGACATCTGTATCGGTGTGGCTCCCACCCTCCCACCCTAAACCCCTATTTCTTTAGAACCGGACCCGCCAAAAAGATCCAGATTCAAGCACATACAAGCAGGAAAAAATGGACTTTTGAGGATCTTGAATTGTTGAAGAAACATATGGTGAATAGTCCAACTAGGATGGCGAGGCGGCAACGATGGGAACCCGGTTGGGCCTTGATGCCAGGGCGGTGAATCTGATGCGTCATCAAAATGAAGAAGATAAATGAAAGGATCAGGGTTCCCGTTTCTTGCACGTCGCCAAGATCTTACATATATGAGATTAGAGAAAACGAAGTGTGTGGCAGAAATGCAATGGTAAGGTCGTCGGAGTAAGGTGGGGGAATGCAGCAATGAGGTTTTCGTAATAGGTGCCAGCTCTTGGCGGTGGTTAACGGCAACGACATAGATAGCATAGAGAGAAATGTGATTATTGATTGAATTTGAAATGGTTGTGAAAAAATAGGGGGAAATGCGATTTATATGTTTGAATTTTGAGATCTAAATCGGACACAGACAGAGAAAACATAGAGAGATGATGGTGGTTGTGGAGAAGAGACAGAGAAAGAGGTAACAAAATAGAGGGTGGTTTATGGTAGTTGTGCTACGACGAGAATGAGAACATGAAGTAGGAAGTTAGAGAGAGAGAGAAACAGAGAGAGTTAAGAGAGAGAAAGAAAAAGAGAGTTGAAAGAGAGTGATAGATTTATTAATCTTTTTATATATCTTTAATATTTTAAAATTCTTTTTGTTTTATTTATTAAATATATTTTAAACAAGTAAGTAAAATTATCAATCTACATTAAATCTATACTATATAATAAAAGAAACCATTTTGAGGACACTTGTCATCATATTAGGCCATGTCTTATGTGTAACACCCCGTGTTTCGAAAGTCAAAGTCAAGATCGAAGTCAAAGGGAAACAAGATTACTAATTGCGATCTGTCACTCCTTGCTCAATTCCTGTTTTGACTTCTTTGACTTGTAGATAGTCTTTTTATGCTTTTATGTTAGTTGTATTATGTGGAGTATTTATTAATAATCGAGGTTTATTCGATGTTTATCGCATGTTTGATCGCTTTATCGCTTATCGCAATCGCACTCGCAACTCGAATTACGCGTTCTGGATATTGGTATATGTGTGTGTGTGTGCCTTATGTGTTACTTGCGCATGTTTATTTATGTTTATGTTGTGGTGATTAATCGAAACGCAATCGAAACTCAATCGCAATCGAATCGGACGCTAAACGCAAGTCAATTAAGGATGATTGTATGTTGATATAGTAGTTGGGATTAAAAGTAATTTGGATAGGAAACTCTATCGCATCGCAACGCTTGGCACGCAATTCGAAATCGCAAAACACATCGCGTCGTGCCCTCCAATCGAGTGGCCAGCCGATCGAGCTGCCACCCGACCAGGGTAACCACTCGATCGACCAACCCTTTCCTTTTATGGTAAGCCTATAAATACCCCTGTCAACATCATAACTTCACCTTTTGCACTCTCTCATCCGACCAGTGCTTCTTGCCCACTTTTTCTCCGATTTCTCGCGATTCTTGTAAGTATTCAACCTAAATCTTGTACTTTCTTAATCTACACGCACTCCTACACCTTTCTATCTTTTGGATCTTAACTTTTAACCGTGAAATCACTAGATTTGAGGTGTTCTAGGATGATGTCATCATGGTGTTCTTATGGACTTCATGTTTTGGCTTTAATCCACCAAGAACAACTTAGATCTGAACGATTTCCACACAAATAAACAAAGATCTTGCGTAGATCTGACAATATTCATGGTGAAAAAGGATTGAAAGATGGTTTCTAACTTTCTTTCAACTCTTTTACACTCAATGCACTCAAAACCGATAGGATCGGACCTTGCTCTAACCTTCTACACTTTCTTGGTGATGTGTTGTAACAATCCTCACATAACCCGACACTCTCATAATATTTCCGACACTCTAGTATATTTTAAAAATGTCCCAATATGTCTTTAAATACATCCCATATGTGAAAACCGAGCCCGAATTACAGTATAGCATTAAAAATAAAATATAAAATCTGAATTTTAAGCTGAGGCGGGCCGCGTAGGACCCACCTCAACCTTCACGCGGGCGGTATCAAGGCTCAAACTGACTTCGTTGATTTCTTAAGTTAAGGCGGGCCGTGTAAGACCTCGTTTAAGCTAACGCGGGCCGCGTAAGATCAACAACGCAGCGACACCAGAGGCCGACACGTGTCAACATCGTGGCGGGTCTAGATCATGACCGGGACAAGCTATACGTTTGACCAGGGTTGACGATGTAACCCTTGTCTGTTCTTTACGCGAGCAGCGTGAGGACCAGATTTCAGCACTATATAAGAAAGCAACGGGTTTTCATTTTCAGTCGCTCATTTCTTTCTTTCTAAACGAATTTCTGAAGTTATAGGCATAATATTCAAGTATAACACCCTCTAATTAGTAAGGTTCTGCCCCGTTGTAAGTATTATAACCCCGGTTTCGTACTAGATACGCTGTCCGATTGATTTAGGATTCCGTAACAACTGTCGTGGTTCTGCCCGACGTAGTTGTTGGAATGCCGTCTCGGGGAAGGTATCATTAATATTTTCAAAGGGTTATGATACTAACCAATGTACATTTGTGTAAACTATAGATTATTCCCAGGAAAACATTACGCAAAGTCTAAGATAGCAATGTGAGTTTATCCTCTTTTTGATAACCTTTTTGTAATATTTTACAAAACCTTAAATGTTTTACAATGTGATTAAGCGGTGATTGAGTCTTTGTAGTTCTTCAATTACTGCCGGTATGTTGGGGTTTTGTATACAAAATTTACTACACTGTGAGTAGTAAGTCGGGATGACAATATGTTACCATTGGACAATGAGTTAGCCAATGTGTAATATGACCCACAAGTCAGGTTTGACAGTACTAAAAGGAGTAATTGTGTAGAAACAAACAATGTGATCGCTCTCAATACTGTTTTAATTGATAAAATGTTTCTTGATTAAACTGGGATTCACTCACCAGTATTTCCCGCTGACAAATGTTTTTAAAACGCGTTTCAGGTAACACAATGTGACAGCCAATTAGTAAAAAGCCAGCTGGAGAGCACTGAAGGCTTGGGAAAAATGTGGCTATAAAAGTTACCTAAAAGACGATGTTTTAAATTCAATAAAATAGGGTTTATCCCTATAAACGTATTGTAATAAGAAACTTAGGTTTGGCCCATGTAATTATTAATATTAAACGAGGTGGTTTTACTCTGATAAACATTTCCTAACTACGGTCCTAGTGAAATTTCCGCTGCCAAATTAACAAACTGATACCACCAAAATTCTGAGCTCGCGTCCGCCCGTTCCCAGGGATCAGGGATCGGGGGTTGCGACATGTGTTGGTCCCAGATCTGAGTCCTACCAACGAGACAACCGACTTCGGGTTAACCAAGAACAACCGTCTTGAACCGGTTAACTGGTTGAACTTGGGTGATTCCTGTTCGATCGGGTCACTTGGGTCAAGATGGGGTTCTGTTGATTAGCACGTTGACACACCGTCTCGATAAAACTACAAACTATCAAAAACAACCAAGTGTAAGACGATCAGGTCGACCAGGACGGAGTGACCGCCCGACCGGACTGTTGTCCGATCGGATTGTCACCCGATCGGGTTGCCACCCGATCGGCTTGCACCTTGGCCCCACACCTAACTTTTATTTCAAACATTTGAAGTTGTGAACGTTGAACGAACTACTGTCCGATCGGATTACCACCCGATCGGATTGTCACTCGGCCATGTAATGTTCTGACTTCAACACTTAAACAATTTTCAACATGTTCAATACAAACGGATTGCCACCCGATCGGACTACAATCCGAACGAGTGACAAACTGCTCAGAACTTGTTCTCACTAAAGTGTCCCACCAAGCGGATAGTCGCCCGATCGAACGGTCGTTCGATAGATCGACCTGAAAGGTAGAAATACTTCTCTGTTTTCAAAATACTACAACGAAAACTTCAAAAGACAAACCATCATACACAAACACATCCTTCCCAAACGAAGAAACAATCCACTCGAAAGGTCACCCGATCGGATGACCATCCGAGCGGATTGTCACCCGATCGGATGGCTATCCGATCGGAGTACCGTCCGATCCTTTGACACATCTCACCCATTTACGTATCGCTTATCGTTCTGATCAGGCTAACCTTACTCTTTAGCGCTCCCTTCAATCCACCGATCGCTGTGAGTATACTCGAACCCTTTTTGCTTTGTGCACTTTTGGGTGTTACATACGTTACTTATACTAAATCACATCAAACACACTACGCAATATTTTAACGCTAACCGTTACCGAATGTTATAAATGACTTAATGAATGCTTGTTTGTTATGTTTACTCATGGAATGTTGTCTACCTGCCTTAGCAACGATAGTACTATTTGTTTGGACTCAACACCTGTTCACTCAGGGGTTGTTAAGGACAATTTGTTACATGGCTCACAGTGGTGAGTGTGTATTACGAACTGCCTTGGGCTGTCAACCCGCAGTCATTGGTATTGATAGGTTCATGTCGATAACTTACGTGCTTCATTTCACACTGTGTACGTGCTGGTTATGCGTAACGATTTCGAACTCTAATATATCTATTAAACTTGTATGCTCACCTTTACACTATGTGTATTGACTTTTACTTTAACGTATGTGACAGGTGCTTAGGATGCTTATGTGCTTAGCTTGCTGTGAAATCGAGGCTAGGAAAGGTCTAGAAACAAATAAACCATTGTCTGTATTTGAAATCTGAGTTGTCGGAACAGAACAATTTGACTAGATCTTGTCTGTAATAATTATGTTATCTTTTATGACATGGTATGGGACATGTTGCTTAAATAATTGGTAATTATAGTTGTTATGGAAACTTCTAGACAATCTGTTTCGCTCAGTGTCGCGCCCCGATGTTTCCGCCATAGGTTGGGGTGTGACATTATGGATAATTATTATTTTAATTTAATCTCTTCTAATTAATTATAGATAATACTCTTACTAAATATTATTTAGCTTAATTATTACTTTTATATTTATCTATTTACTTCAAATTCAAACTTAGTTTTATAATTTCACATTAGAGTAAATTACAATTTTAGCCCCTGTTGTTATATCACTTTTACCCTTTTAGCCTAAAAAGGAATTTTTTAACATGTGAGCCCTCAACGTCTTTTTTTCTAACCCTTTTGGACCCAAACGTCTTTTTTCTAACTCTTTTGGCCCTTAAAAGTAAATTGATAGGGTTAGTGTTAGGTAGGGCTGTAAACGAACCGAACGAACACGAACAAGGCCATGTTCGTGTTCGTTCGTTAAGGAAATTAACATGTTCGCGAACTGTTCACGAACACATACCGAACATAAGTTTATGTTCATGTTTGTTCGTTAAGGAAATTCAGTTGTTCACGAACAGTTCGTGAACGCTGGTCTCGAACACAAACGAACGAAAGCGAACACAAATGAACGCAAGAAAATAAAAAAGAACGCAAACGAACATTTAACTTGAAAATAAAAGAATAAAAATATTGTTATCCTTAAACATTGGATATAAGTAGTTAAATACAACCATCAAATGATAAATCAAAACACAAGTAGTCTGATACACCACCAAACGATGAATCAACTCTAACTAACTTAGACATAATTATCCCCAAAAATGTCTTAGCATGTCCAAATTTTAGCTAACTTAGAAAAAATAGGGTTTCAAGTTTTCAATATGTTTAGATAAATGGTTTATTATTTATTATTTTTTAATATAATCAAACGAACACGGACGAACGTAACCGAACATATTACCGAACGTTCACGAACGTAGTCGAACGAACGAGAGCTATGTTCGTGTTCGTTCGCTAAGCTAACCGAACGAAATTTTTTGTTTGTGTTCGTTCGTTAAGCTAATCGAATGAACATAAACGAACTTCCCGCCGGACGGTTCACGAACTGTTCGCTGAACGTTCGGTTCGTTTACAGCCCTAGTGTTAGGGGCCAAAAGGGTTAGAAAAAAAGACGTTGGGGCCCAGATGTTAAAAGATTCATTTTTTGGCCAAAAGGGTAAAAGTGATATAACCATAGGGGCAAAAATCGTAATTTACTCTTGATATTAACTATATATTTGAACGTTTTGTTTAGTTTGGTATCAAATAGATTTTACGAAACTTAAAATAAAATTAACTAATACTATTTATCATTTCTACATTTACAAGTTTTAAATAAAGGGTTAAATTTATTGAGACTTCGTTAACAAATTTTACTAAAATAGAATATTCTATTTATATCAATCTAAATATATATCTATACTATAATATATAATAAAACATTAATGTGTGACACCTATCATTCATGTTAGTGCACTATGTCTGTGGACTTCGTCTTGTATCGAGTCATGTAATAGGATAGGATAACCAGTGCTCGGGTGCTAGAAACTGATTTTAGTAGGTTTAATGGTAATTTCGTTTGAAACAGCCAAGAACCATTTCAAACGGAATTAACATTGTTAATTCCGCTTGAAAGTGTCCTTGACCAATTCAAACGGAATTAGAACAACCATAAATAGGGCACTTGGTTTGTCATTTGAAACGGAATTAGGTCTTGTGATTCGGTAACGATGTGCTGCCGAATTGTCTACAGGTGCCGTGAGACTATTATATCAATAAAAGAGACATTTAAATTGAATTGAGCGTCTGTGTCATTGATTCCGCATTTGATTCGGATAAACAACTCTTCTGATCGACTCATTCAGGTCGTACAACGATCCTACAAGTGGTATCAGAGCTCAGGAGGAAGAGTTTAGCTCGATTTCATCAGTTTTCTGACTTCTACACCTTCTTTTTCAAAATTCACAATATTTTACGGTCAAAATGGACTGAATTTCACACATTACATGCGAAACAGTGTTCTAACAAAGCCTTGAGAGAATCAGACCTAAATTCGGTTTAAAAGTGACAAAAATGGACCAAAATTGTAATTCCGTTTGAACGAGCAGTTTAATTTCGCTTGAAAAGTTGAGGCCATTTCAAACGAAATTACTGATTTCGTTTGAATTGCATCTAATTCCGCTTGAAAAGGGATAATTCCGTTTGAAAAGTGTTATTCCGCTTGAAGATTCCGTTTGAGAAGTAATTTCGCTTGAACATATCCCGTTTGAAGTTCTGATTTCGTTTGAAAAGTCATCCAAGTGATTTCGTTTGAAGTTGTCATCCAAGTGATTTCATTTGAAAGTGGTTATCTCGCTTGAAAGTGCAATTCCGTTTGAAATCTAATTACGCACCAAAGTGATTTCGTTTGAAATCTTATTCCGCTTGAGATCACTATCCCGTTTGAAAGTGAATATTTCGCGTCAAGATCATTTCACGCCAATCGAGTGTCAGTTTATTTCAAATTGTTTGATATTGTTTAAACTGATTGTGTTTGTATATCTGTTTTTGTCTCAAGGTAATTCAAGAATTTCATATCATGGCTGAAATCAAAGAGAAAACCAGAGAAGAGATTCTGAATGAGAAAACAGACAGAGAAAAAAGGATGGCTTGGAACAGAATGAATGAAATGCAAGAAGAATATGAAGATGCTGTCAGCTACAAAAGATGGGATAAGAAGCTAGAGTGTTATGTCAACAGATATGGTGAACCTGTTGTTCCCAAGAAGGACATAATTTATGATGATGTTCTTCTAGTAATTCCTCGTGTTGGAGAATATTATTCAAATGCTGTGAAAGATAAATCATATGAGAAAAAGCTTGAAAAAATCATAAGAGATGTTATGACTGAGAAAATTAGACGAAGATATGAAGAGAGGTTAAAGAAGGAAGTTGATAACATGGTTGATAAGTTGAAGAAAGATGCTATAGAAGATTTGAAAGTAGAAAGTTGAAGAAGGCTGGTGAAGAAGTTAAAATTGAAGCTACTAAAGAAGAAGATGTGAAGGTAGCTGAGAAAGAAAAGCTGGAAGAAAAAGTTGAGGTGAATGAAGAGGTTGAGAAAGCTGTTACTAAAAAACAGCAGGCTTTTGAAGAAGTAATTACAAAGACAGAAGAATCCGAGAAGAATGGATCTTCAAAATGTGAAGTTGTGTGCACAAAATGTGATAAATCTGAATCAAACAATGTCAAACTCTTGAAGGATGTGGAGAGTCTGACATTGGAAAACAAAAAATTAAAAGAAAATGAAAAAGATTTTCAAAATAAAATAACAGTTTTTGAAAATGAAAAATTGAAAATTGAAAAAGATTTTGAGGATCAAATAAAAATTTTAGAAAATGAAAAAACTATTTTTGGTATAAATAATATTGAAAAACAAAAGGAAATAAATTCTCATATTGAGAAAATCATTCAACTTGAAAAAGAAGTTGAATGTGCGAAAAATAAAATTAAAGAGTTAGAAAATAAATTGAACGGCTTTGAGACTTCGTCATCAATACCAGATCTTGCATGTCCAAAACCGATCAATGCAGTCCCAATAAGTGACAATGTCACAAATTATGACAAAGTCATAATTGAAGATTGTGCTGATAAAACTGATGATGAAAATGAGAAAAATGAGAAAAGAAAAATATTTTTAGAATTAAAAGAAAAATTTAAAGATATTGTTTTACAGTCTACTGAAATAGGTGAATGCTCTAAGCAAAAACCTGTTAAGAAGAATGTAGAACAAAAACAAAAAGTTAAAAATTCAAAAAAATTTCAAAAAGAAAATAAAAGATCATCAGTTCAGTCATCCAATCATTATGAAAAATCACAAAAATTTCAAAACTCACAAAAAGTTGGTAATAAGTGGTGCAGGTCTGACCACAGTGCTCAAAAGACAAATACAGCATACAAGAGAAGAAATGACTACCACAAAGCCAAACAATGTCACAATCTGAGCATTTGGTTTGAAGGTGGTGAATGGTATGATAACAAGGTGTGCTACACTTGTGGTGTTAGAGGACACATTGCTGTTAACTGCCATAATTGGAATTTTGAGACTAGAAGATGCTATAATTGTCAAATCAAAGGTCACATTGTCAGAGATTGTCCAATGAGATCGATGGGAAGATCAAGGACTGAATCTCAAAGAATAGCAAAGAAATCAGTCAAAGTCAAAGAAAAGCCCAAAGAACAGAAAGTTCTAGAACAGAAAGTAAAGCTTTCACAAGGGCAGAAAGACAGACTGAGGAAGAAGAGGAAGAAAGCGAGAGAATATCTTGAAAAGATTTTGTCCTCGGGTACATCTGTTAGTTCTAATAAGAGTTCTGTTGAATCACTTCGCTCGACTGCAAAGTCAAGTAAAATGAACTCATCAGATACAAATCTGAGGACAAAAGGGAAAGATAAGGAAAAATTGGTTATACAAACGGTTTCAATAAAGGATGGCGATGAATTTGTTCCTTCAGAAACAAAAGAGCCACGTTTTAGCGATGAATCTGATTCCACAAAGTCAGAGGAGCCACAAGTTGAAGTAAAAAATGAAAAATCAGTACCGCCAATGGACGATGTCAATTTTCCACCATTGCGGGCTGAAATTTTAAAATCAAAGGTTGAGAAAGTTAAAATTTCGGATCAAATTTATTCTAAAAAGAAAGGATTTGATGCTGAAAAGGTTTTTAATGGTAAAGTGAAAAATATTTTCGAAAAAATGGTTGAGGGAAAGGTAAAAGGGGTAAAAGAATTTTATGAAGCAAAAAGGAATGATTAAACCCCGAGTGAAACGAAAAAGGTCACACCTAGGACTGGTCAGGCTTGGGTGCCAGCATTTGTTGCTTAAAATCCTGACTTGCCGGAGCTCCCAGATTGGTAAGAGTGGAGCAGGTATCGGCATTTTTCTTGAGAAATTCACTTCGGTGATATTTCGAAGTTCAAAGTATTAATCAAGGACATTAAGTTGTACTTGATTTATCTTTCTTACAAGTGTTTGTGTCTGATTGAATCTAATATTGTTAAATTTTTACAGGATATTGAAGAGTATAAGGTGATGTTTGAACCACTATCCTACCAGTGGATTGTGGTAGCAACAAAACTAATTTTCTGGAAAAACCATTCCGATTAAAACAAACTTAAGTGTTTTGAAATCATAATGGGAAGATAGTTTGTTGTTAAGGGGAGGTCTGATTGAATACGCCGAAACCCTCACGGCTGAACAAACATGTTTAATTTCACAAGATTGAAAAACAGTTTTTCAAACTGTAAAAATCATTGTGTTGTAAATCATGGGAGTAATTGCTGCTTTATATGTTATATTTTCTGCAAAACAGAGCATGAGATGCAGAAAATGGATGGCGAGACAAAGCTATCAGTATTGGTTGTCAAATTTTCTTCATTTTAGGGGGAGTAATATTGTTAGAAAATACAAAAACATTTGAAAATTTGAAAAAGCCAAAAACATGATAAAATTCAAAAATTGAGTTTTTGTGTATAAAGAGGAAATGATAGTACATTAGTAGACAGTTACAGTATGCTAAAGAAATGTAATGATTATATAGCGTTAAACGGTCTCACTGATGATATGCCGATAGGTTTTTATGCATTTAGTAAACTTTTTCGGGATATAAACTTAAATTCAAACTTGCTTATTTCGTGGGGAACACTACTTGGATATATAGGTAACCCCTGAAATCTCATTTGAAGGACCCCTCTTTCTGAGATACTAGGTCTTTATGCTTAGTGATATCTGGGGTATTATCCCGGGACTTCTGATTTTGCGGAAGCAATGGCCTAGTCCCCGTATAATACTTTCTGCTTGCTTGAAATATAGCGCCGCCCTCAGCATAAAAAATGATGAAACATTGAAAAATGCTAATCATGTGCTGTTGAAGAAAAGATCCTCTAAAGGGGACACACCAAAAGTCGAAGCCGTCATCTCTCTGCTGAACGGAAGTTCTGACCTGAGCTCTCACGGTTCTTCGCAATTTAACCCCTTACAGATATCATCTAGGTATACTCACCTGTAAGACTGAATATTGGGATCTGGATACGGGAGTATATTCAAGAGGTGGGACACATGAATGAGTTTAAGTTCTTAATACACCTAATTCGTATCCTGAATCAGTTGAAGTTTGTGTGAAAATTTAAGTGGATCAGTATATCGACAATCTAAGTGAATTGTTTAATTCTTAACGTGTAACTAAGCTCAACGGTACTTGTGACTTGTCAAAAACTGATATGATCCTCTAACGCGAACTCAAACAAAAATATTGTCTGTAAATATGTTTGTACATATTTCTTTATTGCTTTATATTTCAGAAAATACAAAAAGGTTTTTGATTCTGCTTTATTTTCGACAACCGATGTCTGAAATGCTGAGTTTCAAAATCTAAGTAAGCTGATTGTGTTTCCGTAAATAAAACAAGTTCATTAATTTGAAACTTGAATTTTTAACAAAAATCAAAAATAGTTTGTGATATCTCCAAGGTCATTAGTTTGGACTTGGATGATTAACTGTGAGGGATTTGGATGCTTAAATTGTTAAAAAGCCAGTTTCCGATTTTGTTCGTTGAAACTGCCAAATCATGAAATTCGTTAAAAAGTGTTGGGTTAGAAAATTTGAGTGAGCCAGGTTTTCAATCCTGGAAGTTCAAAATGTTGTTACTTATAAACGTATGAGTGTTGCAGATGTAATTCCAGACTACGATCCCGACAGCAGAGTCTAAGGGGGAGTCTGAAGACGAGCTCAAAGCCAGGGGGAGCTTGTAACCTGAAAGCAAGGTGTCGATCCCTAAAGCACGGAAGCTTGACGAAAGGGGGAGCCTGAAGAAGCTGTTAATGTTAAAGCCAGAGACAGATCCTGGTACAACATTCAAAGATAGAAGCTGATCAAAGAAGAAAGATTGATGGATGCTTACAGTGTTAGACAATTTGGAAAGAGCATGAAGACCGATCAAGACTGAAGATGTGTCATGATAAAGACTCGACACTGAAGACTTCGTCAACATCCAAGGGGGAGTCTGTTAGTGCAATATGTCTGTGGACTTCGTCTTGTATCGAGTCATGTAATAGGATATGATAACCAGTGCTCGGGTGCTAGAAACTGATTTTAGTAGGTTTAATGGTAATTTCGTTTGAAACAGCCAAGAACCATTTCAAACGGAATTAACATTGTTAATTCCGCTTGAAAGTGTCCTTGACCATTTCAAACCGAATTAGAACAACTATAAATAGGGCACTTGGTTTGTCATTTGAAACGGAATTAGGTCTTGTGATTCGGTAACGAAGTGCTGTCGAATTGTCTCCAGGTGCTGTAAGACTATTATATCAATACAAGAGACATTCAAATTGAATTGAGCGTCCGTGTCATTGATTCCGCCTTTGATTCGGATAAACAACTCTTCTGATCGACTCATTCAGGTCATACAACGATCCTACAATTCATTGTAAGCATTTATTTTATGATTTTCTCGCCTCACTTCCAAACTTATCTTATATTAAATAAATAAATAAATGAATAATGAGCTAATATTAAATTTCTTCCTACTTTAAATTTCGAATACCATTCTTCTATTTATCTAATTAATTTAAATATTATTTTGTAGCTATAAGCTTATCTAATTGGCTAATTGCTATATGCCTAATCTAAACATTTCAACAATATTTTTAGAACTAATAAATTAAGACCACTGTTATTTAAATAAAACTTGGGTTCACGTTGTGAGAAGGTCGATGATACAGTTTATATTCTAATCGATGGTTCAAATGCTTTCATATTTATAAACTTGACAAACATCACAAGTTTTGATCTTACATAAAACAAATTTTTGTTCGGATATCAGAAAAGTGTCTTAAAATATCGTTTTAGAATTGTTAAATCTTCGTTATTAACTATTTGATATTTTATTTACTTAACCCGTGTAATACACGGGGTTGTAACCTAGTTTAACATTATAATTTAACCGTGTTAGGGTTAAAAAAACATATTGTGTAAGGTTTTGTAAACAAAACGTATGAATCTCGTCAATTTTAAAGACAAATGACACCCTTTGTAAACTGATATAAACATAAAGTACAATTTTTGATAATTTATTCTAGTTTATAACAAAGGTCTCCAGTTCAAAATTACGACTACCAAGTACCAAGTTTTTTGAGTTTAATTTCATTTTATTTTCTTGTTGTACGTTACTCTAGCTAAAAGGTTATAGGAATCTTAAAAGAAATCATAAGTCCAACTAGTGAAATAACCAAACCTTTGAGATTTGACAATGTATGCACGTGGTTTGTGCAGCGCAGATAGAAGAGCCTGCGCAAAGTTTTTCAGAAAAAACTACAACACCTAAAACTAAAAGAGTTAATTACCCGGATGGTTCCTGTGGTTTATCATTTTTTCACCTTTAGTCCCCACTGTTTCAAAATAGCATGTTTGCTCCATGTGGTTTGATAAATTGTTACTCGGGTAGTCCCTATAGTGGATGGGTGTTATATTATTTAGTTAAGTGTGAGTAAAATTACAAGTATACCATTACTAATAAAAAGAGTTAAATGCTTGGTTGGTCCATGTGGTTTGCAAAAATTGCAGATTTGGTCCTAGTGGTTTACTAATTACACGCGTGGTACCAAAACTTATCAAAAATGAACTCGGTTGGTCCCTTGCTCTAACACCAGTTAGATTTCTCAGTTAACACACCTCATGTACATGTCACATCAGGGTAATCTTGTGTTAATTTACTTATTTACCCTCAAAGATAAAAAAAATGTAAATTAACCCCTCATCCCCTCTTCTTCTTCAAGCAACCCACCACTGCCATAACTAAGTTCAGATTGTAACCTGTAACACAGTGGCGGCGGAGATGCTGATGAATTTTCTGGAAACAATTAATACCAAGTTCTTGTACATTCAAGATCCTGAAGGCTTTATCAAAACCGGAGAAATCCGTGGCCGATTTGGAATCCATCGGAGTTCAAAGGGCCTAGTCTTCGTGTCGGTTGGCCGGTTGCAACAGAGGAGTATATTAACCAGCAATTTTTTGGGGAGAAAGTTTAAAAGGCCACTTAAAGCATGTCGTTAGATTTGATTGATGATGATTTTTGCTTAGATCTTTGAGTTCTACAATATAAGTTGGAATACCTTCTTTATGATGTGTTTTGTTGCCTCAGTTAAGTTCATGGATGGTAATCTTTTGCTTGTCGCCGGAGTTAGAATCGTTGTCGCCGGAGGTAGAATCGCCGGCGGCGATAGTTGAAGCGCTGAATAAGGAAGGGTGTGGTTCATCAATCTATAGCTTGTATGATTTGTTTGATGGTGAAGCTGTAGGTTTGTAGGTGACCTGAATTCTTGGCTGGTCGGTTAGAAAAGAAGGGTTAGGGAGGATGATGGGTGGTAGGCTGCTTGAAGAGGAAGAGGAAGAGGGGATGAGGGGTTAATTTATATTTTTTTTATCTTCATGGGTAAATAAGTAAATTCACACAATATTACCCTCATGTGACATGCACATGGGGTGTGTTAACTGAGAAATCTAACTGATGTTAGGACAGGGGACCAAGCGTGTTCATTTTTGATAAGTTTTGGTACCACGCGTGTAATTAGTAAACCACTGGGACCAAGCCTGCAATTTTTGCAAACTACAGGGACCTACCAAGCATTTAACTCTAATAAAAACAAAAACTAAAACCAATAAAAAAAGAAAATTAACTAGACTCAAGTGGGACCCACTTATATAATAAAAATAAATTAACTAAATTTCTTAAACCCAACCCTATCCCCTCCCTGTCTTTCCTCTTTTCTCACCGGAAACACCAACACCGTCAATCACCGGCAACACCACCACCATCCAACAAAAACCACCATCAATGCCCTTGTAATCCATATACAATCATTCGCTTCCCCATTGCAAACCAAATCGAGCCAAACATACAAGGTTCTGTCATCGTCACCGGTAACATATCGGGCCAATATATACAAGATATGTTTTCTTCGATCTGTATCTATACAAAATCGAGCCAATACTCCTTGTCATCTTTATCCTCTTTTCTCTAATATGTATCAAATCGGTTTCCCCAAACTAAATCAACAACCTAAGGTTTACAATTTATCCAATTCAAACAACTATCACGATTCATCCATCTACACAAAAGTGAAACTTGACTGTGCGGTACAACTTCGCAGCTCAATCGACCGCCGGTGGCTCAATTTGCGGCCAAAAGAAGCTCCGAAGATTGTCGGTAGCTCGAGCTTTCGATTCGTTCAGGTGACGAATAAAGTCCAGGCATATGGTGGGAGTTTGTAGGAGTTAATTTGGTGAGAGTGAGGGAGAAAAATGTGGTTGGTGTAGAGTGGTGCCGGCTGCGAAGGTGTATAAGAGGCATATAAGGGTGGTGGTGGAAGTCTGGTGAATGGGGGTGGTGGTGTAAGTCCGATGAAGACGAGGGGGACGATGGTTTGGTTGGTTAACTTATTGAAGGCTGAGATATGTTTTGTGGGGCCATTTGGGTATTTATTGTTTAGTTTTTGTGTTTATTAGTAAGGGCATATTTGTAATTTTACACATACTTAATTGAATAGTTGAACGCCCATCTATTATAAGTAACAATTTATCAAACCACGAGGAGCAAACATACTATTTTAAAAATGTAGGGACTAAAGGTGAAAAAACGATAAACCATAGAACCATCCGAGCAATTAACTCAAACTAAAATTAATTGTGTATGTGTGTGGGATGGTTGTGTAAAAAGTAAACTTCAATTTTACCCCATGGGGTTTAGACCAATTGGCAGTCTGACCCCCTATAACGAAACAAGTGCAATTTTACCCCCCAACGTTGGTGTTATGTCGCACATTTACCCCCCGACGTCAAATTCCCTGGTTATCTTTAAACGGTCAAAGGGCATAAATGTAATTTTACCTTATATATTACTATTACCCCTGTACTATACTTCCAACTTCAATCTTACCCCCTAAGCTTCAATCGATCACACTCCCCCACTCCTTCTTCTTCATCAACGGCGACCACACCCACCGGGGATTAACGGCGACCACACCCACCGGTGATTAACGGCGACCACACCCCTAAGCTTGTCCACTGGAGAATGAGCGAATCAGAGGACACAATGCTTCCACCTCCACCAGCAGAGCCATTAACGGCGACCACACCACCGGCGATGCCCCTGTCCACCGTCGATCCACCTGTCCACCGGCGATCCTCCCTGTTCTCGCACTTGTCAGGTAAAATCGAACAAGTATTGTGATTGTGGTTAATGAACAAGTAATGTCAGGTTACAGAACAAGTAATGTCAGGTTAAAAAACAGGGGTTATTGAACATGGATCTTTCTGTGTTTGCAGTGGACATGAGGATTCGTGTTTCACTAGGATCGATTGTGGTTTCCTTGGTTGTCAAAATGCGAGGCAGCCCTTTCCTGCACTTCCAGTTTCCCCCTCAGCAGGAAATGGTTGTGTAGTTGAACTCTAATATATTAGGATCTTTTGGTTTAATATGTATGCTAATTGTATATATTAATGTTTTTATACTGATCTAATTATATATATTAATGTTTTGATACTGATCTAGTTATAATGTGCATTTGCATAAATGTTATAACGTGCCTAGTTATAATGTGCAACAGGTATGTGTTTGATCAAATATGCCTAGTTATAATGTGTTAATACTGTTATAATGTGCCTAGTTATTTTTTACAGAAACAAATTGATCAAATATGCCTAGTATGTTTACAGTGTATGTGTTAAGTGTATAACAATAGCAGATTGATCAAATTGCACTCAGTTAAGTGCAGTAGGTATGTGTTTGAGTGTTTGTGCTTTGCACCAGGTATGTTTACAGCTAATGTTTGAACCTCCACTAAACAGTTTATGGTATATGCTTGAAGGATGAAATATGACCAATTCATATGAAGATGATTGCTGCAAGCTGTTTACAGGTATGTGCTTTGCCAAACATTAATACATGCCTTTTTGGACTGAGGGGTATAATTGTAATCTTATTTTGACCATACATGGAAACTGAATACATGGAAACATAGAACATGTATGCTTGATTGTGAGTTAGCAGGTATGTTTGATCAGCCAAACATGTTCTGAATGCTTCTGATCTTGTAATGTTTCTGATTTTGATTTTTGTGAAGTGTTTAATCAGCCAAACATGTTCTGAATGCTGCAGCCAGGTATAACAAATGATAGTTGGTAGTTATAGGTTGGTAATACATGAACAGGTTTGAATACAAGTGTTGATAATGCTTATAGGTTTTATGTGCATTTGCAACCCTAAAACCTGCTGCTGTTGGAAATGGGATCATGGGTACTGCCTGGAAATCTTGATTAGTTTGTGGTCAGATTCTAGTAACATACAACAGATTGGTAAGTGAATTTCCAACATTGAACATGTTTGAACAGGTTTGATTTTGAGTATACTTATAGGTTTTTGATTTTGGCGGGAAGGGTTTTGGAAGTTGCAGGGGGTAATACTGTTTCTTAACACAAAGTATAAGGGGTAATAACAAAGGACAATTTAGTAATTTACCAGTGGGGGGTAATTATGCGACACAACAGGAATGTTGGGGGTAATATTAAAGGGTAAGATAGTCATTTCAAATTAAAGTTAACAGATCTGTTAACAAAATTGACGCTGGGGGTAAATGTGCGACATAACACCAACATTGGGGGGTAAAATTGCAATTATTTCGTTAGAGGGGGTCAGAGTGCCAATTGGCCTAAACCCATGGGGTAAATTGCAGTTTAGTCTGTATAAATTCAGAAGGTTCTTTTTTATGTAGCCTTTTTATTTTCCCGCGTGTTTCTAGATTTCCCGCCAATACATTCATCACTAATCACTATCATTTTGACACACACACAAACAAACACACACATCCACACAGAGTTTGAATCGGAGATATGGAAATGGAATCGGAAGATCTCGGATGGCTCGAAGCAGATCTAGACCTCCACGACGACTACATCGACGAAGATTTCGAACCACCACTACCCGAAGAAGAAGCATCAATCGAACAAGTATACGAGCATCACCAACCGGAACCTATCACTAAACCTGATCTATCAATTCCGGATGATCACATAACCGATTTGGAAACCGAAACATTGCAGCCGAAGAAGCGGTTACTAAACCCTAGCTTACTCGATTCTGCTAATGTTAACGATTCCGTGAAAGATAAGCGGTGTAGAGTCGATTTAGGTGTGAATGAAGCTGACGATGAGTGGATGCGGTATTCGCCGGTTCGTGAAGAAGCGGCGGACGTTGTCGAAGATGTTATGGAGGAGAAGGAGAGGTTTATTTCCCGATTTGCGACGGATATTGATGGAGATTTCATGCCGGTGACTGCACCGGATGGCGATAGGGTTTATGCGAAGTTAGTTAAGGAGGAGGTTGAGGATAAGGTGAAGAAGTTGGAAGTGAATGGGCGGTTTGAAGGTAGAATACTGTTGAAATTTGATTATTTGTTTTTGTAATTATTGTTTATGTTAGGATGCTTGAGGTTTTCTGTCAGCTGCATTGTTGTAAAAATCTAGATTAATCGGGGATTAACCGTACCGATGAAATTTCAACTAGATTGACCTAAAATCTGTATCGGTCAAAGGTAGTCAACGTCAAATTTTGGTCAAAATTGGCAAACCTTGGTCAAAAACTTTGAAGTATTTGAAAAATTATACATAAATTTTGAAATTATGTGTGTGTGTATATATATGTATAAAATTCTAATTCGATTAACCGTTTGGCGGCACACCACCACCTGACTAGTGGCTAGCGATTTTACAACGTGGTCAGCCGTTGGTTCAAATGAAACCTATCAATTTAGTAAACATTTAGTTGAATTTTGTTGCTGATATAAGGTAATTATGATGGCTTAACTGTGCAGGTCTTATGATGGAACCTATAAGTGTTTTAATGCAGAAGGTGGAACAGAAAGAGTTGCAAAAGGTATGCCTGCTTTATATTCATGATCACTTTGTTAGCAAAATCTCACACTATAGTTATCTATTACTTTTACATATGGACCAAGTTAGGTGTTATTTTGATTACCTCCTTGTTTAACCTATATGATGGATGATAGATAGATGATGCTGAATAAGAAAGGGCCTTTTGACTTAAAGATATGCTAATATTAGTTGTTTCACAAAATGAAAGACCAATATGACACGCGGCTTTATTGTCACTCGATATATATTCGTTACAGTCACTTTGTCCCTAAGTTGCCATAGTTCATTACGCGGTTGGGTGATCTTGTAAATGAGTAACTACTTTTTAAACCTCTTGAGGATTGCTTTCCAGATTCTATGTTTGTTTCATTTAGTTAATAACTAGGGTCATAGTCACCCGCGCATTGCGCCGGGACGCGGTTGGAATTTGCTATTGCACACCATGATAACTGATGAATAAATTCGTAAAATCAAACAAAATGCTATCTACATGTGTTAATGCTATTTGCATTGTAGCTCTGCTTTTAACATTAAAAAATAAGAAAAGATAAAACAATATGGTAAAACAAAGGTAAACGTAAAAGAAAACGATAGGAACTCGGTCGGTTTCGGTGCACTCGTTATAGCAAACGAAAAAAAAGTTAAAAAATATGTCCAAAAGGGTATCTGCGCTGTTCAGTTTGTAAAAAAAAATCGAAAGTTAAAAGCGGTTTCTGGTACCGCTATCGGTTTTGTTTGTTAATAATATTAAACTAAAAAAAACGAAACAAAAGGCACAAGTCAGCAAAGAACTAAACTCACAAAAAAGGCTTAAGTTAGCAAAGCCTCCAAGGCTCATGTTATGTTAGTCTATCGGCACCATTCAACTTCTATTCTTTTATATAGAGTCAATACCATAATTTGTATTTTTTGTATGTGAGATTAGTACTGGCTTTTTTTTGGATTGTTATTGTTTAAAAGCACATAATTTTGTGACTAAAGTTTGGCATGTTAATGTATGGAATCCAAGTGATAACAACTAGACTTAAATTCCCAACGACGTATGATTGATGTAATACATACTTACATTTTTCTTATTACTGTGGCGTGAAGGCTTTGGAAGCGAGTGTTTCTACTCAGATTGATACAGATCTTTTGGAAACACCAGTGGTAACTGAACAACTGTGGGTCGATAAATATTCTCCAAATTCATTTGTGGAGCTTCTCAGTGACGAACACACGAACCGAGAGGTACATTTTCCATGATCTTATTATTAACTTAAAACTGTTGGCTTATATTCTTTTTGTTATGTTCAGGTTCTCATGTGGTTGAAACAATGGGATTCTTCTGTTTTTGGTACTGAAGTCAAGAGTACGACCGATGACGTTTTGTCTGCTTTAAAAAGGCATTCCTCTGTTTCTCAACAAAAAAAAGTTTATAGCAAGAGCAACTTCGAGAGGAGCAAAGAATTTGTACCTAATAGTGGAACGTTTGGAGAACGCAATCACTTTAACAAAGAAAACTATGATTCTCATGCTATCCACGAACTTCATAACAAGAAGATCAAGGATTCGGGCCCACCAGAACAGAAGGTAGCTTTCAGAACTTGTTTGATACTGTTTTTAGAGTTTTACTAATATGTTATCATCCGTGTTCCACAGCGGGTTCGAAACGTAGATAAAAGTAAGCAAATCACGAGAGTTAAAGTTGTTTGATATTTTAGTTAAGGGGCTAAACATGTCATTATTAAAGTTGAGGGGCTAAATATCTCACTGTTAAAGTTGTTTGTTATTATAGTTGAGGAGCTAAAGTTGTTTATTATTAAAGTTGAGGGGCTCAAGTTGTTTTAGTTAAGGGGTTAACATATCAATACTAAAGTTGAGGGGCTAAACATGTCATTATTAAAGTTGAGGGGGCTAAACATGTTTATTATTAAAGTTGAGGGGCTAAAGTTGTTTGATATAGTTAAGGGGCTAAATATGTTATTATTAAAGTTGAGGGGCTAAACATGTCATTATCAAAAGTTGAGGGGTTAAAGTTGTTTATTAAAAAGTTGAGGGGATAAAGTTGTTTTAGTTAAGGGCTTAACATTTCATTATTAAAGTTGAGGGGCTAAAGTTAGTTAATGCCAAAGTTTAGGGGCCAAAGTTGATTGATGTGACAAAATAGCATATTTATAGTATATATAATATAATTTGGACAAAACCAAATAGTTTTTTTCTCGAAATTTTGCATTGCAATCTAAAAAGTGCTTTACATTCCACATCAAATGGAACAGCTAAGCAAGTTTATTTGAATTGAAAAGATCAAGTTGAATAATTCCTTTTCATTTCATTGTCAAGATGAATCATGCCACAATATTAATAATATCTTGGTTCTTATATATCTACACATGAACTTATGTATGCAGATTCTTCTACTATGTGGTGCACCAGGGCTTGGGAAAACAACACTTGCACATGTGGCTGCCAGACATTGTGGATACCGTGTGGTGGAGGTTGTCGTTTGTTCTTTTTGGCACATGTTAAGAAAATATATGTGTACACGAACTGTTCATGAACACTTACCGAACGAGATTTTTTTGTTCGTGTTCGTTCGTTAAGGAAATGAATGCGTTCGTTTGTGTTTGTTAATTTTAGGTAATGAACGCAAACGTTCGTGAACGTGAACACAAACAAACACAAACTAATGTTTCTGAACACAGATGAAAACAAACGAACACGAACAAGCGTTCATGAACAAAATATATAATACACTGATACTTATTTAATATTTTATTTGTCGGAATTTTGAAGTATTTAAATGAAATATAAAAGTAAAAAACACCAATGAACACTTTACCGAATGTTCACGAACATAAATGAACGAACACAAATGAACTTCCCGCCAAAATGTTCGCTGAACGTTCGGTTCATTTACAGCCATACTGACATGCCTATACACTATCAGAATTTCATAATAATCTGGTTTCGTTTATTTTGATGTAAGCTAAACCATCTGGTATGCACATCACATAGAATAATATACTTATTCTATTCATTTCAAGCAGGATTAGATGGTGTAACCTGATATAGCTTCTGCTTTGAAATTAAAGTAATGTAAATCTGCATGTTTAAGTATTAAGAAAACATCAAAACAAAGATTCATTTTTGTGAAATTTTTAGGAATCGTGTTATATTCAATATGTATACTTATCACATTTATTGCTCGACAGATTAACGCCAGTGATGACAGGTCATCCTCAACAATCGAAACCAAAATTCTTGATGTGGTTCAGATGAACTCTGTCATGGCTGATTCAAGGCCAAAGTGTTTGGTAAATTCCGTTTAGCATACACAGTACTATACAGTTTGTTGTTACAATTACGAAGTTTGAAATGGTTTTTCATAGGTAATTGATGAAATTGATGGAGCTCTTGGTGATGGAAAAGGCGCAGTGGATGTCATTTTAAAAATGGTAAGTTTTGCCTTTTCTTAACCTAATAAAAAGTGAACGTGGTTGTATGCTTACGATTATGACATACAATGTTTATAATTATCAACAATGTTTTTGTTACCGTAGATAATAAGTAGAAGGTCCATATTGTAATTGTTGTATTGTCACGGTAGATAATAAGTAGAGGGTCCACATTGTAATTGTTGTATTGTCAAGGGTCTATTGTGTAACTGTTTGTTATCATGGTTGTACTTAAATGATCTGATGAATGCGATAGTAATAGCGAATGATTTTGAGAGTAATCTCCCTTCTACCATTTCTGATCATAACAGTTTTAAATAAAGATTATGATTTGTAAGCAGAATAACAAACTTTTGGATGTTTCATAGGTTGCAATGGTTAAACATCCTATGTGTCGGTTGTATGTGTACGTACCGCTAGTTAGTATGTTTAAGATTTTGTATGCAGGTATATAAATTTTGTGTATTTATGACTAGTCTGGTGGGTGAGAGAGCCCATTTTGTATATAAACCCCACATTGGTTGACAATACAACCGATGTGGGACAAGTCCCATACCTTGCAATGGTTTCAGTCCATAACATTATCTATACACCATCAGGGGCGAAGCTTAATGGGGGGGGGGGGACGTCCGCCCCCCGGGATTTTTCGCTCAGTAGTGTTATATATGTAGTTTTCGTATAGAAATTTGTGGGTATATACGTTTTCACCCCCCCGGTTCTATAGAAATTTTTGGGTATATATGTTTTCACCCCCCCAGCCGAAAAATCCAAGCTTCGCCACTGTACACCATATTAATTGCTGCATAAAGTCCACAAGGACAACAACTTAATAAAGCAAGATAAGGCCCCATAAGGGAACCTTCAAAGAAGTTGTATGATGCACTGACTATACATACAGATATTATCATGAAACTTTAATTGTCTTAAAATTTGTCTACATGAATATAAATTCTTCCTCGAGGAAAATGCAATTTTCGTCCCTAAGGTTTGGCTAGTTTTGCGACTTTCATCTAAAAGTTTGTTTTTCCGCATCTGGATAATGATGTCATTTTCATCCGGCTCGTTAACTCCATCCATTTTTCTCAGTTAATCAGGAGTATTTCTGTCTTTTTTGTTAACTTAAAGGGCAATTCGGTCTTTTTCAGGGGTATTGGGTCTTTTTACATAAAGTGAAAAAGACCGAATTGCCTTTTAAGTTAACAAAAAAGACAGAAATACTCCTGATTAACGGAGAAAAATGGATGGAATTAATGAGCCTGATGAAAATGACAACACTATCCAGATGCGGAAAAACAAACCTTTCGACGAAAGTCGCAAAACTGGCCAAACCTCCGGGACGAAAATGACATTTTACTCTATATTATTTGGTTCAGTTTTTCACATACGTAATTTTATCTGGTTAGATAAATACAACGGATAAATGTTTGATTTTAGGTTGTAATGTCTCACTGTTATCAATGCAGGTCGCTGCTGATAAGAAGTCTGACACTGGGACAGAAAATAATATTCAATCAGAACAATCTGGAAAAACATCCTCAAAGAAGAAGAGAAAGGACACACCACTTCTAAGACCTGTAAGGCCAATTCACTGAAACCGAATACTTGATGACCTGGCATTGTTTGTTTATTTGATAATTGATACTTATGGTTTGTTTTCCTGTTCAGGTGATTTGCATTTGCAATGACCTATATGCACCTGCCTTGAGACCGTTGCGTAATGTGGCAAAGTACGTACTTTTTATAGTTTGATAACCTGCAATGTAAAGTTTGTGTCCTTGTTGTGCAAAAGCCAGCACCAATGTAATCATTTAGGCTAATTTGTAGTCTGTAGAACATCATAATTTAGCATCTTTTTCTAAACTAGTGGGTTACCACCTGCGTTTCGCAGCGGGTCCGAAACATAGATAAAAATAAGCAAATCGCAAGAGTTAAAGTTGTTTGATGTTTGTAGTTAAGGGGCTAAACATGTCATTATTTAAGTTAAGGGGCTAAACATGTCATTATTAAAGTTGAGGGGCTAAACATGTCATTATTAAAGTTGAGGGGCTAAACATGTCATTATTAAAGTTGAAGGGCTAAAGTTGTTTGATGTAGTTAAGGGGCTAAACATGTCATTATTAAAGTTGAGGGGGTAAACATGTCGTTATTAAAGTTGAGGGGGTAAACACGTCATTATTAAAGTTGAGGGGCTAAAGTTGTTTGATGTTGACAAGATAGCATATATATAATGGTCACTGATGTTGGTTATAGATGAGCTGAGTGGCAAAAAAGTTCATTAGAAAACCTTAATTTTCTAATCCTTCGTGTTTGCACTGTTTTGTTGTTTTCTTTTTTAGCAAATGTGGTTGCATGAAAAGTAAGCCTTACAACATCTGTTCTTCTGATAGTGTGAGCATGATGCTCATTTGATGCAATTTAAATTAACATACTCCTACATTTTCAGGGTTCATGTGTTTGTTCAGCCAACATTAAATCGCATCGTGAACAGGTGAAATTTTATTACTTTGTAGTATGTCAAAGTGTGAGCACTTATTATTAGGTGTATCTTCTCAACGTTTTTGGTATTACTCTCACACCTAACTCAGGTTTATTGCCAAATAATTAGGCTAAAATATATATGCAACAAGGAAGGAATGAGGACTAGTTCTGTTGCACTTACTGCACTGGCTGAATACACCGGTAATTGATTTTCTCCTTGGTTATTATTTATATCTTGCATATCTGATAAGACATTTTTTTTTCTTAGAATGCGACATACGGGCATGCTTGAATACTCTCCAGTTCCTCAACAAAAAGAAGGAAATGCTCAATGTGGTATGTTGCGTTGAGCCTGTCGTTTTGAATCGTTAATACGTAAAAGAATATAGCTCTTTTGGGCACTTGTGATCCGTCTAAAAACTGTTTTCCTTGCTTTGTAGTTGGACATCAGTTCTCAAGTGATCGGTAGGAAAGATACATCAAAAAGCGTGTTTGATATATGGAAAGAGGTGTGATTATTTTTTATTATCATATCTGTTAATTATTGGCATATTCACTCAAAGTGGTAATACTTGTTTTTTTTTTTTTTGTTTTAAAAAGGTTTTTCAAAAGAGAAGACTAAAGGGGGTAAGGAAGTCAATTGATGGCTGCAGAAGCTCGTTTAACAAGTTTACTTCTCTGCACTCTTTGATCTCCAATTGGTAGGTTGAAATATTCCAAAATGGTGATATTCTTTTTTATGAAATCTCGTGTCATTTTCTTGCTGACCATTGACTTTTCAGTGGCAACTATGACTTAATATTAGACGGGATCCATGAGAACATTCTGCAACTAAATTATCATGATCCCGTGATGAAAAAAACTGTAAGTTCTTTACTCCAATCTGTTTAACGAGTCAGTTTTTATTCGATAACTGTGAGAACCTGTCACCTGGGAACTCACAGCCCATCAATACCAGTGGGTGTGTGTATATATATGTTAAGCAGTCAGTTATAGCATGTTTGTGCCTAAAATAACTCAAACAATTCAGGTCAAGTGCTTGAACAATCTTGAGATCTCCGATATACTTCATCAATATCTTATGCGTACACAAAAAATGTCTCTTCAAGGTACTGATGTTTAATAATTTCTGTCTATAAGCATTACTAATTTCCAAAGTTGCGGTGAAAGTTAAATAGCTAACAAAATTTAGTATCTTCGTACAGTTTACCAGCCTGCTATTGCAATCGCCATACATGGTGTGGTATCTCAAGTTGAAAAACCTAATATTCAGTGGCCAAAATCTTTTCATAGGTATGTAAAGTTGTAAACTAATCTAGAGCTTTGTGCTTTTTTAAAGGCTGGCTTCATTTTGTTTTTGTTTACTTAAATCTACAGGTATAGAATGTCACTTATTGAGAAAGTGGAGGCATTGCACACGTGGCACAATAAAATATCGCCATGCATCTCAAGACACATATCTACTAAATCATTCGTTGCAGACCTGGTTTCCCCGTTATTGCATATTTTGTCACCGCCTACGTTACGGCCGGTAATTTTATTTTCTTCACCTTTTTCACATTCTTTAAAACATTTTTATAAATGGTTAATGTGTTGAGAGTCTTAGGATCCTGTAAAAAGGACACTTTTTGTGAGAAGTGTGAGAAGGCATAAGAATTGACATGTAAGCATCATATTTTGGACTTGGGAAAAATGTTTTGGGTTGTTTTGGCAAGAAAAACACCAAACATAACAATTTAAGACACAATGCAATGAATTATAGGCTTAAAACTTAAAACACCATGCCAAGAATGTGTAAGAATTAGGTTCACTTTTTATAAAATATAAGTACAAAATATATAAAATGAGACTCTCGTTCTTTGTAGGAAATAACATAGTACAATACCGGTTGCAATAACTAAATAAAAAGAATATAAAATATAATTTTATATACCAATCTTGATTCAAGCCGCATCTCTGGTGGGTCTTTCACGCGCATTTGATTGAGGCACGTGTTCAACAAGAGTACACTAAAACATTGACGATTTTGGTTGAGGCACATGTTCAACACGCTTCCCTTAAAACAGATTTCTCGCCTCTACTAAAGACGACACGACTGTTTCCCAGGGTACAACAGCCAAAGCAGTATGTACTGCCGAAGATGGCTCACGCGCCTGAGGTTACACCGGGTAATTGTAGTGTTTGAACTTATGGAACAAATAAGGATGTGATGGAGGTGGAAAACAAGTAGAGAGTACTCCTCTCTCTAGTTGGTCTTCAAGTGTTCATCCTCCTTTTAGTATTCTAACGTATCAAGCAATACCATATTCTTATATAACAAAAAGAAGCCCATAGCCCACTAATTGTACAAGAGTTAAGGATTAGTGAAAGGTTTCACTTAATTAGAGACTTAAAAACTCTAATAAAACTAATTAAATGTCATCAAGAAGCTCTACTCAAGAGTTTCTCTTTTATTCACCACATGAAGATTCTAATTAATATTTATAATTTCATTAAATTATAAATATATTAAATATTCATTCACCAAATTTCTAACAGAACGTTAAGTAGTGTGTTTTAAGTGTTAAGCAGTGTGTTTTTGTTGTGTTTTAAATTTCATGCCCATAATACATTGCATTGTGTTGTTGTAAATTGTTATGTTTGGTGTTTTTTCTTGCCAAAACAACCCAAAACATCATGCCTAAGTCCAAAACATGATGCGTACATGTCAATTTCTATGCCTTCTTACACTTTTCACAAAAAAAGTCTTTTTTACAGGAACCTCACCCTGTGTTAAGATATGAATTCAGGAATTGTATTATACGATTTAAAAACTAGTTTACGAGATTGTACACAATAATACCTATATACATTTACAAAGAGATTTTCCTATTATGCACGTTCTATATTCATAAATAGTTCTGCTATTTTGTTTGTTTATTGTGTATTGCATGTGTGGTATATATATATTATAATCAATAAAACATAAAGTAGGTGTAGATGAAATGATAGTGTGATTTGAGTATAGGTATTCACTTTTGATATTAAAAAAATTGATTTCATCATCATCATACTCGGTAAATCCCATCAATAGCAAAGCTAAGGTAGGGTCTGAGGAGGGTAAGATGTAGACAACCTTACCTTTACCCTGTAGGAATAGAGAGGCTGCTTCCAGTGAGACCCCTGGCTCGATAGTAGTACCCCCAGCTCGATAGTAGTACCCCATTTGTGGAGACATTCATGCTGTTCAATCTGTTTAACATGTTTTTTTGCATCATCATCATCATCATCATCATCATACTCAGTAAATCCATTTGTGGAGACATTCATGCTGTTCAATCTATTTAACATGTTTTTTTTCTTATTATTTTGAGTAAACTACAATTTGAGACCCTGTGGTTGGCACTGGATTGCACATTGAGCCCCTTCTTTTCTAATTTCATCAATCAAGTCTCTGTGGTTGCTCAATTTTATCAGTTGAGTCCCTGCTAACAGATTTGGTTTGTTGACCAGGGCAAAATAGTCTTTTTATTTTGAATGTTAGGGGTATTATTGTCTTTTGCACTATTATTATTACTATTACTATTACTATTATTATTATTATTATTATTATTATTATCAGGGTAAGGATAGTGTAAAAAGGGCCTCAAGTGTGAGAAGTGTATTATAACACTATATATAATACTATATAACACCTTATAAACACCGTATAACAATATGTAACACCATATAATACCATATAACACTATGTAACACTATATAACATTATATAACAAATATAACACTATACATCTATCATAGACATGCTATCAGACAACCTATAGTGTTATATTTGTTATATAATGATATATAGTGTTATATGGTATTATATGGTGTTACATATTGTTATACGGTGTTTATATGGTGTTATATAGTATTATATATAGTGTTATAATACATTTCTCACACTTCTCACACTTTGAACACTTTTTACAGGATCCTCTACCATTATTATTTTTATTATTATATTATTATTATTTTAAAAGTGCACTAATTTTAAAATATGTGTGAGCTGAAATGTATATATGTGTGAGCCATCGGGGGGCAAAAGTAAAAGTGCACTAATTTTAACGTTATTTTACTAATTTCGTGAAAATAACGTTAAAAGTGGAGGACGGTTAATCATGCATCATGTGGTGGCGTTGATAGCTGAAAGACAAAAGGGTACATGCACTAATCGGTCTTTGTCCCGATTGCCGAGTGTTATGTGCCTTATGTCCAAGGCTTGATGCAAAACTACTATCGAGCCGGGGGTCTCACTGGAAGCAGCCTCTCTATTCCTACGGGGTAGAGGTAAGGCTGTCTACATCTTACCCTCCTCAGACCCTACCTTTGCTTTGCTATTGGTGGGATTTACTGAGTATGATGATGATGATGATGATATTATTATTATTATTATCATTATTATTATTGTAATATTGTTATTATTATCCTTTGGCTCTTCACAAAAGTTATGGTGACGGCCTCTGCTGCTTTTTCAGGTGGCTTTACATTTACTATCAGAAAAAGAGAAGAATGAAATGGCTCAGCTGGTGAGGACCATGGTGTCTTATGCGATAACATACAGGAACAAAAAAGTTGACCCGTTACCCGGAAAACCTAGAAACCAAGCCTCAACAGACACCCAAATTCTCTCATTTGATCCCCCGATTGGCGACTTTGTAAACTTTGAGGTTTGCGTTTTTCACATGACAACACTTGAACTATAATTTTTATAATGTCTAATTTACAGTAATCTGCTGCAGGGCTACATTTGTAATTATTTCATGCTTGCCTCAGCTATGAAGCAGGTTTTATCTCATGAGGTAAGCACACAGTGTACTTACTTTACACGCGTCTTTACTAAATTATTGCGGGCTTAACTTCAGGCCTATAAACGAACTGGACGTTCATGAACTTGTTCGGCGGGAAGTTTGTTTATGTTTGTTTATTAAATAAATGAACAAACATGAACAAAATTATTTGTTCATTTAATTAAACGAACGAACATGAACACACGTGCTGTTTATTCATTTATGTTCGTTTGTTTATGTTTGTTTGTTAATATTTTAATAAATACATATGGAGTTATATTTTTGTATAAATATAAACATAAAAGAGGTTTTTTAACCACTTATATACATATAACTAATTGATAACTGGGCTTTCCAATATAACTTAACGTAATTAATCAATAATGTATATAAAAAAGCTACTTTATGTCTGTTTATGTTTGGTCATTTATGTTCATTTGTGTTGTTTTGTGTTTGTTAAATTATGTTTGTTTATGTTCGTTTACATTCATGAATTGTTTGTTTAGGTTTTAAACGAATGAACATAAACGAACATGAACATGGCCATTTTTTAATGAACGAACATGGACAAAAAAATGTGTTCGATTATATGTTCGTGTTCGGTTAAAGTTAAACGAACGAACACGAACATACCTCTGTTCGTGCTCGTTTGGTTCGTTTACAGGCCTACCCCATCTTTTTACGCTTCTGTGTGTGTGTGTGGGGGGGGGGGGGGGTGAACACATGGCTCGTGAGAACCAGCTTACGATTATGTATCGACATTTCAATTGTAGGTCGAAAAGCAAAGGATACTACAAAGTAGCATCAACAAATCAAAGGACGAAAATGAAAGAACAAATCTTTCCGGGAAAGAGAAATCTAGTAAACCTGAACATGCACCGGAAAACACCAAAACTAGTATCAGCAACTTAAAGAATTCGTCTGCTCCAAACAGGGTTACTTCTGCTCCTGCTAATACTATAGTCTCTGCTACAGCGTCCGGTAGAAGTGCCACGTTATCCAGTGAGATATCAAAGCCCTCAGAAACTACTAAGAAGAGATTAGATGGCTCATTCAACTTCTTTGACAGGTAAATTGTTTTTTTTTTCTTTTGCCTTTTTAAGTTTTTGAGGGTCGGCAGCCATTTTAAAGCGAACATTTAAAAAGGGGCGTTGTTTACTAATGTACCTTTATAATTAAAAATCTATATTTTTAGTTTTTTTTTTTGATGCAAATTAGTTTAGTAAAAATATATCTAGATATAGACAGCACCTCCTGTTTGCTTTTAGCAGCTTTATCCTCGAGCTCCTAGGGGTGTCAATTGTGTCGGGTTGACGAGTTGAATTGTTCAACCCGACACGACTCATATTTTTATGTGTCAAAAAATTAATCGTAAAGTGCAGACATAAAATCGTGCAACTCGAACACGATCCAGTTAACCAATTGATCTAAATGGGTGAATTGGGTTGATGGATTGTAAAAATGGGTTAAAAAACTTAGCAGGTCAACCTATTTCGTTAAATGGGTTAAACAGGTCAAACCAAAGTACCAAACACAACTTGTTTATTAAACGTGTTAGATATGTCATATGACACCCAAAACTTCATCATTTTAGTGTTGTGTTTCGGGCCGTGTTGGAAATTGCCTCTTGCCTCATAACAAGCTGTTGAGTTCTTTTTCATCTTATAAATGATTCATGCAGTCACACACATGCTACAAATTTAAACCTGTTTATTGTGGGTCATAATCATTTTGTTAATCTGTAAAACCAGGTTCAGAAAAACGAGTGCCAACGGTTCTCAAATGACTGAAACTGTGAAAAAAATTCCAGCAACATCGGAGAGGGATTCACGTCCGGTGTTGTTCAAGTTTAACGAGGTAACCGTTACTAACCGTCCAAAATTTCAATATTTATGTCTTTAGTAATGCTAGATCAGACAAATATCTTGGTGTCAATGCAGGGATTCACAAATGCAGTTAAAAGGCCAGTTCGAATGCGTGATCTTTTAATGTAACATTCGGAATTCTGCTAATTTTGACGGTTCTTTTTCTACTTGACTACTCTGAAGTTATATAGAAGTTTACTTGTATCTATTCTTGCTATGTGTTAGATCTTAAGGCATGTTTTGTAATCCCATTTTTAGAATTTATAGGGAAATTATGATCAGTTGATTACAAATACGAGTAGTGAAGTGTGACATACTTGACGCTAACAAACGTAATGGTAAGCAATCGGGCTTGTCGAACTCAGAGATTGATGTAAAAGAAGTGTAACACTAAAGCTTATATTTTATGAGAAACTTGGGTTATTTTAGAAAAAAAAAACACAATTTAAGAAAACACTTGCAATGAACTATGGATCTCAACCTAGTTATATAAACTCTAAAACAAATTATCTTGTTGTCAATCCCTCTTGTTGTGAAATTAATTAACACCAAAAGTTCTTTTCTATGTAATTATTCGCAGTGGCGGAACCAAGACTTTTTAACCGGGGATTGTAGTGGAAAAATTTTCACAATCAGTATAACAATAATTCAACTTGTTAAAGTATCATTATTTAAATGATTTGATTTTTTTATTGAACGGCAAAGAATCTCATGTGTAAACTCACCATGTTCGGGGCTATGTCCAATGTCGAATCCTCGACCGCCATGAGACTGCCCCCCCCCCCCCCCCATGCGCGGGAACGAAATGCAATTCGTAAACTCTCGCCCCTCGTCACGTTCGAACCCGGTAATTAAAGCCCGGATTTGTCCCTTCACCCAGATGTCCCTCGAAAAATGGCTCAAACGGAAATCAAACCTGTGCTATATTGGTTATAGATTTTCTTTTTACCTGATTATGTTTATGAAATTATCTCTACCTTATTGATAAACAATAGAGCTAGTTATAAGCTTTTTAATTAGTATACGATATAAATTGTGAGTTATATATCATACTACAACAAAGTAAATGATAATTAAATTTACAATAAAGGTAATCAAATAAGAAAAAAAAACTAACGTTTCCTATACACTTTTTTATTTATTTACGAAACTAATAAAGACAAAAAAAGATATGAATTTGAATGACAACCAAAAAAGAAAAAAACTAATTAAAGTGGTCATATCACACATATTACTTTAGCATATTATAAAAAGCTTAGTAGAGTCAAAACCCTATTGACCCTTTATTTCTGTCTTCCTTCTTTTTCCACTGGAAAGTACAGAGCTCGCCACCGGTCACCGGAAAGCTCCAGAGATGCTATTTTTACTCTTCTTTTTCTTCATTTTAACTTCTGTAGAAGACAAAAATTGAAGGGACAAGCTATAAAATGGTTTTTCGTTCGACATATAAGTTAACATAAATCTTGGCCGCCGGAGGGTCAGCTGACCCCCCTGACCCTCCCGTGGTTCCGCCCCTGATTATTCGTATGAATTGGATTTATTATGCTTAAACTTAATAGTAGCATTTCTATTCACTAAGAGCATCCACAATGCAAAACCTAAAAAAAATCCCCTCATCTTTATGCTTTTTGCATAATTTAAATTCAGCAATTAAGTTCGAAGAAAAACTATTCAATCTTGAACAATAAGAGGCACACCGTCCCTCTTCCACCCATTTGGGTTGTAGTTTCAGCCACTTTCCACCAATCAACCATCATACAACTGCCAGTATTCGAATCATAAAAAAAAATCCTGCAATTGTTAACAACAAACACATGTAAATAAACACCACCAAAACCAAGTTACATTATTCAACAAGGTTCTTCTTACGGGTTATTCTTTTGTGCTAATGTAACCATTACCTACAATTAGTCACTACATCAAATAAAAAGTTTTTGAAAAAAATATCCGACCTGCCGGATTCGAACCAGCGACCTAAGGATGGCTTTGAGGTGATACCCACTACAGTCCTCCGCTCTACCAACTGAGCTAAGGTCGGTTTGTTGTTGAGGTTGCAAGAAAATATATTTAATAAGCTAAAAACAGTATAATACTAAAACGATGATAAATAGAAAAGATCTAAACAGTCAAGTAGTCAACTTAAAACGATAAGGCCATGATAAGTAAACCACAATTAAATTGAAAAAAAGAAAAAAAAACTTATGAAATTTGGAATAAAGATGTCTCTTCTCATGAAAGTTGAAAACATTTCCTATTTTTGCAACTTCTACAATGAGAATTACATATTTGCCATTTATAATCATTACAAAAGATATATGGTATTTTTTATCGCGTTGGTTAACAGGGTATTGGCCAGGTCCCGTGAGTTTTCGATAAGAGTTTTTATGGTTAAAAAAAAGAAGACAAATGGTATTGCTTTGGGTCCAAAGGATTCATTCTACTTAAACACATCTTCAAAGTTCAAATGATTAGATTATGAAAGTTCTTAGATGCCAAACCAACTATCATTATTGTGCAAATGCTATAAAAAACTATATCTTCAAGGATTGATTTTAGACAAATTGTGTAATGTTCACAAAAGGCCCTTGTTTTTGACACAACTGTCCAAAGATCATTGTGTGTTTTTTTCTCTTTTGCATTTTACACAAGAACCGTGTCCAGTATGATATCAAGCGTTACATACAACGTTTCAAGAAAACATAACACCAAAAAAATGTAATTTCAGGGTCAGTTTCATCAATAAGTGCAAATTTTAAACATAAACATTAAAAATCTCGTGCATAAGTGACCTAATACGAAACAATATAAAACGAGCATGTATCAGCTACATACTTCATCTCAACTTCTGGTTTGTTATGTCTTTCAACTTCTAGACAAGGAAAGTTCTGCAAGAAGAATATAAATATAACATATTAGAGAAAATGTATGTAAAGATACGTTTTAGCACACGTTTAGATGAAACCCAAATGGGAGAAAACACATGCAAAAATGTATACACGTGTGTGGAGAGAAAATATGATATTATGTAACGAATTTCAAGGTTACAACTTACAATAGGTTGTTTTTATAAGAGATTCTAACAATTTGCCATTAAATTGACAACTAGTAAATTAAACAAACATACCTAGTAATGTCCCAAATGATAGACTACTCCCATTGAGTCCCACAACTAGACCATATGGCACCTACTAGTAGCAGAAGAAGAAAGGCTAGTAAAGAAAAGAAAAGAAAAGAAGGGAGGACGTACTTAGTGCACGGACCGCCCTAAAAGAGTTGTAAGACAGGCCAAGACCACCTACACAAACATACTAGAAATCTATATTCCTTAAAAATCCCTAACCTTTATCCTACTTCTCCAAGAACTCCTCTTATTAGCGACAGGAAATTAGATGCCACGACTAACAAATCACATGTATTAGCTAAAAACTAAAAATGTATTCAAAATATAGTCAAGATTGACCGCCCTTTTTCAAGCGTCTTCCACACTCACACCAACCTGTGTATAAATCTATCAATTAGGTTATTATCCATCCCTCATCACACAACGACACTTTGTTAAACCTCAAACCAAGGATCTATACAGTAGCGGATCTAGCCCAAAAATTTAGAGGTATCCCAATTTTTTTTTTGGGATCTGGTATACCCTTTGTATAAAACCGGAAAAAAATAAGAAATTTACACTACGTAGACAAAGCTGAGGGATAGCCCGTGCTACCCCTGGATCTATGGAAAATAAATACTCGATTGCATGACGAAATATGTAACCTCAGTTATCACTTTGCCCAAGACATAATCATTCATGAGGTTCATGTGAATGCAAGCCAGATGCAACCTCAATGAGCTTCTGTACGAATAAT
The DNA here is from genome assembly GCA_030545235.1 of Helianthus tuberosus. NCBI lineage: Eukaryota > Viridiplantae > Streptophyta > Magnoliopsida > Asterales > Asteraceae > Helianthus > Helianthus tuberosus. Next base: position 150,688,404 of record CM060412.1, read on the forward strand.
CACTAAAAAAGTTTTTGAAAAAAGTATCCGACCTGCCGGATTAGAACCAGCGACCTAAGGATTATCTGTGAACACACTACAGTCCTCCGCTCTACCAACTGAGCTAAGGTCGGTTTGTGACTTAATTGAGCAAAGTTAATATCTATTTGAATAAATTATATTATTGTATTATATGTGCAATGTCACTCACACACAAAGACAAAGATTCAAGTGTTAATGATCAAGCAATAAAATTTTAAAATAATTTATTTTAGAGCTTTGCTTAAGTGGTATAATTATATACATAAAAACTAAAAATATGAAAATGACATTAAATATGACATCAGAATGTATTTATTTGTTCAGATAATTGTCCATACTTTTAAGGATGTAATACATTTTAACAGAAGTCCCTAACATTTTTTTTGTTAATAGAAGACTGACACAATCGCGTTTACCCTTCACTACGCAATATTAGCGGTTTAACGCGAAGTCAGGGAAAACTGTATAAGCCTGTTATAGCGCTTGTGGAGAGCAGGGGCGGAACCATAGTGTTAGGAGCCGTAGCACGGGCTACGACTCAACCATGTATTCGTGGTGTTTTTTTTTCGGTTTTATGTAAATGATACCCCTAAAAAATACGACGATACCCCTAACCAAAAAATAAGATACTTGATATTCTAAAATCCCATTCTTTTTATAAGCCCAAACATTTTACAACCCGAAAACTTGTAGAATAATTAAGTCAAAATGATAAAATAAGCCCAAATTAACAATAACAGAATTGAAAGGAGGCCCTAAATATAATTGATAAAGTTAGCCCAAGACCTAAAACAATATTATAATTGAATAAGTGATCTTGCTCGTCTATAGTGGAAACCGGAACACATAGTTCTTGTCCTTTGGTTTATCGAGTAGTAAAACTAGCTTTGGTTTTACCGGTTGCAACCGCAACCGTTGAAATATATATTTTTTTTCTAAATTGAAGTTTGTCAAGACGGATTTACGCAATCGAATGAGCCCGAAATATTTGAACAATGCTATGGTTTGTGCGGTCGAAAAAGAAACTTTTGATAAAGTAAAAGACGACGCTATGATGGAACTATTTCAAGCTATGAAAAAAAGAGAACAAATCTATTATGTATCTGTTTACTTTATTTATTATCGTTTCTTTTATTATTGTATATTGCACGGTAAAAAAAAAATTCAGGATATCCCTAAATTAATGGGTTAGTTCCACCACTGGTAGAGAGAGCCCTAAACAACGACGCCAACACGGACCAAGCAAACCATGTGCTAGAATGACAAGAATCAACCCAAAGGTATGCGCAACACTCGACTTTAACATTTGAACCAAGAGGATTAAACCTTACATGCTTTGTCAAAGGCTTACATTGTCACACCCCCAAAAATACCACAAGCGGAAACCCCCGCGAGGCGTGTGATGTACCAGGATCTAGCCACTAATCACATTGAACCATAGACATATAAGATAAGATAAAACCTTTCATTAAATGTAATTGTATAATTCAAACACCATTTAATAAAATCAACATGTTCAGTGGAAGCATAATAGTTTGTTTAAATAAAAGTATTCCACAATGCAACATCGAGAAACGTTCCAAATGCCACGACCCATGACCACTCCAGCTTCTCAGATAGCAAGTTCCATAACAGTGTACCTACGGTCCTGCAAGCATGCAGAAAAAGTGTATCAGACACGCTGGTTAGTTCACAGTTTGTTTTAACCGTTTAATACAAAGTAGTGACTTATGATATGTTATGCTGAGAATAATTCGATACCGCAGACGACCCTTTTTGCTCTTCTCCAATGCTCTATCAAACATTGGTCATGATTTAAAGTTATTAGTTCACGCCCGTCCTATCCAGGTACGTCGTGAGGGTGCCAAACCTAATAGCGCTATCAACTAATAACCCCGTTGCCTTACAAGCAACTAACCCGGTAGTATGATGGGACTTAAGTGATAGAAAGTGAGTGTATTATCCAACATCAACATTTACTGAAACGTTGCATATCCCATGCAAGGATATGCGTTTGTGAAATCCGCCTCACATACCCTACAAGGATGTGGGTATTTGAAAACCGCCTCATATCCCCTACAAGGATATGGGTTTACGAAAATCCGTTTACAAGTTTTGTCAGTTTGATTGTCCCCACCGGACGTATGCTTGTTTTGAGAGAAGTGAACTCACCTTGGTTTGCTCGGTATGACTAGCTACTGGCACACACTTAATCAGTCAAGCCCTATGGTGTTCATGTATACGCAATCAGTTTATATTCGCATGGTTCGCGTATAAATTATAAGCACAGTGTGCGTTCAAACAACAATCACCGAATAACGCATAACAGTTATTCAAACTCATAAAATTCCACAATTCACATGTATGATTCACAACGGTACTTAACAGTTAAGTGTACTACTCATAACAACCAAACCATGTTTCCCTCAGTCAATATTTATATCGTTAACAAGCAGTAATAGGGTTTCATCAACAAAATCATTCATTATTATTCATGTTCTAACCATAGTCTGTTGTGAACTATCCTCCGGGCGGCGAACCTTCAAATGATGAACTACCAAGGTAGTTCGTCGGCATGGTGGGTGACGAAGCATCAAAGTATTTTGTCGACATGTGGGTGACGAAGTACCAAGGTATTTCGTCGACATGGCAGGTGACGAAATATGTAGGTTTTTTTGTCGATATGATGGGTGACGAAATACCAGGGTTGTTTGTCGACGGGGTAATTTCATGGGGAGGGGAACCTTCGTCACATTACTGGTTAACCATGCACACAAAGAAACTCTAACTGCCATGACCATCTAAGTTAGTACAACTACCTTTATACAATCAGCACCATTAATTCCTAATCACAAACCGACTTCAACCCAGCCATAACGATGATTATCAGAAACACACATAAATTATCAATACATTCATTATTCAACCCTATGAACAATCTCTCTATGAACACTCTACAATAAACCCTTCAACAGATCCATTTGCACGATTAACTTTATTGAACCCTAATGAGTATGCTAACCTATTTGCCAATTAACATAACCTGCACATTCAGATTTACCACATACAACCCTAAGTCGCGTTTACGCCACAATTATTCATTGTATTTGATTAAGCCAAGACCACTCCGACAACACAATACAATTAAACATCATAACTAGGGATTCGTTTAAAAGGAATGATACTAACCGGAGATGTTAAGCTCGATAAGAAGAGAAGTCTCGTGGGTGGTAGGGACTGCCGTCGATAACAGGGATGAGGAGAAGAATACTAGGGTTTTGCTAGCAATAAACTTCGCGTACAATATGTGAATATAACGTAAATATATCAGAGTCATGATTGGGCCTTACTTGGGCCAGAAGCCCATTCGGCGAACCATGTTTTTGACGAAGAAGTATTCTTCGTCGTGAGGTAGTGACGAAAATCCAATGATTCGTCGAACAAAGGTGATGACGAAGAACAATACTTCGCCGAGTAAGGATTGTGACGAAGATCCTATCTTCGATGGGTAAGGTTTCATCTAAGTGAAGTTGGCGAAAGACATGAAACATAAACTAATCCTAAGTTTTATTAACAATCACACATAACACTACCTTAATCATGTAGCAATCATACACATAATTATAACGCAAACAAATTACGAAAACAAAATTGTAAACAAGTAACGTGTCGAGGAAATACCTTGAAAACTCGGGTTGTCACATACATTACTATTATCTATAATACAATTATCAAACTTGGTGACTGAAGAGTGGTTAAGGATTTTTTTTCTTTTTGTTCTTATTTTTGTCTTTTTGTATATTTTTATACTTTAACCCGTCAACTTTTAGCATTAATATTTACAACCCCTTAACTTTCTAAAAACTTTGTAATCAAGTTTTACGTGTTTATTTTTATGTACATGTTGGTATTGTAACAACCCGCACGTTCGTGCGTTGTTACTACTCGCCATACTCGTTACGCCTAGCGCCAGAGACTCAGATCATAATATAACTATATCGCTTATATCGCTATATCGCAGTATTTTTCGCATATCTCGCATATTTTATCGTTATAACACATCGCAACGCACACACTAACGCTCATGATGACGTTGAGTGAGGACCTATTCTACCCTCCTCGATAGCCGTGATGCGTCACAACGCAACGCATATTCGAAATTGAACTCGATTATCGCAACGCAGATTCGGAAATATGAATATTTATACGACCCTTTGTGACTAATTATAATAAGTATATGAATATGTGTATGAAAGTGTGTAATCAAACCATCGCAACACTTAACGAACAAAACGAAACATCAAAAGGCAACTCACCGGAGACCACCGATCGAACGACCATTCGATCGAATGGTCATCCGATCGGATGACCATCCGATCGAGTGACCAACCAATTGGATGGCCATCCGATCGGATTGCCATCCGATCCATGGCACTCCTTCACCTTCTCTCCTCTCCACCTATAAATAGCACTTGTCACATCACTTGAACAGTGATGTGACAGCTCTCGTTCGACCAGCGCACCTTTGGCTCTATTTCTCTCGATTCCTCGTGATTCTTGTAAGTTTCTACCTCAAAACTTGTACTTCTATGATCTACACGCACTCCTTCACCTCTTCCACCATCAAATCTCACCTTTTCACCGTAAAATCCTCTGATTTGGGGCGTTCTAAGGTGATGTCATCATGGAGTTCTTAGGAACAAGGAGGTGTGACCTCATCTCATCAAGAACAGTTCAGATCTAATGGATTCCACAGCGTGTAAGCACTAATCTCACCTAGATCCAAGCCGAATCTAAGTATTGTAAGCTTTCATCAAACTTTCTTAATTTCTTAACTTTTTTACTTAAATCCTGATAGAATCGGAGCTCGTTCGGGCCTTCTACTCATTCTCTAGTGAAGTGTCAGTTTGAGAACTGAGTTCTATCAACGAGATGACCGGTTAACGGGTTGAACACGAACAACCGTCAAGGACAGTTAGCTAATCGGACGGGGTGATTCCCATCCGATCTGAAAACTTGGCCTCGGTGGAGTTCCATTGTTTAATACGTTGTCATACCACCTCGATCAAACCACGAAAACTTTCAAAAATAAACAAGTTCAAGACGATCTGGTTCGTTGGGACGGATTGCCGTCCGATCGGATAGCCGTCCGATCGGATTGCTAACCGATCGAACTGCTATCCGATCGGATTTCACTTAGCTCTAACACTTAAACATTTTCAAGCTATTCAAGGATCTGAACGTCGAATGGATTGCCGTCCGATCGGATTGCTATCCGATCGAACGACCATCCGATCAGTTGACATTTGGACTTCAGAACTTAGTCATTTTTCATAATTTCCAAAGAACTTCAGTTTCTAACGGATTGCCATCCGATCGGATTGCTATCCGATCGAGTGACCATCCTGCTGTGAACTTGTTCTCACTGAGTGTCCTGCCAATCAGATCGCTATCCGATCGAACGGCCGTTCGATCGATGACCTGAAGGGTAGAGATACTTCTTTGTTTTCAAAATGCTACAACGAAAACTTCAAAGCCATCATACACAAACACAACCTTCCCAAATGAATGTCAATCCGACCGAATGGCCATCCGATCGGATGACCATCCGAACGGATTGACATCCGATCGAATGGCGATCCAATCGGATTGCCATCTGATCGGATTACCATTCGACACTTGGTTCACTCGCCACCGTTTAATGCACTGTTCAATACTTATGCCATCGTTCTGTAATCAGGCTAATCTCAGACGCGTTCCCTTCAATCCATTAACCTCCATCGCTGTGAGTATACTCGAACCCTTTTTATCGCATCTTTTGGGTGTAACATACGTTACTATCAAACCAAACTAATCGAATGCTCAAACTACCTATCACTTACGAATGACTGAATTACATATTAACACGTGATGCTAGTTACATATGTGCTAGGACTTTTACTCGCGACGTCCCGCCTTAACTAGTATAGTACTATAGAACCCGACGGGGTCTAGTTAGGATGAATAGCAATCGCAATCGCAGCTTGAGTGACTTAGCTGGTAGTAACTGTCTTGTGTATATGTTATGTATCCTGTTTATGTATGTGGTAATTTGCAGCACTTTTTATCTATTACGCTATTTCAACAAAACTTGTATACTCGCCAATACTTTTGTATTGACGTTGTTTTATCTTATGTTGCAGGTTTAGTCGCAGTTCGCATCAAATCAAGCCAGGAAGTCTAGAAAATCACCTAAAATCTAGGTTGTCGGATTTGTATTGTTCGAGAGGACAAGAAATCTGTGATAACATATGTGATTGTATTGTTTGTTAGTATGGGATAACAAATGTAATATATATTGTCGCTTTATAGTTGTTATAGATTCTCTTGAGCAATCTGAATCGCCTAGTGCTGCGCCCCGATGATTCTGCCATCGGTTGGGGTGTGATAGATTGGTATAAGAGCCATAACTATAGGGAATTAGGTAAGACATCAGACCTAGTCCGGGTCGAAGTCTTAGAAGTGACCTAGTCTATAGTCTAAGTACCTACTTTGACAGAGGGCCTGTGCTTCGTGCGAAACCAATAGGGTTTCTGTGCGAGCCTGAGTGCTGTTATACTCTTATTTGAATTCGCTAAAACTACATCTCTGTGCGAAAATCGCATACTACAGCTTCGCACGAGGAGGCCTTTCCTAAGGCTAGAATATTACTTAGCCTTTCCTAAGGGCAAAACAATACATACGTTTTTGAAAATATTCGCATGACACAACCGAGTGGTCCAGTCGAGATCAGGCGTGAAAACCAAGAACTCTCGATAAGATCACTCACTCAGTGCATTTTTCTAGCACGAGAACTTTTCGTCGAGCTAGGAGTGACATCCATAACTCAACAAAAGTCTCCATTTCAAAATCTAGTGGAACTCCCGAATTTATTCGAAGAGCACAACCACAACTAGGAGCGAAGTTATTAAGTCAGGGGTGAAACCCGTATCTTAATAAACCGTACCACTCTCTATGAAATGGTTTTCAAAAGCTCCCACCAAGGACTCGACTATAACGATAACTCGAGCCACGCGATGACTAGGAAGACGAATGCCATGAGCTGCATCCCAGTGGAAGCATAAGACTTCTAGGGCAACGCGCGTGCACGAACTTGTTGGGTATAGTTGGGTTACCTGGGGTAGTCGACGCCTAAACACCCGAGGCACTCTATCTATTTTTATAGCATATGACTTGCCAACTTTACGCTTTACTGAACTTATTTACGCTTATGTGGCTACGATTTAAAACTTTACGCTTTATCGATTTCCCGATTTATCGATTTTCACTCCCTGCTTTATAAACACACAACTCGCTCAGCCATCGCAATCTAAAACGAAAACCGAATGTTCGCAACAAAACTAATGTCTAATTACTCGCTTTCGCTCTCGCTCTCTCCCTCTTCATCGCGTCCTCGCGCATTCTACACCAACCTGTATGTGTGTAAGTATAAGCAACAACTATTTATATGTACAAAACGAATCAATTGTGTGAGAACTTAGGAATCTTGTGTCTCCTATGTGACATCTATTATATTACTCGCAACAAGTTTTGAACGCGCTCAATCGCATCGCAAGACTCAAAAATCATTATGATCGAATCTCACTCCAAATCTCTCTCCGTCTAGATGTCTTCCAACGACTCTACCTCGAGACAAACAACTAGGAGAAGAGCCAAACGAAGCGCCGAAAAGAGGATTGCCTCACTTGTGGCCAAGGAAGTGGCCAAGGTCATTCCTCAAATTGTCACTCAAGTGCACTCTCTCAGCAACTCTCGAACCTCAGAAGACTCTAAGATGGAAGCGCCGCAATCTGCTTTCCTCTACAAACACTTCAGAGCCTGTGACCCGATGGAGTTCACGGGTGAAGGAGGTGTCTCCCAGCTGCTTCAGTGGTTCGATTCTATCGAAGTTACCCTTCGTCAGAGTGGGTGTCCCGATAGTTTCCGTACTACTTGCGCAGCCGGAGTATTTCAATCGCGGGCACTCGACTGGTGGACTGCCGAACGTAACAAACGTGGGATCTCCGCAGCTTATGCTCTCTCTTGGGATGAACTGAAGGAGCTCATGAAGAAAGAGCACTGCCCTCCCCACGAAGTCCAGAAACTAGAAGACGAATTTTGGGAAATCAAGCAAGTCGAAGGTGACAATACTGGCTACACCGCAAGGTTCAAACAGTTGAGCATTATTTGCCCAAGTCAAGTTGACACTTCAGAAAAAGCCATCGTGAAGTATATTCGCGGCTTTCCTGAGTGTGTGGGCGATTTTGTCGAAGCTGCGAGACCTGCTACCATCGAAGAAACCTACCGCTTGGCCGCAGATATCAACGACAAATGAGTCTTGGACAGATCTTTCTCCAAGAAGCCTGTCAAACAAGCTCGTCAAGCAATCATCATCGATTCCTCCAACGAATCTTCTGAAAATCCTTCTGACGATTCTTCAAGTGAGTCCTCAGATGAATCCTCCAATAACAACGCACCGCCTCAAGAAGCCCAGCCCAGCCGCAAACGAAAGACCTCGAGCCCAAAGTCTTCAACAACTAGACTGTCGCAGCCAGAACCTCTTCAAGCAGTTCCAATTCACTCGAAGCGTGCGTACAACGGAACTCATCCCCTGTGTCTCACGTGCACGTATCATCACCCACCAGAAGCTAACTATCGCTATTGCGCAAATTGCAACTGGTATGGTCATCTTACCCAGCACTGCCGCACGGGGCCGCAACCTTGAGGGATTTCAGCAACAATCGCAGTCTCTATAGAAGTCCCCCATGTTGGGATTGAACCCTACCAAGGAACTGTTGATTAAAGCCAAAACTGGATCAGAGCAGTGGATCCAGAATAAGCAGATGTTTGTATTCCATTCTCTCCCCTTGGAAGTGGCCCTAACAACTGATGACCTCCATCCACTGTTCGTCTACAACTGCTGATCCTCAAACAACTGCTAAAGACTGTTAAAGGCTGTTGAAGACTAAAGCACTGATGCTCAATCTACTGATATGGGTCAAGCACTGCTGAAGATATAAAGTACTGCTGGAGTCATAACAGTGGAAGGAGAAGTAGTAGTTTAGTTTACTTATTTGTATTGTAATGTAATCAGTGGTTAAGATAACAGTGCTTGTATAGAACAATAGTTGTAGGTTGTTAGGAGGTTAGATCTCACTTTCATGGTGACGTCAGCAAAGATGCTTCAGTGGTTTGCTTCATACTATAAATAGAACAGTACCCTGTACTGTTCTGTTAGCTCTTTCATCCCAAGTCATTCTATATGAACAAACCAGTGTGAGCTCAGGCTGAGGGGGAGATTGTATTACATGCATGCATTTGTAATTGAAGATTGAAATAAATTTAATCTTTCGGTTCAAAGTTAAACATGTGTGTTGAAAGCAATTCTTCTGTTTGATTGTGTGTGAAAGTTTTGTTTCCATTTTAATTCCGCTGCAATTCTCATTCATCTTCATAATTATAAAACAAAAACACAATCATAAGAAACTCAGATCCTAATAATTGGTATCAGAGCAAGGACAGTCAAATTTAATCTAACAATCATTTTGACATAAATAGTTCAGCTCATAATCGTTGATACTTTTAAATTGTTCGTTTCGTTGAAAAACAGAGTAAGGGTTAATTACGATCAAAGTTAATTAACCAGTGCCTGTAAAACAACTAGGATGACGTCACAATCACAAGATATGAACAATAACATTGGTTCTCTCTTCAAACCACCCATGTTGAAAAGAAATGAATACCACATCTGGGAGCGAAGGATGGGTACATCCTAGCTCAACAGAACACCGGATGTTGGAAATCGGTTATCTATGGACCACACGTTCCTATGGTGCCGAGTGCTGAGGGTCTAAAGGTCTTTGTTCCTAAGAAAATTGAGAACTATACAGACCAGGATTTTCAGAAAATTGAACTGGATGCCAAGGCATTTAGCATCGTTGCATCAGCACTTTCCAATGAGATCTATGCTGGGCTGTTACATTGTAACAGTGCTAAGGAATTGTGGGATGCACTGAAGGAACAGTTTGGGGGGGGGGGGACTGAAGAATTAATTGAAAAAAACAAGGAAATTTTGAACCAACAGTATGAAACCTTTTGTCACATTAAGGGTGAAACATTAACACAGCAGTTTGAGCGATTTAGCTGTCTCATAAGTGAACTTAAGCTTGTTAAAACTGAATTTCCTAATCAACTGTTAACAACAGGTTTTTAAGATCACTTCCTGAAAAGTGGGACACTATAGCTTTTGTAACCAGAAACTCTGTTGAGTTCAAAGATCTGACCCTGACCCAACTTCATGGTAGACTCCTGACCTTTGAAAGGGAGTTAAACCAGAAAAAGAAGTTGCAAGAGTCTGGCAAAGTTGCAGATGACTACTCATTTGGCAGCACAACTCTTTTGGGTCAGGAAGAGTCTGGCGGCAATAAGGATCAGAGTTATGGTCATTTTATTGACATAACTGCTGGTGGAAACTTTAACTCTGATCCTCACTCATCCAATTTTGCTTTCACAGCAAATGGAGAAAGCCAGAACTCTGAAAATCTGTGCTTTGAACTCAATGATTTACAGCATTTTGATCCAACTGACTTAGAAGAAATGGACATCTTGCATCAACTGGCATTGCTAACTGTAAGAACTAGCAAGTTTTACAAAAGGTCAGGGAGAAAATTCCCAGGGTTACATAGGAATCTAAAAGTGGGGTTGGATAAGTCAAAGATCAAGTGCTATAAGTGCAATAGGCTAGGTCATTTTGCTAGGGAATGCAGGAGTCAAACCACTAGACCAATTATCACACATCCCAGCTCAAACCCTAGACCACAAAATAACCAAAGCACTGTGCACTATGCCCAATATACCCCTGCTGCCCATGTTAACACTGCTCACTATGCACATCCTGCAACCCCTGTTCCTGTGCATTATGTTCAAACCACTGTTCCCCAAATTCAGTATGTCCAAGCCCCTGCTCCCCAGGTTCAGGTGCAACAGGCTGCACCTCAACAAACTGCACCAATAGTGGTTTAACCAGACCAACAAATCTTTTTCACACAAGGGCTGGTTGACCGGAGCTGTTTACCTGAAGAGTTAAGAGATGAAAATTTTGCACTCTATGCTCAAAGCACTGTTTCTGGTAATGATATCTGTTTTGTAGCATTGGAGACCATACAAGAGGGGCTGGAAACTGAAGAAGAACAATCAAGTGATGAAACAATGGACAAAATTGCCGAAGCAGTGGTTACTGCTGTTGCTGATGAAGTACTGTTGGGAGAAAGTTCAAAACCCCTGTTGGAACCACTGTCCGACCCTTGGTCCAAAGAAGAAGAAGAGAAGAAAGAAGGTGAGAAAGAAGAGAAAGCTGAAGAAGAAAGTGATCATACATGTGATTGTGCCATGATGGCTGCAACCAAGGTATCACCTCAGGTTCTTAAAAATCTGTGTTCAGACAAATGCATCATAGCATTTGCTAACATTAAAGAGGTGAATGAAAACCTTAGGGATAGGTTGTTAACTTCTGAAGTTCAATTTGAAAAGTCACTAAAAGAACTGAAAAACAAATTGAATGAAAAAGAAAGTGAGATTTGCAGCATCAAACAAGAGCATAGCATAACCAAGGACCAACTCCAAACAATGATAGAAAAATATCAAGTTTGCAAAAAGGAGTTGGAAGCCACCCAAATCACTTGTGAATAATGGGTGGAATCCTGTAAAGGTTATGAGATCATGCTTGAAAAACAGCTTGAAAGTAATGTAAAATTTGGCATTGGGTTTAGAAAAAATGACCAAGTTGAAAACACTGCTGCAAATCAAGCTGGTTCTGTGGAAATCATACCAACCAACAAGAATGGCCAAGAAGTTAGAATAACTGACAAACTTGGTAACAAAATCATTTTGGAAAGATCTGTGGGGTCCTCAACTTTTGAGGAAATTGAGAAATACCAATTTAAACCCACATGGTCTGATGAGTGTGACATTCTTGAAAACTTCAAACCAATGGACTTCACAACCATTGATGGTGTAAAAGCTCCTAAGGCAAAAGTCATTCCTCTTAAGGACATCCCAACAGTAGTTCAAAACTCTGTTGCAAAGGAGTCTGATAAGAAGAAAAGAAAAGAAAAGGTTAAAAACTTATTTTGTGATTTCTGTGAAAAGAAGAATCATCTAACAAAAGATTGTTTTCATCTAAAATCATATGATATCAACAAAACAAGTGTCATTAAGCTTGCTAAGAGCTGCACCATCTGTGGTAAATCAAACCATCTTACTCAGGAATGTGTGTATCTCAAACCCTTTGATGTAAAAAAGAATGAGTACACTTCAAAAACATCTATGAGTTCAACAAAACCACCAAACAAGAGTCAACTACCATACCCAAGGGTCCCACATGTTTATGAAGCCTACAAAAGGCCTTCTAAACCAAGAGTGAACAAGCATCCCTTTGGGTATCAACAGATGATAGGGCAAGAACCCCAACAGTGGTTAGAGAAAAACAGTTCCAAAGCTGTCCAAACCCCTGAGCTAACCACTGTCCATCCACCTTAACTTAACACAGACACTGTTGAGACACCATCCAAAGCCTTATTGGCTTTGGAGACCCTAATGAACTAACCTTTTACTTGATGTGCAGGGAGCTTCTGCATGCTTAGATAGTCTTTGGTATGTAGATAGTGGAGGCTCCAGGCACATGACAGGATGTAGAGCCCTACTCAAGGATTTCAAAACTCATGGATGGGGTGATATATCCTTTGGTAATAATAGTAAAGGGAAGGTGATGGGGTCTGGTACAATTCAGTCTGGTAATGTTAAGTTTGAAAATGTCACTCTGATAGACAATCTAAAATTCAACCTTCTTAGTGTCTCACAAATGAGTGATAAGGGCTATGGCTCATTCTTCACCAAGGAGTGTTGTAGGATTGTTGGACTAGAAATGGTTAAAAAGATTGAAGAAATAATAAAAAATGGAAAAACCCAACTTGTTGCTCAAAGAAGTGGCAATGTTTATGTAGTTGATTTGTCAAAAGAGAACCCAAGAACTAATGCCTGTCTGTTCTCAGCTGCCTCTAACAAAGAGACAGAACTTTGGCACAGAAGATTGGGGCACAAAAATCTCAAGACAATCACTGCTTTGTCAAAACAGGGGTTAGTAAGAGGTCTTCCTCAAAAACTGTTCACCTGTCCTAAGCATTGTGTTTCCTGCCTAAAAGGAAAACAACATAAAAGCTCTTTTAAGTCAATTGAAGAGTCCAAAACAACCAAGTGCTTGCAAATGCTTCACATGGATCTGTTTGGCCCAGTTAAAGTCATGAGTGTTAGAAAGAAAAGATATTGTTTGGTAATTGTAGATGACTTTTCTAGGTTTACATGGACTTATTTCTTACATTCCAAAGATGAGACTGCAGGCATTCTGCAAGACTTTGTTACACAGGTTGAAAAGTAGTTTGACTTGCCAGTAAAAGTCTTCAGGAGTGACAACGACACAAAGTTCAGAATTAAGGAGTTGGATGAGTTCTGTGTGTCAAAAGGAATTGTAAGGTAGTACAACATTCCAAGAACACCAGAGCAAAATGGGGTTGTTGAAAGAAAGAACAGGACATTGATTAAGGCTGTCAGAACCATGCTTGCTGATTCAGGTTTGCCATTAACTTTCTGGGCAGAGGCAGTAAACACTACTTGCTATGTCCAGAACAGAGTTTTAATCAACCCCAGGCATCAAAAGACTGCCTATGAACTGCTGTATAAAATAAAACCACTGATCTCATATTTCAAAGTTTTTGGCTGCCCATGCTTCATTTTAAACTTAAAAGATTCTATCTCAAAGTTCGCAGCCAAAATTGATTGTGGTTATCATTTGGGATACTCAACCACTGCTAAGGCCTACAAAGTGTTTAACACAAGGACCAAAACAGTGGAAGAGACTTTGAATGTGAAGTTCAATGAACTCTCTTCAATGAAAATTCCAGCAAACCCTGCAGAATTATTTGATCTTGATAAATTCACATTTGAAAATGTTTCTGTCAAGACTAACAGTGCAGGTCCATCAGAAAATCCTCCATCAGACTATGGATATGAAGTCATCATTCCACAACAAAAGTCTGCAACAATTGGAAGAGCAGCAGATGTTCAAAACAGCTGTCAAAGCTCAACCACTGCTACCTCAACAGTTGTTGATCAAAGTAGCCCATTAACCCCTGCTTCCACATCATCAAACACTGTTGATAAAAGTCCTCAAACAGTGGATAAAAGTCAGCATGTTTCCACACCACTTCGTCCTATTCCTCCACCTCCATTTCAAGCCACTGCTGGATCAATAAAGTCACCAACAGTGGGTAGCTCAGATGATTCACATCTGCAGCCCTCACCATTAAATGCCATTATTCCATACAAAGGAGATCTAATCTTCTTGAAGTCTCATCCACCTGACCAAATCATTGGCAACATCAGTGAAGGGGTGCTAACCAGAAGCCAATCCCAAACCATCTGTCTTTTTGCTGGTTTCCTATCACTCCATTAGCCAGTCAAGTACCAAGAGGCACTAAAAGACAACAGCTGGGTAGAAGCCATGCAAGAGGAGCTCCATCTGTTTAGAAGACAACAAGTTTGGGAGCTTGTACCACTGCCAGAGGGTGTGAGTCCTATTGGCACAAAGTGGGTCTTCAAAAATAAAACTGATGAAAGGGGTATTGTTGTCAAGAATAAAGCCAGGCTAGTGGTTCAAGGGTTCAGACAAGAAGAGGGCATTGACTATGATGAAACTTTTGCCCCTGTAGTAAGATCAGAAGCTATCAGATTATTCCTGGCCTTTGCTGTCAACCACAACATAAAGGTGTTTCAAATGGACATAAAATGTGCATTCGTCTATGGTAAAATTCAAGAAGAGGTATATGTTTGTCAACCTCCAGGCTTTGAGGATCCATTTAATCCAAATCATGTCTACAAGATAAATAAAGCTTTGTATGGCCTGAAACAAGCACCAAGAGCCTGGTATGAAACTCTTTCCACCTTTCTACTTTCCATTGGGTTCACAAGAGGTAAAATTGATAAAACATTGTTTTTAAAATGGAGAGGGAAAGATTTGATGATCGTCCAGATCTATGTGGATGACATCATTTTTGGAACCACATGTAATAAAATATGTGAAGAGTTCAGACAACTCATGACAGCTGAGTTTGAGATAAGTGCAATGGGTGAACTCCAGTGCTTTCTTAGTCTCCAAGAAAGGCAACTGCAAAATGGTACTTTCATCCATCAAGGAAAATATGCCAAAGAACTCTTAAAGAAATTTGAGATGGATGATTGTAAGCCATGTAGTACACCCATTGCAACCACAAAAATAGTCATGTCTGATGAAAAGGATGATTTGGTTGATCAAACTCTTTAAAGAAGCATGATTAGGTCTTTATTATACCTAACTGCATCTAGGCCAGACATCATGTTTGCAACATGTGTTTGTGAAAGATCCCAATCAGCCCCTAGAAAGTCAAACCTTATTGCTGTAAAAAGGATATTCAGATACCTAAAAGGTGCTCCCACACTTGGTATCTGGTATCCAGCTAATGGAAATATCAAGCTTTCAGGCTTCTCAGATAGTGACTTTGCTGGATGTGACAAAACAAGGAAGTCCACTTCAGGAGGGTGCCAATTCCTAGGCAGTTGCTTAGTGTCTTGGCAAAGCAAAAAGCAAGCAGTTGTTTCAACATCCACTGCTGAGGCAGAGTATATAGCTGCTGCAAGCTGTACAGCCCAACTGTTATGGCTTCAAAATCAATTGCTTGATTTTGGTATCACTGCCTTAAAGACACCTCTCATGTTGGACAGTCAGGCATCAGAAAATATCATAAAAAATCCAGTATCCTATTCAACCACCAAGCACATTGATATCAGACATCACTTTGTGAGGGATTGCTATGAAAAAGGTTTGATTTCTCTGCACCATGTTCCAACTAAAGATCAGCTGGCAGATGTGCTAACAAAAGCATTAGACACATCCACCTTTGAAAGTCTGATCTCGAGGATTGGCATGCTGAACATGGAATAACAGGCAAAATCCTATTTTCTATGAATAAAAGCATTAAAATGTTTTCGAAAAATCAAAATTTCATCCTTAAAAATAGCTAAAAAAGAAAATTTTCATTAGTCCTTCAAAGTCTGCCATAACCACTTGTCACACCCCCAAAAATACCACAAGCGGAAACCCCCGCGAGGCGTCTGACGTACCAGGATCTAGCCACCAATCACATTGAACCATATCATAGTATTAAATAAAAGTTTCCATTTATTTCACAAAGTGAATCCAAACACAATAAAACAAATCTGTTCAGCGGAAGCAAAATGTAAATAGTTATTTCAAGTGTTCCAAAACAAGTGTGCAATAATCATTAAACTTGTATCCAAGAGCTACGACCCATGACCACTCCAGCACTCCCAGATAGCAAGTTCCAATCCAAGAACCTAAGGACCTGTAAGCATGCAGAAAAAGTGTATCAGACAGGCTGGTGAGTTCACAGTTTGCTTTAACCGTTTAGTACCAAGTAGTGATTTATGATTTGTTATGTTATGCTATGTTGATAATAACTCGATACCGCAGACGGCCCTTTTTGCCCTTCTCCAATGCTCTATCAAACATTGGTCATGATTTAAAGTTATTAGTTCACGCCGTCCTATCCAGGTACGTCGTGAGGGTGCCAAACCTAATAACGCTATCAACTAATAACCCCGTTGCCCTACAAGCAACTAACCCGGTAGTATGATGGGACTTAAGTGATAGAGAGTGAGTGTATTATCCAACATTAACGTTTACTGAAAACCGTTGCATATCCCCTGCAAGGATATGCGTATGTGAAATCCGCCTCACATCCCCTACAAGGATGTGGGTATTTGAAAACCGCCTCATATCCCCTACAAGGATATGGGTTTACGATAATACGTTTACAAGTTTTGTCAGTTTGATTGTGCCCACCGGATGCATGCTTGTTGTGAGAGAAGTGAACTCACCTTGGTTTGCTCGGTATGATTAGTTCCCTGTTCACACTTAAACAGTCACAACCTATGGTATTCATGTACACGTATCAGTTTACATTCGCATTGTTCTCGTGTAAATCATAATCATGGTATGGGTTCAAAGCAACGATCACATAACAGCTATTCCAATTCATACAAATCCACAATTCATATGTATGTTTCGTATGCAAATTCATGTTTCCTCAATCATGATTAACATCATTAACAGTCAGGTAATAATCATTCAGGTTTCATACACATGATAAACCACACTCTGTTGTGAACCATCCACTGGGCGGCGAAATTCCAGACGACGAAACACTAAGGTGTTTCGTCGGCCTGATGGGTGACGAAATACCATGAGTTTCGTCGACAATGTAAGTGGCGAAAGATCTAGTGTTTCGTCGACAGTGAGTTTGGTCGACATGAGGGTTTCATCGAGACCTTACAGTTTCATTCTTAACTGTTCACACGATATTCCCGTAAACACGTTCCATATTTTGAAACGGATCAAACCATGTTATTCAGTCAGTTACAAACCATGATCATACGTAGTTCATAGCAATAGTTGTCCTTAATTCTCATGGATTAATCATAAGTAACCCTAAACATTAACCTAATACCATTACAACAACCAGGATTATCGAGCCGCATGGTGATCGTGAACAACACAAACCATCGAATTCTTGTCATGCATATTCTAGTTTCCTTGATTAACAATAACACATCAAACCCTAGTTAATAACATATAAGAGCACAGTTTCTAACAAAACTCTATATTCCCAACATATCCCAATCAACACATAACAATCATCAACCATGTATCGAGCAGATCAAGTCAAGTAATTACATACTAACCGGTTGTAAGATGAGACTTGGGAGCACTTCGAAGGGAACAAGGATCGCCGCCGAGTGCAAGGGAGGAGAAAGATAGTCTAGGGTTTCGCTGATTGTGATTTTTCATGATGTTATGCGAATAGGGTGAATATAACTGATTCGTATATGGGCCTCACCTGGGCCACAAGCCCATACGGCGAAAAACCCGTGTTTCGTCGTGATCAAGGTGATGACGAAAAACCCATGTTTCGTCGTGCATGGTTTTTCGTCGGGTGAGATTGCATGGACTATTTCTTTTTATTTTTAAATGGTTCAAAACTTTATATTAACTAACCAAACCCATAATGTAACTCATACGTAAACAAATTACAAAAACAGAGTTTGTATACAAGTAATATGTCGAGGAAAGACCTTGAAAGTTCGGGTTGTCACATCATCCCCAACTTGAAAGAAATTTCATCCCGAAATTTGATAAGTACTCTGAAAGCGGCGAAGTGTCAAATCAGGATGACTGTGGATTTTCCCCAGGTGCCACATCATCCCCAACTTGAAGGGGAATTTCGTCCTGAAATTCATTAGTTGCACCAGGTTTAGATTGCTTCTTTGGAAAAAGGTGAGGATACTTGAGCTTCATCTGATCCTCACGTTCCCACGTGAACTCCGGTCCACGTCTTGAGTTCCAACGAACTCTCACGATCGGAATTCAGCTATGCTTACGAACCTTGACTTCCCGCTCCATAATTTCAATTGGTTCTTCGACAAACTGCAACTTGTCGTCAATTTTGAGCTCTTGAAACGGTACTACAAGTGTTTCATCAGACAAACACTTCTTCAATTGTGAAACATGGAAAACATCATGGACGTTACCCAACTCAGCAGGTAACTCGAGCTTGTACGCCACCTTACCAATTCGTTCCAGAATTCTGAATGGCCCGACATAACGCGGATTAAACTTACCGCGTTTCCCAAAACGTACCACACCCTTCCAGGGTGAGACCTTTAACATCACGCGATCACCCACAACAAACTCCAAAGGTTTCCTACGCTTGTCTGCATAGCTTTTCTGATGGTCACGTGCTGCCGCCATACGATTTCTGATTTGTACTATCTTCTCAGAAGTTTTGACCACAAGCTCCGGGCCTGTTACTTGGCTGTCACTCACTTCAGCCCAGCAGAGAGGAGACGACACTTCCGCCCGTACAAAGCCTTGAACGGGGCTACCTGGATACTGGTATGGTAACTGTTATTATAAGAAAACTCCACCAAGGGCAAGTGTCTCTCCCAACCTTTACAAAAATCGATAACACATGCTCGCAGCATGTCTTCCAATGTCTGGATGGTTCGTTCACTCTGACCATCCGTTTGAGGGTGATAGGCAGTGCTCATGTCAAGGCGTGAGCCAAATGATTTGTGCATTGCTTGCCACAAATCGGATATGAAACGCGGATCTCAATCAGAGATAATGGAGGTTGGCACCCCGTGCCTGGAAACCACTTCCTTTAGGTAGATACCAACCAACTGCGAGAACTTGTCAGTTTCTTTGATTGCAAGGAAGTGTGCAGATTTCGTGAGACGGTCAAGGATCACCCAGATGGTATCATTTCCGTTTTGCGTTCTAGGTAGCCCAGTGACAAAATCCATGGCGATTTCTTCCCATTTCCACATAGGTATTTCTGGTTGCTGAAGTAGGCCTGAGGATTTCTGATACTCCACCTTGACCTTTGAACAAGTCAAACATTTACTTACATAAGTCGCGATGTGGGCCGTCATCTTTGGCCACCAGCAAAAATCCTTGAGATCCTGATACATTTTGTCCGAACCCGGATGAACAGAGTATCTGGACTTGTGCGCTTCGTCCATCACAAGCTCCCTAAGGTTACCAAACAAAGGAATCCATACACGCTCCATGAAGTAGAGAATACCATCCGATCTCTCTACAAGTCGCTTTTCCATGCCCCTTAAATACTCAGCTTCAATGTTTTCTTCTTTCAGTGCTTCAGTTTGTGCAAAACGGATCTGATTTGGAAGTTTTGAGTGAATGGTGAGCTGGAAGGCGCGAACACGTTTGGGTTTTGTTTCCTTTCGACTAAGGGCATCAGCTACAACGTTAGCCTTTCCTGGATGATACTTGATTGCACAGTCATAGTCGTTTAAGAGTTCTACCCAGCGACGCTGTCGCATATTCAATTCCTTCTGATCGAATATATGCTGAAGGCTCTTGTGGTCGGTATAAATAGTGCATTTAGTACCGTACAAGTAATGCCTCCAGATTTTGAGCGCAAACACCACGACCCCCAACTCCAAGTCGTGAGTCGTGTAATTCTTTTCATGGACCTTCAACTGTCGAGAGGCGTAAACTATAACTTTCTCGCGTTGCATCAACACGCAACCGAGACCTTGAATAGAGGCGTCACAATATACTATAAAATCTTCAGTACCCTCAGGTAAAGACAAAATCGGTGCACTGCAAAGCTTTTCCTTCAGAAGCTAAAAGGCGTCTTCCTGTTTTGTTCCCCAAGTATATACTACACCCTTCTGTGTCAGAGCAGTGAGAGGTTGAGCTATCTTTGAAAAACCTTCAATGAATCTTCGATAGTACCCAGCGAGACCAAGAAATTGTCGCACCTCCGAAGGATTCTTTGGCGCTGCCCAATTCCTGATCGAGTCGATCTTAGCAGGATCCACATGTATCCCCATTTCGTTAACGATGTGGCCGAGGAAGTGTACTTCTCGAATCCAGAAGTCACACTTAGAAAACTTCGCGTAGAGTTGCTCCTTCCTCAGGAGCTCCAAAATAAGGCGCAAATTCTGTTCGTGGTCCTCCTTACTCTTAGAATAGATCAGAATGTCGTCGATAAACACGATGACAAAATCGTCAAGATATGGTTTACATACGCGGTTCATGTGATCCATGAATACCGCTGGTGCGTTAGTTAACCCGAATGGCATGACCAAAAACTCGTAATGGCCATACCGCGTGCGGAAATCTGTTTTTGGAACATCCTCTTCTCGGACTCTCATCTGATGATAGCCCGATCTTAGATCAATCTTCGAGTAGAAGCTCGACCCTTGCAACTGGTCGAACAGGTCGTCGATGCGAGGTAAAGGATAACGATTCTTGACCGTCACCTTGTTGAGTTCTCGATAGTAAATGCACATGCAAAAGGACCCATCTTTCTTCTTCACAAACAAAACTGGGGCTCCCCAAGGCGAAGAACTGGGTCGAATAAAACCCTTATCCAATAGTTCTTGAAGTTAATTCGACAATTCTTGCAACTCCCCAGGTGCAAGACGATATGATGCGCGAGCAATCGGAGCTGCTCCTGGTGTAAGATCAATTTGGAATTCCACCTGACGATGTGGAGGTAAACCTGGAAGTTCTTTGGGAAAAACATTAGGAAACTCCCGTACAATTGGTAAATCATCGATTTTCTTCTCTTCTGGCCGAGTATCAGTAACAAGCGCAAGAATAGCAGGGTAGCCCTTCCGTAAACATTTCTGGGCTTTCATGGATGAAATGATGTTGACAGTTGCACCGCTTTGATGACCCTGGACATATAATGATTCCCCGCTAGGGAGAGGTACACGCACGATCTTCTCCTTGCAAAGTATGTCTGCTCCGTGCTTGGACAACCAGTCCATCCCAATGACTATATCAAAACTACCAAGAGTGACGGGAAGAAGGTGAATGTCGAACACTTGACCTAGAAGATCGAGTTTACACCCTAAGAATACATGCGTGGCTTCTATCGACTTGCCATCAGCTAATTCCACTACATGCTTGTTCACAAGAGACGCAGGAGTAACCCTAGCTGACGACTGAATCCCAAAGACACATAACTCAAGTCAGCACCAGAGTCGAATAACACAGAAGCAATAATACCATTAACAGAGAACGTACCAGTCATGACGTTGCCATGATTCCTTGCATCGCCTGCCCCAAAAGTGAACGCCCTGCCGCGAGCGCCATTTCCACCGTTATTCCCATTGTTGTTGTTTCCCGCATTGTTGTTGTTGTTTTGGCGGTTAACCCTATTGTTGTTGTTGGCATTCTGGTTCAACTGTGGGCAATCCTTCTTGAAATGCCCTTCATCGCCACACTAATAGCATCCCCTCTGATTACCCCGATTCTGCTGGGGTTGTTGCCTCTGTTGCTGTTGCTGAGATTGCTGCTGCTGTTGCTTGGGATGTGGAGCTCTACAATCCTTTGCCATGTGACCCAACTTGTCACACCTTTGACATGCCCGGCTACACTGGCCATAGTGGTGGAAACCACATTTATTGCACTTCGGCTGCTTTCCTGCTTAACCGGAAGTCTGGCTGTGGTTCTGATTCTGATTAACCGAAGATGATTGACTAAAGCTGCGGCTGCTGTTGTTATCAGGCTTCTTCTGCGATTGATTCGAGTTTGCTGCCTTATCTGTGTCGTTCCACTTACACTTGTTATCTGTGGTGGTGGTAACCGTAGCAGCAATAGTAGTGGCAGCAATACGGGGTGGCAGCGAGCCACGCTCATGATCAGTGATCTTATGAGCCAATCTGATAATCCTGGGTAGGTCATTGAGATTTGCTGCAGTGACTAATCCCTTGACTTGTGGTGCCAATCCCTTAATATAGAGTTCGATCCTGCGAGGTGGTGGTCGAGATAGGTTAGGACACATGTTTGCCAACTC
This sequence comes from Helianthus tuberosus, assembly GCA_030545235.1. Taxonomy (NCBI): domain Eukaryota; kingdom Viridiplantae; phylum Streptophyta; class Magnoliopsida; order Asterales; family Asteraceae; genus Helianthus; species Helianthus tuberosus. The sequence continues at coordinate 150,710,945 of CM060412.1, forward strand.
ATGAGACCGTCTCGTATAAGCCTCGATCTCAGACCCTTCCATCTTCAAGTCATAGTACTCGTTTTCCAACTTTTGAATTTCATCCCGAGGGCAGTACTCTTCCCGAATCAGCTCTTTGAAATCATCCCATGTGGTCGCGTTTGCCATCTCGATGCCCAACATCTGCACTTGAGCATTCCACCAAGTCAGAGCACCATCCTCCAAGGTGCCAGAAGCAAACTTCACCCTGTCCCCCTCTGGACAATTACACATAGCAAAAACGGATTCGGCTTTCTCGAACCAACGGAGCAGTCCGACGGGACCTTCAGCTCCACTGAAAGTTTGGGGCTTGCAATCCATGAACGTTTTGAATGTACACACAGGTGGATTGTTCGGGTTTCGATTCGCTCGGATACCTAAATACGAAAGAAATTACAGTACACGGGTAAGAATTGGGTACTCGACACAAGAATAGTGAATAATTGGCACATATCGTACCAGCTTGATAGGCTGCCAAAGCCTCAGCCACACGGGTGTTAATCATATTTGTCAACTCAGCCTGAGTCATCGCAATGTGTCCACATCCATGGCCTCGTCCGCTCATGATTCTATAGAAGAAGAGGGAACAAGTTTAAGAATCGTGATAAGGTAGGAGTCAAACCTCACGTTGACAGCTATAAACTACAAAGTTTTCACCAAACAATAGGGCAGAACCCTTCTCATACTCGTTAAGCCTCACTGGGGCTCACATGCACCTCACGTTATTATTATATGTGCACCCATAATAATAAGGCAATTTGCATGCTTATCTCAGTGCCTCTTAACTTGCGATAAAAGTTTCCCCATCATTCAAACAGCAAAACAAAAGGCATCACAGGATTAATTATCACAAAAGTCGAAGAGTAGTGTCACACTATAGAACTTCACTAAAACATGCAGCACAGGTAATCACATCATGGTATCTAGTATGTAGTTTCATGCAAGTCGTGAGTGTGTGTTTACTAAACAAGTAATGCATAAAGTAAACAGAGGACGAACCTTGCAATCTGGAGCTGAGTGTCATGGTCGTTTTCGATACTGTTTGGTTATAGTCTGGTTTTATAAAAACGTTTTAAAACCTAGTTCACTATAACCAGTGGCTCTGATACCAAACTGTCACACCCCCAAAAATACCACAAGCGAAAACCCCCGCGAGGCGTGTGACGTACCAGGATCTAGCCACCAATCACATTGAACCATATCATAGTATTAAATAAAAGTTTCCATTTATTTCACAAAGTGAATCCAAACACAATAAAACAAATCTGTTTAGCGGAAGCAAAATGTAAATAGTTATTTCAAGTGTTCCAAAACAAGTGTGCAATAATCATTAAACTTGTATCCAAGAGCTACGACCAATGACCACTCCAGCATTCCCAGATAGCAAGTTCCAATCCAAGAACCTAAGGACCTGCAAGCATGCAGAAAAAGTGTATCAGACAAGCTGGTGAGTTCACAGTTTGCTTTAACCATTTAGTACCAAGTAGTGATTTATGATTTGTTATGTTATGCTATGTTGATTATAACTCGATACCGCAGACAACCCTTTTTGCACTTCTCTAATGCTCTATTAAACATTGGTCATGATTTAAAGTTATTAGTTCACGCCCGTCCTATCCAGGTACGTCGTGAGTGTGCCAAACCTAATAGCGCTATCAACTAATAACCCCGTTTCCCTACAAGCAACTAACCCGGTAGTATGATGGGACTTAAGTGATAGAGAGTGAGTGTATTATCCAACATTAACGTTTACTGAAAAGCGTTGCATATCCCCTGCAAGGATATGCGTGTGTGAAATCCGCCTCACATCCCCTACAAGGATGTGGGTATTTGAAAATCGCCTCATATCCCCTACAAGGATATGGGTTTACGATAATCCGTTTACAAGTTTTGTCAGTTTGATTGTCCCCACCGGACGCATGCTTGTTGTGAGAGAAGTGAACTCACCTTGGTTTGCTTGGTATGATTAGTTACTTGTTCACACTTAAACAGTCACAGCCTAAGGTATTCATGTACACGTATCAGTTTACATTCGCATTGTTCTCGTGTAAATCATAATCGTGGTACGCATTTAAAGCAACGATCACATAACAGCTATTCCAATTCATACAAATCCACAATTCATATGTATGTTTCGTATGCAAATTCATGTTTCCTTAATCATGATTAACATCATTAACAGGCAGGTAATAATCATTCAGGTTTCATACACATGATAAACCACACTCTGTTGTGAACCATCCACTAGGCGGAGAAATTCCAGACGACGAAACACTAGTGTTTCGTCGGCATGATGGGTGACGAAATACCATGAGTTTCGTCGACAATGTAAGTGACCAAAGATCTAGTGTTTCGTCGACAGTTCGTCGAGACCTTACAGTTTCATTCTTAACTGTTCACACGATATTCCCGTAAACACGTTCCATATTTTGAAACGGATCAAACCATGTTATTTAGTCAGTTATAAACCATGATCATACGTAGTTCATAGCAATAATTGTCCTTAATTCTCATGGATTAATCATAAGTAACCCTAAACATTAACCTAATACCATTACAACAACCAGGATTATCGCGCCGCATAGTGATCGTGAACAACACAAACCATCGAATTCTTGTCATGCATATTCTAGTTTCCTTGATTAACAATAACACATCAAACCCTAGTTAATAACATATAAGAGCACAATTTCTAACAAAAATCTATGTTCCCAACAGATCCCAATCAACACCTAACAATCATCACATAACAATCATCAACCATGTATTGAGCAGATCAAGTCAAGTAATTACATACTAACCGGTTGTAAGATGAGACTTGGGAGCACTTTGAAGGGAACAAGGATCGCCGCCGAGTGCAAGGGAGGAGAAAGGTAGTCTAGGGTTTCGCTGATTGTGATTTTTCGTGATGTTATGCGAATAGGGTGAATATAACTGATTCGTATATGGGCCTCAACTGGGCCACAAGCCCATACGGCGAAAAACCCGTGTTTCGTCGTGATCAAGGTGATGACGAAAAACCCATGTTTCGTCGTGCATGGTTTTTCGTCGGGTGAGATTGAATGGACTATTTCTTTTTATTTTTAAATGGTTCAAAACTTTATATTAACTAACCAAACCCATAATGTAACTCATACGTAAATAAATTACAAAAACAGAGTTTGTAAACAAGTAACATGTCGAGGAAAGACCTTGAAAGTTCGGGTTGTCACACCACTGATTTGGCTCAAACATCCGTTTTGATAATACTGACCACTGCTGAAAGTCAACAACTGTTTCCTTAATTTCCTTGTTAATCACTGTTGTTCAAAATCAGTATTTTAACCCACTGATAGGCTATCCACTGATAGTTAAAAATCAGCCACTGTTCTCATTATAACCGTTGCAACCACTGATACTTGTTCCATCAGTGGTTTCCTTAACAACTGTCTTCCATTCATCATCAGTGGTTGACACGTGGACAGTACTTATCCGTCAGATCTTTTGTAACCGCTGCCACGTCAGCATTCACTTTTTCCCTTTATAAAACCCTGATCAAAACCCCAAACAGGGTTTTCAGTGTCGAATCGAATTCAAAATTCCTTTCTCAAAGTAGTTACCATCCATTTCTCTCAAATCACCCATCGTCTTCTTTATCTCGCAATCATACTCAAATCGCCATGTCTCTTCCATTCAAAGCTCCTCACAATTACTTGGGTCTACTTACAAAACCCAGTCATACCACCACCTTCGACTCCGTCATTGACGGTCTTTCGTCTTCAAAGTACAAAACTTTGTTGACTTATGATGCTACAGTTTACCTGGCAACCCAGCAAGAACTTTGGAAAAATGCTAAGCTTGATTCTAAGGATAAAAAGCCCATAGCCATTAATTATTCGATAAAGGGTGTTCCAGTCACAATAACACCTCAAACCATTTCAGAGGTATTTGAACTCAATGATCTTCAAGGTAAAATTTCTTTCCCTAAAACAGAGTATCAAACAGATTTTCTTGAAAGAGGGTATGAAGAGGAAATGAAAAAGGACACCTTACAAAAAGGCAGTTTTCCTCCTGCAACAAGGTTTTTATTTCATACCCTCCTAATGTGTGTTTCAAACAAAACCACTGCTTTCAATGAAATTCCATTGAAGATCCAATACCTGGGTTATGCTATACTGAATGAAGAAAATTTTAACTATTCCCAGGAGATCTTCAATGATCTTGTCAAAAATGTTAATAAAAAATCATTTTTACTTTTTCAAGGTTCTTAAGTTACTATTTTCAAAAGAAATTTTTAAAGGATAATGCTCATATGCTTATCTAAGGAGAACCTTGTCAAATAAACAGCCTAACTCCTGAAACATTCACATGGCTGTCAAAAATTTCTTCTAAAACACAAACAGAGGAGCCTGAGCAGAATTTAGCAGCTACCACTGCTCCTCAGGTTACTGCTGTTGAGCCCACTTCTCAAGGTGATCACAGCAGCAAAACAACTGCTGTGAAACCCACACCTAAAACCACCAAAAGACCAAAACAGAAAAAATCCCAAAAGCCCCCCAAACCTGCCAAAAAGGTAACTCTGGAAGATGAGATCCCAGAGCAACTACCAGTGACAACACAAAAGTCACCAATAACTATTGTTGCTACTTCCTCATAGCAGTTGGAAGAAAGATCTCAACCTGAGCCTCAAACTCCTCCTGCTTCTTCTAAAAAAGATCAGGTTGTAAGAACAGGGACACCACAATATGATGCTCTGGAATCACTTGATTCCATCATCCACAGCCCAGCTCCTGGGGCAAATTCGCTTTCTACCCCTATCCTCACTGCACAAATTCCACCAACCATATTACCTCTATTGGATGCAGTTGATTTAGCCCAGACACAAATCAGTTCTTCTCAACCACCTGTTAATGAGATTATGCCACAGAAAGTGACTGAGTCTGGTGTCTCAATCTCTGTTAACCCACCAATAGTTGAGGAGGTTACACTGCAGGAAGTACAAGTACTTCCTGTCAGTAGTTCAAATGGAGCAGCTACTACAAGTGTTGAACCCGCTGGTTTACACTTGGACAGTAGTTTCATCAGTCAGACTCCCTTGAAGGCAATTTCTTCATTGGGAACCAGGGTTTTTCCAGTATTCACTGGTTCACTAAAACTGGTTACCCCTACTGAAGGAAGAAGTCCCAGTACCAAGACAAATGGGCATCATTGGATGACTTTTGGGAAAATTTTCCTAAGTCAACCATTGATACAACCACTGCTAGTGGGAAAACAGATGATCCCATTAACTTGGGTGATGGTTTAATGTACAAGGAATTGACGGAGAGGGTTGATAAGTTGGACACATCTGTTGCAGCCATCAAGTCAATGCTGCAACAGTTGTTACAAGCACAAAAGGCACCACCCACTGCTGCACCAGCTGCAACATCTGCTCCATCATCTGCTCCTACTCCCACTGAGCTCTGGAGTTTCTTTCAACCTATGCTTATCAACAAAGACAATATGCTGATCAGCAACATGAAATTCAAGTTCTAAAGATCAGAAATTTAATGGAAGCTAGGTTCATGGATAAACAAGCAGAAATCAAGGCAATCAAGGCCCACTTGCTGAAAACAACTGGTTCTGCTCCTCCTCCTATCATTTTTGTGGACAACCCACCTCCTAATGATGCCAAAAAGGGGGAGAAAATGAAGCACTTAAAGAAAAAGGGATATGCAGATGGTCTGTACATTGCACCAGATAAATCTAGTATGTTTGCAGACATCCCTAAACTAGATGGTTCCAAAAAGGTTGATGTAACCTTAAATGCCATTGCTGATGAAAAAGCAAGGCTGAAAAAGGATAGGGAGGCAAAGGGTAAATCAAGGTTTGAGCAGGAGAAGAAAGTTTATATGGAGATGGAAGAGCAGGGTATTTCTGAGCCCAAGGATGAAGAAAGTCCTAAGCCTAAAAGAAAATAGCCCACTAGAAAAGTGAGGCAACCTAAGTCCATACCTTCCAGACTCACAAAACACACTCCCCAAACTCCTAAAAACTCCACACATCAAACCTCCAAACCAACAGATGTTAAAACACCTGTTGTATCAACAACTGTTGGTACTTCAATGGTTTCAACAGATGTTAACCCAACAACTACCACCAATACTACATCAACACACACTTCAATCACTGCCCCACCAAAATCTCATCACCACCACAACAGCCACCTACCAAAAAGCAAAAGACAGCTGATGACACATCATCAGTTGTAATGACAACAGTGGTTGAAACACCAGTTGTTTCAACAACTGTTAGTTAGCCACCTTCCACTTCAATCACCACCACTCAAATCACCACTTCTCAACCCACCAAAACACCACTAACCTCTCCTAAACCCAAAAGGAGAAGGATAATCTTGGAAGATGATTCTCCACCACCTCCAACTTCTTCACAACCACTGACCCTTGCTACCATTCCAAACCCTGATCCACTCTCTTCAGTACAAGTTCAAAATCCAAACACTGCCATTGTTCCTGCAGGAGTCCAGTATCCATTAGATCTTCCAGTAGTTAGAGAGGAGATAAAGTCCTTCTACTCTGAAGATGACCCTGTAAAAAGGAACTTGCCATCTGTTCAAGGATATCCTAGGCCTAACAACATTGAAGAATATTTGAAGATAAAGGCTCAACAAGCATAGGATATCTCTAAGAGAAATACACAGGGAAAATCTGACAAAGAGATTCAAAGATACTACCAATATCTGCTAACTCAAGTCAGCACTTTGGAGAGGTTTTCAAAAGATCTTTGTCAGAAACTTTCAGAAAGAACAGATGAAAGCCTAAGAAAAGATTACAATGAACACATAATGGCATTCAATAAATACAGGGCAGAAAAGGCTCAATATAAAGAATGGACCTTTGATGTAAGGACCTGCAAAAATGTCCCAAAACGACCCGTAAGTAGAAACCCGGACCCCTAAAACCCTAATCCTTGTTGAAAATCAAGAAAATAAAAAATTATGGGTCGCTCGCGGGGCGCGTAAGCCTTAAGCTAAGCTTGCGCGGGTCGCGACAGATAGGTGATTCGACCGGATAAGCCTTAGGCCACGTGTCGAACACGTGGCGGACCTACGCGTGACACACTAGCCCTAATCGTAGACTAGGTGGCCCTCGCGGGCCGCGTAAGATCTTCCTTGAGTTTACGCGGCCGCGTAAAACCCAAAATTTTGCTATAAATTGCTCGTGCATGGGGCTTTCATCTGTGTTCGAAAAATCTTTTCAAAAACGAAGTATACTGCTCAAATTCGTAATTTAAAGTAGGGAAACGCTGCTACGAGTACAGGGTATTAACTTGATCACTGTTACGATACAATGTCCGATCGATTGAAACTGATCCGATGGATGTTTAAGTGCTGCCCGAATTCGGGCTATACTTTGTCATTCGTCATGAGGGTTTTGATTTCGTGAGTTTATCGTAAATGTTGTATTAAGTTATTGACCTAGCTTTGTGTGCATTGTTATTTAACTACGTTACGAGGCTAAATCAGTAGGCAAAGTTCTGTCCAACTAAACTTGCAATGTGAGTCATTCTCTTTTTGTCAAAAGTGTATTACAAATACCTAAATGTTTTCTAGTTATATGTTACAGGGATTAAGTCTTGGTTATCTTAAATTACTGGCAAGTGGGGTATTGTGCACAGTACTATTATTTCTCACTTTTAACAGTGATAATCATCACTATTGGGTGAAAGGACCCAATGGTGGTATGACCATCGTCACCAGGGTGTGACACGGGGCCGGATAATTATAAGATAGGGGCCATTGTAATCGCTCTTATGCTGTAATCTATAACTAATGTGTCATTTCATAACTTGAGTGACTCGCCAATATTTCCCCGCTGATAAAATCTTTTTAAACATGTTTCAGGTGATTTACTGTGAACCAGGAAAGGTGTCTCGTAGCACACCAGCTTGAAGAATGTGGCTCAGTAAATAAAATAAACAAACATGTTTTTGTATAAATAGGGAATTTCCCCGTGAAATTTCCTTTATTGTAAATTATGGGGTTTGTCCCAAATTGTGAAATAAAATAATCGGGCATTTTCAGTTTAAAAGATCCTGTTAAAATTTCCGCTGCCAAAATAAACAATACCACGGGTTTTCTGTCCCGCGGCTCCTGAAACGGGTAAAACCGGGTCGGGGGCCGTGACAGAAAAAGATGGTATCAGAGCCACTCATTTAAGCCAATTAAGTATTTAGAAATACTTAATTTTTCTGATTGCCATTCTGTGATTTTGTGAAAATTTAATTTAAAATAAATAAAATTTTAACTTAAATTTGTGTGTGTTTCTTCATGTGTGCTAACAACATGAATGAACTGTTGGAGGCACTCCGAAACTTTACTATCCATACCACCGATATGGACACCACAGGAAACCCATCTGGCTATCTGGCAGATACGGAGGAACCACTAACATTCCAGGCCCAGGAGAAACCAAAGCCGAAAAAGAGAAGGAGAATCTTGGACTGGAAATGTGGGTGTAGGAAGAAACCAGCTGCACAGAAGGTTAAAAAGACTGAGGATCCAAAGGATAAAGGGAAAGGAAAAGAGATCGGGGAAAGTTCCGGGCAAGCCAAGGAAATGCCACCATGGGAAGAGCTGGATCGCAAACTGGCAAATTGTGACCTCATCGGACCTGCCGATGAAAACCTCTTCAATTACCCCGCTGAATCACAACTTCCAATTAATTTGGAACCTGCTATCCCAGATCCAATTGTTAACCCCCGACTTCTACCCGGAGAGCTGGAAGAATGGTGGACAAATGACTGGCAGTTTCAGAATTACATGAATAACCCCAACGTCTATTTTCCCCAATTTGACCCTGAGCCTGCACCAAACCCACCTATGAGCATAGAAAACTTGGCTGAACTCTGTCATTATGGCGAGGAGCTGGTGGAGGCAGGAAATAGAATTAGGGATGTGGGGGAGAAAATCACATGGAAATAAGACAAGAGGGAGCGTCGTTTCTGAAAGGCCGGTTAAACTGTGGTTGCATGTTTAATAATAATAATATAATAATAAATAATAATAAAAATATAATCATGTAAAATAACTCAAAATAAAACATTTGTAATATAACTGGTGTGTATCGATGCATACTAATATATATAAAATATAAAAGTCGCAAAGTCGACAATTTTGGCTATACGTGTTAACATGATTATGTGTGATTGCTTTATTATGTTTGGTTTTTATTTATTTTGTGCCAATAATTTATATATATATATATATATATATATATATATATATTGTTAATTATCAGATGGAACACGCTGTTAATGAGCCAGTTAATGAAGTTAACCAATCTGAGCAAAACAATGAGGATCACTTTCTTAATAGGCAAGATATAGAAAATATCGTTGCCCAGGGAATAGCCAATGCTATCCCGGCAATCGTCGCGGCTGTTAAAAGCCCTGTTGAGCCTTCGCAAGCCAACCCCAGTAAACGCACGCGTGATGATAATTACAGTAACAGTGTTAACGGAGCTGGCAATAACGACAACAACGTGATTCAAGCCCCAATACTTAATAAAATGAAAGTTGCAACACCTGGTTACACTTATAAAGAATTTCTTGCTTGTAAACCTGTTGAATTTGCAGGCAATGAAGGGGCGACTACTGCACTACGTTGGTTAGAGAAAACTGAAGCAGTAATTAAAATAAGTAAATGTGCCGAGGAGGATAATGTCATGTATGCTTCTCACCTTTTCAAGGAAGAGGCATTAGAATGGTGGAATACGGTGTTGCAAGCCAAAGGAAGTGATATGGCTTATGCTATGAATTGGGAAGAATTTAAGCAATTGGTGGAAAGGAAATTCTGTCCCGAGTATGAAAAGGAACAAATGGCAAATAAGTTCCTGAACCACCGAATGGTGGATGTTGACTGTCGAGGGTATACTTCGAAATTCTTTGAGTATGCTAGAATTGTACCAACTCTTGCTTCGCTAGAACCGGTACTTATTTCTCGCTACATTTGGGGTTTAATTAGCGAGATTCGTGATATCATTAAAGCTGCGAGACCCCGCAGAATTGACGATGCAGTGGAATTAGCCAACACCCTGACCGACGGGCTGGTATGTACGCGGGAAGAAAACAAGAAAAAGGAATTGGCTCAAAAGATTACCCAAGGATTTCGTGGGGGTAATACTAGTAGCAACTTCAAGAAAAGAGGAACTGGGCAATCCTCCACTGCTCCATTTTGCTGTACCTGTAAAAGAAAGCACTTTGGAAAATGTAAGGGGTACTGTAATTTCTGCAAAATTCCGGGGCACCAAGAAGAAGAATGCAGGAGAAAGAAATAAACGATTTGCTTCAACTGTGGAGAAGCTGGACATTTTAGACCAGACTACCCTAAACTGGTCAAACCAGCTGACAACAAGACCAAACCTGCTGAAGGAACTAATAAGAAGAACGCAAGAGCCTTTCAGCTGACAACCCAGGAAGCAGATCAGATTCCGGACGTGATAGCTGGTACGTTCCTAGTTCACGATGTTTATGCGAAAGTATTATTTGACTCTGGTGCAAACCAAAGTTTTATAAATACTTCATTCTGCCAAGCTCTTAAGCAACCCCTAACCAAACTTAGGCAGATTTATATGGTAGAAACGACAGATGGAAATTCTTTTCACATAGATAAGATTTTGCAAAAAGGAAAGATAGAACTCGCAGACCATAAATTTTTCGCCAATCTTTTACCTATGGATTTAGCTGGATTCGATGTCGTGTTAGAAATGGATTGGTTAGTAGCCAACCATGCTCGAATCCTCTGTGATAAGAATTCCATAGAAATTCATACACCCGTAGGAGAAGTAATTATGATTACAGGTGATAAGCCGCGCAAACCATTAAAGTTCATTTCGGTAATGAAAATTGCCAGTTATGAGCAAAAACAAGGAATAGTGTATATGATTTCGGTAACCATTAACACTAAAAGTAAGGAACTTAAGGAAATTCCTGTGTGAACTGTGCCTCCACGGCCATCAAAAAAATACCAAATCAATGAAATATTGTGTTTCATACTTGGTATTTGTATCAATATGTGTATCCTTTACACATATCAGTTCTCGTTCGATATCGAGCTCTAAATCGCTTTCTGGAAAGTTATATGCGAACTAATGCGTAAACGTAATCAGTTTAATGTGACAAACACTTCGGAATAGTGACATGGGCTTAACATACCTTAAATAACCATTACATAACTTAGAAATAATTTTTGGAGGGTTTGGTGCGTCGAAATCAAGTTTATTTGATCGCAGGGACTATTTGCGTCAAACTGCAAAAGTCTGTCGATTCGTATGGTATCAAACCTTCCAGACTATGATCATAAGTTAAACATACCCTAAATATCCTTTACATAGCTTAGAAATAGGCTTTGAGGGATTCGGTATGCTAAAATAAACTTATTTGGTCAAACAGGGACTGAAAGCGTCAAAAAGTGCGTAAGTTTGCATTTTCGCGCATATCTTACGTTCTGAATATATCCGGACATCCAAAAATTTATGTAATCATTAAAATATTTTATTTTAGTGATTGGCATGATAAAATTCCATTCGTCGCGTAGTTTGGATCGTTTTTCGCGTCCGTTCGTGTTTTGTCGTAATTAACCGAACAACGCAACCGTACAACCAAACGAACCGACATCCGAGTTGTTTTTGAGCATATTTTAAGTTCCCTATACTTTAACTTCATTTTAGAGCTTTGAAATGGGGTTAACGGGGCTTAAACGTGTCAAAAATGCATCACATATCAAGTTTCTGGGCTGCAGGGACTAAATGTGTAAATCTGCCAAACTTGCTTAGGCGGCTCGCGTAAGCCAAGCTTATTTCTTATGCGGCCCATGAGAGCCAATCAGACAGAAAAATTGAATCTGGCTTTCCAGCCTGTTTTTGATGGTTTTAGCAGCTGATTTGGGATACTTTGGGCTAGTTTTGATGGTTTGTAGTGTGCCCCTTGTATTACAATACCATGTGCCCACATGGAAGGTCAAGATCGAAGCACGTTATGCGAGGAACGATCTTAATGGTTGTGAGTTTTCTATAAATACCCAACTCATTTTCATACTTTCCTCACAATCTGATTCAAATAGCTCTAAGTTGGGGTCTAGCACTTCATACCTGAGCAATTTGAATCAAGATTTCCTTGCTTGGACCCTTTGTAAGTATTCTTTCATGCTTTTATGCGTTTTTAGCACGAAAGTCAAACAGTGTTTGACTTTCTGCTTTGACCAGTCTTTGGTCAACACAAAGTTCGTTTGAACTTTACAACGTGAGCGTAATCACGATTGTTATAGTCCCTAGTGACTATACCTACTGATTACCACGTTGATTAGGTGTAGTGACGAGTCATAGTTTTGGTCAAAATGCGCGTTCAAGCGTATTTTGCAACCAAACTATTCTTGGGTATCAAAACCCTTTTGTTTTGATATCAAACTTGTTTTCTAACTTTGTTAAACATGTTTTAACATGTTTAACTCGTCACTTTTAGTTTAGTGCTTATATAGGGTCGTAAGATAAGCGGTCTAAACAACCGCTTAGACTTTCGAACCCGACCCATTTGGTGGTTCATTAGGATCCGACCAAACATATTTTGTGACCATAGTTGTATAGGGAATAACCTTCCGAGGTTATACCTTATGGTCACTTCGTTTAGTTAGTTGTATGATAGGAATTTATATGCCTTAGGAAAATGACCAAAATGCCCTTTTTACGCATAAGTTCATTTTAAGCATATGTAACCTAAATTTTTATATCTAAACTGATTAGGTAACATTATTAGACATGTTAAGGCATATAATACATGTCATAGGACTAGTTAGGCGGTCCGAACGCGTTTTACGCGAACGACGCGTTAAAGTACCGTAAGCTACCTAAACGAGTCGTAATGGGTCGTAAGCACTTAGGTTAGGTTTCAATTTAGTATGTAGGCTTTGTTAAACCATGTCATATGAGTTCCAATACTCATTTGGTTTACGAAACCTCATCCTATCCGATCTTTCGATTTATGTCCGGTTTTTTTACATAGTTACTTATATTAGGTGCCGATTGATTCCGTGCTCCCTCTAGCTTTGCTTGGTTGTTATTCAAGACTTCTAAGCATTCTCATGTGAGTACATACTTCCCCTATATTATTGTTTTCGATTGTTTTGGGGTGATTTATATGTGTTAAATGATTTCGATATTTTTAACGATGGTTTCGAAAATGAATAAAATGGTTTATATCAAATTAATAACGATTTCGATAATGTGGATAAACTTGTTGGTTGTAATTACATAACAAATAACATTCATTAGTTTTGGCCGAACTGACCAGTATTAGGTTATGGTACCATAGGATCTGACAAATCCCGTTATCAGACTGCACCCATGGTTATGTGTGGGTTAGGTGGGTAACGACTGAATCTGTTATTGTTAATTTACCCTTTGGTGGTTTATTAATGCAAGTTTCGAGATAGGCGAGTCGCGAAGGTTTGGATGTTATTAGCGAGACGACCAAAAGTAGTTTTCACAATTAAAACGAGAATGATTTAAACGACTAAAGCGATTTTAACGAGTTAAACGATTTGGGTAAACGATTGGTTTTTGGTTAGTGTCTAGATAACGGGATGGGTGTAATGTGATGAAAACATGGTAGATACGCCACTGGTACATCTTATATGTAAGTGTTTTCATCATATTACATGCCGTGGTGTTATTTAGTTCACTTGGGTAAACGATTTTGAAATGATGTCACACAACGATGTTTTCTATATATTATAAACCATACGAGTTTTATTAACGAGTTTTTACGAGATGTTTTACAATTTGATTTAATTAAATAAATGTTTTGGGTTAAGAATCATGGCTACGAGATTTTATAAATTATAACCAACTTGATTTGAGTTGGTTAATTATGTCGCAATACTATACTTTTCAAAACAAGGTTTTTAATTAGGTGTTGCAACATGTAAACTAGCCATGAATCCGACACTCTCATAAAACCTATGTGCTCGCCAGCATTTCTTTGCTGACTTTGTTTTTACATATGTTTCAGGTGTTGTTGAATGATGTTGATTGCTAGGATGCATGCTCACATAGGACTGGATGAGGACTTAGTGACTTAATAACAATGATAGACTATGTTTAACTTGGTTGTTTAGATTTCAAGACAATGTAATGGTTAATCTTTAAATAAAACGAAACTTCAAATTTCCGTGTGTTATGAAACAATGATTCCGTTACAACACTCCCCGACGATTCCGCCGCGGTTTGTTGTTTTAACGCGGTCGGGGTGTGACAGAAAAGTTGGTATCAGAGCTCATGGTTATAGGGAATTAGGTTATTAGTAATGGTTTGATCTAGTCTATAACCTTCCTAGGACCCTAACACAAGATTCTTGTATTTAGATCTTAAAACAATACTGTCACTTATCCTTAGGTGACAACCACAACAAGAACATAAATTTCAAATCCGCTTTGAAAACCAATCATCTGTTCTAGGATGATTTATTACTAGGTTTTGAACCCTCTAAGTTTTCAAAATCTCGTCAAAGTTGGGTCTTATAATGTGAACACGTGCAATCTGGAAGGGTGGACGCCTGTACTCTGAGTTTTCTGTCTAAGGCTAGAGTGTTCGTACAAATCCACATAATCGGACCAGTCACTCTTACCTGGGAACTCTTGGGGTGAGATCCACTTATAGGATAAAGCATGTCTTCACGATACATTAATATGACCCGCTTGCTTTGATTAGTCACCGTCTCATTTGTTTGCCTTAGGTAACAAACAAATGATCGCAATTTCTATGTGTTGTCATTCTGTTTTGATTATCCGATAACATTTCACTTGTTTCCTCCTATGTCTTTCATTTCCTCCAGAATGTCTCTTCATCGCAGCAACACTCAAATGTCCGAGCAGACTACCAAATTTGCCTAGTGAATAGGCGAGGTAATACTGAAGACTGCTGAATTAGCTGTTGCCATGTCTCGTCTCAATAATGAAGCCACCCAAGAAGCATCAAAGGAAGCAGAAGCCGAGCCTTCGAAAAGGTCAAAGAAGCTTAAAGCTTTAAAGGGTCCCGTAGCCATTGCACCAAATCAAGCAGAACCTAGCCAGGTGGCAGCACCACCAGCCAAGAAGCCTTACAACGGAACTGCACCCTTGTGCAACCAATGTAACCTTCATCACCATGCCAGTGTGAAGTGCCGCAAAATGCCTAATTTGTGGATTTATAGGTCATACAACTAGGGTTTGCCGAGCTGCTCCATGGTGCAATCGATGCAACCGTCATCATCCGAATCACATACCCTGCTTCAAATGTACCCACTGTGGACGATGGGGACATCTGGTTAATGTGTGCCATTTTGCTATCCAAAGCAAAACTGTTGCAGATCCTACTGCTGCACACGCAGATCCAACACGGGCTCATTTTCCTCCTGGTACTTGCTACACCTATGGCAAGACGGGTTATCTCAGGAACAAAAGCCCAAAGATTTTCAATGCAAATCTGACCCACGGATGAGCATTTGGCTGCTTAGAAGAAGCTGCCGCTTTGAATAATCCGAATCTTATGCTTATGTTTCTTGTGTTTTTCTTTGAACTCTGAAACAATCGGTTTTGTTTATAAATAAATCGTTGTTCACAATTCTGATGTACAAATATAGTTGCATATGTGTATGGCATACCCCTACGATACCTACACCAAAGAACCATATTTGTAGTTCTCCCGTTCATGTGATCGCTCATGATTTCCTCGAAAATTCTAAGTGCTCGTTTCATTCTAAGAAACGAAGTACAGAAAATAAGTGACATTTTGAGTAATCACTTTAAATCCTTGGTTAGATAACTAAGGGTATTCTTCGATCTCATACCCATATCATTACATTCTAGTTTTTATAACAACATGCATAGTATATATTTTTCAAAAACGACCTTCATGATTTCAAAATATTTCATATAGTTTGAAAACAATTTTTAACACAGTATATTTACTTAAATGTATCAAGTGCATGATTTCAAAAGCATTGTCCATATTTTCAAAAGCCTTATACATAATTTCAAAATTTATATCGTATAATTAAATTTTTTTTTATAAATATACTTACCTAATACACCTACTTCATGATTTCAAAAGTATTATGTAGGATTTCAAAAACATTAAACATATTTCTAAAAAGAACCCCATGCATAGTTTTCGAAAAGCCTTCTACTCATATTACCCAACCTTCAAATTCTGCTTCATATGTCGCCTTGGCATATCTAGCACCTCAACTTCATGAGCATTCTACCTCGTGTATCGACTTAAGCACGTCTAGTGCAAGGTTTCGAAGCGTCTCCCGCTCTTTGAATTCCAAAATCCATATGGGATCTTCTTATCTTCACAATTAGATCCTTGTGGAAGTTTATCGCTCAAATCGGAGCCCTTGATTGGATTCCTTGTACGCCTTAATACGTACATTACAATTCAATAAGGACAAGCCGAATTCCTATTAAGATCTTCCTATCTTTATAGTTAGATTCTTGAAGATGTTTAAAGTGCCAAATGAAATCCACGGATTGGATTCCTGGTGTACTTTAAATACCCGTGTCCAAAGACAACAAATTAAAGGTCAAGTTAAACGATTATGTGATTATGTGTTTTCTTTTATATTTTTGTGTGATATGATTTTTTTGTTATCCAAATCCTCGTAGAATCTTCCATATCTTCGTATGAGGGATTCATAGTAGGATATCCAAAGGTACTACCTCAAATCCTTAATGGCCTTTTACGTAATAGTTAAGACCCTTGGATTATATAGTACCATTCCATAATTCGAAAGAGACCCTTTAAGTGGTCTAGTTAAAAAGATTGATACAGAATCTGGTCAAGAATGACCCCTGATGATATAGCTGAAAAGACTCCTTGGTGGTCTATTTTAAGAGATCATTTGTTGATTTAATTAAAAGGACCCTATGGTGGTCTAGTCACACTCATCACAGGTTTGTTCATTTGGTTTTCCCCTACACATTATAAAATGTACCGTGCGGACTATGCAAGGAATTACGTAATTATGGACGCATACATAATTATGAAATTCAGTGCACAGGAACCCCAGTAAGATTTATCATGTGTAAGAACCTATAGTGGCAACAATAACGAAACGTGAACAATGTAATGGAGGTACGGTAGATGCACCAATGACGCTTCATATACTTGTATATAAGTGTCCCTCTTACATTGCAAGCATAATGTTATTAAAGTTACTAGAAGTTCAGAACCCTAACCAGTGTTTTCTTATCTTTTCGACTTCATGTTTCGAGCTCTCACAAGTTTCCTCTAAATAAAATTCGGGACGAAATTTCCTGAAGTACGGGAGATTGTGACATCTGTGCCTCCACGGCCATCAAAAAAATACCAAATCAATGAAATATTGTGTTTCATACTTGGTATTTGTATCAATATGTGTATCCTTTACACATATCAGTTCTCGTTCGATATCGAGCTCTAAATCGCTTTCTGGAAAGTTATACGCGAACTAATGCGTAAACGTAACCAGTTTAATGTGACAAACACTTCGGAACAGTGACATGGGCTTAACATACCTTGAATAACCTATACTTAACTTAGAAATAAGTTTTGGAGGGTTTGGTGTGTCGAAATCAAGTTTATTCGATCGCAGGGACTATTTACGTCAAGCTGCAAAAGTCTGTCGATTCGTATGGTATCGAACCTTCCGGAATATGATCATAAGTTAAACATACCCTAAATATCCTTTACATAGCTTAGAAATAGGCTTTGAGGGATTCGGTATGCTAAAATAAACTTATTTGGTCAAACAGGGACTGAAAGCGTCAAAAAGTGCGTAAGTTTGCATTTTCGCGCATATCTTACGTTCTGAATATATTCGGACATCCAAAAATTTATGTAATCATTAAAATATTTTATTTTAGTGATTGGCATGATAAAATTCCATTCGTCGCGTAGTTTGGATCGTTTTTCGCGTCTGTTCGTGTTTCGTCGTAATTAACCGAACAACGCAACTGTAAGACCAAACGAACCGACATCCGAGATGTTTTTGAGCATATTTTAAGTTCCCTATACTTTAACTTCATTTTAGAGCTTTGAAATGGGGTTAACGGGGCTTAAACGTGTCAAAAATGCATCAAATATCAAGTTTCTGGGATTGCAGGGACTAAATGTGTAAATCTGCCAAACTTGCTTAGGCGGCCCGCGTAAGCCAAGCTTATTTCTTACACGGCCCATGAGAGCCCATCAGACAGAAACATTGAATCTGGCTTTCCAGCCTGTTTTTGATGGTTTTAGCAGTTGATTTGGGATACTTTGGGCTAGTTTTGATGGTTTTTAGTGTGCCCCTTGTATTACAATACCATGTGCCCACATGGAGGGTCAAGATCGAAGCACGTTTTGTGAGTAACGATCCTAATGGTTGTGGGTTTTCTATAAATACCCAACTCATTTTCATTCTTTCCTCACAATCTGATTCAAATAGCTCTAAGTTGGGGTCTAGCACTTCATACCTGAGCAATTTGAATCAAGATTTCATGCTTTTATGCGTTTTTAGCACGAAAGTCAAACAGTGTTTGACTTTCTGCTCTGAACAGTCTTTGTTCAGCACAAAGTTCGTTTGAACTTTGCAACTTGAGCGTAATCACGATGGTTATAGTCCCTAGTGACTATACCTACTGATTACCACGTTGATTAGGTGTAGTGGCGAGTCATAGTTTCGGTCAAAATGCACGTTCATGCGTATTTTGCAACCAAACTATTCTTGGGTATCAAAACCCTTTTGTTTTGATATCAAACTTGTTTTCTAACTTCGTTAAACATGTTTTAACATGTTTAACTCGTCACTTTTAGTTTAGTGCTTATATAGGGTCGTAAGATAAGCGGTCTAAACAACCGCTTAGACTTTCGAACCCGACCCATGGTTATGTGTGGGTTAGGTGGGTAACGACTGAATCTGTTATTGTTAATTTACCCTTTGGTGGTTTTATAATGCGAGTTTCGAGATAGGCGAGTCGCGAAGGTTTGGATGCTATTAGCGAGATGACCAAAAGTAGTTTTCACAATTAAAACGAGAATGATTTAAACGAATAAAGCGATTTTAACGAGTTAAACGATTTGGGTAAACGATTGGTTTTTGGTTAGTGTTTAGATAACGGGACGGGTGTAATGTGATGAAAACATGGTAGATACGCCGCTGGCACTTCTTATATATAAGTGTTTTCATCATATTACATGCCGTGGCGTTATTTAGTTCCCTTGGGTAAACGATTTTGAAATGATGTCACACAACAATGTTTTCTAAATAATATAAACCATACGAGTTTTATTAACGAGATGTTTTACAATTTGATTTAATTAAATAAATGTTTTGGGTTAAGAATCATTGCTACGAGATTTTATAAATTATAACCAACTTGATTTGAGTTGGTTAATTATGTCGCAATACTATACTTTTCAAAACAAGGTTTTTAATTAGGTGTTGCAACATGTAAACTAGCCATGAATCCGACACTCTCATAAAACCTATGTGCTCGCCAGCATTTCTTTGCTGACTTTGTTTTTACATATGTTTCAGGTGTTGTTGAATGATGTTGATTGCTAGGATGCATGCTCACATAGGACTGGACGAGGCCTTAGTGACTTAATAACAATGATAGACTATGTTTAACTTGGTTGTTTAGATTTCAAGACAATGTAATGGTTAATCTTTAAATAAAACGAAACTTCAAATTTCTGTGTGTTATGAAACAATGATTCTGTTACAACACTCCCCAACGATTCCGCCGCGGTTTGTTGTTTTAACGCGGTCGGGGTGTGACAATTCCTGTAGTATCAGAATACCCGGATGTATTCCCAGAAGAGCTACCAGGATTACCACCAGATAGGGAAGTAGAGTTTAGAATTCATCTAATTCCTGGAACAACACCAATAGCCAAGGCACCCTATCGACTAGCACCCACCGAAATGTTAGAACTGAAAAAGCAGATAGATGAATTGCTCAGTAAAGGATTCATACAACCTAGTTCATCCCCTTGCAGAGCACCAGTGTTGTTTCTGAAAAAGAAAGATGGTTCAATGCGAATGTGTATCGATTATAGAGAATTAAATAAGGTTACAATTAAGAATCGATACCCATTGCCTAGGATTGATGATCTTTTTGATCAACTTCAGGGAGCTAGATATTTTTCTAAGATAGATTTACGCTCCGGATATCATCAATTGAAGGTACAAGAAGAAGACATACCTAGAACTGCTTTCAGAACTAGGTATGGTCATTACGAGTTTACAGTCATGCCCTTTGGATTAACGAATGCTCCTGCAGCATTCATGGACATGATGAATAGAATTTGTAAGCCGTACTTGGATAAATTTGTAATTGTCTTCATCGACGATATACTTATTTATTCCAAAAGTCAGGACGAGCATTGTGAGCATCTACAAGCACTCTTAACTCTGTTAAGAAAAGAAAAGCTTTACGGCAAATTCTCAAAGTGTGAATTTTGGCTACAGGAGGTGCAATTTTTAGGACACATGGTGAATCATGAAGGTATTCATGTAGATCCCTCCAAGATAGAAGCGACCACGAACTGGAATGTCCCGCAAGCAGCTACATAATTTAGAAGTTTTCTAGGATTAGCTGGGTACTATAGGCGCTTCATTAAGGATTTTTCTAAGATAGCTATGCCACTAACTAAGCTAACCTGTAAAACCGTTAAGTTTGAATGGGGACCCAAGCAAGAAGAGGCCTTCAGGATTTTAAGGCAAAGGTTAACAAACGCTCCAATTCTAGCCTTACCAGAAGGAACAGAAGATTTTAAAGTTTACTGTGACGCTTCTAAGCTAGGATTAGGATGTGTGTTGATGCAACGCAAAAAGGTAATTGCGTATGCCTCAAGACAATTGAAAAAGCACGAGGAGAATTATATCACGACTTAGAGTTAGGAGCAATAATATTTGCCCTTAAGATTTGGAGACACTATCTGTATGGAAGTAAGTTTACAGTCTATACAGATCATAAGAGTTTAAGGTACATATTTGGGCAAAAAGAATTCAATATGAGGCAAAGAAGGTGGATGGAAATTCTAAGTGACTACGACTGTGATATTCAATATCATGAAGGAAAGGCAAATGTAGTAGCAGATGCCTTAAGTCGTAAGTATCATGAAAAACAAAGACGAGTCCGTGCTCTTAGATTAAATCTTCAAGTAGATTTAATGGAACAACTGAAGAAGGTTCAAGAAACAACAATCAAGGATGATGCTGAAGGAATGAAATGAAGGATAAAAGAATTAGAACAAGGGACTGGTGGAATTTGGAGATTCCACCAGAAAAGAATTTGGGTACCTAAGCAAGAGAATTAAAGAGATAAGATTTTAGAGGAAGCCCATAAATCTAGATATATTATACACCTGGAGATAATAAGATGTATCAAGATTTAAGAAATAAATTCTGGTGGATAGGGATGAAAAAGGACATAGCTAGATATGTATCTAAGTGTCTGACCTGTTCACAAGTTAAGGCAGAACACCAGAAACCTTCAAGTTTACTTCAACAATTAGAAATGCCTGTATGGAAATGGGAACTCATAACAATGGATTTTGTTACTAAGTTGCCCAAAACCAGGAAAGGTAACGACGCGATTTGGGCAATTGTGGATCGATTAACCAAATCAGCTCATTTTCTGCCAATGAAGGAAACTTTTAACATGGAAAGATTAGCAAAGTTATACGTAGACGAGGTAGTATCCTTACATGGGGTTCCACTCTCTATTGTATCGGATAGGGATAGTCGTTTCACTTCACATTTTTGGACAAGTTTCCAAGGAGCAATGGGATCCCGACTGAATTTAAGTACTGCATACCATCCCAAACAGATGGACAAAGTGAAAGGACGATCCAAACCCTGGAAGACATGCTCAGGGCATGTGTGATAGATTTTGGTAGAAATTGGGACGACCACCTACCCTTAATTGAATTATCCTATAACAATAGTTACCATGCAAGCATTGAAGCTGCCCCATTCGAAGCACTATATGGACGAAAGTGCAAAACTCCAGTTTGATGGGCAAAAATAGGAGAAAGTCAATTATCAGGTCCTGAAATTGTACAGGAAACCACCGACAAAATAACTCAGATCAAGGAAAGACTGAAAACAACTCGAGATCGCCAGAAGAGTTAAGCAGATAATCGACGCAAGCCGCTAGAATTTCAAGTGGGAGACAAGGTACTCTTAAAAGTTTCTCCTTGGAAAGGGGTAGTTCAGTTCAGTAAGAAAGGAAAGCTGAGTCCAAGGTACATAGGACCCTTCCCAGAGATCCAACGCATAGGACCAGTCGCCTATCGCCTACAACTACCAGAAGAACTCGCGGGGGTACATAACGTGTTTCATGTATCCAACCTCAAGAAATGTTTATCTGACGAATCCCTAGTAGTACCTCTTCAAGACATAGAGGTAAATGAAAAATTGAAATTTGTTGAAAAACCACTTCAAATAGAAGACAGAAAGGTTAAGTTTCTCAAGCACAAAAGACTAGTACTGGTCAAAGTTAAATGGGATTCGAAGAGAGGACCTGAGTACACTTGGGAACTGGAATCAGAAATGAAGCGAAAAATCCTCACCTATTTCAGTAAATCTCGAGGACGAGATTATAAATAAGGTGGGGAGGATGTAAGGACCTGCAAAAATGTCCCAAAACGACCCGTAAGTAGAAACCCGGACCCCTAAAACCCTAATCCTTGTTGAAAATCAAGAAAATAAAAAATTGTGGGTCGCTCGCGGGGCGAGTAAGCCTTAAGCTAAGCTTACGTGGGCCTCGACAGATAGGTTATTCGACCGGATAAGCTTTAGGCCACGTGTCGAACACATGGCGGACCTATGCATGACACGCTAGCCCTAATCGTAGACTAGGTGGCCCTCGCGGGCCGCGTAAGATCTTCCTTGGGTTTACGCGGGCCGCGTAAAACCCAAAATTTTGCTATAAATTGCTCGTGCATGGGGCTTTCATCTGTGTTCGAAAAATCTTTTCAAAAACGAAGTATACTGCTCAAATTCTTAATTTAAAGTAGGGAAACGCTGCTACGAGTACAGGGTATTAACTCGATCACTGCTACGATACAATGTCCGATCGGTTGAAACTGATCCGATGGATGTTTATGTGCTGCCCGAATTCGGGCTATACTTTGTCGTTCATTATGAGGGTTTTGATTTCGTGAGTTTATCGTAAATGTTGTGTTAAGTTACTGACCTAGTTTCGTGTGCATTGTTATTTAACTAGGTTACGAGGCTAAATCAGTAGGCAAAGTTCTGTCCAACTAAACTTGAAATGTGAGTCATTCTCTTTTTGTCAAAAGTGTTTTACAAATACCTAAATGTTTTCCAGTTATATGTTACAGGGATTAAGTCTTGGTTATCTTAAATTACTGGCAAGTGGGGTATTGTGCACAGTACTATTATTTCTCACTTTTAACAGTGATAATCATCACTATTGGGTGAAAGGACCCAATGATGGTATGACCATCGTCACCAGGGTGTGACACGGGGCCGGATAATTATAAGATAGGGGCCATTGTAATAGCTCTAATGCTGTAATCTATAACTAATGTGTCATTTCATAACTTGAGTGACTCGCCAGTATTTCCCCGCTGATAAAATCTTTTTAAACATGTTCCAGGTGATTTACTGTGAACCGGGAAAGGTGTCTCGTAGCACACCAGCTTGAAGAACGTGGCTCAGTAAATAAAATAAACAAACATGTTTTTGTATAAACAGGGAATTTCCCCGTGAAATTTCCTTTATTGTAAATTATGGGGTTTGTCCCAAATTGTGAAATAAAATAATCTGGCATTTTCAGTTTAAAAGATCCTGTTAAAATTTCCGCTGCCAAAATAAACAATACCACGGGTTTTCTGTCTTGCGGCTCCTAAAACGGGTAAAACCGGGTCGGGGGCCGTGACATTTGATGAGCTCAAAGAGGAGTTAGAAAGAATTGAAAAGATGAACAAAGATAAAATAACACACTCCTTCTGCTTGGTCAAAATACAAGAAAAATATACCAGAAAGAACTTTAAAGCTGAAGAGAATGAAAGAAGAGCTGATAACAACTGATTTTGGGTCAAGTAATCAGGTCACAAGATGGTCAGGGGATAAAGTGTTGGAAAATTACAAAAAGTTGGAAGAGTTGAGAAAGAAAAATCCAAGTGTGCCTCAAAAGTCTGATTATCCTGAAAGAGTGGTTCCAGGTAAACCACAAAAGTTACAAGTCAAGAAATCCACTGCTCCACCTGCTGCCATCCTTTATCAAAGAAGGAAACAAAAGCAGATGGATGCAGAAACAACAGAAGATGTAGCAGCAGGGGATTTCATTATAAAAATGGTCCTCAAGCAGATGATAGCTGAAAATCCTGAACTGGCAAAGGCTTCAAGCACTGCTCAACTAGTCATTACCAGGCCACCATCTCCAAACTCATCATCAATAAAGACTCTCCCAAGAAACCCACTGGATTAAAAAATACTAAAGTGGAAATCTGATAAACAGACCCACGTATTGACTTTGCTCAAATCCAGTGGTGAAGTGAAGAACATATCAAGGGAATAAGTATTGGGCCTGGGTGTTGAAGATCTGCAAGATCTCCTTGATCTTACATTGTGCAGGGATGAGGATGACACAGATTCCTTGGACTTTGAATTACAATTCAAATGGCAAGTCAGGGAATTATTGATGAGGCAATAAAGATCCAGTATAATGAAGGGTTTTGGCATCTTCTGTTACAGGGGGAGATTGTTGGGATTGAACCCTACAAAGGAACAGTTGATTAAAGCCAAAACTGGATCAGAGTAGTGGATCCAGAATAAGCAGATGTTTGTGTTCAATTCTTTCCCCTTGGAAGTGGCCCTAACAACTGATGACCTCCATCCACTATTCGTCTACAACTGCTGATCCTCAAACAACTGCTAAAGACCGTTAAAGGTTGTTGAAGACTAAAGCACTGATGCTCAATCTACTGATATAGGTCAAGCACTACTAAAGATATAAAGTACTGTTGGAGTCATAACAGTGGAAGGAGAAGCAGTAGTTTAGTTTACTTATTTGTATTGTAATGTAATCAGTGGTTAAGATAACAGCGCTTATATAGAACAGTAGTTGTAGGTTGTTAGGAGGTTAGATGTCACTTTCATGGTGACGTCAGCAAAGATGCTTCAGTGGTTTGCTTCGTACTATAAATAGAACAGTAACCTGTACTGTTCTATTAGCTCTTTCATCCCAAGTCATTCTGTACGAACAAACCATTGTGAGCTCAGGCTGAGGGGGAGATTGTATTACATGCATGCATTTGTAATTGAAGATTGAAATAAATTTAATCTTTCGGTTCAAAGTTAAACATGTGTGTTGAAATCAATTCTTCTGTTTGATTGTGTGTGAAAGTTTTGTTTCCATTTTAATTCCGCTGCAATTCTCATTCATCTTCATAATTATAAAACAAAAACACAATCATAAGACACTCAGATCCTAACACCCCACAACAACATTAATTATGATTTCAATATTGTTGTAATAATATGATTTTTTCCGTTAGACTCTTCTATGTGTTGAACTTGTTCTATTTCTCGACGCAACGTGAACTCTATTTATCTCTCATTCTCTCGCACTCGCGCACGAACTATATACTAGCACTATATATAGCATGTTTTACCCCTACTATGCGTTCTTGGAATAAGGTACGATAAACGTGCAAGGATCAAATTAATCACGGGTGCACACGGGGTTACTGAGATCAGTGCACAGGGATCGTAACGAGTTTCAATGATGCCGTAACGTTAAAAGCATGGTCAAGCGTGGTGGATACGCTGCTGGTACTTCCTATATATAAGCGTCTTGACCATGTCGACACAGTGTGACATCTATTCATGGGACAGAGGCGTGTGGTTGAAGCATGGTGGATACGCCGCTGGTACTTCCTATATATAAGTGCTTAGCCATGCTAACCAATGTTCTGTGAAGAAAGTGCCATGCACATTGAACGATTATTGGACCAAGTATACTACTGAATCTATTTTCGACACACTACACTACATAGCAAGGCGTAACAATCCCAATCGCAAGACAAAGCGTGTCATCGCTAGACTTTTCGTAAGTCAACACGCTCGCAATCGCATTATCGCTGGAATCTATCTCGCAATCTCAATCGCTTATTATGTGTATCGCGCTATCGCTTGTCGTGTGTATCGCTTTGTGTATTGTTCTATCGCTCATCGTGTATCGCTTAACGACTATCGTTATCACTATCGCATACCGTTATCAGCGTTATCGGTGTTATGTTAGCACACATGACCTCGCTTCACGAGATGAAACTGATAGGGTTAAAACATGGTGGATACGCCGCTGGTACTTCCTATATATAAACATTTTAGCCATATCAGCGGACTTTCGTGGAGAAAGGCCATGTGGGGCTTAATGTTAGTTAAAATTTGTGGTGTTGTTTAATCTAATCCAATCGCATGTTCTCATCGCTTGCAACGCATCGATCGTCGCTTATCGCTCGACGATTGTCGCTATCACTCGTGTCGCTAAACTGAGTTCGAAAACGACTTCATCACTCAGTTTGCTCAACCTCTCTCTTAAACTTGGTCCAACCATTTCTCGCTTGGACCGAGTTATCGAAATCTATCAGTACTATGTCGACACACATGACACTGCCTCACGGGACGGAAGCCATAGGGCTAAAACATGGTGGATACGCCGCTGGTACTTCCTATATATAAGTGTTTTAGCCATATTGTCGAACTTTCGTGGGAAAGTGCCTTGGGGGATCAACTTTAAAATTTAAACTTTTTGACATTAATAAAACCTTTGTGTAAACAAAGCCTTTTCTTACAAAAACTTTTTCTAAATTTAATCTAAACCTTTGTACAAAACGAAATTTTTTTAAAACGCTGGCGTAACAATCGACTCAAGTTAACGCCGTGTGAAGAGGAAATTTCAAAATCTTTAGTAACCTAATAAAACTTCTCTCATGGCACTGGTGTGAACATCGACACAGTTTGACACCGTACTGTGGGAAGATTTTTCATAAACAAATTTTCTCTAAACCTCCTAAAAATTAATCAACTTTTCGATAATTCAGAACGTTTTGGAATCGCCTTCTTTTGTGATATTATCTTTGGTTATACGAATCACCTTACTCGTCGCTCTCGCTTGGTCTTCGCAATGCGCTCTCGCTTGTCAACTCTCAATCGATCGCTCGCTATCTCGTCGCTTTTATTGCTACTCTCACTCGCATCAATCTTCGCAACCCTTCTTGTGGATTAATTTCGGGACGAAATTTCCTAAAGCAGGGGAGACTGTAACAACCCGCACGTTCGTGTGTTGTTACTACTCGCCATACACGTTACGCCTAGCACCAGAGATTCAGATCATAATGTAACTATATCGCTTATATCACTATATCGCAGTAGTTTCGCATATCTCGCATATTTTATTGTTATAACACATCGCATCGCGCACACTAACGCTCATGATGACGTTGAGTGAGGACCTATTCTACCCTCCTCGATAGTCGTGATGCGTCGCAACGCATATTCAAAACTGAACTCGATTATCGCAACGCAAATTTGGGAATATGAATATTTATATGACCCTTTGTGACTAATTATAATAAGTATATGAATATGTGTATGAAAGTGTGTAATCAAACCATCGCAACGCTTAACGAACAAAACGAAACATCAAAACGCAACTCGCCGGAGACCACTGATCAAACGACCATTCGATCGAATGGTCATCCGATCGGATGACCATCCGATCGAGTGACCAACCAATCGGATGACCATCCGATGGGATTGCCATCCGATCCATGGCACTCCATCACCTTCTCTCCTCTCCACCTATAAATAGCACTTGTCACATCACTTGAACAGTGATGTGACAGCTCTCGTTCGACCAGCGCACCTTTGGCTCTATTTCTCTCGATTCCTCGCGATTCTTGTAAGTTTCTACCTCAAAACTTGTACTTCTATGATCTACACGCACTCCTTCACCTCTTCCACCATCAAATCTCACTTTTTCACTGTAAAATCCTCTGATTTGGGGCGTTCTAAGGTGATGTCATCATGGAGTTCTTAGGAACAAGGAAGTGTGACCTCATCTCATCAAGAACAGTTCAGATCTACTGGATTCCACGGCGTGTAAGCACTAATCTCACCTAGATCCAAGCCGAATCTAAGTATTGCAAGCTTTCATCAAACTTTCTTATTTCTTAACTTTTTACTTAAAACCCGATAGAATCGGAGCTTGTTCGGGCCTTCTACTCATTCTCTAGTGAAGTGTCGGTTAACGGGTTGAACACGAACAAACGTCAAGGACAGTTAGCTAATCGGACGGGGTGATTCCCATCCGATCTGAAGACTTGGCCTTGGTGGAGTTCCATTGTTTAATACGTTGTCATACCACCTCGATCAAACCGCGAAAACTTTCAAAAATAAACAAGTTCAAGACGATCTGGTTCGTTGGGACGGATTGTCGTCCGATCGGATAGCCATCCGATCGGATTGCCAACCGATCGAACTGCTATCCGTTCGGATTGCACTTGGCTCCAACACTTAAACATTTTCAAGCTATTCAAGGATCTGAATGTCGAACGGATTGTCGTCCGATCGGATTGCTATCCGATCGAACGACCATCCGATCAGTTGACATTTGGACTTTAGCACTTAGTCATTTTTCATAATTTCCAAAGAACATCAGTTTTTAACAGATTGCCATCCGATCAGATTGCTATCTGATCGAGTGACCATCCTGCTGTGAACTTGTTCTCACTGAGTGTCCTGCCAATCGGATCGCTATCCGATCGAACGGCCATTCGATCGATGACCTGAAGGATAGAGATACTTCTCTGTTTTCAAAATGCTACAACGAAAACTTCAAAGCCATTATACACAAACACAACCTTCCCAAACGAATGTCAATCTGTCTGAATGGCCATCCGATCGGATGACCATCTGAATGGATTGACATCCGATCGAATGGCCATCCGATCGGATTACCATTCGACACTTGGTTCACTCGCCACCGTTTAACGCACCGTTCAACACTTATGCCATCGTTCTGTAATCAGGCTAATCTCAGATGCGCTCCCTTCAATCCATTAACCTCCATCGCTGTGAGTATACTTGAACCCTTTTTATCGCATCTTTTGGGTGTAACATATATTTCTATCAAACTAAACTAATCGAATGCTCAAACTACCTATCACTTGCGAATGACTGAATTACATATTAACACGTGATGCTAGTTACATATGTGCTAGGACTTTTACTCGCGACGTCCCACCTTAACTAGTATAGTACTATAGAACCCGACGGGGTCTAGTTAGGATGAATAGCAATCGCAATCCCAGCTCGAGTGACTTAGTTGGTAGTAACTGTCTTGTGTATATGTTATGTATCCTGTTTATGTATGTGGTAATTCGCAGCACTTTTTATCTATTACGCTACTTTAACAAAACTTGTATACTCGCCAATACTTTTGTATTGACGTTGTTTTAACGTATGTTGCAGGTTAGTCGCAGTTCGCATTAAATCAAGCTAGGAAGTCTAGAAACTCACCTAAAATCTAGGTTGTCGGATTTGTATTGTTTGAGAGGACAAGAAATCTGTGATAACATATGTGATTGTATAGTTTGTTAGTATGGGATAACAAATGTAATAAATATTGTCGCTTTATAGTTGTTATGGATTCTCTTGAGCAATCTGAATCGCCTAGTGCCGCGCCCCGATGATTCCGCCATCGGTTGGGGTGTGACCGGTATAAATTTAAGTTGATTTACGTTTCGACGTAAATTTTCCCTAGAAATGAGTCGGGTCAAATATAATATGTTCTTATGCTTATTATTATGTACGTTTTCGGTTGGTCTATATTTTGACGTAAATTTTATTTTATTTTTTTTCCAGAAAATGAGTCGGGTCAAATATAATACGTATTCGTGCTTATTTTTAAGTACGTTTTCATTTGATCTACGTTTTACCGTAAATTTTTTTCGAAATGCCACGGCAATGCGCGGGGTAATTTACTAGTTGTTTCTATAATCCTAATTAACATACTACTTACCAGTGCAATCTCTAGTTATTTTTCAGCAAAGTATGCATATGCATCAACTTCATAACAGTACAAAGCATTTTGTTGAATAAAAAACTAACATGAACATGGGCCAAGATCCATAGTTATTCATAAACATTCAATCCAGATAGTTCACCAAAACACAAAAAACAAAAGAGAATGAATCTGTATAGTAGACCACGCGGGTTAACTCACTGGTCTCGTCAAGAGGGTTAATCCCTTCTTTCCGAGGATCGCTGGCAGGATCGTCTGGTGGTGGGTTTCCTGCACAAGGAAACAAACCGTGACTCGCATCAAGGAGGATGGGGTGGGGGGTGCTCCTTGTTACCACTCTCCGGCGTGAGAATCAGTAGTTTGCTTGGGAAGCAAAGTGTGATAGTAGTAGTATTGAGAGAGTTTAGAAGTGATACCTCAAACCTGGTTTGGGGTCAGTATTTATAGCCGAGGAGTGGAGGAGGGTAGTTGAGTAGCTAGCCTGACATCGCACAGCTATTTGCAGGTGTGTCAGACCTGTCGGATACTGTGGTGATGCCACGTCCTGCTGTGGTGTCAGACTGTTGTATACACGTGGGCCGGTAGGCGACCGTTCCCAGTGCCACTTGCACTGTGGTGTCAGAACCACTTGCCTTGTAGGCAGGATGCGGTGCCAAGCCGCATCGCTGCTTGCGGTCTTTGATGTTGTTCCCGCTTTGGTTGTTCCATCCATGATTTACGTGGGATGCGGTGTTATGCCGCATTACCTGCTGAGTGACTGTTACTGTTATCCCGATCCCTTGACGTGACGAAAATGTCCATAGGATGCGGTGCGGGGCCGCATCGTTATGTGTAACATTAGTTTCCGTCCTTAAGGTAAGTCTTCTCATCAATGGACAGATTGGACCGTAGTGTTCGCATGTGCCCACGCGGACACTGGAGAGTTTATTGCTGTTGGAGGTTTTTGATGAGGGTAATGGTCATTCGCGGTCGTGTTGACGCGAGATTTGGGACCATACCCCTTCAAGTCCCCCCACTCTAGTGTTCCTTCCGTATGCGAGTTGCATGTGGGAGGGATACTGGACTATGTTGTCTAGAAGGTTAAGTATGGGCCTTTAAGTAGTAGGCCTTTCTAGTGGATTGTTTCTTCCTTTGAGAAGGGTGCATGGTGAGCAAGTTCTGTCTGATGCGGAATTCTCAGCCACGGACTTGACTCTTAGTCTACCTTTTGTTGATGTCATCAGCCACCTGTTGGTGTTTCGAACCAACCTTTGAGACAGTGACTGAAGGTGTTAGCAGGGTTCGAACCAACCTTTGAGATCGTGACTGAAGATGTGTCTTCTTCAGTCTAGTTAGAAGCTCTGCGTCAGCTTGTGCAAAGTTGTAAGTACTTTGCTCAAGCTCTATGTTTAGCAACTGGACATGCAATGATGAACCCTCTCTTGTGGGGTATTCATGTTCTCCAGTTTAGTTTTCTAGTAACCGCACGTCCTCTGCGGTTTTATCTCTCAAGTAACCGCACGTCCTCTGAGGCTTAGCTCTCTAGTAACCGCATGTTCTTTGCGGTTACCTCGTTGCCGTACCTTGTTGGCCATGTTCGTTTGAGGAACGTGGGGTAGTTGCGCCATTGTTGGCCGTGTTTGGTCGAACAATGTGAATCTGGACTATGGGCAGATAAACATGGTCATAGGCAGGGTTGTGCCCACCATTGTTTATTCTATGCGGTCCATAGGTGGGTAACTAGTCATAAGCAGACTTGTTACCACTGTTCTGGAGCTACTTTCCTTCACGCTTTTGTGGAAGGTAGCTTTTCTTTAAGTAGTGTTGCCGGAGGAGACCAACTTAGATGCTTGGGAAGTTGGTTGAAACTCTTCCGCATTCGTTTTGTAGCCACTTTCCTTCATGCTTTGTTGAAAAGCAGTTTTCTTTGAAGTAGGTTTGCTCCACCGTGTGGAGGTTTAGTTGTGGCTCTTCCGTAGCTACCGTTCGCATAGTTGCGGTTTGTAGCAGCCACTCACGATTGATTGCGGTTTGCGGCAAAGAACTCGCTTCTAGAAGTCTTGTAGCCTGGATGCAGCTCTTGAAGGTTCAGGAGACAGGGTTGCTGATGTGCGGTTTGCTCAGCATATTTGTCCTTTTCCTTAAGGAGAAGCTGTTTGCGTTCCCTCTGTGGTTGTGAACCGGATACGAGGGATTTGGGGCCTGAAGAAGCTTTCCTGGAGTGCGGTTAACCACATCATGAGAAGCGGTTTTCGCAGTCCAAAGAGCCATGCTGGTTCTTAGTATCTGACACACCCGGGCGGGGTTGTGTGTGTTATCTCCGCATATTCCACGTGTGCTCGTGGGTATGTGCGGTTTATCGTTATACCCCCTTATATAATTTGGATATATATATTTTTGCCTTTTTTGAGGGGTATGTAAAAAACGACATGCGGTATGGGTTATGGTGCGGTAAACCAGAGGAACCGCATGCCGCTTTAGTTTGGATAAGTTTGTCGCTTTTGTATTGTCCACGTGGCTGATAGCACGTGTTGGTTGTTGAAAGTCAGTAGAATTCTGACATGTGATGTTCTGAAAGGACTGGTGCATTGACCGAGGTCATAACTGCACTGTAGCTAGTAGTATAAAGGTCAATTCTGTCAGGCGCGTGGGCGGCCATGCGCGCGTGATAACCGTCAACTGAAAGGTTGCTGAACACGTGGCGAAATGTAAGTGGTCCTTTTTGAACTTTGTAAGTCGGTTACTTCATCGCATTAATTGCGGTGAGTATATAAGGGGAAACCGTTTGGTTTCTCCTCACGTTGTTCAAAATTCAAAAAATTTCTCCGGTGGAAAGAGAATACTCTTCATCTTCTCCGATCAATCCGCACAATGTGGAGGGTGAAAACCCTGAAACCTCTTCTCTGGTGGCCGGAGAAGAAGAAGATGATGGTGGTAGCGCCCCTGGTGGTGGCTTGCCACCTTTGAAGTGGTCGAAAGCATCGTTCGACCAACTGATGATCAGTATACAAATGCCCTCCGAGTTTGGGGCTGTTCATCCCCAAGACGGTGACACCGGTGCTTGTGCTCCAGCCGGTTACGTGACCCTGTGGGCCGATTCTTTCATCGATGGTAATCTTCGCTTACCATTGACCGTTTTTGTTGCCGAGTGTTTGGAGCATTACGGGGTTCATATTTCTCAGATGATCCCGTTTGGGTTTATTCATATTAGACATTTTGAATCGACTTTTCGTGCCCTTGGTTTACCAGTCACCGTTGATAATTTCCGGGGGTTTTATCAGTTGACTATGAACACAGGTTTCTTCTCCTTCCGAGAACGGTATGGAAGTGTCAAGTTGATGACCCCTCCCAAAGGTATTACCAAGTGGAAGAGCAAGTTCTTCTATGTTAAAGCTTGCGCGGTTGTTGTCAACATACCTTTGCGGAATGTTAATGAGCCTATCCCTGCGGAGGACATTGCCATTCCTAATTCGGAGAATGCGGAATGGTTCTCGCGGTTGAAGACTATAGAGCATAGGCTGTTGAAGAACACCGAGTTGTGGATGCTGCGGATGTTATTGACTAGGGCCGATAAGCATTCAAGGCCCGTTGTGCGGGAGAAAACTGGTGGTAAGTGTTTTTACTCTTGCGCGGTTTTATTATTCCCTTGTTTGCTTATTAATTTGAACTTGTACTATCAGAAGAAGTTGTTGAGCTGTGGAAGATATTTGATCCAAGCTTTACTGGCAAGGTTGATATTGTCCAGACTGCTGAAGGTGCAGGGTTTAATTTGAGCATTCTTCATAACTTCCGCGTTCCTACACGCGCGGCACTGAATGCACCCCTGCCGCAGGGCAAAGGTATAATTTGTAGCCTTCTTTTCTTGCCTTATTAGTTTCATGTTGCTGATATTCTTCATGAAGGTACTCTTGGGGCCCTTGGTAAGTTTGAGCCAAAAGGTGCCCCTAAAAAGCATGCGGAGAAGAAACAAGGTGATAAACCCGTGCGGGGTCGCGGCAAGAAGAAAACTGAAGCTCCTGCGGTTCCGCCTTTGGTTCCGCATGCAGCAGGTATCTCTCGTTCTCATTTCCGCAGATATACCGATTACGTGGTGGTATCTGACACCCTTGAGGGCTTGGGTGTTCCAGGTGCTGGTGCGGCCACAGGTGGAACCACTGCGGGTTCAAAGGCTGCTGATGAGAAGAAGAGGAAAGCGGGGAAAGCTGTTGATGTTGGTGAGGGAAAGAAGCCGAAGATTCAGACCAGACGCCGGGCTTTTGTGGGACAAAAGAAACCTGCGGTTGTTCCTGGTACGTGATGCATTACTTGGTCAAATATTTTGTATTTGTATTTGTAGTTTAAAGTGTTTTTGCTTTGATTGCAGAACCCCAAGATGAAGGGTTCTCCGTCTTTGATGCTCCTCCTCCTCCCCCACATGACACTGCTGCGGATGTGGGGATTCATAAGGTTGTTACGCCTGAGCCCTCTGTGCGGGAGGAGGATACTGGGAAGGGGTCTGCGGCCCAGATCCATGACACGGTGGATTCGCATGATAATATCATTACCCCAGAGGATGCGGATGATCTGAACTTGAAATTTGCTTATACTGAAAAGCCAAAGTCTCCTGCTGCTGAGAAGGCTTCTGGTTCTGGTTCCGGAGGTGCGGGTTTTGTAGAGACTCCTATTCAGCCTGAAGAGTCTGAATTGGAGTATTATTATCGCTCCTACACGGAAAATCGGGCCATGGCTTACCACCGCCCTCCGTGGTCTGTGATGCAAGGGGATGACATTTCCGCTGATCCCTCCGCGTGTAGAGAGATTTTGGGTGGTCTGGGCACCCTATTTGAAGTCAACGGGGCCCGTGCCTTACCAACTGAAGCCCAGATTAACCAACTCTCGTCTCTGCTTGTTGGGAGTTCTGTAATGGCCAATACCATCATGGAAAACTATAAGGTGTTGGCGAACAGGGAGGAGGAGAATGTGCGCTTGCGTGTAGAGGCTGAGGAGTTGGTGAAGGCTGCACGTGAGGGTGCCGAGCAGCTTGAAAGGGATAGGGCTGCGTTTGAAAAGCGCAAGCAGACTGAAGAGTGGGCTGCAACTGCTGAGCTTAAACAGGTTCGTACCCTTGCAAAACTGCTTTCCACTGAGCGCCAGAGTTGGAAAGAATCTCTTT
The DNA here is from genome assembly GCA_030545235.1 of Helianthus tuberosus. Taxonomy (NCBI): domain Eukaryota; kingdom Viridiplantae; phylum Streptophyta; class Magnoliopsida; order Asterales; family Asteraceae; genus Helianthus; species Helianthus tuberosus. The sequence continues at coordinate 150,746,193 of CM060412.1, forward strand.
CTAATGAGCGCGAGACACTTTCTAATGAGCGCAAGGCTTGGAAAGACTCTTGGGCCAAACAGAATGAAACTCTCTTTCATGTTCGCCAGGAGCTTGTCAATGCTAAGGCAGCGAATACCGCGCTTGCTAAAGAGAAAGCATGAAATTTTTGCGACCGCCCAAGCGGCCAAAGAGGCGGAAGGTCGTCTTGCCAAGGCTCTTGAAGAGTCCAAGGGGGTGGAGGCTCGCCTTGCCAAGGCTCTTAAAGAGGCCAAGGAGGCGGAGGCTCGTACTGCAAAAACTCTTGAGGGGGCGAATGTTGACCGCACCAATTTATCCAACACTATCTTGGGCCTCCAGGTATAAGTTTCTTGCTTTTGAATATTTACATCTCACATGCTGATTATTTTCGTATACCTGTTATTGTTTTGTTAACAGGCTGAAGTGCGGACCCGGGGGGCCACTATTGAGGAGATTTCTGCCCGCCTTGAGGAGGTTGAAGCGCGGGCAAGGGAGGCTGAGGAGGCTAGAGATAGTCTTGATTTGTCAGTTAAGTTGCTCAAGGCTGACCATGAATGGATGCGTATGCACGGGATCGGGCATGTAAGCGTTCGTTGTTTTTGTTGTTTTTGTTATGTTTGCCTTTGATAACCTTTGTATTTTTGTATCGCAGATTGTTACTGCCATCCTTGACGCACCTGAGACCGTATCAGGTGTTAACGAAATCAAGGAGCGTGCCCGGGATGCTGGTTTTAAAGCTGGCTATAACCGCTGTATTAGTCATTTGAATGTTGCAGCTCGTGGCGGACATACTGATGAGCGATCCGGGTTTCACGGCGTGGATACTGAAGCGCTTCTTGATGCTGCGGTTGAGCTGTATAACGAAACAACCCTTTCTGATCTCGAGGATCTTGAAAAGTGTTTAGAAGCGGAGGACTATGTGGACCGCTTGCGAGTGTTATACGCTGATGAAGAAGATGAGGAAAAACCTTTTGTGGCCAGCAAGGATAGTGAAGGTTCCAGCGGCACGAAGAAAGATTAGGTTGGCCTGCGTGCCTTTTTCATATTTGTTTAAAACTTTATGTAAATTCTCTGTGCACCGCCCATGTGTAGGAATTTTTTGAATATAAAGAATTGTTCCGTTCAATTTGCACAAGTGTTGTCACAACTTGCATATTTGAATTCGTAATAGTTTAATGTTACTATGAGTAACACTAAACCTGTAATTGCCTTTTGCATATCTAGATGATATGCAAGTATGAAGGCTTGTCTTTGGTCAGACAAACAGTGTTGCCATTGCTGGCATATTATAATAGTTGCGTGTGTTTAGCACTCTGTGTGGGTATCACGAATGAAGATTTTGCCAATCTGTTTTTGTATATACCTCAGAGTGGAACACGCATTTATAATAGAAATAAATAAACAATATTGCATTGAATCGTCTATTTATTTATTTGCAAATGGCCCGTGGCCTGATAGGTTACATGGTAAATGTAAAAACAAAACATGGCTTACATATAACAGCGTCGAAGCTGTTGTACATTCCATGTGCGTGTGATTGTTTCGTCGTCCAATGTTTGAAGTTTATACGTGCCTTTGCCCAAGACCTCTTGGATGAGGTAGGGTCCTTCCCACTTGGGGGCAAGTTTCCCTGGGCGTTCCGCGTTAGATGCTTCATTGTCACGAAGGACGTAGTCTCCCGGGTTGAAAGTACAAATGCGAACGCGTGCATTGTAGTACTTTTCAAGTTTTGTCTTGTATTTGGCCTCATTGATGGCTGCGTTTTCACGCCTTTCTTCCAAGAGGTCTAAATCAACCTTGTGTTCCTCATTGTTGTCTATCTTGTTGATAGCCAACATTCTAGGTGATGGGAGACCTACTTCCGCGGGGATCATCGCTTCAGTGCCATAGACCAGGCTGAAGGGTGTCTCACCGTTGCTTGTTTTTGGGCTTGTCCTGTGAGCCCATAGAATACTTGGGAGTTCATCAACCCAGCCGCGTCTGGCTGTTCCCAACCGTGCTTTGATGCCTTCCACTAAGCTTTTATTGATACTCTCGACTTAGCTGTTCCTTTGCGGATGCGCCACTGAGGAGAATATGTGTTCAATGTTTAGCTCTTTTAGCCATTTTTGAAAGTCATCAGCGGCGAAGTTGGTACCGTTATCGGTGACGATGCACATTGGTAGACCGAAACGGCAGATGATATGTTCCCACACGAATTTCCTTGTTATCATAGCGGTGGTTGATGCAAGTGGCTTTGCCTCTACCCATTTTGTAAAGTAATCAACAGCCACTATGATAAATTTCATTGCACCGGGTGCGTCTGGAAATGGTCCCACCACATCGATTGCCCATTTTTGGAATGGCCATGCGGTGGTGACCGGGATCAGGTTGTTCTTGGGGCGCAAGGTCTTGGGAGCGTGTCGCTGACAATTGATACACTTGCGTAAGACTTTGACTGCGTCTAGGTGCATGCCGGGCCAATAGTACCCGGCGTTCATGATTTTGGCCACAATCATGCGTGGGCCTGCGTGTATGCCACATATTCCCTCGTGAATTTCTTTGATAAGGTATATGGCATCTTCGGGGTTTACGCATCGTAGGAGTGGCCCCAGGTATGATTTACGGTATAAGATACCGTCTCCCATTTGGTAATGACACGCTTTGTATTGTAGCTTGCGTGCTTCTGCCTTGCTTTCGGGAGTAACACCTGATTGTAAGTATGCAATTATCGGTGTCATCCAGGATGTTGTACCGTACTGGATGACGTTGACTTGGCGCAGGGGTACTGAAGGATTTTGCAGAATCTCGATGCGTACCTCTTTTGCCAGGTGTTGGAAGCTGGTGGATGCAAGTTTTGATAGTGCATCCGCAGGTTTGTTGTCACTCCTGTTGATATGGCGAATATTGAAGGAGGTGAACCGTGATTTCAGTTGCAAGGCTTGTTCGAGGTAGAGGATCATGATGTCCCCTTTTGCGGCATAGTCACCGCGTATCTGCCCTGCAACCAGTAGTGAGTCGACATGTGCTTCCAAATGTTTGAAGTCATGTTTGACCGCCAAACGCAGCCCTGCCAGTAGAGCCTCATATTCTGCTTCGTTATTCGTGCTTTTGAAATCGAGGCGGATTGCGTATGTTAGCTCTTGGCCATCGGGGCTGACAAGTCGTAGACCTGCACCAGCACCATCTTCGTTGGACGCACCATCTGTATATAGTGCCCATGTTTCTGCGGAGGGTGGTGGCGATGTAGGATTTTGCTCTTCTTCGCATTCTTGAATGCGGTTTGCTGGTACTTCAGCAACGAAATCAGCCAAAACTTGGCCTTTGATTGCGGGGCGCGGCTTATAGTTCAATGAAAGTGCGCCCAGCTCAATTGCCCATTTTGCTAACCTCCCAGAGATGTCTGGTTTGGACAGGATCGGGCCGATTCTGTAGTTAGTTAACACTGTGATGACGTGATTTGCGAAGTAACGTCGTAAACGTCTCGATGCGTGCACTAGTGCTAGTACCAATTTCTCCATGATGGAGTACCTTGTCTCTGGGTCTTTGAGCATTTTGCTGATGTAGTAGATGGGTGTTTGAACTCCTTCCCGCTTCACTATGAGTACCGCGCCTACCGCGTTGTCTGCGGCAGACAAGTATAGAATAAGTGGCTCATCTTTTCGTGGTGCGGTCAAAGTTGGGAGCTGGATCAAACACTCTTTCATCTCCCGGAAAGCTTTTTCGGCCTCTGCGGTCCATTGGAATTGTTCCTTTTTTAGGCAGCTCCACAGGGTTTTGATGAAAGGGTATGACTTAGCCGCGTGGGCTAAGAATCTGTTAAGTGCGGCTAGCCTGCCGGCTAGTCGTTGCATTTCTTTCATCGTTGAGGGCGATGGCATGCGTTCGATCGCCTGAACTTTTTCCGGGTTTACTTTGACAACTCGAAATTTAGAACCTTTCTTGTATCCCGATGTAACATGCTTAAACGTGTGACTAGTTAACTTGTGTGATTAATGATAAGTGAACCTTTTATATGATTATGTGTTATGTTATATGTATGCTTGTGTGTATAGTATGTGTATATGATTAAGTGAGCCGAGAACCAAGAACCCGACTCGAGACCATGTGGTCTCGAGTGAATAGTGTAACTGATGGGCCGGTTGGGCCGTGTCTCTTCCCACCCCACTCGAAAACCCATTAGGGTGCATCAACATAGAAGCTAGTATATAACCCTTGTAGTGAGCCAACATCACCACTTTTGAGCAACCTACACACACTCCCCCTCCCTCTCACTAAAACCCTAAGCTACAACATTCTTCTCCTTCTTCTCGGATCAAACCGGTGACCACAAGGAGACCCGGTTAAGCTCATCGTCATCACTCGGACACTCCATTTTTACTCATCTTCCTTACCAACTCGGCACCATCTCACAACCGGTTAGTGTTTTATGTTGTCGTTGTTGTTAAATGTTGTGAATGACATGGTGTAGCTAGAATAATTGTACAAATGATGATGTTCTTGTGTATCGGATGTGTATGATGATGTTTGGCTAACATGTCTTGAATTCGGATATATTGCATAAAGAACTAATGATACCTTGTGTCTAAATGTGATTTAAACCATTTATTGTTGATGTTCACGAAATAGGCTTGCATATATGTATTAGATAATGCCATGTTGACCGGATTATATACTTACATGCTAAGAATCAAATGCTTGTTAAAAAGGGCTGCACATATGGGGAAATCGGATTAGTTGTTTAAATGTTTAGGTCGTTATTCAAGATATGATTTTGATGAACTACTTGAATGTTTGAAGAACATGATGAATACATGAAGAACTGTTTGAACATGATATGAATATTTGAAATTTATGTGTTTGATCCGTTTTTGGTTAGGGTTAGACAAATAAACATGTTTAAGTGGATAGTACAAACTGTTACATGAAATCAAATTTCCATTGGATAGTACAACTGTGCAGAATCAGCAATGGTTGGGGGTCGAGACCCCTGGTCTCGACTCGAGACCACCATATGTCAACTCGAGATCCCCGGTCTCGACACAAGTTGCGAGTCGAGAACCTATAGTCTCGACTCGAGACCATGCTTCATCAACACACACACATCATGACTAGAGACTATGATTTCGAGTCCAGTTACGACTCGAGACCACCGCATGCATGACTCGAGATCACTTTAGTTGCGACTCAAAACCTTGTGGGCTACAACTCAAGGCCGCACAGTCTCGAGTAGAGACCGTACAGTCTCGACTCGAGACCACACACTTGTGTACGCTGTATGGACTTGCTTTAGTATGGGCTTAGTGTTTGGGCCGGACCTTGGACTTTGTTTAATTATGGGCATGTTACTGTTCGTTCAACTCGTATGCATTACTTGCAAACTGCCATGCTTATATGTGAAAGCCACGAGTGATACTTGAATACAACGTGCTAGCATACGTGTAGAAACATACGTGTACTACTTGAATACGAACCTGATTGTATGATACAACTATGATAGGACGTGAGTAACCACAATATTACTTGGTTGACTTTTCTGTGTATCTACCGAGCAAACCAAGGTGAGTTCACACCCTCTACAAAGCATGGGATTCCCAGGGATCGGGAATTGGGGTTAAGGAACATGGGTTCCTCGTCCTCCTTGGGTAGGACAGCAATGGTTCAGGAATGTAATTCCTCGTCCTCACGGACAGATAACTCGTACTAGACCAAAACTCTATCACGAAGTCCCTCATTTTTATATCGACTTAATCGCCGGGCCAATGGCGAGCGGGTCATTAGTTAGATAGCGCTGTTTAGGTCTGACAAACCTCACACCGTGCCGCAGAGGACGGGCGTGAACTAATGGATCTGGGGCACGTCAATGATGATAGACATTGACAGTTTCAGGGCACATAAACATGACTACAGTCAGCAGTCGATATGGTAACGAGTCTAGTGTATACATGGGGTAGCCCCCCACGGCCGAAATGCCAGATAACTAACACGGGGTAGCCCCCACGGCTGGATTGCCAGAGTAACCGGGAATAAACAAATTACGTTTTTAACTATGGGGTAACCCCCACGGCAGGATGCCAGCTAAAGGAAACTGTTTTCGAAACAACTTAAAACGAACACCCAACTGTGAACTCACTCAACTTGTTGTTGACTCGTTACTACATGCTTTGCAGGTCCTTAGGTTCTTAGCTGGAGCTTGCGTGGAGGAGGATCGTTGTGGGACATGGACGGCTGTGTGCCATGTTAAACTTGGAAACAATTAAACTATGTTTTGATTTAAGACTTATGCTTCCGCTTGCAACTTAACTATGTTTTGTTTGAACACCAATTGTATTGGTTGGATTTTATAACTACTTATATGCTCGTTCAATATGATTGGTGGCTGGATCCTGGTCAGTCACGCCTCCAAGCGGTGGTACTCCGCAGGTGGATTTTGGGGGTGTGACAGATTGGTATCAGAGCCATTGGTTATAGTGAACTTGGTTTTAATAAAGGGGAAAACGTTTTTGTTAAAACCAGACTATAACCTGTACAGTGCTCAACGGTCCACAACGATGCTTCACTCCACATGCAAGGCTCGACATTCTAGGTGATATGATCTGTGTATATATTGCCTACTTGTTAGTTACATAGTACATTGCTCATGGTATGCTTGGTTAGTGTAACTACTGTTGCTTGAACACGTGCGTACTTACTCTATCTTATCGTCGTACTTTCGCGAACCCCTCTCACTCACGTTCTTCTTGATATGAAGATCATGTCTGGACGCGTTAACCTGACACAAGCCCAGTTGACGGCTCTGATCAATGAACGAGTTGCCGCAGCACTTGCAGCTGCACACGCAGGAGGTATATCCTGCAGTCCGAACTCATTCCAGGATCTTTAGAATCCTACTCTCGTGAACCAACCTTTGTGTTAAACTCTGTCTTTTCTTTCACCCACGATAGGTCAGCACGCTCAACCACCCGTGTGTACTTTTAAGACTTTCATGGACTGCCGACCAACTACTTTTAGCGGCACTGAAGGAGCAGTAGGTCTCCTACACTGGTTTGAGAAGCTAGAATCTGTGTTCGAAATGTGCGAATGCCCTGAGGCGCGCAGAGTGAAGTATGCTACCGGTACTCTCGAGGGTTTAGCTCTCACATGGTGGAACGCTCAGGTTCAAATGCTAGGGTTGGTTGCTGCCAACGCCACCCCATGGGAGAATTTTAAGGAAATGATCAAGGAAGAATACTGCAGTCGTGATGAGATTCACAAACTGGAAGTGGAGTTCTTCAACCTCAAGATGACGGGGTCGGAAATTGAGGCTTATGTGAAAAGGTCGAACGAACTGGCAATTCTGTGCCCTACTATGGTGGATCCTCCCATCAAACGCATCGAACTATTTCTTCAGGGCTTAGTGCCGGAAATCCAAAGTCATGTGACTTCAGCGAACCTCGCCACCTACCAGCAAGCCGTTCAGTTGGCTCACCGTCTCACGGATCAGGCGGTGGAGCAGAACAAGTTACCAAAACGCATAGGTGCTGCAACTACTTCTGGTACCTCTAGTGACAACAAACGGAAATGGGATGGAACTTCAAGTAAGGGTTCGACTTCTGTTCAGTCCCAGTCTCAGCAGAGAAAGACTGATGACTACAAGAGCCCTAATCAGCAATCGTCTGGTGGTCAAGGTCATGGTGGGTACAAAGGAAATCACCCCAAATGCAATCGCTGCAGCCTGCACCACAGCGGGCCATGCACCAGGGGCAACTGTCATCGGTGCAACAAGCCTGGTCACGCTGCAAAGGATTGCAGGAGCTTATACCCCGCCAATCAGCATCGTCAGCAAGCTCAACAGAATCAACGCCAGCAGCAACAGCAAGGTGATAACAAAGGGTGCTTTCAGTGTGGAGCTGAGGGCCACTTCAAGAGAGATTGTCCCCAACTGAACAGGAACCAGAACAACAACAACAACAATAACAACAATCAGGGGAATGGTAACAATGGGAACAACAACAACAATGGCGCCAGGGGGCGGGTGTTTGTGATTGGCCAAGGTGAAGCAAGGAATGACCCCAATGTTGTGGCGGGTAAGTTCCTTCTCGACGACTTTTATGTTTCAGTTTTATTTGATTCGGGTGCCGATACTAGCTACATGTCACTAGAAGTTAGTCGAATGCTTAAGCGTATTCCAACCCCTTTGAACAACAAGCACACCGTAGAGCTAGCAAATGGTAAGAGTTTAGAAGCCACACACATAGTCAAGGGTTGTAAACTTATTCTCGCTGACCAGACCTTCTTTATCGACCTCATTCCTATTGTCTTGGGTAGTTTCGACGTTGTCATTGGGATGGATTGGTTATCCCAACACCGAGCAGAGATTCTTTGCAACGAGAAGGTTGTCCATATTCCAGGTCCCGGTGGTGAACCTCTCATGATTCATGGCGACAAGAGGAGTGCTGTTGAGAACGTCATTTCCCTCCTTAAGGCCCAAAAGTGCTTGCGAAAGGGCCACACTGCCATTTTGGCGCTCGTTACTGACACCTCAGAAAAAGAGAAGAAGATAGAAGATTTTCCAGTTGTACGCGATTATCCAGAGGTATTTCCTGAGGAATTACCTGGTCTTCCGCCTCATCGCCAAGTCGAGTTTCAGATCGAACTAGCTCCTGGAGCTGCGCCTATAGCTCGTGCACCTTATCGTCTAGCCCCATCAGAATTGAAAGAACTCTCTACGCAACTACAAGAGCTCCTGGATAAGGGTTTTATTCGTCCAAGCTCATCGCCCTGGGGAGCTCCAGTATTATTTGTAAAGAAGAAGGACGGTACTTTCAGAATGTGCATCGACTACCGGGAACTCAACAAGGTGACGGTGAAGAACCGTTATCCTCTACCGCGTATCGACGACTTGTTTGACCAGCTGCAAGGGTCGAGCTACTATTCAAAGATCAATTTAAGACCGGGTTACCACCAGCTGAGAGTCCGGGAAGAGGACGTCTCCAAAACAGCTTTCAGAACTCGATACGGGCACTATGAGTTTTTGGTCATGCCTTTTGGGATGACAAACGCACCTGCGGTTTTCATGGACTTGATGAACCGAGTGTGCAAGCCTTACCTGGACAAGTTCGTTATAGTCTTCATCGACGACATCCTGATCTATTCTAAGAGTCAGGAGGAACATGAGCAGCATCTACGACTTATTCTGGAACTCCTTCGAACAGAACAGCTTTATGCAAGGTTCTCGAAATGCGACTTCTGGCTTCGAGAAGTCCATTTCCTAGGGCACGTGGTGAACAAGGATGGGATTCATGTTGATCCATCCAAGATAGACTCGATTAAGAACTGGCCTGCACCTCGTACACCAAAGGAAATTCGCCAATTCTTGGGTTTGGCGGGATACTACCGGAGATTCATAAAGGATTTTTCTAAGATTGCACAGCCTCTCACCTCACTAACGCAGAAGGGCGTTGTTTATCGCTGGGGAAACGCACAGGAGTTGGCATTTTAGCACCTAAAGGATAGACTTTGTAGCGCACCTATCCTTTCCTTGCCAGAAGGCACAGACGATTTTGTGGTCTACTGCGACGCATCAATTCAAGGTCTTGGTTGCGTGTTGATGCAACGAGATAAAGTTATAGCCTACGCCTCACGCCAACTCAAAGTTCACGAGAAGAACTACACTACGCACGATTTAGAGCTGGGAGCTGTTGTTTTTGCACTTAAGTTATGGCGGCATTACCTGTATGGTACCAAGTGCGCGATCTACACCGACCACCGGAGTCTCGAGCATATCTTCAAGCAGAAGGAACTGAATATGCGGCAACGACGATGGGTCGAGCTACTGAATGACTACGAGTGCTCAATCAGGTATCACCCGGGCAAGGCCAATGTTGTGGCTGACGCCCTCAGTCGGAAGGACACTGCGCCTAAGCGCGTGCGAGCTTTACAACTCACGATCCACTCTAGTCTCCCTTCCCAGATACGAGCAGCTCAGATAGAAGCACTGAAACCAGAAAACATCAGGGCTGAAGCCCTACGCGGATCAAGGCAACGATTAGAACAAAAGGAAGACAGTGCTTACTACGTAACGGGACGCATTTGGGTCCCACTCTATGGCAACCTACGAGAGCTTGTGATGGACGAAGCACACAAGTCTCGCTACTCGGTACATCCTGGATCGGATAAAATGTACCACGACATCAAAACTACGTACTGGTGGCCTAGCATGAAGGCCCACATAGCGACCTACGTCAGTAAGTGTTTGACTTGTGCGAGAGTCAAGTCTGAATACCAGAAACCCTCAGGCCTACTCCAACAACCAGAGATACCACAATGGAAATGGGAGCAGATTTCCATGGATTTTGTTACTGGCCTGCCTAGATCCCAGCGCGGGAACGATACTATTTGGGTGATCGTGGATCGACTCACAAAGTCTGCACACTTCCTGGCTATCAAGGAAACGGATAAATTCTCCACTCTTGCAGAAATATACCTCAAGGAAGTTGTCTCGAGGCACGGGGTGCCCACCTCCATTATCTCGGATCGAGATGCACGTTTTACTTCAGAGCTGTGGCAAGCAATGCACAAATCCTTCGGCTCACGATTAGACATGAGCACAGCGTACCACCCTCAGACGGACGGGCAGTCCGAGCGCACTATTCAAACCTTAGAAGACATGCTTCGTGCATGTGTAATCGACTTTGGCAACCGCTGGGAAAAGCATCTGCCACTTGTGGAATTCTCGTATAATAACAGCTACCACACCAGCATTAAAGCTGCCCCGTTTGAGGCATTGTACGGACGTAAATGCCGGTCACCTCTTTGTTGGGCAGAGGTGGGGGATAGTCAGATCACTGGTCCAGAATATGTGGTAGACACGACCGAACAAATTGCTCAAATACGAAAACGCATGACGGCAGCTCGCGAACGTCAGAAAGTTTACGCCGACATGGGCAGGAAACCACTTGAGCTCCAGGTTGGGGAGCGGGTACTACTCAAAGTTTCACCCTGGAAGGGTGTGGTTCGTTTTGGTAAACGCGGCAAACTTAACCCACGATACGTTGGACCTTTCGAAGTCATTGAGAAAATAGGCAGGGTGGCCTACAGACTGAACTTACCAGCAGAACTCGGTGCAGTTCACAACGTTTTTCACGTGTCGAATCTGAAGAAGTATCCGTCAGATGAGACTCACGTAGTTCCTCTGAAGGAACTCACGATCGACGAGCAGTTACGATTCGTCGAGGAACCAGTCGAAATCACGGACCGGGATGTTAAGGTCCTCAAGAGCACCAGAATACCTCTCGTTCGAGTTCGTTGGAACTCACGTCGTGGCCCAGAGTTCACCTGGGAGCGCGAAGATCAAATGAAACAAAAGTATCCCCAACTGTTCGCAAACAGTACACCCACTACTGAGGCCGAAGCTACGGAATTTCGGGACGAAATTCCAGATCAAAGGGGGGTGGATGTGACACCCCAGGAAAACCATACAACTTAACTAGCTTCCTCAGTGAGTGCCTACCAAATTTCGGGACGAAATTTCTTTCAACTTGGGGATGATGTGACAACTCGAAATTTAGAACCTTTCTTGTATCCCGATGTAACATGCTTAAACGTGTGACTAGTTAACTTGTGTGATTAATGATAAGTGAACCTTTTATATGATTATGTGTTATGTTATATGTATGCTTGTGTGTATAGTATGTGTATATGATTAAGTGAGCCGAGAACCAAGAACCCGACTCGAGACCATGTGGTCTCGAGTGAATAGTGTAACTGATGGGCCGGTTGGGCCGTGTCTCTTCCCACCCCACTCGAAAACCCATTAGGGTGCATCAACATAGAAGCTAGTATATAACCCTTGTAGTGAGCCAACATCACCACTTTTGAGCAACCTACACACACTCCCCCTCCCTCTCACTAAAACCCTAAGCTACAACATTCTTCTCCTTCTTCTCGGATCAAACCAGTGACCACAAGGAGACCCGGTTAAGCTCATCGTCATCACTCGGACACTCCATTTTTACTCATCTTCCTTACCAACTCGGCACCATCTCACAACCGGTTAGTGTTTTATGTTGTCGTTGTTGTTAAATGTTGTGAATGACATGGTGTAGCTAGAATAATTGTACAAATGATGATGTTCTTGTGTATCGGATGTGTATGATGATGTTTGGCTAACATGTCTTGAATTCGGATATATTGCATAAAGAACTAATGATACCTTGTGTCTAAATGTGATTTAAACCATTTATTGTTGATGTTCACGAAATAGGCTTGCATATATGTATTAGATAATGCCATGTTGACCGGATTATATACTTACATGCTAAGAATCAAATGCTTGTTAAAAAGGGCTGCACATATGGGGAAATCGGCTTAGTTGTTTAAATGTTTAGGTCGTTATTCAAGATATGATTTTGATGAACTACTTGAATGTTTGAAGAACATGATGAATACATGAAGAACTGTTTGAACATGATATGAATATTTGAAATTTATGTGTTTGATCCGTTTTTGGTTAGGGTTAGACAAATAAACATGTTTAAGTGGATAGTACAAACTGTTACATGAAATCAAATTTCCATTGGATAGTACAACTGTGCAGAATCAGCAATGGTTGGGGGTCGAGACCCCTGGTCTCGACTCGAGACCACCATATGTCAACTCGAGATCCCCGGTCTCGACACAAGTTGCGAGTCGAGAACCTATAGTCTCGACTCGAGACCATGCTTCATCAACACACACACATCATGACTAGAGACTATGATTTCGAGTCCAGTTACGACTCGAGACCACCGCATGCATGACTCGAGATCACTTTAGTTGCGACTCAAAACCTTGTGGGCTACAACTCAAGGCCGCACAGTCTCGAGTAGAGACCGTACAGTCTCGACTCGAGACCACACACTTGTGTACGCTGTATGGACTTGCTTTAGTATGGGCTTAGTGTTTGGGCCGGACCTTGGACTTTGTTTAATTATGGGCATGTTACTGTTCGTTCAACTCGTATGCATTACTTGCAAACTGCCATGCTTATATGTGAAAGCCACGAGTGATACTTAAATACAACGTGCTAGCATACGTGTAGAAACATACGTGTACTACTTGAATACGAACCTGATTGTATGATACAACTATGATAGGACGTGAGTAACCACAATATTACTTGGTTGACTTTTCTGTGTATCTACCGAGCAAACCAAGGTGAGTTCACACCCTCTACAAAGCATGGGATTCCCAGGGATCGGGAATTGGGGTTAAGGAACATGGGTTCCTCGTCCTCCTTGGGTAGGACAACAATGGTTCAGGAATGTAATTCCTCGTCCTCACGGACAGATAACTCGTACTAGACCAAAACTCTATCACGAAGTCCCTCATTTTTATATCGACTTAATCGTCGGGCCAATGGCGAGCGGGTCATTAGTTAGATAGCGCTATTTAGGTCTGACAAACCTCACACCGTGCCGCAGAGGACGGGCGTGAACTAATGGATCTGGGGCACGTCAATGATGATAGACATTGACAGTTTCAGGGCACATAAACATGACTACAGTCAGCAGTCGATATGGTAACGAGTCTAGTGTATACATGGGGTAGCCCCCCACGACCGAAATGCCAGATAACTAACACGGGGTAGCCCCCACGGCTGGATTGCCAGAGTAACCGGGAATAAACAAATTACGTTTTTAACTATGGGGTAACCCCCATGGCAGGATGCCAGCTAAAGGAAACTGTTTTCGAAACAACTTAAAACGAACACCCAACTGTGAACTCACTCAACTTGTTGTTGACTCGTTACTACATGCTTTGCAGGTCCTTAGGTTCTTAGCTGGAGCTTGCGTGGAGGAGGATCGTTGTGGGACATGGACGACTGTGTGCCATGTTAAACTTGGAAACAATTAAACTATGTTTTGATTTAAGACTTATGCTTCCGCTTGCAACTTAACTATGTTTTGTTTGAACACCAATTGTATTGGTTGGATTTTATAACTACTTATATGCTCGTTCAATATGATTGGTGGCTGGATCCTGGTCAGTCACGCCTCCAAGCGGTGGTACTCCGCAGGTGGATTTTGGGGGTGTGACATTTACCTTGAATCCATCCTTGGTTACGATGAATCCGAGGAATTTGCCTTCTTCCATTCCAAACGAGCATTTCCCTGGATTAAGCTTCATGTTGACGCTACGCAGAGTCTGGAATGTTCTTTCGATATCGTTGAGCATGGTGTCTTCCTCCATGCTCATGACGACCAGGTCGTCCATATAGATTTCGACACTTTTGCTGATTTGACCGCGAAAAGTGTCGTTCATCAACTTTTGATAGGTTGCGTCGGCGTTGCGCAACCCGAACGGCATTTTGGTGTAACAGTAGTTCCCGGTAGGAGTGCGGAATGCCGTTTTATCTTCATCCTCGATTGCCATCTGTACTTGGTAGTAGCCTTTGTAACAATCGAGGAAGCACTTCCATCGAAATGGTGCAAGGTTATCGACCTTTTCGTCGATCTCCGGAAGTGCGTAACAATCCTTGGGGCAGGCCTTATTGAGGTCTTTGTGATCTACACACATGCGCCAGCCCCCGCTTGGTTTTTCTACCATGACTGGGTTGGATAACCAAGTCTGGTATTTGACTTCCCGCAGGATCCCTGCGGAGAGCAGCTCCTGTACCTGCTCTTCCATGGCCGCGTTTTTTGCTGATCCAAGGTGACGTTGGCCTTGGATCACTGGCTTGATACCGGGCATGGTATTCAAGAAGTGTTGCGCTATGTCGCGCGATACCCCCGTCATGTCTGCGGGTGTCCACGCAAAAATGTCTTGGTTCCTGAAGAGTAATTGCTTCAGGCGTGCTCTGATGGTAGGTGTCAAGGCATGGCCCAACGTGACCGTTTGCTCTGGGTGTCTTGCGTTAAGCACCCATTTTTCTGTTTGCGTGTTGGGGGTGGGCCTTGCTACCTTGGCTGGACGCAGGTCGTCCGTAGACAAAACTTCCCTTCTGGCGTATATTATCGCGACCCCCGTCTCGGTTGGGAAACCGATAGCAGAGTGAGGGACGAATGTGATCATGTTAAAATCACCCTGGGATTCTCTCCCGAGAAGTACGTCGTATTTGGAGGTGTGCGGTAAAACCATGAAGTTTACCTCCTCCGTTCTTGTGTGCCTCCCGTTGGTGAGGCGCACAGGAAAAGTAATCTGACCCAGGGGGAATACGGTTTCCCCTGCAAACCCGGCCAACGGGTAATCCGCTGGTTGCAGTCGATCTTTGTCTTCTTGATCGAACTGGTTGAAGCATTGCTCGTATATAATATCGGAGGTACTGCCTGGGTCGATGAACAATCGCTCGGTACAGTAGTGAGCTAAGTGGCCTGTGATAACCACGGCGCGTCTATCGCGCGGGCCGCCTCAGACTTTTGGAAAAACGACTTGCTCGTCCTTCCAGTCATTCTCCGGTCTTCTTCCTGCCTTGCGCGGCCTTCCTTTTCCTCCGTTGATCATGTGGGTAGAGGCTACGTGCATGGTCCTCTTCCCCGTGGAGGTGCCCTCATTGTGGGGAGTGATGCGCTTGGTAGCTTTTTGCGCGCCTGTCAACAGGTGTTGCAGTTTTCCCTCTTTTTGGGCTCGCTCAATCTCCAGTCGGAGACTGATGCAGCTGTTTGTTGTGTGGCCATTGTCCTTGTGATACTCGCAGTAGAGTGCGAGGTCCTGGTTCTTTTTTGACTTCATCGGTTGGGCCGGTCGCAGAAATTGTGCGTCCGTGAGAAGAACGTCGCTTGGCGACTGGTTAATCTCGGTCCAGCTGCGGTCCCGAGACTCCTTTTTTGACGCCCGATTTTCACGTTGGGCGTTGATTGTAGCTCTTGCATCGGGCTGGTTGCTTCGTGGGACGTATGGTCTTGAATCGCTGCCACGATTCCATGTGTCCCGGTTGCGCTTATTGCTGCGCTTCGGCTCTTGGCGGGAAGACTGGCCTTCCGCCTGGGGTTGTGCCTTTGACATGTGCGGTTTTAGGGACCGCTGAGTCTGGGCGTATGTCTTGACCGCAGCTATGACATCTTCCCACTTCTTAGGCAACCCATCTTTGCCAGAGATATTCATAACCATCTGCTCGTCTTTAACGGCGACAATGAAATGGTTACGCGCCATTTGATCGGCAACATCGCCTATCTCTAGGCATTCTTTATTGTAACGGACAACGAACGCGTCAAGCGATTCGTTATCCCTGCGCTAGATGTTCATGACGTCCATGGAATCACGTTCATGGCGTCGTTGTTGGCTGAAGTGTGCGAGGAACTTTTCTTGCAAGTCCTCGAATGAGGTTAATGACCCTGGTGGTAGAGAATCGAACCAGGCCCTGGCCAGACCTATTAGGGTCTGGGGGAAAAAATGGCAACATGTGGGTTCATCCCACCTACCGTTGCACCCGGCGCCGACGAAGATGTTGTTGTGATCATCTGGGTCGGTCGAACCGTTGTACTTCCCAATATTTAATGGGAATTTTGTGGTGGTGACATCGGCGTGGGCGATTTCTGGGACGAACTTGGAGTTTTCGGCCGCTGATTTCGGCCTGTAGGGTTGTCCGCGGTGCTGCTTTGCAGCGCGGAGGTACGTAGTGCGTGGATAAGTGGGAGGAACGTAGTTTCGTCCTCCCGGTCTGCTGCTGGTGGCATGGGATTCCGCGCGGTATGTACCATCGTCTGGGTCGGTATAGCCTTGCCCTTCACGGTAGGACTGGGGTCCCAATCGGCTGTGAATGCCTAGACCGTGGTGGGCTGTAGACTGTCGCCTAGTTTCGCCGTGTGGCCCTAGGCGACTCTGTATATGGCTCCTGTGGCGGGACACATATGTGGAGTCGTCCTCATGAAGTGTGCGGACATCGCAGTAAGAGGAACCGCGATCTTCGTGCCTGCTTCTGGAGGCTGGATGTGATGGGGCCCTGCCTTCGTACTGTAAAGTACGACCTGCAGGGGTGTGTGGTGCTGGGGTGGGTCCCACAGATACCTGCGCTTCTGCGCAAGCTCTGTTATATGTTGCAGCCAGCATAGCTGCTTGTTGGTCGTACCAGGCATGAAGGTTCATGCCTGCAGGTATCACAGGAGCGTATTGTGATAAATCGTGCCCAAACGTAAGGGATGCGCCCCCTTGCGTTGATGGGCCAATGTGTTCGGCATTTGGGGCTAGGGGAATTGTTCCCGCAGGCCCTTGGTTTGCGGGGTTTAGGTTATCCCCGGTGGTGTTGTTTTGACGATCAGACATGATCTTTAAAGAGAAAGGGATGGTGGGGAAAAAGTGCTAAGAGTAGCGGTGGGCGCCAATGATGAAACAATGGTTAACCAGGCGGGTTAACTCACTGGTCTCGTCAAGAGGGTTAATCCCTTCTTTCCGAGGATCGCTGGCAGGATCGTCTGGTGGTGGGTTTCCTGCACAAGGAAACAAACCGTGACTCGCAACAAGGAGGATGGGGTGGGGGTGCTCCTTGTTACCACTCTCCGGCGTGAGAATCAGTAGTTTGCTTGGGAAGCGAAGTGTGATAATAGTAGTATTGAGAGAGTTTAGAAGTGATACCTCAAACCTGGTTTGGGGTCTGTATTTATAGCCGAGGAGTGGAGGAGGGTAGTTGAGTAGCTAGCCTGACATCGCACAGCTATTTGCAGGTGTGTCAGACCTGTCGGATACTGTGGTGATGCCACGTCCTGCTGTGGTGTCAGACTGTTGTATACACGTGGGCCGGTAGGCGACCGTTCCCAGTGCCACTTGCACTGTGGTGTCAGACCCACTTGCCTTGTAGGCAGGATGCGGTGCCAAGCCGCATCGCTGCTTGCGGTCTTTGATGTTGTTCCCGCTTTGGTTGTTCCATCCATGATTTACGCGGGATGCGGTGTTATGCCGCATTACCTGCTGAGTGACTGTTACTGTTATCCCGATCCCTTGTCGTGACGAAAATGTCCATAGGATGCGGTGCAGGGCCGCATCGCTATGTGTAACATTAGTTTCCGTCATTAAGGTAAGTCTTCTCATCAATGGACAGATTGGACCGCAGTGTTCGCATGTGCCCACGCGGACAATGGAGAGTTTATTGCTGTTGGAGGTTTTTGATGAGGGTAATGGTCATTCGCGGTCGTGTTGACGCGAGATTTGGGACCATACCCCTTCAGGGGCCCTCAACATTTGACCTTTGACCTGAATCTGTCCTTCTAAAACCAGATATTGGTCTTGTTGTAAAGACATGTTCTAGCAAACGTTTGAATGAACCCAAATGGGAGAAAACACATACAAAAATGTAGGCACGAGGGTTGAGAGAAAATATGATATTACCTAAACAAGGGTCTTATTGAAAATTGTTGATAAATGCTATAAAAAACCATATCTTCAAGGATTGATTTTAGATAAATTGTGTAAATGAATATGCACAAAAAGACCCTTGTTTTTTACACAATTGTCCAAAGATCATTGTGTGTTATTTTCTCTTTTGCATTTTACACAAGAACCGTGTCCAGTATGATATCAAGCGTTAAATACAACGTCTAAAAAAACATAACACAAGTTCTGTAAGAAAAATATAACATATTAGATAAAACGCATCTTGTTGTGAAAATAAGTTCCAGCAAACGTTAGATGAAACCCAAATGGGAGAAAACACATACAAAAACGTATACACGTGCGTTGAGGGAAAATATGATATTAGCAAACATTGTTGTGAAGACACGCCGCCCTAAAAGGAACTAAAAGATGTAAGATTGTAAGACACATTTACATCTCCAAGAACTCATATCGCCGATAATTAGAAAATTAGATGGCACGGCTAATAAACCGCATGTATTAAATAAAAATAAAAAATATTTGAATTCAAGTCAAGATTTATGCTCTTTTTCATGCATCTTCCACACTTACACCAATCCATATATGAGTCTATTAATTGGATTATCCGTCCCTCGTCACACAAAGACACCAGTCATCAAATCTAAAGCCAAGAATCTATGGTGTATGATGGTGTATCAATAATCAATTACAAACCATACAGAATGTAGACTCGATTCCATAATTCGAAGAAATAGTAAACTTCTTAACAAGCAGTCAATTATCACTTTGACCAAAACATGATCCATGATCATTCATCAGATCAGATTTTAACATAAAATGGACATATGAATGCTAAGTCACTACAATAAACACATAAAAAGTTATTGAAAAAGTATCCGACTTGCCGGATTCGAACCAGCGACCTAAGGATGGCTTTGAGATGATACCCACTACAGTCCTCCGCTCTACCAACTGAGCTAAGGTCGGTTTGTTGTTTTATTTGAGCAAAGTTAATATCTATTTGAATAAATAATGTTAGTCACACACGTAGACAAATATTTATGTGTTAATGATTAAGTCATTAAACTTTAAATAATTATTTTAGAGCTTTGCATAAGTGGTATGATTATATACATAAAAACTAACAATAATGAAAATGACATTAAATATGACATTTTTTTTGTTCAAATAATTGGCCATACTTTTAACGATGCATTACATTTTAAAAGAAGTCCCAACATTCTTTTTGTTCGTGGAAGACTGACACAATACAATGGCGGATCCAGAAATTATTTTCTAAGGATGTGAATGAGAGGTTCAACCAAGCCTTCACTTGGGTCCGCCTCTGAATACTAATGGTTTATTGCTAAGTCAAACCAAGAGAAAACTGTATGAGCCTGTTATAGCGCTTGTGGGGAGAGCCCTAAACAACCCCGGCAACAAAGACCAGGCAAACCATGAGCCAGAATGCCAAGAATCAACCCAAAGGTATGCGCAACACTTGACTTTGAACATTTGAACAAAGGGGATTAAAGCTTACATGCTTTGTTCAAAGGCTTACACTGCTATTGTTTCAATAATCCCAATTAGCATATTACTTACTAGTGCAAATGTGCAATCTCTAGTTATTTTCAGCAAAATATGTTCATGCATCAACATCATAAGAGTTCAAAAACTAACATGAACATGGGCCGAGATCGCAAGTAGTTCACAAAGACACCAATAGCAAAAGAGAAAATGAATCTGTAGTACACATTTGGGGCCCCTCAACATTTG
This sequence comes from Helianthus tuberosus, assembly GCA_030545235.1. Taxonomy (NCBI): domain Eukaryota; kingdom Viridiplantae; phylum Streptophyta; class Magnoliopsida; order Asterales; family Asteraceae; genus Helianthus; species Helianthus tuberosus. Next base: position 150,766,212 of record CM060412.1, read on the forward strand.
ACCTTTAACCCGAATCTGTCCTAAAACCAGATATTGGTCTTCTTGTAAACATGTGTTCTAGGCTTCTAGCAAACGTTTAGATGAACCCAAATGGGAGAAAACACATATAAAAATGTATACACGTGCGTTGGGAGAAAATATGATATTATCTAATGAATTTTGAGGTTACCATAGGTTGTCTTTATAAGAAATTCTAACAATTTGCCATCAATATGATAACTAACAAATCAAATACCACATTTAGTAATCTCACACCGCAACAAAAAAAATAGCATGAACTGATGACAACTCAAAATTTGCTTATTAAATGAAACTCAGAGAACCCTTTGTATTCAAGTTGATATTTACTACCCTTTTACACGCGTCTTCCATACTAGTCACACCAATCCCTGTATATTAAAAACAAAATTGTTGAAAAAAAACTAAGTTAATAAAAAATCCGACCTGCCGGATTCGAACCAGCGACCTAAGGATTAACTGCGAAACACTACAGTCCTCCGCTCTACCAACTGAGCTAAGGTCGGTTTGTTGATTGTTTTGAGCAAAGTGAATAAGTATTCAATGGATATATATATATTATATTATTAGTGCAGTGTCACTTACACACAAAGACAAAAAAAAAAAAAAAAAAAAAGTGTGAATGATTAAAGTTCGGATAGTTATTATAGAGAGCTATACTTTAAGTGAAATGATTATATACATAAAACACCAAAATACTAATGAAAATGATATTAAATATGACATCACAATGTATTTTTATTTGTTCAAATAATTTTAAGTTTTGGGCAAATACAATAAAACACCAAAATTTTCTTATAAAAGTCTCCCAATGTTAAAAAAAATTGTGAGATATAAGAAAAAGTATATTGGTTTTTTACGGCCAAAAAATTGTTGAGAGACTTTTGTGAAAAAAAATAGTTTTATTTTGAGTGAATTGCAAGTTTTGTCCTTTATCTTTAGGCCACTTTGCAAGTTTTGTCCTTTATGTTTAAGTTGACGAGTTTTGTCCTTTATGTTTAAAAATCAAGCACGTTTTACCCTTTTGGGCAAAACGTGCCTGATTTTTAAGGACAAAACGTGCTTGATTTTTTAAACATAAAGGACAAAACGTGCTTGATTTTTAAACATAAAGGACAAAACGTGCTTGATTTTTAAGACCCAAAGGGTAAAACGTGCTTGATTTTTAACATAAAGGACAAAACTCGTCAACTTTAAACATAAAGGACAAAACTTGCAAAGTGGCCTAAAGATAAAGGACACAACTTGCAATTCACTCTTTTATTTTTTTATGGTATTTGCACTGAAGTTTTTAACAGAAGTCCCAACACTTTTTTGTTCATGAAGGACTATCGCAATACGGCTTTGTCACGAAGAAATGTGAGTTTACACTTCGCTATGCAATGCTAACGGTTTAACGCTAAGTCAACCCAAGGGAAAATCGTATGAGCCCATTGAAGCGCTTGCGGAGAAAGCCTTAAACAATCCTGCCAACACGGACCAGGAAATCGATGAGCCAGGAAGACGAGAATCAACCCAAAGGTATGAGCAACACTCAACATTGAACATTTGAACCAGGGGGATCAAACTTTACATGCTTTGTTCAAAGATTAACATTACTATTGTTTCTATAAAACGACTTTACTTATCTATTAAAAAAATATAGCGTAAATTAAATTTTCGTCGAATTTGTACTTTCATGTTTAAAAAGATTGTACTCTTCCTTTCACTAACGAGTGTTAAATTTCTTTGTTAAGTCTAGTCATGTGCCGGTCCAGCCGGCAGCTCATTTGACCATGCAATCTCTAGTTATTTTGTTAGCAAAGCATGCTCATGCATGATGCATCATCATAATAGTACAAAGCATTTTTTTAATCAAAACTAACATGAACACGGGCCGAGATCGAAAGGTATTCATAAACATTCAATCCAAATAGTACCAAGACACCAATAACAAAACAGGAAAATGAATCTGTAGTACACATTTGGGGGCCCTCCTCATTTGACCTTTGACCCGAGGGTCGTAAAGTGAACACAAATGAGAAAAGCAAAGAACTAAAACATAGTGTCGTAAATGGGATCAAAGAACCCCGAAAAACGGGTTATTTATGGCACTGTTCAACTCTGTCCCAGCTGAATTTAACACTGCTCTATCGATTTTGTCTCTTGGCAAAAACAAGAATTCATCCCCTTCGACCTTTTCGAATCCACACAGCTCAAGAAACTTTATGCCACCTTCCAATTTCCCAACTCTATCCTGTTTAGATCAACCAAAATCACAAATCAAACTGTAAGCACAATCGTATGAGTTTGTGCCTTTGTGGGTTGACCCTTTTTTACCCGCACTAAAAATGGACTGTTTCAACCCAAACTGATGTTGCATGTTACGTAGGGCCGGCGGTTCTTGACACAACCCGAAACCCGACACGAAAAAAAAGGTTTGTGTCGATTAACACAAACGGGCTGGCCCGTATAAAAATGGGTTGACCCGTATAAGTATTAAGAAAAAAAAAACTTTTATATTTTTGTTTTTTTATTCGTTTTCCATTTACATGGTTAGTTATAATAAATTTAATTTTGACACACCATAATATTTACTTGTCACAATCATACTCACCATTAAACACGTTACCAATAAATAACCCGCTTATAACTCGTCAACATCTACGACTCATTTAGAAAAACGGGTTAAACAAATCGTATTCGCGTTGACCCGGATTTATGTGCGTGCGGGTTAGGGTTGAAATATTTGACATGAATAATAATTCGGGTCAGGTTCGGGTTGCATATTTCAACCCGCCAACCTGACACGATTGACACCCCTAAATTGTTACCCAACCCATATGACCCGCCCATCTTAATATTTTCAATAGCGTTATTATGTCTTCTTGCATAGTGAGTGAACTAGAGAATTCAACACATATATCTATGCAAACAACCAGGATGGATCCACAAAACGGAAAATGGAAGTAAAAAAAAAGTTCTAAAATATTCTAGAAGTTCAACAAATCGAAGATGGTGTTCCGTGTTCTGACCTGAAAGGCAGCGTTACTAAGTCTGATCTTGCGAAATTTCTCCTCATCGGGCTTAGTTGCAGCGTTCTTGACGTAAGTCAGAAGGGTGTTGAAAGCTGTCTTCACTTTTGCCTCATCATCCTAAATCATTTTACGCAACAAAAAATCAGGTCAATCCATCCCAACCGTACCAAAAAAGACCCGTTTTGAGTCTTTTGACCTAATATGCAGACAATAGTTAAAAGATGATGCTTTGTTTACCTTATTGCTCTGCTTTAGAGATCTTAAACACTCTCTCATTTGATCTGCTTTTGTAGCAGGCCTGATGGGCAACGAACTCTGTAACAAAGACCAATGAAATTCTTGATTTAACTATTGATACTTGTAGAACTGAACTAGACTGCAATTTCGACCCGTTTACTTATAAAAGGGTCAAATTATTAAAATTTAGCCAAAATTGAAAAGGGTCAAACGAGTATACATCACGCGAAGTGTATTTATAGTTCGTAATCTTACCCAAGAAAAGTAAGATTCTTATTAGAATAGTATATTGTTTTAAATCATCTTTGACACACTAACTGTTAAACACTTGAATAAATTATACAGATAGTCCCTGTGGTTTTTCAAAATTTTGGATTTGGTCCCTAGCTTTCCAAAAAGTACACGGATGTCCCGGTGGTTTGCACTTTGTATGCATTTAGTCCCCAACTTTTGCCAAAAGTACATGTATGGTCCCTGTGGTTTGTACTTTGTAACACATTTGGTCCATAACCTGAACCTGCTGAAACCTTTAGATTTGTTGGCTGGGGACTAAATGCGTTACAAAGTGCAAATCACAAGGACCAGCCGTGTACTTTTGGAAAGTTAGGGACCAAATCCAAAATTTTAGAAATCCACAGGGACTATCCGTGTATCTTATGGAGAATTAAAGACCGCGATACCTTCTTTTCTTCGACTACAGGTGGTGGTGGTTTCGGAGCGGTGGGATCTTCTGCAGGTAATCCAAGCTTCCTCCTTCTTTCCGCCTGTACAGCATACATAATACTAGTTCACACAAAAATATTATTATAATTTTTGAAATTTATTTTATAGGCCAAATAAGCATATTTTTAAGACCTTATCTTCTTCCAACTTCTGTCTGATTTTTTCTCTAGCTCTTCTCTCCTCTTCTTTTTCTGCTTTGCGTAAGGCTATAATACTGCAAGATACCCAAAAAGAATACAAAAGGTTACTGGTTAAAAGTTAAATTAGAAAATTACTTTTGATGAGAGAAGAAACAATTATGTTACCGTTTTCTTTCATTTTCTTCCTCCATACGCTTTGCTTCAAGTAATTCCTTACCGATTCGAATTCGCTCCTAAAATAAGTTCATTATATGTTACGTGCGTTACGATGACAGACACGGTACATTCATACAATACTAACATAAAATGAATATAATAATTTGAATATATCGATATCTACTTCTTGCCAACGTCTACGCAATTTGAATATATCGACATCTACTTCTTGCCAACGTCTACGCGATCATATTTGGATACATTTGAATGTCAATTCTTAGCTATCATACCATTAAGTATGCTATTGATGATAAATAGTATGCATAATATCAAAGCGTCATTGCTTCAATCCATTAAAAGCATAACATGAATATAATTTGTGGAATGTTGTAAAAACATTTACGTTCAACTTGGAATGTAACCAAATGAATCCAGATACTTATATACATATATATAGTGTTGGGTTCATTTCAGAACTCGAAATAATTGCAGAACTTTCAGAACTCCTAATAAACAATCATTTTATTTGTATATTTTTTTATTTTATATGTATATATATGTGTGTGTTCTACTTAGTTGAAAGAAAATACTACATTCCAATTGAACGATATTAAAAACATACACACACAAACTGACGATCACTCCGGATTCCAGAAACAACATTTAAGCAAATAGTTATTTATGAATTTTATAAATAGAAGATAACTTAAGTAATTATTTATAGTTAAAACATAAAAAATGATTACCTTCTCCCTTTCTCTTTCCATTCTCTTTTCTTCCTCTTCTTTCTTTTTCCGAGCTCGTTCCCTTAAATATAACAACAAAGGTACAAGTGATTTAGTAACATAAAAAAGGCATATCACCCCCATGGAAGGTAGTCCAACAAAATTCCAAACATTTAAAGGTTCTCATTATGTCAATAACTGAGCATTCTAATTTCTGTTTACAAGTTAATATTGATATAAAAAACCTAAACGCATCACGCATGTGCTCCAATTCTTACCTACTACTAGAGGTGCAAATAAACCGAGCTGCTCGAGATCGGCTCGAGAAAAAGCTCGAAACGAGCTGAGCCTTATTGAGCCCGAGCCGAGCTTGAGCTTGAGCCTAAATAAACCTCCTTTATCGAGCCCAGGCTCGAGTTTGGCATGTGAAGCTCGTCAGCCTCGTCGAGCCTTAGTGTAATATTTGTTTTTATTATTATTTAATAACATTTACCCCTTATTTAATGTTGTCTAGTATACGAGCCAATCTTATATAAACTTGTTTACGAGCCGAGCCCAAACCTAAAAGAAAGCTTATTTAGTAAAACGAGTACGAGCCCGAGCTTCACTAATCGAGCTCGCGAACCTAAACGAGTCTATTATTTATATTATTTTTATTTAACATATTAATTAATAAATTATAAACGAGCCGAACCCGAGCTTGAGAAACCACCAATGAGCCGAGCTCGGGCTCTCATAAGTTAATCGAGCTCGGGCTCGGCTCATTTGCACCACTACCTACTATTAGCTTGCTGTGTCAACTGATTAAGCAAGCATAATACAAATATAATAAATATAAAATCATACACCAGCTCTTGCGCTTTTGCTTTTCGTTCTTCAGGAGTAAGAGAAGGCTTGGGAGGCTCTGATTTACTCTTGGCAGACACCTACAAGAAAGTAACATAAAAGTCGGTAAAAAACATCAATTTGTTTATGCACATGACGAAAAAAAAAATAGTAATGCCCCAGCAGTAATCTTTGTTTCCAATATTGTCTAGTTATTACATAAACCATCGATACTGCTTCCACAAAATAACATAAAGCCACAACCCCTTTTGAGACAGGATCATTAACAATTAATGCATGTTATAGATATTAATATATTAGTTCTTGGATTATACCAAAGGCATCTGATCTATGTCAGCATCATCCTCGTGTTCAACGATCCAATTTGCAGCAGCCTCGAGACTCGAGTTACCTGTAAACAAATGTGTTCGATGAAAGCAATACCGATATTATGTAAAATCCAAACAGAGTACACATTATAAATAAATTTGGACAAAGTATCATATCAAAAGGATGCAAAAATAATTTCAAACTTAATTAAATTTCAGAGCGCATAAGATTAAACAGATATAGTCTAACTCACCAGAGAAATGAAGAGCCCGGGTGGCCCTTTCTTTCGAAAAACCCATTAACTCGAGTTCCTCTAGTAGTTTTGAGTCAACATCAGGAACAACCATTTCTACAACAAACACAGACGTTAGATCATCAAACACAGCAAATGCTAAAACTTGAAAAGACAATAAAACACACACACACATCTTCATCCAATACAAACAACATCGCTGCTGGATTAAGATGCATATTTATCAACAATACCAGTGCAATAGTTCATCTAAATCAAAATTAAAAACTCATGCACAAGTAAAATTCATAAAACTATCTTACTACAAAACAAAATCTAATCAATTAAGTAATCAACTGGCTCTTAATTTTAAGAAGCTTGAACCGAATTGACTCAACGTTAACTTCAACAATTTCAGAAAAGTTAGGCGTAACACAAAATAAACAATCAAGAACAGAAGGTAGGAGTATTCATCCGTCCATATTTGAATACTTTTTGTCACTAACCAAAAACAGAACCAAATTTAATCGATTTCGAAAGGCCGAAACCCAAAAAGACAACAGAAAACACACACATACATCACCAACATTGCTGCAATAGTTTATCTCAATCAAGATTAAAAACTCATGTACATTTACAAATCTTAGAACTATCTCACTACATAACAAGATCTAAGCAACTAAACAATCAACTAGCTCTTAATTTTGGGAACCTTGAACTAAATTGACTTGAAATTAACCAAAACAATTTCAAAAAAGTTAGGTGTAGCACAAAAAACAAAATGTAGTGGTGTTCATCGGTTTATTCACCTTATTATGATCAGTTTATTCAAATTTCAATTTTTTTGTCACTAACCGAAAACCCAACCGAACCGAATTGTAAATGTATCAACCGATAACAAAAGAGGCAACTAACTAATACCCTGAGGTTCACCAGCAGTACTAGCATAACTAAAATTAATGCAAATAAAACTCATGCACAATTAAAATTCATAAAACTGTCTCACTACATAACACGATCTAATGAATTAATTAAGTAATCAACTAGCTCTTAGTTTCAGCACAGCATACAGCCAATAGATATAACAGGAAGCAAATAACTAATAATACCTTCTGGTTCACCAGCAGTACTAGCATCAACCATATCCACATCATTACTACTCTTTGGAACCTCCAGCGAAATCGGCTTCGTCGTTTCCGAAGTCTTATCAGTAAACTCAGTATGACCAGTTCTCTTAGTGTGCAGATCACTCTCCTAACAACATAATAACATAGCAATATATAAAACCGAAATAATCACCATCTAATGACATAATAATATATGTTGTTAGGATCAAATACAAATAGGTTTTATCGTACTAGACATACAACTCTAGTTCAAAACGCTACAACTAGAGTAATATTTACTAATTTTCATTTGAACTAGAGTAAATTTATTACTCGCGTTCTTGGTTTTAAAAAGCGAGAGGCGCACAAAAGCGACGAGGTCTAAAATTGAGGCGCGAAGCGCAAAGCGCAAAAGCGGTGGGCTTTTCGTACCCGAAGCGCAAGGTGTTTATATAATTTTTTATATATATCCCATACACATCCTATAGGTTTTTAGCTTCTTTTAACCAAAATAGCTTCCTTTAACCAAAATATAGCTATAAATAAGGCTTTTATACCATTTTACTTACATGTACAAGTCAAAAAATCCAAGGTACAACATTTTTATGCAGGAAAAACGCCTCAGGTACATGAGGCGCGCGCCTCAGGCCTAAAAGCCCCATGACCTGCGCCTCAGTGCGCCTCGCGCCTAGGCGCGCCTCAGGCGCGCTTTTTTAAACCAAGTCGCGTTTTGAACTAGAATAATTATTATATTATTACAAATAACAAGGGTACCTTTCATTTGAACTAAAGTTTTGAGCAAGAGTAATTATGATTATGCTACAAACAAATGCAACAATAATAATTACTCTAGTTCAAATGAAATTACTCTAGTCGAGGGGCTGGCGGCGGTGGAGTAGTCGACCTTGGCCACAACGCCCGGTGTCACGGTGATTGGCACGTCGTTCCTTGTCGTTCAAAAAAAACGTGTCGGTGGTTTGTTTACTTTTGACATTTCAGGACAAATTTCAAAAAATGCACAATTTTTCTCTTCGACGTTCTTGAAACGTGCCATTTCAGTCCAAAAAATTAACCCCAGTTAAAAAAATTCAATCAGTTCAGGGGTAAAATTGTCATTTTACATAGATTTTTTTATTTTTCATTTGAACTACTCTGGTTGTAGAGTTTTGAGCAAGAGTAATTATGAGTATGCTACAAACAAACGCAAAATAATAATAATTAGTCTAGTTCAAATGAAAATTACTCTAGTTATTTGTCAGTTTAGTAAGATAAAACCGATTTGTATTTGATCCTACCTACCTAGCGCTATATATTATGGTTAATTCTAGTTGTAGCGGATCTGATTCCATAACATTCAGAAATTGAGTTGTAGAATTGAATAGAATTACCGTTTTGGATCGGCAGGGTTTGCCGCAAGTGGAGCAAACTAGGTTAAGAACAGCTTCAGTGGATTCGGAGAAATCGGTGTGTTTGGTGAGTTCTGCGTGTTCTTGTGCTTCTTCAACGGATTTCAGTAGAGCTCCGCAGTCGCCGCACTTCAGTGATACTCCGGCCATTGTGTTGCAACCGTCGACGGTGGTGGTTAGGGGATTTGGGATATTTGGGTTCTATTCGTTTACTCGTTGTCAGGTAAAGTGTTTATTGTTTGGGGCTTTTGGTGTTGATTCTTCCCCAAGCCATGTTCCCTCAATTCAATCAATGTAAAAAAAAAAAAAAAAAAAGAGAGAGAGAGAGAGAGAGAGAGAGAGAAATGCTCGAATAGTCCCTGTGTTTTGTCTATTTTTCATCTTTAGTCCTTAACTTTATAAAATTACAGCTATAGTCCCCAACTTTTATAATTTCGTTCTCAGATAGTCCCTGGCATGGATGGGGGTTAGTTTTTAGTGTTAAATGGGTGTGAAATGACCAAAATGCCCTTGCTAATAAAAAATAATAATAAATGGAGCCCACCATATTTTTTCCCTAGATATAAAATTTGTTTGCACTCTAAGTTGATGTTTCTACCATGTTTGTTTAGGAAATTGATCAAGAAATTGAGAAGAGACAGATTCCTAATTTGAAGAAGATAGTTAGCTGACAAACAGAAAGAAAACGTCTATGACACAAACTAAGGAATTAGATCGGAAACGATAAAGCTGTCATCGGAGAGTCACTGGAATCGTAACAGATTACCGGAGACAAAAATGAAAATAAATCGGAAAGAGTTGCAGGAATTGTAACAAATCACCCGAGATGAAAACCCAACTAGATCGGAATTGTATCAAATCGGCTCAAATCCGATACCCACGTGCTTTCTTTCTTTTGAATAATAACTAATAAAATAACAATAAATGGGGGTTAGTCTTCACGGCATCAAGTGTCTGGCGATCATCCTGGGGTTTAAGCGGCGACGACAAAACGATTACTTTTGACGGCAGAGCAAAGGTGCGTTTTCTCATCCCCAACGACTGCTCTGTCGCTGACGGTGGAGGAAGGGATTAGTGGGTTTTTGTCGTCGTCTGCCGCTAGGCTTCGGTGTTGTTGATGATCGATTTGAAGATGAAAGGTTGTGGATTTTGGATGATTGAAGTGTGCAAGGGTGTGGGTTTTAGGGTTTGGTAGAATAGAGAAGATGAAGATCTGAGAAGAAAGGTATGTTTGAATTATTAATTAACAAAAGTTATATTTCTTTTAAAGTTTTAATTTGTTTTGTTTTGTTTTGTTTTGTATTAAGGACATTTTGGTCATTTAACACTGTAACGCCCCAAAATCTGAATGTTAATATTTGTCGTGTGTTCCTATATGACACGTCATGAAATAAATAACTAGGCTATTTAACCTAGTTAAGGGTATGGTCAAAAGTATTAAATGATGAAGGTAGTGTCAGTTATGTTTTAAAGGCAAACCCGAGGGGCTAAAGTGGAACAAATGAAAATTTCTTACTAATTAAAAGATCAACACACACACACAAACACACATACGTGTGTGTTCGTGAAGCTTCAGGAGCTCTCAAGAGCTCCAAACCCTAACTCACTTAAATCACCAAATTGAAGGGTGAACCGAAGCTCAAATTCAAGAAGGAACACGGATTAATGATCACCTTAACGAGGGGATCATAAGGTATGTCTTAAATCTAAGATTTGTGATCATGTGTGAAGTGGGTTATGTTCAAATCCGTGAGTTAATATGAAATTGATCATGTACAAGGGTAAGAATCATCGTATAGAACATGGGTTACGTATGGTTTGTGTTAATCTGATGATTAGAGGTGAAACCCGTTAGTTAGGGTGAAGATGATGACTAGAAACACCAACCATGTCCGAGTCTTGTTGAAAGATTGATGTATTATGTAGGTATGATGAATACTTGTTAGATGAATTAGGAGAAATGTGATGGTGATATGTTTGATGTTTATTCGGGTATGATACATGATAATTAGTAGTAGGTTTTGATGGGTTATGTATGAGTTTAGAAGATTTATGCACGAATTAGTTGTACGTTATGCTAAAAAGGTAGTACGCACATCAAGTGTATGATGAAATGTATATAGTGTCGTCCGTATAGTCGATTATGATGTTACGAGTATATGATGATAAGTCGATAGTTAAATATGGTTAATAGTTGACTTTTGAAAGTCAACTAAGTATAAGAAATATGATTTGACTCGTTGTCGTAAAGGCATGATTATAGGAGGTCGTATGGTACATGTTATGTTAATATGCGTTAATTGTGATTACAAGATGAATTACATGAGTTGGAAAGGATATGAATTTGATTATATGTTTTATGCTTATTAGTTGTAACTAAAGAAAGTCAAATGTGAAATACGTGATTGATATGATCGTTAACGTGTACAATTGTGTATGCTAACGAGAATGTGATTTGGTGACATGAAAGTATAGGAATCATGTCAAGTTGGACTCAAGCATGAAAGGCTAACGGGTCAAGAGGAGGCAAGGGATCGGATACGAGCACGGACGCATAAGGTAAGTGATTTCCGTAATCACTTCTTAGTTTGTTTAAGTAATATAGTGTTTTATCTAATTAAACATGATGTTTGAGGATAATTATACGTTGAAGTCCTTCGTCGTAAATGATGGAACTAAAGTTGACTAAAACACCCTTGATGGGTATATCGGACAAACGACCTTTAAATGATGTTAGAAACAAGTCATTTGATCAAGTGAACGCTTAGGACAAGTATGAAAGCGAAAAGTATGATTTTTAGGGCCAAATGCACTAAAATGCACAAATACCCTTAACGGGTCAAAATAAGCATAGGAACGATAATCGGTTAAGATGATACAAGAAACTCGCGATTAGAGCCTTACATGATAGACGACATTGAGATTAAAAGGTCGATAGGAAATTGAGGTCAAATAACAGGTTATTTTGATTAATGTATGAAAGGGGCAAAACCTTGCAAATATGTGACAAGCCGCAAGCTTAAAAATCTCGAATTTTGTTAACTCGGATGACGGATTTTAAGTCCATAGGGTAGAGGATTAAATTACGGACGCGTAGGAAAAAGAATCGGGTTAAACGGACCAAAAACGAGAAAGTTATGCTCGTTTCCGTGAAATCCGGTTGTGCTGGAAATCTGCAGCTCAGCAACAGCAACATTCTGTCTGTTTCAGGGCGTCGCGCCACGCGACGGGGGGTCTGTTTGGCGAAAATTGTTCGTTTGCTCTGTTTTATTTTGGGAACTCGTTTAAACGCGTTTTAAGTTGCATATGACTAATTTAACTTACGTTTTTATGAGTATACGTGTATTCACATATGTAGATAGGCCAGTATGTATGTTTGTATGTATCTATACACGTAGGTAGAAGTGTATGTAAGTATGTATGCGCGAACGTATGTAAGATTATAAGTGTGTGAGCAGGTACACGCGGATATATGAAGGTGTATATGAGTAGGCAAGTATGAGTTGGGTATGTTGCAAATAGGGACGTATGTATGTATAAATGTATAACGACCTGAGTGTGCGTAAGGATGTAGGTATGGGTATATGTAGATACGTATATAATGATGTAGATGTATTTATATGTAGGTATGCATGTAGATTGGTATGCATGTGTGTACATATGTACCTATGTGGATAATATGGATGAAGTTTAGGTATGTATGTAAATCATTCAGTATGATTAATTTTTACGTTGTTATTCGTGTACCGGGAGTTTTAGGTGTAATGCAGGTACAGTATTGAAGACTCACCAGAAGTGAGGTACTCAGAGGGAACAATTAATGTAAAGGAATAATGGAACGGAAATATTCCAATGCTAAGTATCGTTTATATTGATAACATATTAATGACTTGTATGTATTTGGTGAGTGCAGGTTGTTCGAGCCCGATTATTATATTGAAGAGAAGTGATCAAAGATCGAGTCACAAGATAGATTGTACGGGAGTGTTTGTGTACGGAATTGAGTGAAACTAAATTATGTTTTCTTACTGTAAATAAGTTCCATAAATGTATTTATTGTAAGAGAGTTAACCTTAAAAATGAATTTAAGTACGTCAAGATGTTTATAATGAAAGAAAATTTTATGCTACGTATTTCCGCTGCGACTTTTGTCAAATACGTTTTAGGGTGTTAGAAACACCCACTTAACACCAAAAACTAACCCCCATCCATGTCAGGGACTATCCAGGAACGAAATTGCAAAAGTTAGGGACTATAGCTGTAATTTTAGAAAGTTAGGGACTAAAGGTGAAAAATGGATAAACCACAGGGACTATCCGAACATTTTTCTTTAAAAAAAGAGTTAAAAGTGCCAAGCCATGGGGTAATAAAGTATACGTTTAAAAAAATAGGACTAAAGTTTTTTAAACTATAATTTTGAGTGTCTACAACAATCTCTTTAATTAGTAGTCGACATTTAAATATTCAAATTAAAACTCGCATGAAAAGTCGGAGTTTACTAAGTTCTCACAACTCAATGGGGGTTTTCTCTTGATCCAAATATATATGTTGAAGCATTGTGTTAAATATGGACTTTATTCAAATCTGTGCATATCAAACATGTTATAAATTTTGCAACTATATCATACATAAGTAACATAACCATATCCGATTGATGTAAATATAAAAAAAACCCATGTAAAATGCATTTAACCATGTCCGGAATATGAAAAGTTATTTGATACATTTATATTAGTTATACATAATTATTAATTAAAGAGTAAAATGCACGGATAGTCCCTGTGGTTTTGCAAAATAACACCTATAGTCCCCAACTTTTGGAAATTACACTGGTGCTCCCTATGGTTTGACAGTTTGTTTCTCGGATAGTCCCTGGAGTGGATGACGGTTAGTTTTCTCCGTTAAGTGAATGTGAAATGACAAATTTACCCTTCATCTTCTCCACTATATAAAAACAAAACAACCTCATCCCACCCCCACCCACCCCCGCCTTTCTCTGTGTTCCCCCCACCATTAACCACCACCCAAACTCATCAGCTGCTGGGAGATGAATTTCCGGTCGGGAATCATCCTCCGCCATTCCCAAAATTATCTTCTTCAATTTCAAGCAATCAATTTAGTCAAAACCCAAAAAAAAAATAAAAAAAATTGAGACCTTATGTGCAACTCAGCTTAATCAACCAAATAAGCTAATCACGAAACTGAAACGATTAATCTAATACAAAAACTTATCATTATGATCTATTTAACTCGACTAGGTCTATGAAAAACAAGACTTTGAGTCTGTGCAAACAGATTTGCGAACAAAATTAGTCAAATACCAAATAAAAGTCCTTGAGGATTCACAACACAAACACCTTATCTGCAACTTAGCTTACTCAACCAAATCAGCAAATACAATATAAAAAAAAACTTATCACTATGACCTATTTTAGCTAATGGGGTCTATGAAAACGAGATTTTAAATCTGCTTACAAATTTGTAAACAAAATAAGTGAAAACCCAACAAAGTTGTTTGAGGAATTTCAACTAACACATTATCTGCAACTCAGAATCAATGAATCAAGGAAGTGAGAATGTGAAATGGGTGGAATTGGAAAAGGGTTTTAGAGAAAGATATGATCAGATCGGATGAGAGAGAAATAGATTGTTAAATGGATAGGATCGAATTGGATTGGATGGTGAGAGAGAAACCAACAAAACCGCGTCGGATTTGAAGGTGGTTACATGTGGGAGGTGGGAGGTGGTTAATGGTGGGGAAACAGAGAGAAGGGGGGGGGGGGGTGGGTTGGGGTGGAGTTGTTTTGTTTTTATAGAGTGGAGAAGATGAAGGGTAAATTTGTCATTTTACATTCACTTAACGGAGAAAACTAACCGTCATCCACTCCAGGGACTATTCGAGTAACAAACTGTCAAACCACAGGGAGCATCGGTGTAATTTCCAAAAGTTGGGGACTATATGTGTTATTTTGCAAAACCACAGGGACTATCCGTGCATTTTACTCAAGTATTTGAAATTATATGTTTGATCTCTAACTATATTAATTAATATTATACTATATATTTTAGGCAAATTGGAAATAAATAATCCCACCTAACTCAGTTTGGCCGATAATAATCACAAATCAGTTATTGGCCGATAATAACCCGAAATGATCAATTTTTTTTTTGTAAAATAGTCCGCCGTTAAAATAGCTTAACGGAGTTAAGTTTTTTTCCGAATTACAAACCGATGTTTTAGGACTTTTGATCTGAACAAGGATACGAGTCGACTGATGTAAAACTTACCTTGAAATACTGGCCCAACCCACGAAAACGGTGCTTCAATTCGGGTGTTTAAACATCCGATTAACATAAATCAAACCATTTTGAGCACAATTTCGAGGTAAGTTTTACATCAATCGACTCGCGACTCGTATCCTCGTTCTGATCGAAAGCCCTAAAACATTGGTTTGTAATTTGGAGAAAAACTTAACTCCGTTAAGCTATTTTAACGGCGGACTATTTGACAAAAAAATTGACCAGTTTGGATTATTAGCGGCCAATAACTGACTTAGGATTATTATCGGCCAAATTGAGTTAGGTGGGATTATTTATTTCCAATTCGCCTATATTATATTATATTATATTATATTATATTATATTATACATTTATATTAGTTATAGATTATTATTAATTAAATTTGAATTTATACGTTTATCTCTAACTATATTAATAATTAATTAATATTATACTATATTATATTTTGTGTAAAAGATAATTAATATGTAATATTATTATTAAAAGTGAGAAGATACCAGAGAGAACGTGTACAAAAAGATTTTTATTTATTAGTGTAGGAATATATATATATTCAAACATAGTTGGACGTTTGGATCTTTATTTGGGTCATTCTTAAACTATTTTTTTTGTTGGATTTAAAACTTGCTTTTTGGCATGAAATTATCAAGATTGATTTGAAATGTAACAAAGATTGGAATTTCAACTTTTAAACATGTTTGAAGAAACTTGTGGTTTACTTGAATTTTATTTGTTAAACATATATGCAGAAACAACTTGTTTTTTGGCATGATATCGTAAGGGTTGTGTTAAATACACCCCAAAGTCAACATTTTTTTACTTTTTTCCCAAAAGTCAACTTTTCAAGTTCCCATAAACATATATTTGTACTAAAATTCAAGTTCCCATAAACATATTTTTGTACTAAAATTGATTTAAACATATTTTTGTACATAAACATTACGTGTTACATGATTTTTTTTATCAATAACATATGTTATGTTTATGCGAAATGCATGTTTTACAAAAAGAAAAATGAATCTATTATCTATAATAAATGTGTTAAATTTTGCTGATGTGTCAAGCTATAAGAGCTCTAAATTTTGCTTTTTGGCGGGAAAATTTCGGGTCCGCTTTTTTCTTTAGTGAAGCCCCAAATACCCATTTTGTTACCCGGTTATAAAACACGCTTTCGCCACACAAACCCTAATTTCATTTTCTATCAGCTTCCTCTCCCATCGAAACTACTGTAGATCTTCCGATTAAATTCGTGCATCAGTTGAGTAATCCCTCATTGCTAATTTTTCCCTTTTGATTCAAGTTTCTACCATTCGATTCATGGCAGTTTGATGAAGATTAGATACTCAATATCTCTAAAAATGTTAGATTTCATGTAATCGCTCTGATTCAAGGTTAGATACTCAATATTTTCTATTAAACATCGTGATTGTATCATTCCAATCCATAATATGTGTTTTCTTTGTTATCATATTCAATTAGGGTTTATTGCCAATCGATCTGTTTCATACTCCTACCCATAAATGTCTTCTACATCAAGGTTTGATGTGTCACTTAATCATCGTTAATACATGTCACGGCCCTTGGCCCCGGTTTGACCTGGTCCAGAGCCGCGAGACAGGAAATCCGATGGTATCTAATTAAATGACAGCGGAAGTCTTTTTAAACAGGATCGATTAATATTAAAACTGCTCGTTTATATATAATATAGGGATAAATCCCATAATTTACAATAAAGTGATTTCACTGGGAAATCTTTATTTCTCAAAACATGTTTATTTATTTATTTACATTGAGCCACTTTTCTAAGCTTGTAGTGCTCCACGGCACTTTTCCTGTGCTCACAACAGATCACCTGAAACATGTTTGAAAAAGGTTTTGTCAGCAGGGAAATACTGAGTGAATCATTCAGTTTTACTAAAACGACTCGTTTGTTATAATTCACAGTATTAAGAGAGATTACAATGTTTCTGATATCAAACCAACTACCCACAGTATTTGTCACTCGACTCATTTCGGTGACTGTGGTCATATCACCATTGGCTGCCCCAATGAATGACGAATATCACTAATTAGGTTCGCCCACCTAAAGTGACAACAACAGTAGTAATGTGCACAATACCCCACATACCGGCTGTAATTTGGTGATTACATAAACTTAATCACTGTAATTATAACTTTGAAAATAAACATGCTTTTGTAAACAAATTTGATAAAAAGAGAATGACTCACATTGTAGATTTAACGAGCAGAGTATAAGCCTACTGATTAGCCTTGATTAACCTAATTTAAATAACAATGCACGCACAAACAGGTTAGTAACTAATACAGCAGTTACGACAATTCACGAGATTGAACCCTCACAACGGTTTACAAGTGCAATACTTAACAATTCAGCGGATTCACAACGAATGACAGAGTATAGTCCGAGTTCGAACAACACTCAAACATTCAAGTCAAAATCACGATGAATAACAAAGTATAAACTCAATTTGAGCGGCACTTAAACAATCGTTGGATAGTTATAATCGATCGGACGTTGAATCGTAATAGCGATCGAGTTATTACCCTGATTGCGGCAGCACTTCGTGATCAGTGTGTGTTTTGTGGACTGTTTCTGTTATAACTCAGCCTACGTAAAGCGAATTTACGTCGTTTCAAAGACAGAATTCAAGTGCCAATGTCTGCTATTTATAGTCAAAATTTTGCATTGCTTACGGACCGTAAGCCTCACAATGTTACGGTCCGTAAGGGTTGAAAATAGGTTATAGGGTAGCCACGGTTGGGACTAGCTTTGCTGACTTGACAGATTCTAAATTCCGAATTTTGACAGCGAGTAATTTTAGATAATCGTTAACTAGGGTATACCCCCTTGAGTTTTAGGGGCCCTGATCCTGATTCTGATTGTTCTGAAAATTTTAGGGTTTGTTCAGAATCACTTGGGTTTCTCAATTAGGGTTTCCTATTGGCCAAATTAAAATAATAATTAGGACTTTTGATGAGAGTTGTTACATTCTCCCTACCTTAATAAAAATCTCGTCCTCGAGATTTACTGGAATAAATGAGGATACTTTCGCTTCATTTCTGATTCCAGCTCCCAAGTGTATTCAGCCCCTCGCTTTGAATTCCACTTTACTTTAACTAGCACTAGTCGTTTGTGCTTGAGAAACTTTACTTTTCTGTCCTCTATTTGAAGAGGTTTCTCAACAAATTTTAATTTTTCGTTTACTTCTATTTCTTGGAGAGGTACTACCAAAGATTCGTCTGATAGACATTTCTTAAGATTGGATACATGAAATACATCATGTACTCCAGCTAATTCTTCTGGTAATTGTAAACGATAAGCAACTGGTCCTATACGTTGGATTACTGAAAATGGTCCTACGTATCTTGGACTTAGCTTTCCTTTCTTTCCGAATCTAACTATTCCTTTCCAAGGAGAAACTTTTAATAGTACTTTATCTCCGACTTGAAATTCTAACGGCTTGCGGCGATTATCTGCATAGCTCTTCTGATGATATCGAGCTGTTTTCAGTCTTTCCTTGATCTGAGTTATCTTGTCAGTAGTTTCTTGCACAATTTCTGGACCTGATAATTGACTTTCTCCTATTTCTGCCCAACAAACTGGAGTTCTGCACTTACGTCCATATAGTGCTTCAAATGGAGCAGTTTCAATGCTTGAATGATAACTATTGTTATAGGAGAATTCAATTAATGGTAAATGATCATCCCAGTTTCCACCAAAATCTATTACACATGCTCGAAGCATGTCTTCTAGAGTTTGTATCGTCCTTTCACTTTGTCCGTCTGTTTGGGGATGATATGCAGTACTCAGATTTAGTCGAGTTCCCATAGCTTGCTGGAAACTTTTCCAAAAATGAGAAGTGAAACGACTATCTCTATCTGATACAATGGAGAGTGGGACTCCATGTAAAGATACTACTTCGTCTACGTACAACTTGGCTAGCCTTTCCATGCTAAAGGTTTCCTTCATTGGTAGAAAATGAGCTGATTTGGTTAATCGATCCACAATTACCCAAATCGCATCATTACCTTTTCTTGTTTTAGGCAACTTAGTAACAAAATCCATTGTTATAAGTTCCCATTTCCATACAGGCATTTTGATGTGTGTAAAATGCAACATATAAATTACATCAAATGAGGCATAAAACTAACCCTTTTTAAGTACTAATATTGGAAAAATAGTGTTTTTGTCTTCCTTTTGTATTTTCAGGATTAAATGAGCTCAAAAACACAAAAGAAGCAAAAAGACAGCTAAATCCAACATAAATACAAGAAAAGGAACATAAGTGGATTGCCCGACCCCTCAACGGCATCTTCCTAAGCAAAATAGAGAAGGCAGAAGACTGAACACGCCCCGTGCTCAGCCAGCACGGGGCCGTGCCCAAGAAGCAGCAGAAAAGACAAACCTATAGAAGCTTCCATTGCCCACCACGGGCCGTGTCCAGCGAGCACGAGGGCGTGTCGAAAGTACAGCAGGCGCATTAATTGTAATTGCGAATTACAATTAATGAAGAGAGAGATTGTCAGACAGGCACGGGGCCGTGCCCAGCCCTCTGTTCAGCCTATAAATAGGAGTGCTTGGTTTCATTTCAACTCATCCCTTGGCACACCACCCCTCTCACACTTCATCCACCACCCACCACCATCACAACACCATCATCCACCACCATCATCCATTGTCCATCGTAGAGTGTGTGAGTCGTCTCGGGATCCAAGATTGATCGTAAGAGTTCTTGACAATCAAGGCCATGTTTGCCTAAGTCTCTTACATCACTTGGTGAAGACAAAGTGTCTAGTATAATACTTTTTATTTCTAATCTTTTGCACTTTTTATTTGGTTTTGTATTAATGACTTTAATAACTAGTTACTTATGTTGAAGGTGATCTTTCCTTATCGTTTGTCCGTGGTGTCTTGGCATTATTTTACTGTCTATATAAAATAAAGGATTTTCACCATTCATATCTCCACGGTCTATATGGAGGTATGTTGGCTACCTGGTCGGGGGTTAAGGGAACGGTTTGGTAAAGGTCTTGCCATTGTTCAGCGTTTAGAGGTCCTGCAATGGACCTGGGTCAAATTTAGTAGGACCTCCTTCAATACTTCACGGTATTGGATGGCGGGGGTCCAAACTCTTTGATCCCCTCATAAGTTAACTACTATTAATACTATAACCCGGCTATTTAGGACTGTATCCCTGCTGACTCAGACTACTTAGCCGAGGGTAACGTCACTGCCAAAAGCGGGGACTACCATAATACTGCATTAATAACTTAATTCATTATCTTCCAATAATCCACCCTTTTAGGATTGTATCCTTGCTGACTCAAACTACTGGGGTGAGGGTAACGTCACCTTCAAAAGAGGGGCCTACTACAATAACTAAGATAATCTCTTAATTATGTGCAAAAGTGCGGAAATAATCAAAGGTTATACTAGATACGAGTCGGAACCAAGTGATTCATCTTGTCTATCTGTTTTTCTTTTTATTTTTCTTTTTCTTTTTAGCATTTTAGTTAGTTTTTATTTTTCTTAGCTTAAAACATTTTTCTAAAATTTTTATTTTGATTAGACGTTGAGGATAAACCGGTACTAAAAGCTCTTGTGTCCTTGGACGACCTCGGTATCTTACCAACGCTATACTACGCTCACGATGGGTGCACTTGCCCATATGTGTGTTTAGTGTTAGTAAAATATCGTGTTTTATAAATTTAAAACTTGGCTAAAATAAGTGTTAAAGGGGCTTAAAATATACACCTAATATATACGACACTTTCACGCACATCAAGTTTTTGGCGCCGCTGCCGGGGACACAAGGATTTTAAGAAAGCTTAAAATCGACGGCCTAATCAGTTTTTCAAAACCTTTTTAACGCGCGCACATTTTTCTGCATTTTAGTTTAGTTTTGCATTTACAGTAACCTGTACACGGGGCCGTGTTCACTGAACACGGGGCCGTGCTGCAGATTTTTCATAAAACACCCAGTAACAGAAGCTTGAACACGGGCCGTGCTCACTGAACACGCCCCGTGCTCAACGAAATCAGTAAATTTAATTAAAACGCCCAGATACAGATCCTGAACACGGGGCCGTGCTTGTCACACCCCCAAAATCCACCTGCGGAATACCACCGCTTGGAGGCGTGACTGACCAGGATCCAGCCACCAATCATATTGAACAAGCATATAAGTGGTTATAAAAGTTCAACCAATACAATTGGTGTTCAAACAAAACATAGTTCAAGTTGCAAGCGGAAGCATAAGTCTTAAATCAAAACATAAGTTTAATTGTTTCAAAGTTTAACATGGCACACAGTCGTCCATGTCCCACAACGATCCTCCTCCATGCAAGCTCCAGTTAAGAACCTAAGGACCTGCAAAGCATGTAGTAACGAGTCAACAACAAGTTGAGTGAGTTCACGATTGGGTGTTCGTTTTAAGTTGTTTCGAAAACAGTTTCCTTTATCTGGCATCCTGCCGTGGGGGTTACCCCATAGTTAAAAAGTGTGACTTGTTTATTCCCGGTTACTCTGGCAATCCAGCCGTGGGGGCTACCCCGTGTAGTTATCTGGCATTTCGGCCGTGGGGGCTACCCCATGTATACACTAGACTCGTTACCATATCGACTGCTGACTGTAGTCATGTTTATGTGCCCTGAAACTGTCAATGTCTATCATCATTGACGTGCCCCAGATCCATTAGTTCACGCCCGTCCTCTGCGGCACGGTGTGAGGTTTGTCAGACCTAAATAGCGCTATCTAACTAATGACCCGCTCGCCATTGGCCCGGCGATTAAGTCGATACAAAAATGAGGGACTTCATGATAGAGTTTTGGTCTAGTACGAGTTATCTGTCCGTGAGGACGAGGAATTACATTCCTGAACCATTGCTGTCCTACCCAAGGAGGACGAGGAACCCATGTTCCTTAACCCCAATTCCCGACCCCTGGGAATCCCATGCTTTGTAAAGGGTGTGAACTCACCTTGATTTGCTCGGATTGTTAATTTACTTTACCCGTTCCGAGATGGTCAACCAAACCCTACCGTGGTCACCAAAGACAATTAGTTTCTTATCCATTTATGCGAGTTGCACAACATTTTACACAGGTAGCATACACAAGTTATAATATTTGATCACACAACATACAGTGGATTTCTCTTATTTCATGTTTCAAGATAATAGGCCCACATTAAATCACACCCATCTGATTCGTGTACAGGAGCATTTAATCAAATTAAGATGCATGTCACCTACCAAAATATTCAGCCCAGCTTGTATGCATACCCAAGAGGCTCAATACTTTTTTTTTTTTTTACATCCCAAATAATCAACAGGCAGGTTCGGTTAGCATGAAACCCCATATATCCCTTTTAGTTCTCATTGGCAATTTATTATTCTGAAATTCACACCCCAAATCTAATAACAAAATACCTCCAATTATTTAACATAGCTTAGTCGGTTCATCAGGAAAATAATTAAACAACTTCGGCCCAACTCGATTGTGCAACTGGTCTGATGTGTTTCACTTATTATCATGCAAATCCTAATTTCACAATTATTAATTGAATTAATTTTGAATGGCCGACAACTATACATTCTGATTGGACCTCCACCTTGAATCACATGAATTGTGTATTATAAATCACATGACTTCTGATGTGTTTAATTAATGCAGTCTACACTTGTTGACTGTCAAAAGCATTTAAACAAATTTGACCATGTTAAGTGTGCTATACTCATCAACACAAACAACTCAGTCCACTACCCAATCATCGATATACATACTGATTTCATAAAATAATATTCCATGTTTATCCAGGTTACACTTCATGTGATTGGAATTCCAACAATTAAAGCACAATACACAGAATTCTATGCCACTTAGTTCAATATGCATGCACCTAAAGAAATCTAATATATACAAATCAAAGCAATTTCAAAGAGAACAACCATGGCAACCAATAGAAATTAGATTCACACATGGGAATATACTTACCAAACCGAGGAATAAACACTGCTAGGCACACTGAACGAGACACCCAGCCAAAGCCTTGCCGCCGTCGCCAAGAAAGAGGCTCTAGGGTTTTCCAAATGTTCTATTGTATACGATGTTGGAGTTATAACATAAACACATAGTTGGGCCAGTCGAACACCTTTGGGCCAAAGCCCATACCTCAACGAAATCGGTGTTGGGTGGGTGTTTTCGTGTGGGGGGGAAATATTTCGGGTGGGGTGTGTTTGGCAAGGGGTCCGATCCAAGTTTTACTAATTACACAATTCACATTACTTAATACAAAATATATATATAAATATACACACAAAGATTCACATAATACAACATAAAGCCTCATAACCATTCATTAAATCAACATATCGGATTATCGCACAAGGTTCACATACGTTACATTAATCACAAAAATAGGTTAGAAATACGAGTTGTCACATTATCCCCAAGTTGAAAGAAATTTCGTCCCGAAATTTGGTACGTACTCACTGAGGGAGCTAGTTAAGTTGTATGTTTTTCCTGGTTTTCCTGGGGTGTCACATCCACCCCCCGTTGATCCGTAGCTTCGGCCTCAGTAGTGGGTGTACTATTTGCGAACAGTTGGGGATACTTTTGTTTCATCTGATCTTCGCGCTCCCAGGTGAACTCTGGGCCGCGACGTGAGTTCCAACGAACTCGAACGAGAGGTATTCTAGTGCTCTTGAGGACCTTAACATCCCGGTCCGTGATTTCGACTGGTTCCTCGACGAATCGTAACTGCTCGTCGATAGTGAGTTCCTTCAGAGGAACTACGTGAGTCTCATCTGACGGACACTTCTTCAGATTCGACACGTGAAAAACGTTGTGAACTACACCGAGTTCCGCTGGTAAGTTCAGTCTGTAGGCCACCCCGCCTATTTTCTCAATGACTTCGAAAGGTCCAACGTATCGTGGGTTAAGTTTGCCGCGTTTACCAAAACGAACCACACCCTTCCAGGGTGAAACTTTGAGTAGTACCCGCTCCCCAACCTGGAGCTCAAGCGGTTTCCTGCCCATGTCGGCGTAAACTTTCTGACGGTCGCGAGCTGCCGCCATGCGTTTTCGTATTTGAGCAATCTGTTCGGTTGTGTCTACCACGTGTTCTGGACCAGTGATCTGACTATCTCCCACCTCTGCCCAGCAAAGAGGTGACCGGCATTTACGTCCGTACAATGCCTCAAATGGAGCAGCTTTAATGCTGGTGTGGTAGCTGTTATTGTACGAGAATTCCACAAGTGGCAGATGCTTTTCCCAGCGGTTGCCAAAGTCGATTACACATGCACGAAGCATGTCTTCTAAGGTTTGAATAGTGCGCTCGGACTGCCCGTCCGTCTGAGGGTGATACGTCGTGCTCATGTCTAATCGTGAGCCAAAGGATTTGTGCATTGCTTGCCACAGTTCTGAAGTAAAACGTGCATCACGATCCGAGATAATGGAGGTGGGCACCCCGTGCCTCGAGACAACTTCCTTAAGGTATATTTCTGCGAGCGTGGAGAATTTATCCGTCTCCTTGATAGCCAAGAAGTGTGCAGATTTTGTGAGTCGATCCACGATCACCCAAATAGTATCGTTTCCGCGCTGGGATCTAGGCAGGCCAGTGACAAAATCCATGGAAATTTGCTCCCATTTCCATTGAGGTATCTCCGGTTGTTGGAGTAGGCCTGAGGGTTTCTGGTATTCAGACTTGACTCTCGCACAAGTCAGACACTTGCTGACGTAGGTTGCTATGTGGGCCTTCATGCTAGGCCACCAATATGTCGTTTTGATGTCGTGGTACATTTTATCCGATCCAGGATGTACCGAGTAGCGAGACTTGTGTGCTTCGTCCATCACAAGCTCTCGTAAGTTGCCATAGAGTGGGACCCAAACGCGTCCCGTTACGTAGTAAGCACCGTCTTCCTTCTGTTCTAAGCGTTGCCTTGATCCGCGTAGGGCTTCAGCCCTGACGTTTTCTGGTTTTAGTGCTTCTATCTGAGCAGCTCGTATTTGGGAAGGCAGACTAGAATGGATCGTGAGTTGTAAAGCTCGCACGCGCTTAGGCGCAGTGTCCTTCCGACTGAGGGCGTCAGCCACAACATTGGCCTTGCCCGGGTGATATCTGATCGAGCACGCGTAGTCATTCAGTAGCTCGACCCATCGTCGTTGCCGCATATTCAGTTCCTTCTGCTTGAAGATATGCTCGAGGCTCCTGTGGTCGGTGTAGATGGCGCACTTAGTACCGTACAGGTAGTGCCGCCATAACTTAAGTGCAAAAACAACGGCTCCCAGCTCTAGATCGTGTGTAGTGTAGTTCTTCTCGTGAACTTTGAGTTGGCGTGAGGCGTAGGCTATAACTTTATCTCGTTGCATCAATACACAACCAAGACCTTGAATTGATGCGTCGCAGTAGACCACAAAGTCGTCTGTGCCCTCCGGCAAGGAAAGGATAGGTGCGCTGCAAAGTCTATCCTTTAAGTGCTGAAATGCCAACTCCTGTGCGTTTCCCCAGCGATAAACAACGCCCTTCTGCGTTAGTGAGGTGAGAGGCTGTGCAATCTTAGAAAAATCCTTTATGAATCTCCGGTAGTATCCCGCCAAACCCAAGAATTGGCAAATTTCCTTTGGTGTACGAGGTGCAGGCCAATTCTTAATCGAGTCTATCTTGGATGGATCAACGTGAATCCCATCCTTGTTTACCACGTGGCCTAGGAAATGGACTTCTCGAAGCCAGAAGTCGCATTTCGAGAACTTTGCATAAAGCTGTTCTGTTCGAAGGAGTTCCAAAATAAGTCGTAGATGCTGCTCGTGTTCCTCCTGACTCTTCGAATAGATCAGAATGTCGTCGATGAAAAATATGACGAACTTGTCCAGGTAAGGCTTGCACACTCGGTTCATCAAGTCCATGAAAACCGCAGGTGCGTTTGTCATCCCAAAAGGCATGACCAAAAACTCATAGTGTCCGTAACGTGTTCTAAAAGCTGTCTTGGAGACGTCCTCTTCTCGGACTCTCAGCTGGTGATAACCCGATCTCAAATCGATCTTCGAATAGTAGCTCGACCCTTGTAGCTGGTCGAACAAGTCGTCAATACGCGGTAGAGGATAACGATTCTTCACCGTCACCTTGTTGAGTTCCCGGTAGTCGATGCACATTCTGAAGGTACCGTCCTTCTTCTTTACAAATAATACTGGAGCTCCCCAGGGCGATGAGCTTGGACGAATAAAACCCTTATCCAGGAGCTCTTGTAGTTGCATAGAGAGTTCCTTCAACTCTGATGGGGCTAAACGATAAGGTGCACGAGCTATAGGCGCAGCTCCAGGAGCTAGTTCGATCTGAAACTCGACTTGGCGATGAGGCGGAAGACCAGGTAATTCCTCAGGAAATACCTCTGGATAATCGCGTACAACTGGGAAATCTTCTATCTTCTTCTCTTTTTCTGAGGTGTCAGTAATGAGAGCCAAAATGGCAGTGTGGCCCTTTCGCAAGCACTTTTGGGCCTTAAGGAGAGAAATGACGTTCTCAACAGCACTCCTCTTGTCGCCATGAATCATGAGAGGTTCACTACCGGAACCTGGAATACGGACAACCTTCTCGTTGCAAAGAATCTCTGCTCGGTGTTGGGATAACCAATCCATCCCAATGACAACGTCGAAACTACCCAAGACAATAGGAATGAGGTCGATAGAGAAGGTCTGGTCAGCGAGAATAAGTTTACAACCCTTGACTACGTGTTTGGCTTCTAAACTCTTACCATTTGCTAACTCTACGGTGTGCTTGTTGTTCAAGGGTGTTGGAATACGCTTAAGCATTTGACTAGCTTCTAGTGACATGTAGCTAGTATCGGCACCCGAATCAAATAAAACTGAAACATAAAAGTCGTCGAGAAGGAACTTACCCGCCACAACATTGGGGTCATTCCTTGCTTCACCTTGGCCAATCACAAACACCCGCCCCCTGGCGCCATTGTTGTTGTTGTTCCCATTGTTACCATTCCCCTGATTGTTGTTATTGTTGTTGTTGTTGTTGTTGTTCTGGTTCCTGTTCAGTTGGGGACAATCTCTCTTGAAGTGGCCCTCAGCTCCACACTGAAAGCACCCTTTGTTATCACCTTGCTGTTGCTGCTGGCGTTGATTCTGTTGAGCTTGCTGAAGATTCTGATTGGCGGGGTATAAGCTCCTGCAATCCTTTGCAGCGTGACCAGGCTTGTTGCACCGATGACAGTTGCCCCTGGTGCATGGCCCGCTGTGGTGCAGGCTGCAGCGATTGCATTTGGGGTGATTTCCTTTGTACCCACCATGGCTTTGACCACCAGACGATTGCTGATTAGGGCTCTTGTAGTCATCAGTCTTTCTCTGCTGAGACTGGGACTGAACAGAAGTCGAACCCTTACTTGAAGTTCCATCCCATTTCCGTTTGTTGTCACTAGAGGTACCAGATGTAGTTGCAGCACCTATGCGTTTTGGTAACTTGTTCTGCTCCACCGCCTGATCCGTGAGACGGTGAGCCAACTGAACGGCTTGCTGGTAGGTGGCGAGGTTCGCTGAAGTCACATGACTTTGGATTTCTGGCACTAAGCCCTAAAGAAATAGTTCGATGCGCTTGATGGGAGGATCCACCATAGTAGGACACAGAATTGCCAGTTCGTTCGACCTTTTTACATAAGCTTCAATTTCCGACCCCGTCATCTTGAGGTTGAAGAACTCCACTTCCAGTTTGAGGTTGAAGAACTCCACCTCCTTCAATACTTCACGGTATTGGATGGCGGGGGTCCAAACTCTTTGATCCCCTCATAAGTTAACTACTATTAATACTATAACCCGGCTATTTAGGACTGTATCCCTGCTGACTCAGACTACTTAGCCGAGGGTAACGTCACTGCCAAAAGCGGGGACTACCATAATACTGCATTAATAACTTAATTCATTATCTTCCAATAATCCACCCTTTTAGGATTGTATCCTTGCTGACTCAAACTACTGGGGTGAGGGTAACGTCACCTTCAAAAGAGGGGCCTACTACAATAACTAAGATAATCTCTTAATTATGTGCAAAAGTGCGGAAATAATCAAAGGTTATACTAGATACGAGTCGGAACCAAGTGATTCATCTTGTCTATCTGTTTTTCTTTTTATTTTTCTTTTTCTTTTTAGCATTTTAGTTAGTTTTTATTTTTCTTAGCTTAAAACATTTTTCTAAAATTTTTATTTTGATTAGACGTTGAGGATAAACCGGTACTAAAAGCTCTTGTGTCCTTGGACGACCTCGGTATCTTACCAACGCTATACTACGCTCACGATGGGTGCACTTGCCCATATGTGTGTTTAGTGTTAGTAAAATATCGTGTTTTATAAATTTAAAACTTGGCTAAAATAAGTGTTAAAGGGGCTTAAAATATACACCTAATATATACGACACTTTCACGCACATCAAGTTTTTGGCGCCGCTGCCGGGGACACAAGGATTTTAAGAAAGCTTAAAATCGACGGCCTAATCAGTTTTTCAAAACCTTTTTAACGCGCGCACATTTTTCTGCATTTTAGTTTAGTTTTGCATTTACAGTAACCTGTACACGGGGCCGTGTTCACTGAACACGGGGCCGTGCTGCAGATTTTTCATAAAACACCCAGTAACAGAAGCTTGAACACGGGCCGTGCTCACTGAACACGCCCCGTGCTCAACGAAATCAGTAAATTTAATTAAAACGCCCAGATACAGATCCTGAACACGGGGCCGTGCTTGTCACACCCCCAAAATCCACCTGCGGAATACCACCGCTTGGAGGCGTGACTGACCAGGATCCAGCCACCAATCATATTGAACAAGCATATAAGTGGTTATAAAAGTTCAACCAATACAATTGGTGTTCAAACAAAACATAGTTCAAGTTGCAAGCGGAAGCATAAGTCTTAAATCAAAACATAAGTTTAATTGTTTCAAAGTTTAACATGGCACACAGTCGTCCATGTCCCACAACGATCCTCCTCCATGCAAGCTCCAGTTAAGAACCTAAGGACCTGCAAAGCATGTAGTAACGAGTCAACAACAAGTTGAGTGAGTTCACGATTGGGTGTTCGTTTTAAGTTGTTTCGAAAACAGTTTCCTTTATCTGGCATCCTGCCGTGGGGGTTACCCCATAGTTAAAAAGTGTGACTTGTTTATTCCCGGTTACTCTGGCAATCCAGCCGTGGGGGCTACCCCGTGTAGTTATCTGGCATTTCGGCCGTGGGGGCTACCCCATGTATACACTAGACTCGTTACCATATCGACTGCTGACTGTAGTCATGTTTATGTGCCCTGAAACTGTCAATGTCTATCATCATTGACGTGCCCCAGATCCATTAGTTCACGCCCGTCCTCTGCGGCACGGTGTGAGGTTTGTCAGACCTAAATAGCGCTATCTAACTAATGACCCGCTCGCCATTGGCCCGGCGATTAAGTCGATACAAAAATGAGGGACTTCATGATAGAGTTTTGGTCTAGTACGAGTTATCTGTCCGTGAGGACGAGGAATTACATTCCTGAACCATTGCTGTCCTACCCAAGGAGGACGAGGAACCCATGTTCCTTAACCCCAATTCCCGACCCCTGGGAATCCCATGCTTTGTAAAGGGTGTGAACTCACCTTGATTTGCTCGGATTGTTAATTTACTTTACCCGTTCCGAGATGGTCAACCAAACCCTACCGTGGTCACCAAAGACAATTAGTTTCTTATCCATTTATGCGAGTTGCACAACATTTTACACAGGTAGCATACACAAGTTATAATATTTGATCACACAACATACAGTGGATTTCTCTTATTTCATGTTTCAAGATAATAGGCCCACATTAAATCACACCCATCTGATTCGTGTACAGGAGCATTTAATCAAATTAAGATGCATGTCACCTACCAAAATATTCAGCCCAGCTTGTATGCATACCCAAGAGGCTCAATACTTTTTTTTTTTTTACATCCCAAATAATCAACAGGCAGGTTCGGTTAGCATGAAACCCCATATATCCCTTTTAGTTCTCATTGGCAATTTATTATTCTGAAATTCACACCCCAAATCTAATAACAAAATACCTCCAATTATTTAACATAGCTTAGTCGGTTCATCAGGAAAATAATTAAACAACTTCGGCCCAACTCGATTGTGCAACTGGTCTGATGTGTTTCACTTATTATCATGCAAATCCTAATTTCACAATTATTAATTGAATTAATTTTGAATGGCCGACAACTATACATTCTGATTGGACCTCCACCTTGAATCACATGAATTGTGTATTATAAATCACATGACTTCTGATGTGTTTAATTAATGCAGTCTACACTTGTTGACTGTCAAAAGCATTTAAACAAATTTGACCATGTTAAGTGTGCTATACTCACCAACACAAACAACTCAGTCCACTACCCAATCATCGATATACATACTGATTTCATAAAATAATATTCCATGTTTATTCAGGTTACACTTCATGTGATTGGAATTCCAACAATTAAAGCACAATACACAGAATTCTATGCCACTTAGTTCAATATGCATGCACATAAAGAAATCTAATATATACAAATCAAAGCAATTTCAAAGAGAACAACCATGGCAACCAATAGAAATTAGATTCACACATGGGAATATACTTACCAAACCGAGGAATAAACACTGCTAGGCACACTGAACGAGACACCCAGCCAAAGCCTTGCCGCCGTCGCCAAGAAAGAGGCTCTAGGGTTTTCCAAATGTTCTATTGTATACGATGTTGGAGTTATAACATAAACACATAGTTGGGCCAGTCGAACACCTTTGGGCCAAAGCCCATACCTCAACGAAATCGGTGTTGGGTGGGTGTTTTCGTGTGGGGGGGAAATATTTCGGGTGGGGTGTGTTTGGCAAGGGGTCCGATCCAAGTTTTACTAATTACACAATTCACATTACTTAATACAAAATATATATATAAATATACACACAAAGATTCACATAATACAACATAAAGCCTCATAACCATTCATTAAATCAACATATCGGATTATCGCACAAGGTTCACATACGTTACATTAATCACAAAAATAGGTTAAAAATACGAGTTGTCACAGTGCTCACTGAACACGGGGCCGTGTCCAGCCTCTGTTTCCGTTTTTCTTTTTGTTTTCTGATCTCGAGACTCGGTTGTGGTCTGCTGAGTGATTCTTATGGATCAATACTCAGGAGGTTACAACTACACCTATGATGAGGATGATTATAGGGGTAATTATTGCACAAATTGTCGTAATGCACGCTCGATTCAAAATAATCGCTCATATCAACCATCCAATTCATACACCTACTATGAGGAGCCCAGGTACGAGCCATCAACTTCATACACATCCTATGAAGACCAAAGGTATGAACCTCCTCCCTCATACTCATATTTTGATGAACCAAGGTATGAGCCCTCATACTTATACTTTGAGGAACCAAGATATGAGCCACCACCTTCATATGCTTACTATGAGGAACCTTGGCGTGAATAACCCACCTCATATGAGTATTATGGAGAACAAAATTACGAACCTTATCCATCATATGCTTACAATGAAGAACAATGGTGCGAACCATCGACTTCATATGAGTATTATGAGGAACAAAGGGTCGAACAACCGGATTCAAGCTTAGAAAATACCGATTCTTTTTCTATAACCGAAGTGACCGATAGGATATTAGAACACATTAGAGTTATCGATCGATGTATAAAAGAAGCTCGCGCAAGGGAAGAGGAGTCCCGCGCAAGAGAAGAATTAAAAAAGGAAGAGATAACTGAAAATGTAAAAATGGAAGAACAAATAAGTGAAAAACCGACACATGAGTTAAACAACAAAAAAGGTGAGTCCGACAACGTTAAAATTCAAGAAGAGTCTAATTTTGAAGAAATTAATCTCTTGTCACCTTCTTTTGAAAATCATTGTTTAGTACCCACTCATGCTAAGTTTTTAAAAGAGTTAAACACTAACACTAAAATTGACGAAACGGTAAGTGTTAAGTTAACTAATGATCAAACTTCACTAATAAAAGAAGACCCATTTGAACTTAACATTACACCGGTTCCATGTTTCTTTCAAAATTCGTTTATTAGTAATGTCACAATCGATAAAGATCTTTGTGTTAACATAATGCCTAACTACATTTTCGAAAAATTAAGTATTAGTGATTTTTCTCCACTTCAAATACCCATTTTTCTATCCAATCGGAAAGTAATAAAATCAATCGGTATAGTTGAAGATGTCTTGGTTCAAGCAAATCAAATGGTAATCCCAACCGACTTTGTCATCCTCGATGACGCTCCTCTAGTGTTGGGACGACCATTTGTAAAAACTCACGAAGCTTTGAAAAACCGGAGGTTCAACAATCTACCTCTTCAATTAGGGGCATTTAAAAGAAGTGTCGATCTCGAACGATCAATGAAATATCCATTCGGCAATAATGACCCCCTAAT
This sequence comes from Helianthus tuberosus, assembly GCA_030545235.1. NCBI lineage: Eukaryota > Viridiplantae > Streptophyta > Magnoliopsida > Asterales > Asteraceae > Helianthus > Helianthus tuberosus. Next base: position 150,798,905 of record CM060412.1, read on the forward strand.
TGAAGATGAAGATGAACCACCCGATACAAGTGAAGAGATTGACCACTTTGTTGAAGAAGAGGTCGCCATAGAACAAACTTTTAAAGTTCTTGATCGAAATGAGCAACCAAATAAGGAGTCTCCTAAAGACCCACCACTTGAGCTCAAAGAACTTCCAAAAGGTTTGGAATATGCTTTTCTAGACAAAGATGGTAATTTACCTGTAATTATTTCGTCTAAATTAGATAACTTAGAAAAGGAAAAATTAATTAATCTTTTGAAAAAACACAAAAACGCAATAGCTTGGAAACTTGTAGACATAAAAGGAATTAGTCCTTCTATGTGCACACACAAAATTTTGATGAATGATGACTATAAATCGGTCATACAACCACAACGTCGAGTAAATCCAAATGTTCAAGAAGTGGTTAAAAACGAAGTCATCAAGCTACTTGACGCCGGACTTATCTATCCTATCTCCGATAGCCCTTGGGTGAGTCCCGTCCAAGTAGTTCCAAAGAAAGGAGGTATGACGGTAATAACTAACGAGAAAAATGAACTAATACCAACGAGAACCGTCACAGGATGGAGAGTATGTATAGATTATAGACGATTAAATGAAGCAACAAGAAAGGATCATTTTCCTTTACCCTTCATTGATCAAATGTTAGAAAGATTATCCGGTCATAAATTTTATTGTTTCTTGGATGGTTTTTCAGGTTACTTTCAAATCCCGATAGCACCCGAAGACCAAGAAAAGACAACTTTCACATGTCCCTATGGAACTTTTGCTTATCGACGCATGCCTTTTGGTCTATGCAATGCCCCAGCAACATTCCAACGTTGCATGGTAGCCATTTTCCATGACATGATAGAAAAGACAATGGAAGTCTTTATGGACGACTTTTCTATCTTTGGGGATTCATATGACCAATGCCTCGATAACCTTGAACGAATGCTATCCCGATGTGAGGAAACTAACCTCGCCCTTAATTGGGAAAAATGCCATTTCATGGTAACGGAGGGAATAGTACTCGGTCACAAAATCTCAAGCGAAGGAATGGAGGTGGATCGAGCCAAAATAGATACCATTTCTAGATTACCACCTCCATCCTCCGTACGAGCTATCAGAAGTTTCCTAGGGCATGCCGGATTTTATAGACGATTTATCAAAGACTTTTTGAAAATCTCAAGGCCTCTAACGAAATTACTTGAAAAAGATGCTCCATTCATCTTTGACAAGGATTGCAATCAAGCATTTCTAACCCTAAAGGAAATGTTAGTCAATGCACCTATCATGATAGCGCCTGATTGGAAATTTCCTTTCGAAATCATGTGTGATGCTAGTGACTTTGCAGTTGGAGCTGTCTTGGGACAGAGAAAAGAAAAGCATTTCCACCCAATTTATTATGCTAGTAAAACACTTAATGATGCACAAGAAAATTACACAACAACTGAAAAAGAGTTACTAGTTGTGGTATTTGCTTTTGATAAATTTCGTTCTTATCTTGTTCTTTCTAAAACTATAGTCTATACAGACCATGCAGCCATTCGATATCTCTTCAAGAAGCAAGACGCAAAACCACGTTTGATTAGGTGGATTCTACTCCTCCAAGAATTCGACATTGAAATCAAGGACAAAAGAGGAGCAGAAAATACCGCAGCAGATCATCTTTCACGCTTAGAAGACCCAGCTTTAGAGGCAACCAGGGACGAGCAAATCAACGAAAAATTTCCAACTGAGTCCCTAGAAATGGTGGAATACAAGGAAGAACCATGGTACGCCGACTATGCTAACTACCTAGCTAGCGGTATAGTCGCAAAAGGATGGCCACATCATCAAAGAAAAAAATTCTTTGCCAATGTGAAACACTACTTTTGGGAAGATCCATATCTTTTCAAAATGTGTGCCGACCAACTCGTCCGACGATGCGTACATGGTAGTGAAGCACGAAGAATTCTCCGCCATTGTCATGAAGGTCCATACGGAGGACATCATGGTGCTGCTAGTACCGCACGAAAGGTATTTGATTCAGGATTTTATTGGACAACCATTTACAAAGACGCCCAAAGTCTTGTAAAAACATGTGATGCTTGCCAAAGAACAGGTAATATTTCTTCCAAAAACGAAATGCCACAAAATGGCATTCTTGTTTGTGAGATTTTTGATGTGTGGGGACTCGACTTTATGGGACCCTTCCCACCATCGAAAGGAAACAAATATATACTTGTGGCAGTAGATTACTTGTCTAAATGGGCCGAGGCCGAGGCACTTCCAACAAATGATGGAAGAGTCGTGGTAAGATTTCTGAAAAAATTATTCTCTCGTTTTGGCACACCTAAAGCTTTAATAAGTGATAGAGGTACCCATTTTTGCAACCATCAACTTGAAAATTTTTTAACAAGATATGGGGTCTATCACCGGGTTTCAACAGCATATCACCCTCAAACAAACGGACAAGCCGAAGTGACTAATAGAGGTTTAAAACGAATACTCGAAAAAACCGTAGGGTTAAATAAAAAGGAATGGGCTGATAAATTAGATGATGCTTTATGGGCTTTTCGAACTGCTTATAAAACAACAATAGGTACAACCCCGTATAAGCTAGTCTATGGAAAAAGTTGTCATTTGCCAGTAGAAATTGCACACAAAGCCTACTGGGCAATCAAAAATGTAAACTTGGATTTAGAATTTGCTGGTAAAAATCGATTTTGTCAATTAAATGAATTAGACGAGCTTAGGAATTATGCATACTCAAACTCTGAAATTTATAAGGAAAGAATGAAAAATTTGCATGACAAACATATTAAACCTAATGAATTTCGGGTAGGGGATCTAGTTCTTTTGTTTAATTCATGACTTCGATTATTTCCTGGTAAATTAAAGTCTAGGTGGTCAGGACCTTTTTCCATCACCCATATTTTTCCACACGGTGCAGTAGAAATTAAATCTCGAAATGGGCCACCATTTAAGGTCAATGGCAACGGCTGAAACTCTATCAAGGATTCATTGAGGATGAGGAAGAAGAGATCTCGCTTCAAACAGTGGAAGAATAAAAAGATCATGCCTGGTAAGTTACGAACGATTGAGACGACAAAATAAAGCGGTAAGTTTTCTAAAAAAGGGGCACTCACACGAGCACTAAAAAAAAAAAAAAAAAAACTTGCTCGACACGAGGCCGTGTCCGCTGGACACGGGGCCGTGTTTGCGCTGCAGACGGGATAAAACCCCTTTTTCAAAACAGTTTCTTCATTCCACACGCCCCGTTTCCCCACAAAAGCTCTGGTTCCAGGCGATTTTTCGCAAAATTTCGACGTCTCCTATCGATCTAACAACGTCAAGGTATGATTCTATCACTCTTAGTAGTTAGATTAGTTACTTGCATGTAGTTAAAACACCAAAAATTTGGGGAAAAATCTAGGGTTCTTGAAGTTCATCCGGATCGAACCTCAAATTTTTGTTTAGATCTGTTTGCATTTAGTTAGATTAGTGTTAGGGGAAGTAAATACACTTGTATTGTTCACAGATTCACCCGATTTCTTACAAAAACCCCAAACCCTTGTTCTTAAACCGAAAAAGATAAAATTGATGGGGTAAACGGGATATTTTGGGAAAAACGGCACTCAGGGTTTCATTTTCGGGGGAAACCGCACCTATTGGACCAAAAATTTTCAAGTTTTCGAAACCGGGTCGAAAAATGGGATTTTTTTGAGTAACAGACCTCTGGACACGGAGCCGTGTCCGCTGAACACGGGGTCGTGTCCAGGCGGCTGTTTGCAGTTTTGTCCGAAAATATTTCTGTTTCGTGCTAACTTATGGTGTATTCTTGCAAATGGCCAGAAAGTTCACAAGATTCAACGCCAATGAGCTAGATGCAAGAGCTCGATACGAGCTTCTTCAAACAAGGCCGGAAGAGTACCAGAGGCAAGCTTGCACAGAACTACTAACCATGGTGAATCAAATTGACCGTTTCAACAACATTGTCACGGGACCACTCAGAGTCGCACTAACAACCCGACTCCGTTCCGTCCATGAATGCACCTTGGAATTCTACAGCACCTTTGCATTCACTTCAAGGTGCGACCCGTTCGATAATGACGGGGTGTCATTCCGGTGTGGCGGAACAAGGTATTCGATCTCTATGGCACAATTTGGGTCGATTATCGGGTTGTATGCGGAAGAGGATGCGGGAAACGAAGAAAATACTGGGGGAATGAGAGAAATAGGTGACAACGAACGCCAAGCCATGTGGGCTCAGATTGGAGAAGGATTTTACAATCCGAGCAGCACTAAGAGTACAAAGCTGAGGGATCCGCTCTACAGATACATCCATAGGCTCCTCGGCTATTCTCTTAGCCAAAGGCATGAAAGTAGTGGCGTCGTTGGGTTAAGAGATTTGCTTGTCCTCCACTGCATCCACAACCGCAGGCCGCTCGATGTTCCATTCCTCATGCTCCGAAACATGTATCACAACCGCCTTGCTAGTGCACCGACTCCTATTTTCTTTGGGGGATGGGTGTACCATCTATTCAAGCACTTCGCTCACATACCTAGGGCATTTGAGAGGAGCCCGTGGTCAGGCACGGTGGATATTAACATATGCCGCTCAATGAACCTGATTTATGAGGCAGAAGACGGGACAGTAACCTTTCAAAGGATGCAAGGTCATGCATGGAACCCGCAAGAAGCGCTTGTCCTCCCAGCTCCGCAACATCATCACTACCAATACCAACCCCACGGTGATCCGGGCCAATCATCCTCCTCGGGAGGTGGTTTTCCTAACTTTCAAAGTTTGCATGATTTGTTGCAGGAAAACCTTATGTGTACTCGGAACACCTATAACATGGTGAGCAACACCTACCACCGGGTCAGAGCTATTGAAAGAAATCTATCCGAGATCCAAGACGATGTCGGATACATACGAGACCACATTGCACGCCATGGAGGGGATGATGACGATGATGATGATGGCGATGCTATGGAGTAGGCAAGAGGAGCAGAAGAAGAAGCGGTTGATTGATGACTCCACAGGTTTAAGTCCCTTTATCTATCGAACAATTGGTGGCCTGCGTGCCAAGTGTTAAACAATTTACTTTTCCTAACTATTTTCTGCATTTTCTTTTTCTTTTCGTTTACTCTATGCTTGGAACAATTAACTATGGTAATGTAGGATGTTTGTGTTACTTGGTGTGGTAGTAAGTGATGAAACAGGTACAAACCGAGGCTTGGAATGCTAAGCCTCAGCACTTATAGGACCAGGATGGAAAAGACGGGGGTAGAAACCTGTTTTTCAGGCTTACAGACTGTCCACACGGGGACGTGTCCAGCCAACACGCCCCCGTGCTCACCTCCCAGACCTGCTGTTTGGATACTGACCTGCAGATTTTTGTCAGACACGGGGGTATCGATTCTTAATTGTAACTTTATTTAGTTCTTTATAATCGATACACATTCTCATCGATCCATCTTTCTTTTTCACAAACAACACTGGTGCTCCCCAAGGGGATGAACTAGGTTGTATAAATCCTTTGCTTAATAATTCATCTAACTGCTTTTTCAATTCTAGCATTTCGGTGGGTGCTAATCGATAAGGTGCCTTAGCTATTGGTGTAGTACCCGGAATTAGATGAATTCTAAACTCTACTTCTCTATCAGGTGGTAACCCAGGTAATTCTTCTGGAAAGATGTCTGGGTATTCTGAAACTACAGAAATTTCCTTAAGTTCTTTATCTTTAGTGCTAATGATTACTGAAATCATATACATTATTCCTTGCTTTCGTTCATAATTAGCAACTTTCATTACTGATATGAACTTCATAGGCTTACGTGGTTTATCACCTGTAATCCTAATTACTTCTCCGGTAGGTGCCTGAATTTCTATGGAATTCTTATCACAGAGAATTCGAGCATGGTTGGCTATTAACCAATCCATTCCTAACACAACATCGAATTCGGCTAATTTCATAGGTAACAGGTTTGCAGAAAACTTATGGCCTAATAGTTCTATCTTTCCTTCTTGCAAAACCTTATTTATGTTAACAGAATTCCCGTCTGCCGTTTCGACTGTAAAAATTTGCCTAAGGGTGGTTAAAGGTAAGTTAAGAGCTTGGCAAAATGAAGTATTGATAAAACTTTGGTTTGCACCAGAGTCAAATAACACTTTTGCATAAACGTCGTGGACCAAGAACGTACCAGCTATGACGTCAGGGATTAGTTCAGCTTCTTGAGTGGTTAGCTGGAATGCTCGGGCATTCTTCTTTGTTGTTCCATCGGTTGGTTTGCCTTTATTGTCTGCGGTTTTAATCAATTTAGGACATTCTGTTTTGTAATGTCCTGTTTCTCCACATTTATAGCAGACTATGGTTTTCTTTTTGCAATTTTCTTCACGATGTCCTGCCATTTTACAGAAGTTGCAGATTACATTGCATTTTCCAAAATGATTCTTTTTGCAATTTCTGCAAAAAGGCGGTTGTGCAGATTGTCTCCTTCCTCTTTTCTTGAACCTATTATTATCATTACCCATACGAAATCCTTGGGTAATCTTTTGAGCCAATTCCTTCTTTCTATCTTCTTCTCTTGTGCGCACTAGTTCATCAGTTAGGGTATTAGCTAGTTCCACAGCATCGTCAATAGTGCGAGGTCTCGCAGCTTTAACGATGTTACGGATTTCACTAATTAGTCCCCAAATGTAACGGGAAATGAGTACTGGTTCTGGCGAAGCCAGTGTTGGTACCACTCTAGCATATTCAAAGAATGTCGAAGTATAACCGCGACACTCTACGCCTACCATACGATGGTTTAGGAACTTATTTGCCATTTGTTCCTTTTCATATTCAGGACAGAATTTTCTTTCTACAAGACTTTTAAATTCTTCCCAGTTCATGGCATAAGCCCTATTTCTTCCTTTAGCCTGTAGCACCGTGTTCCACCATTCGAGCGCCCCTTCTTTGAAAAGGTTTGATGCGTACATGACCTGATCTTCTTCGGAACACTTACTTATTGCAATTACTGCTTCGGTTTTCTCTAACCAACGCAGTACTGCAGTTGCTCCTTCGTTGCCTGCAAATTCAGCAGGTTTACAAGCAAGAAATTCTTTGAAAGTGCAACCAGGTGTTGCGGCTTTCATTTTCTTAGGAGGTGGAGCCTGTCGTAGATTATTATTGTCATGATTGCCGCCTCCATTTACACTATGACTAAAATTGTCTTCCTGAGTACGTTTACTAGGAATGATTTGTTGTGGTTCAACAGGTTTCTGAGCAGCAGCCATGATTGCTGGAATAGCATTAGCTATCCCTTGAGTGATGGTGTTTTCAATATCTTGTCTAGTCATATACTGGTTTTCCTGATTTTGTTCAGATTGATTCCCTTCATTAACTGGTTCATTACTAGCGTTTTCCATCTGATAATTATTATAATTATAACTATTAGTATCAAATGATTGTAAATAAAACAATTACACAGAAGCACATAAAATCTTACAACACAGATATATGTATCCAAAATTGTCGATGTTTCGACTTCTATTTTGCTTTATATATTATATAGGCATCCATACACACTGTTTATCTTACAATGTTTTATTTCCCATTTTACAGAGTTATATTTAACTATTATTATTATTATACAGACATTTTTTTTCCAACCCCACTATTCTTTTGGTCAACTGGCAGTTTAATAGCGACGCTCTCTTTCGTCGTATTTCCAGGAAATTTGTTCCCCCCATTTCCCGGATCCTATTCCCTGTACCTATCAGCTCTTCACCGAACTGACGGAGTTCGGCTAAGTTTTCGTTGCTCATTGGAGGATTGGGGATAGGTTCTGGATCAAACCGTGGAAGGAAAGAATAAGGACTGTTGATGATATTTTCGAATTGCCAGTCATTTGTCCACCATTCTTCCATTTGGCCTAAAGGTCGAGTGTGGATTAGTGGGTCTGGAATAGCTGGTTCCAGATTTACAGGAAGTTGGGTTTCTATGTAAGGATATAGATTATTATGGATAGGGCTAATGACATCACAATTTGCTAGTAGACGGTCTATTTCGTCTTGAAATGTGATTTCTTCAGATTGTCTAGAACTCTCTCCAATTTCTATTCCTTTTTGTTTAAAATCTTTCCGGATTTCTATCTCTGCTGGATTAGAATTTTCTCTGATTTCGATTCCTTTTCCTTTGTCTATAGGGTTTTCTATTTTGGGGAGTTTCCTAGTAGCTGGCTTTCTCCTGCGCACTTTCCTCCATCCTACATATCTTCTTTTCTTTTTAAGTTTTGCTTTATCCAGCGGTGGAGCTTGGAATTCCAGAGGTTCCTCTATGTCAGGAATATAACCAGTAAAGTCGTGGGAGACTTCAATTGGTACTGGGTAGAGGTTGAGATTCTGAAATGCTTCCGATATCTCACTCATGCTGGATAGCATATATGCAAAATGCACAAAAATGCTAAGTTAAAACTTTGGAACAAAGTTTTACAAATAAACATTAAAGTTTTATTGCATACGGATTTGTACAAAAGACTACAGGAAAGAGAACACACTATACTTTATTTATTTACTGGAGATTAATTTTCTACTAGACCAGGCTGATTGATATTTTTAGAGGTTTGCATTCTCTGCTACGGTAGCTAGCATATAAAGGTTTGCCCATTTTTCATCTAACGTGTCTTCCCAAGGTGGCCTATTGCCTAATTCCTGGATTTCTGAATTAAACCTTACTTTCTTGACTTGGGGTTTCTTTATTTTCTCCTGTCCCTTTCTAAGAATCAAATTTCTTTTATCTTGGGTAAGAGGATTTTCATAATTTGCTTTACGGACAAAAATCCCTTCTTCCAGATCTGCTGGGTGTTTGGAGGAAGAGGTTCCTTTTTCTGTGGTTGCAGTATCTAATTTGTGGTAGATACCAGAAAGCTTGTTTTTACCCATACTGTAACTCAACAATTAATCAGTTAATAAAACATGTTTTCACAGAATGGCAATTAAATTTCCTAAGTATCTCTCAATTTTAATAGGCTAAAATCAATAGTAAGCTTAAATCAGTGGCTCTAATACCACCTTTTCCTGTCACGGCCCTTGGCCCCGGTTTGACCTGGTCCAGAGCCGCGAGACAGGAAATCCGATGGTATCTAATTAAATGACAGCGGAAGTCTTTTTAAACATGATCGATTAATATTAAAACTGCTCGTTTATATATAATATAGGGATAAATCCCATAATTTACAATAAAGTGATTTCACTGGGAAATCTTTATTTCTCAAAACATGTTTCTTTATTTATTTATATTGAGCCACTTTTCTAAGCTTGTAGTGCTCCACGGCACTTTTCCTGTGCTCACAACAGATCACCTGAAACATGTTTGAAAAAGGTTTTGTCAGCAGGGAAATACTGAGTGAATCATTCAGTTTTACTAAAACGACTCGTTTGTTATAATTCACAATATTAAGAGAGATTACAATGTTTCTGATATCAAACCAACTACCCACAGTATTTGTCACTCGACTCATTTCGGTGACTGTGGTCATATCACCATTGGCTGCCCCAATGAATGACGAATATCACTAATTAGGTTCGCCCACCTAAAGTGACAACAACAGTAGTAATGTGCACAATACCCCACATACCGGCTGTAATTTGGTGATTACATAAACTTAATCACTGTAATTATAACTTTGAAAATAAACATGCTTTTGTAAACAAATTTGATAAAAAGAGAATGACTCACATTGTAGATTTAACGAGCAGAGTATAAGCCTACTGATTAGCCTTGATTAACCTAATTTAAATAACAATGCACACACAAACAGGTTAGTAACTAATACAGCAGTTACGACAATTCACGAGATTAAACCCTCACAACGGTTTACAAGTGCAATACTTAACAATTCAGCGGATTCACAACGAATGACAGAGTATAGTCCGAGTTCGAACAGCACTCAAACATTCAAGTCGAAATCACGATGAATAACAAAGTATAAACTCAATTTGAGCGGCACTTAAACAATCGTTGGATAGTTATAATCGATTGGACGTTGAATCGTAATAGCGATCGAGTTATTACCCTGATTGCGGCAGCACTTCGTGATCAGTGTGTGTTTTGTGGACTGTTTCTGTTATAGCTCAGCCTACGTAAAGCGAATTTACGTCATTTCAAAGACAGAATTCAAGTGCCAATGTCTGCTATTTATAGTCAAAATTTTGCATTGCTTACGGACCGTAAGCCTCACAATGTTACGGTCCGTAAGGGTTGAAAATAGGTTATAGGGTAGCCACGGTTGGGACTAGCTTTGCTGACTTGACAGATTCTAAATTCCGAATTTTGACAGCGAGTAATTTTAGATAATCGTTAACTAGGATATACCCCCCTTGAGTTTTAGGGGCCCTGATCCTGATTCTGATTGTTCTGAAAATTTTAGGGTTTGTTCAGAATCACTTGGGTTTCTCAATTAGGGTTTCCTATTGGCCAAATTAAAATAATAATTAGGACTTTTGATGAGAGTTGTTACAATACATCAGGTACGACATGTATTTGTTGATTACTTGACATTTATTCTAATATTTGATGACCTAGGTTTTGATTCAAAGTTTCAAACAATGGTGTTTAACCCCAACCTCTCTGACGGATGTTGTGGTTGTTCGTTGCCGTTGCTGGTGAATCACAATTGCTGCTGATATGTTTGTTGTGTATTGTAGATGAAGGGAAACATGCGGCTAGGGTTACAACAACAATTACTCTGGCAGAAGCCTTTTAACCATCACCACTCTTGATGTGTTTCTGCAAACAACCGTGATGTTTTCTCATGGTCGTCTCTGTTTGATCTTACCAAAGGTGCACCACAATTTTGCCCTAAGTTTTTCCTGATTGCAAGTTATATTTATGTATTGAATTATATTAATTAGACGATTGTTGCAATTTTTGGAATAAAATAAGAGATTTTGCGAATGTTTGTACTTTGTAGGCGATTCTAAATTCGTGGACTTGATCTTGATAAAGGAATTGTATATCTCGAGACCACTCCATCCTCTGCGTTTTATTAAGGTAAAAGTTGTGGGACACAAGATATGCCTAGAAAGACACCAAATTTAGGGAATCTTACTCATTTAAGGAATACATTTGTTTTTTTGTCAATCTATTTGTATTGTGGGAAAAGGGTCTGAAGTGGGTATGCTTGATTTATGTTTAAACCTCATAAAGTTGCATCTGAGATTTCCTACTGTTATTGATATTGTGACGGATATATGATTATCATTTTTTCATTGACTTTTGTTACAAACTTGGAAATTTTGTTATCTGATTCTTGATTATTTCAGAAAGTTTAAGGAGTTTTAACAATTAATCCCAAACACCACCAATAATTGTGTGTTTTTTTAAGTTGAAATGTGCGTTTTTATAGTAAAAGAATTGATTTTTATGAATGTACTGGCTTTTTAAAAAAAAGTCAATTCTTGGTTTTCTGATAATCCATTCATCTCAACCAGGTTTTACAAAGACACGCTTCGGATTCGACGAATAGTTTAAGGTTAGCTTCGATTCTTTCCTAGGTTTTAGTATGTTTGTTCATGTTTCATTGATTTTTACGATGATATTTGTACTGTAGATCTGGTACAGGTGGTCTCCTGAAATACTCAAAATCATCTCAGGAAACACTTCAACATCTTAGGTACATATATTGCTCTATAACTATTTGGCATATGTTACTACTTGGTTGTAATAGGTCACAATTTTCTTTGCAGGAAAGTGAGGTTAAATGGAGATGGTTAGGTTTGGGGCTTGGACGAGTTCTGATGATAATTATACAAAAAAGTATGGTAATTTATTTGGTTTATTTTATAATTTTGTATTTATCTTTTATATAATTAGTTGATATATGATTATTGAAGTTCAAAGATTCAAAGGTTTTTGGTTAAATTGGTGAGATTTATGGTCTTTTTACCGTTCGTTTGAAGGTTATATAAGGGGTTTGACAAAAGGCATACATATGTATATATCCTATATAGGTGGTGGTATCAATCTATGAAGTAAAGGATGTCGGCTCCAACCGTGTATTCTCCACCAGCTCCTCCTCCCCTACAAAAGGTATACATATGTATATATCCTATAGATGTATGATAAGATATTTTAAAATGATTTGTTATTTTATATACGTTTTATATCAAATAGGCTTTTTATGTAACGGGTAGTCAGGAAGGCATCTTTTGGTTTCAAAAGTCCTGGTAAGTTGTTGATCCGTTTTGTCCAATTAAATTAGGGCTCTTAAGAATGTATATCCTTCATATTTCAATTTCATTTATTGTTAACAGCTGTGTTTTTCAAGCAAATTACAACCTACACACACCACTGTAGTATACTCATATAATATTGAACTGGGTAGAAGATGTTAATTGAGCGTGAACTTTTTTTTTAACAAGTTGAAGTGTTAGTAAGTTGTTTATAAACTGATCTTTGTGGCATACATTTTCACTTTTAGTGGGTGAAGTCATTATCATCATTTAATTTGTTTCATATTTATGCAGGTGGGAAAAGAGCAAAAGGAAGGGGAGGTGGCAATCGAGGTGTGCGTGGGGTGGATTTTGGTTTGGGGATAGGATAAAATTCAGAACCCAAAGCTGCTTCATCAACTGGTCGTAGTTCAGCTGTTAATTCACTTAAATTAGGAGTTACGGCTCAGTTCAAAAGCAGCTTTGTTGCTGCTTCATCGAATTCTCAAAATCAGGGTTTAATCAACAGTAGCAAGAAAATGTTTTTGCCTGATTTTGTTTCTGGTGGTTCCATAGGTGGAGATGTACGACCTTCCACTACCACCATTTCTCCAAGTTTGACTCCCATGCCAGCTGGCAATACCGCTAATCAGAACACAGGTTATGGAAGCCAAGGGAGTTCCTAGAGGTGATTTTCGTAATTTGAACTTCCTTTTCATTTAGTTAATATTGTTGGGTTATATTAGATGTTACCATAGTTATTGATAGCGAATAGCGGTAAGTAGCGACAAGCTACCTATACGCTACGTAGCGATAGCGAGCGCTTTTTGATGTTTAGTGATAACGTATTAGATTTTTTTTATAAAAAAATTAGGGTTTTGTTGATGCAATTAGTGAAGATTACAGCTGTTTGGTCAATTAAAATGCCAAAAAATTTGGTTATTAATTACTTTTAGGAAAAAAGACCTTAATTGTCGCTATTTTACCCTAAACATCAGATAGCGATGATCTAGCGCTACGCTACTCGCTACAGCGCTTGCTATCATCGCTATTAACAACTATGGATGTCACAAGTGGGTGGGTTGGGTAATGGGTTAAACGTGCCGGGTCATGCGGACTTCTTTAGTCATATTTCATTTTTTTTAATAATTAGTCGCATCAAAATAGACATTTTGTGACTTTTAACTCATATGAGAAATAGCAGAAGCATGCTATTTGTAAGTGAACCGAGTTGAAAATGCTACATTGAGGCTTGGTTGTCTCATTAACCACTTATGCTTTGTGCAGGTCAAAAGACCGGCCTAGAGAAAGGAGGCGGCCTTCTGGTTGGGACCGCTGAACCGCAAGTGGACTGATAAGCTTGTATGTTATGTGACTTAACACATTTTATTGTTTATCTACAACCTTTTGGTGTCAATGTAATAAATGGGTCCATTTCTACTCAAATTGTACAACATGCCACTGTTACAACGTATGGGGGTGACAAAAAAGAAAGCATGCAGTGCTGTCATTTTCATCACATTGTAGTGCTTATCGAAGGCCTAGAACGAACTGGTTTTTAACCAAATCAAACGTCTCTACCGCAATCAAATCACTTGGTTACCAATGGGTCAGATCCAGAGCATTGGATGTCGAGTGAGCTGTATGGCGTGTGTAGGTTAATTTTTGGAAGACTTTGTCTTGGTGTCAATGTAATAAATGGGTATGTATGTCATAACTGGTGGTGGTTCTTTAGGAAATATGCCAACCAGATGGTATATAATATGTTTATTGATCTTTCAAAAAGAAAAAAAGATATAGGAAGAGTCAATGAAAGTCAACCGGTTGATTTCTGGGTGTTGTATATAATGTCGGTTGGGGTTGATACTAAGGAACGGTAGAGTTCTGTATGGTATTCCTTTGACAATATTTCATTTGTGCCCTTGCAGGTATGCTGATGTTTTTGCAGCTTACTTTATGCTTTTGGCTTGCTTGGTTGGGATAATCTATTATATATAATAAGTTAATAACCGAAAGAATTTAGGTCGATTACAGGGATATTTCCTAACCAGAACAGTTTACAGGGAATAGCAACCTCTGCCACTTATGGGTGAGTGTTTTACAAGTTTTATTATGCGATTTTATATGTAAATTGATAGAACAACCTTCATTTAGAAATTAGAATGCATCACTTTTTCTATCTATGTGTTTTTATGCGGTTTTACTATGTATTGCTTTTGGTTTCATTTTTTTCTAACTTTGATGATATAAGTGCCTCAAATTGGTTCATGTTCCAGTTCAAGTTTTTTCTTTTGACATTTCAGATTTGAAAGTCCAACCTCTTTTGACGGGGCCTCGGAAGTAACTGGATGTGGGAATGGATTCGGAACCCCGAATCGGATGCGGAGCTTCATCAGGTGGCGGGCCTCAATTCTTTGCTGGAAAATGTGGTTGTGACAATCAATAAAGATAGATGGATTTGGAATGGGGCGGAAAAGGAAGACTTTACGGTTGCGGCTTTAAGATACAAAATTCCAAAACAGAAGATTGTAACTGTGGATTCACGGGAACAATTGGGTCCCGCCTAAATTAAACATTTTCGGCTGGAGGGCATGATTTAATAAGATTCAGTCCAAAGTGGGTTTAGCTCATCGTGGCATCTTAATGGGAGATGTTAATTGTTCCAGATGTGGTTTTAGAGAAGAATCCCCTCCACATATTATTTGGGACTGTCTTCACTTCGCGAAATCGGTGTGGTTACAGGTTTGTTTATATTAATCTTAGAGGGATAGTAATACTACTGGACATGAATTATTTAGTTAAATCTGTTGGTTTTAACTCTACAAGTTCTCTATTAAATCACTCTTTTATGTTATGCATATGCTTGGTTTTACATTCATGGTTGTTTTATGCTTGAATCGGCCATCACAAACTGATACCTTCCACCGCCCATCCTCTCTCTCCAGCGGCCATTCTCTCTCTGCAACGGTGATGTTGGAGAGACGGACTATAACTCAATCTATATGCGATGGTAAGTCTGCTCAACTGGGTCGCATATACTCACCGAGTCTTCTTCGAATCAACAAGGTGGTAAGTCTCTTTCAGACAAAGATATTTATTCTCAGTCTCTTTGTTGTGATCCTTGGAACATGAAGGTATAATATTGTTTTTATCTTATTAAAAAAAGAAACTTCACGTTATTGTTAAGTCCACGTTTAGAGAATTCGAACAGGACTGCGCAGTTTACGGCTTGTGGATAATGTGTTCAGACTTGAATGGAATAGATGGGTGTCATTAAAGGTTATTTTTTAGTTTTGAGGATGGCAAGGAACTGGGTACCTAGAAAATCAGAATTGGCTAGGTAAAACGTGCAGCTCCAAACACTCAGATGCTGTTTATAAGACGACGGGGACGAGACAATTGGCCATCTATTCGTTTCCTGTCCATTCGCTCAAAATATTTTGCACATTATGATTTCGTGGTGTAAAGGTACTTCACTTTTTGTATTTTCCGCCAAGGATTTAGTGCAACTTCACTGGTGCATTAACGGGTCAAATAAATGGAATAAAGCCATATATTCGATGGTTCAAACGGCTGTTTGGTGCATTTGGAGGTGTGGAAACAAGTTTATATTCCAGCAGGAACAGTTATGGAAGACATTAAAGCTTTTGGCTTCTTGTGGCTCAAAAATTGCTTGAAAGCAAGGCACCTTGCCTGGGAGAAGTGGCGCCTCACTTTGTTTTTTTTCTTTGCTTGATGTACTGCTACTATAATTTTCCAAGTTAATAGTTTGGTTAGCTTTGGGTTTGGTTTGGTTTTATAATATAATGTTTTGCCGGCCATTAAAAAAATACAAATCATGATTTCCATCATACACACACCCGTATGTATACCTACAACAAAATTACCACATAATGTATTTTTCCTTTATAAATCGTAATTTCAAATCAATTAATTAATACAATGACATTTTAAAGGTATAAATGAAAAACCAAATATATAACTGATCAATTTCTTTGTATTATTTTATTTATGTATTAATAATTAATCTAAATAACTTTTTTGAGCCCGGGAAGCAATCCCGGGTGATAACAATTCCAAACATGTATAATTCCTAAGTTGTATACACAACCGATATTTGTCTTTTTTTTGATGTTTCTGTACACGGCTTATAAAGAAAACTTTGTTACTATTTTATGTAATGTCATTTTATTTGCATTACTTTTAAGAATCGACTTCGCCATAAGATGTGAGATCAGTATCTAGCAAACAGTATGGTGATTTACATAGAAAAAGAGATTGTTGAGAACTTTGATTCGGAGTCGATAATTGAAGAATTCAAAAATCTTAAAGGAAGACGAGCAGAACTATAATTGTTCATCCAGGAGGAACTGGCCACCGGGTACCCACGTTCCTCTTCTTTTTAATGTTTTGGTGTCTTTGTTCAATTGTTTGTTAAACAATGTTTACATTTTAATTTTAATGTTTGAGAACGTATTTAATTTGATATTAATGTTTGAATTTGAGCCAAGCTCGGCTCGCTAGCGGTTGATTTTGGTATGTTTAGCTTGCATATTTTATCTATGTTTATATTTTTTTTATTGAAATAACATTTTTGCAATTCTTTTTGATGATAAAGATGTCACGTTGATGGGTGTAGAGGTTGCGGGCTTTGGGATAGATGTGGGAAACATGCAGCTATCTTGACAAAAAGTGAAATTGGTGTGTTATGTGATGCCAAGGTCTATTTGTTACAAGATGATGATGGACAAATAATTGAACCTCATTGTATTAGTGCAGTATATATATTGTCTTCAACTTTTATATATGTGGTCTACAGTCATGTTTTCGGTTTATTATTTCGTTTGAATTATATTTCTTTTGGTAGATGTTCGATTCAATGAATTGTTTGTTGTTATACAATAATCTTGGTGTATTAATGTGTTATGATCTCATAATCAAATTAGAAGTTGATGTTAATCACTCTGTTAGTGTTTTGAATATCGAGTAGTGTTTGTTAGATTTAAGTTTGATGCAAATCTGTAATAATTAGATGTGCTTGTAGGATGATGGGTGTTGACTTTTTAAGTCAAAGTGAGTTGATTCACAATTAAAATAGATAGGGTGTTGACTTTTATTCAAAGTAGTTTGGTTGGTAATTGAATTTGATAGCTGCCAATGACCCACAAACCAATTGGTTTGTGGAGAGGTGGGAAGGTGACGCCGGTTCGAAACGTGGGGCATGCAAAACTCGGGGGGGGGGGGGTTAGGTCGCTGGCCGTGGTCCTAGCCAGGTGAGTTGTTTGCCGTCCAAAAAAAAATTGAAGTTGATAGCCAGCACTTAAATTGAAGTAGTGTTGGTGTCAAGTTATCGGTGTCAATTGAAATGATCTCACATGAAAATGAAAGTGTTGGTTTTGGCTAAATGGGTTAATTCACCAACGTGTTCGAGCTTATGTTTTTAGAAGTTAAAAATGTTAATCTATAAACACGCAATAACGCCTTTACAACCCACTTAGCCTGCCGACCCGTTTGACCCTTTGCCTGGTATCTTATTAATTTACATTTCTTTTATAACAAAAGAAGTAATGTAAATTAATAAGATACCAGACAAAGGGTCAAACAGGTCCGAAGGCTAAGTGGGTTGTAAAGGCGTTATTGCGTGTTTATAGAGATTGATGAAGACTATCTTTTATATATAGGATTATCAGTGAATGTCCTCACAAATTTAAAAAAAAAAATTTAATTCGTTATACTTAAAAAATTATACATAATTAATAACTAATAAAATAAAGCAACCCGTGGGTACCACGGGGAATAACCTAGTTTTATAGATATTAGTATTGAAAGGTTAGTTAAGTAACTTATTTGGTTAATTGAAATGGTTCTACAGTTTCGAAACAAAAGTCTTAATAGTGTTTTTTTTTTCTTTTTTTTTCTATGTTTCGTGATATAAGTAAAATTAATAATTTCATCTTTATTAAAATAAAAGACTATTTCATAAACTGTTTTGTTATGAGAATTAAACAAATGAATTGGATGTTTGTAATTTATAATACACCATTAAAATAAAAGACTATTTCATAAACTATTTTGTTATGAGAATTAAACAAATGAATTGGATGTTTGTAATTTATAATACACCAATTTTATAAACTTGAGACTTAAAATATCATTGTATGAATTCTATAAATATGACCAACTATCAAAAAAAAAAAAAAAAAAAAAAAAACTAATGGGATTTGATTTTAACTTTATAATGAACTTTTTCACTTTCATCTTTCGTGTTTATAATAAAGTGTCTTGATTATTTATTTATTAATATTGATATTAATATTAATACTAATACTAATACTAATAATAGTATAACAAAATATAAAAAAGTAACAAAAGTATTATAAAATAAAATAACATACAAACATAATTATTATTTTTGACTTTAGAATAAAATATAATTATTATTTTTAACTTTATAATCTATATATCTAATAAAGCAAAATCATTGGGGGACACATGTCACCCTATGGTTGATGCCAAATCAGCAGACACGTGGCATAGCTCTTAGGGCTCGATTGAATTGGCTTCTCAGATACGCTTCTTCCATACTCTCTGTCTCTCATTCTCACATAATCGTTCATCATTACTCGAAAACCCTAAATCGCCGATTCGCCTTCTTTCTCGCTCTGAATCCATCCTGTGTGACGAGGTTTCTCTCACTGAAATCTTCCTCAGCACTTTTCATTCTCATCTAACCCTAAAATTATCATCCTCTGAGTTTCTCTCACTGAAAGATCATCGGCGACGGACTTCAATCCAAGCTTTCCATCATCAATCAACGTATATCAAGACTCTAAATCGACGGTAGTTTCTATTTTTTGGCTGGATTGTTTTATTTTGTGGTTCGATTGGTGTGATTTCCATAAGGGTTCAATGTTTTTTTTTGTTCTTTCAATCGACAGTGATAGCATTAAGTTTAGTTGATGATCAATTAATGTATTCGATTTAGTATTCTCTGATTTACCTTTGTTTTGTACTGATTTTGGATATATATTCGGCTTCATCCGATTTTGGTTAATGGTTGAATGTTGTTTAGGGTTTATAAATCCACGGTCAGATTATGAACATGATTTTTTTCTATTCCGATTTTGGTTAATGATTCAATTTTATTTAGGGTTTATAATCCTAGGTGATAGTGCAGGGTTTCTTTTATGTTTCCTTTTTGTTTGTAATGTGCATCGTATTCTTATATTCAATGTTCAATCCGGGTTACTACTTTCGTTTGTTAAGTTATTGCTTCCGATTCGTATTTTCGATTATTTGATATTTTGGTATTGTTCTTTAACCCTGTACTTTTTGTTGAACAATTCTGGGAAGAAAAAGAAACTGATATGTTTGAAATTTGATTTTATTTGTATTTTTCCTCATATCGTCAATTTTATTCTTTTGTTTTGCGAGGGAAGGAGAGCACTACTGGTTTGCATTTCTTTTGTTCTCCTTGAGAAGATTAAGCCAGAAAGATGATGCAGAAGGTGCCGCTAATGCCAACGTTAATGGCTTTAACTATTGTCAAATACTCAGAGTGGCGAAACTGAAGTATGTTGTTATTTAGACGTGGGTCGCTTTTTTCGTCAATTTTGTCACTTGCTGATCCAGTTATAATTTTTTTTTGTTTCAGTTATGTGGATTTCTTCAAGGAGGTACCTCAATTTGTAGTCAAGACTGGTCCAATTTTAAGCAATCTTTACGGTTCTGAATGGGAAACCAGACTTCAGGTACACATGTTGCTGATAATTAAGATTAAGTAACTCAAGGAATTTGCAAGTGGCATATATGTTTATTTGGCTTCATTGTTCTTGCACTTTTTTTAAGTTTTCTGATATTTTTATTTGTTCAATCAGGCGAAAGAGTTGCAGGCCAATTTTGTGCATGTCAGCCTTTTAAGCAACTGGGTACCTTTATTCTTTTGTTGTATGTCTTTATTGGTTAATGCAAATATGCAGTTTGTAATATTACGTTATTTTTTACTGTATTTGTGTGTATGAAGGCTATGTTGACTCTGATTACTGTTTGTAACTATTGAAGTTGCTTTGTAGATTATACCACAAAAGAAATTACAAAATTGTCATTGTTTTTTGTTTTCTATATATGCAACTGTAATAAATTTTCTAGCTTTTATGGCACATGTGAACCCATTGCTGTTTAGTTTGCTAATTTTGTAAACTGGTATTCCACATAAACAGTTAATTCTTTCTCTTTACTGAAACTTTATCAAATCTGTAGTGAATTTTATTTGACGATTTCTAAAATTGTTTATTATTTTTTAGTAGGTACTATAAACAGGCATTCCAGACACTTTTTCTAGCGAGCCATGATAATACTGATGGTCAGTCAGTTGTTGCTAACTCACAAGATTACATATCCAGTTGTCATCGTTTTGGATGGCTACTATTTTTGGCTCTTCGAGTCCATACATTCAGTCGGTTCAAAGACTTGGTCACTTGCACTAATGGACTCATCTCTATTCTGGTAAACAATTCTGTCGAAAAAACCATTGTTTTATTAGTTTAATTTTTAACCGCGGAATCTGGTTTTTAACCAGTTTGAGTTGAAACTATCTCGGGTCATAAACCGATTACGCAGTAAAATATTTAAACCCTATACAAATGGATTTGGGTGGGGTTGAGACCGGTTTTTCAAATCGGTCCGTAGTATATAAATTGGAAAACAAGGATATGCAAACATATATCATCATATAATCTATCTCTAATAAAAGAAACCTTGGGGGACACATGTCACCCCTTGGTTTAAGCCAACTCAGCTGCCACTTGGCATAGCTCATAGGCCAGGATTGGAGAGGCGTATAATGTACGTTAAGTTTTAATTACTCTCTCTCTTTCAATCACTCAATCATCGTTCATACAATTTGGGTGATGGCTTTGTGAAAACGAAGGGGTGAAATAGGAGGGACGGTCATCTCTATTTTGGTGTCTATACAAATTAACTCATCAGAATGGTGATGACTTTGTGAAAACAATGGCAGCAAAGCAAATGAAAGAGATACAGAGGAAATTGACGTTCTTAACTTACCCTAGGGCCAATGCTCCATCTCAATCTCTCCTATTTGCCGGCATGGAGCGTTATTGACTTCTCGAGTGGCTGTTTTTCAAGTAATTTTGTGTTAATTTAATTCAAGTTTATGCGTATTTGTTGTGATTGTTGTTTAATTGCAGGTTGTTGGGTGATAAGTCCCCATTCTCTCAGCAGAATGTGCAAGGAGATGGTGTGGATCAGGACGAGGAGACGTCTCGGATACAATGTATGTGATTTACTGTTTTTGGATTTTGCCATACCACCTAGCCTATTTGGAGAACGGACCGTTTGATGACCCATTTTCATGCACCCATTATGTTTGATTATTGCCGCAAAATCCATTTGGTCACACTGGGGGTCTGTTCATGGGTGCAAGTCCTTTCGGATCGAGCTTATTTGGTCCAAACGAAAACCCCTTTTTGGATACATGTCAAGCAAAGGTAATCAAGATCTACAGCTTTTGATATTTTGATAATTGGGTTCTTAATACAATAATGGAACCTATAACAGCTATTGTTCAAGCTAAATTGTCCATTTCAGGTTGCGTCAAGGGGATATTCATTCGTAATTAGCTTCTCAAAAGCACTAGCCCTTCATGAGGTCTGGCATTCACTTCAATGTCTATTTTTCGTGATATTTGGTAATAGACTAATAATAGCGTTGGTTTATAATAGAGAAGTTTGTAATCTCTTTAACCTGACCACCTAATTTTCTTATATTATTTATGATTAATTTTTGGTCTATCATCTATGGCTTCTACAACAGAGTATCTTACCCTTTTGTTTATGGGAAGTTTAGATTATCACTTCTTGCTTGAGTCTAGCCAATGCAACAACTGCTCATTATAGTAATGGACTTGTAGGACCTGATATTGAAAGAGAGTATTATTGTGTATATGGGGAATTAAATTATATTCTTTATGTTGAGCTAAGGTTAAGACTAAATAGGTTACAAAACACCATTTGTAAATACAAATGAATTCTTTTATAAATCCATATTTTTTGTTAAATATTAACTATTGAAGGCATTGATGAAATTGGCAGTTCACGAGGCTTGCATATTGACTTGGTTATGGATCTACTATAGAAAGAACGCATGTCAACAGGTAGGCAACTAAGCCCTTAATTTCTTTAAATTTTATTTTAATTTCTTAAGAAATATTTTATTTTTCTTGTCCAATGCTTCACTTGGCATGCTTCCTTGGCCTAAACCAGCAATCTGGCCTTCGGTTCTACAGACAATTTTAGCTTGCATGATGGAAGCCTGGTTTTTAAATCCTTCCTGGAAACACCCCTAAACTCGGTCTCATAAATCATTGATACTTTAAAATATGAGTGTTTGATGTTTTAAATTCTTTTGCCATAGTCCATATAGTTGATCTATATACTCATGCAACATACAATTCTTCATGGGTACCCAAATTAAAGTATATGGGCTTACTTGTGGAAAAGAAATCACCACTTTTCAAATAATTCACGTATATTTTCAAAGATAATGTTATTATTAAATTGATGAGTATGTATATGTGAAATATTTTATGGATGTTAAAAGTTATAATGCACTAAAGCTTTAATTCTTATAGTTGAAAACATCATTATCAAAATACATGGCGAGAATGTAGTTTGCGCATACAATGAGGTCGATGTGAGTCATTTATTGGCATGTGGTTTTTGTATCATTGATACATCTCAACTGTGCACACAACAAAGATTACTTGGCATGTAGCTTTTAAGGAAAGTATTTGAACCAACTAGCAAAGTGGGCGGGTCGGGCTGGTGCGGGTCACCGATTAAAGCTACTTTGGGTCAGAATGGGTTCGGGCCAATATGGGTTAGGATTAAAAGTTTAGTTCGGGCTAAGACTGGTTCATGTCAAAATGAGTTCGATTCATTTAAAAATTTAATAATTAAGTTCGGTTCAATATGGGTTTGGAGCAAAATTAGTTAGGGCAAACATGTAGTTTAAAAGAAAACTTTGAATTTTTGGAACCTCCGGGAAAAAAGTTAAGACCGGAAAATAGACGGGTTGGGTAATGGCAAAACGAGTAGTTTTTAGATACAAGTTGAAAAAGGTTAGGCAAGTCAGTTGACTCGCCAACATTTTCTTCCAATGTATGATTTTGTACAAAGTATTATATTTCAAAGTAAATAATATGGTTTTGGATGAAGCCGCGCATCGCACGGTTATTAACCTAGTAAAATAATATAATAAAATAGTTAATCATTACTAAATCATTACTAACTTTGACTTTTAGGTATATTAATGGGTGCTACTAAATACACCCCCTTTTTTACTAATTATACCCCCTATCATATTTTATTGTTTTTTTTGTCTTTTTGTTGTCTTTTTCTTATTATATTTTATTGTCCTTTTGTGTTTTTGTTATTACTATTATTTACAATTAGTAATAGTAATGTATTATTATTAGTTATTTTTATATGTTTTTGAACAACAAACATTATTATATTTAAAAGATAATTTAATTTGTTTTCTAGTGCATTACATATCAAATTTATATTTCGTAAGATAATTTAATTTGTTTTCTAGTGCCTTTCATATCAAACTGAATTCAAAAGATGCATCATTATGTTCTTTTTTATTTCCCTATTTGTTACCTGAGATTCTTATATTGTTCTATCACTATTTTTATTTCATCATATTATTACCTCTCGTTTTTTAATCTAGAAAGCCATTCAAAGAGTTGCATCATAAATTTACTTGTTAAAAGAGTGATCTACTTATGCTTCATCATATCATTCAGAAAAGCTAAAGAGATGTCTGGGTTTTCAACGAATCAGGTATAGTTTTTAATTTCCATGTTTCAAGTTTCAACTTAGTTATATAATCTAGTTAGGTTAAGGGTCTTGTTTTAGTTTAAATGAGTTTGTTTGGAAAATAACTATATTGTATAGTTTAAATGAGTTCGTTTGGCATACCAAATTTCATTTCATTATAATCCATACGGAAATTCTTTGATTTATAACCGTTAAAATATACGGATGATAACTAGTTGTCACTTGTCATTATCAACTACTTATTAGCTCATAACAATAATGTAACATCCCCAAAACCTACTAAACTTATGAAGGTTTTATTTTTATTTTGTAACTACTCAAGCTTATTCACCTAATATTTTGTAACTAATATGAGTTCACTTTTAGGTGTTCAAGTCTCGTGAAGAGTTGATGGAATGGGTTAGAAACACCGGATGTAGCCTTGGTTACGCTATTGTGACTAAAAGATCGAAAACGAAAAATGGCTACGTGTCTAAAGTTGTACTTATGTGTGATCGTGGTGGTGTGTATAAATCAGTTAAAGAGTCAAGTAAAGCAACCGGCACTAGAAAGATTAACTGCCCGTTTGAAATGGTAGGGAAATATTCAAAAGAGAATGGTTATTGGACGTTAAAAGTCAAACCTGGTGAACATAATCATCCACCCAGAGAATATATGGAGGGAAACCCAATCTTCAAACGATTGACACCTAATGAACACCAACTGGTCGCAGAGTTGATGGGGAAGCATGTGTTGCCAAATGATATTTTAGGTTTTATGAAGGAGCGTGATGAAAATAATGTCTCTACGATTAAAAACATATATAACGCACGTGATAAAATTCGAGCAAAGGAGCATAAAGGGAAATCTCTGATGGAGATGCTAATGTCTCTTTTACAAGATAAAGGGTATACTTTTGAAATTTCTACCAATAGAGTTTCAAACAAGTTGGAAGATTTATTCTTCATTCGTAAAATATCATACAAGTACTTTGTCACACCCCCAAAATACCACATTCAAAACATCTGTTTAAAACAAAATACGTTCAGTGGAAGCATTTGAAATAGTTATACGTATTCGGGAACAAATTGCTCGTAAAATATAGCATAACATTTTATAGGTTAACAACGTCACGGCCCATGACATCCACAGCTCCTCCGATTGCAAGCTCCGTTTCCTAAAATCATCTAACGACCTGCAAGCATGCAGAAAAAGTGTATCAGCATAAAACTGGCGAGTTCACAGTTTGGTTTACCAAAAATCATGTTACGTGTTTAGTTGCTAAATGTTTAGTTCAGTTCAAAGCAGTTCAAAAACAATTCCAGAAATAATGTTGATAATAACTCGATACCGTACAAGATGGCTTCAGTTTGTTTGCCCGTCCCCAATGCCCCTATCAAAGCATTGGTCATGATTTAAGGTAATTAGTTCACGCCCGTGCTCCCCGGTACGGTGTGAGGGTGCCAAACCTAATTACGCTATCAACTAATAACCCCATTGCCTCCCTGGCAACCATTTTGGTAGAAGATGGGACTTAAGGTGATAGGAGTGAGTGTATTATCCAACATTCCGGTTTAACATTCCAGTCAAACCCATTACCCAATATTCCTCCCCGGAATATTTACCAGTTATCCCTCCCTGGGACGCATGCTTGAAAAAAGAGCAGTGAACTCACCTTTGTTTGCTCGGTTTGATAATGTACTTCTAGTGTTCGTTAAATATTTGGTCCGTTACATGCGACCTAAGGTACAATGGGTGTGAGTATACATATGCAAAGTTATGCAGTACCCTAATGTCCAAACAATCCCAGTGTTTAATATGGTTCAGACTAGCAGTTTATCATACAGTAATTCAACCCACCCATAATTCGCATTACATACCACATTTCAATCAACTAATATATATGCATGTATACATGGATAACTTATAACATCATATACTTTATGTCCTTTCTGATAGTTCACCAAGGATTAGAACCATGCATATACTATTATTATTTCACCATATATTATATAATATGTATCCTTCATTTTTAAACATACTACACATACCTACACAAAATGAACGGTTCAGTAATAAGGGGTTCGGCCCACATGTATTTACAATTGAATTCAAATACAACAAACATATGTATGTATATCAGATCTTAGTCAAATCACCTCATCAGTTCTCTTGTTTTATATTCTGTCAACATAACCTCAACTCCAATTCAATTCCTTGTTTGTTTAATATTTAGACCTTTGTAAAATAATTATATTCAGACTTAATTATTTCAATATGTACGCACATATTAGATGGCATGTGAAGTCTGACATTTGATTAATTCCAAACGTGGACAATAAACATTCAATCAACACATTTGGACAATTATTATTAACATACTCGGACTTCACAAAAAAAAAAAAAAAGAATAAAGCAAGTTCAGACGGTTTATGATCAACAAGTGCGGACCTCTTTACAAACAAGTTCTGATCACTATCAGTACTACCCAAATTCGGACCTTTATAGAACAATTAAGTTCTGATGTCTAACTCCCAATTATATGCGGACTCCCATGTTTTCTTATATTCAGGCACTTTAATTCATATAAGTACTGACCTTATGCTGACCTTATACATAATCATTGCACAATCATTCGTCTAAGCAATTACGTATCCATTAGCATAATCAAGCACACACAATCAATTGTTTGGATCATTTAGGGTTTGTATGAATCAAACGAACAAGATTAATAATGTACATGTAATCATAAACGCTTACCTCTTGATTAACTCTAGATCGATGATTGATGGGTGCGCACTTGTGAAGCCAAGGATGATTGAAGGAAGATTGAAGATGATTAGGGATGATTAGGAAACAGTGAAATGTCGTATATTGAGTTTATGAGGAAGTTCTAGGGTTTTGAGTAGTTATTAAAATTTAACAATACACAAAACACCCCCTAATAATATAACTTTTACACAAAAGCCACATAATACCATATAATTTACAATTAAAGCATACAGCTCACGTATTTGTCATGCAGCACATAAGTTTCGTATAAACTATCCGTTTATAATTATTATTCACGTTAGTTGCCGATGTTCGAGAGTTATCATGTATGTGTTCCGGTAATTCCCCGAATTAACAACGTAGACTCATTTAACTAACACTCGTTAAATGCAGTGCTGTAAATGTATGATCAAATTAACTGTGGTTAGGTTAAGGTAGTAACATGAAGTTGCGGGTTGTCACATCATCCCCAACTTGAAAGAAATTTTGTCCCGAAATTTGATAAGCAATCTCAGAGAAATGAAACGGTAAGTCAAGATGACTGAGGGTGTGATGAGCAGTGATCATGTCTAGACGTGAGCCATAGGACTTATGTGCTGCCTGTCACAAATCAGGTATAAACGTAGATCACGATCAGAGGTGATAGAGGTTGGCACCTCGTGCCTAGAAACCGCCTTTCACAGAGAAATTCTCGCAACCTGCGACTCGTCAGCTTCCTTGATTGCAAGAAAGTGTGCTGGTTACATGAGACAGTCAACGATCACCCAGGTGATGTCGTTTCCATTTCGAGTTTTAGGTAGACCAGTGGTACAAAATCCATGGCAGTCTGTTCCCATTTCCATATGGGCGTTTCTGGTTGCTGACACAAACCAGGAGGTTTCTGTTTCTCCACCTTGGCTCTCGCATAAGTCAAACATCGTTCACATGCGTCGCTATGTTGGCCTTCATGCCCAGTCATTAGTACAAGATCTGTAGATCCTAATATCGAGACTTGTGTGCTTCGCCCAATACAAGTTCCCTAAGGTTGCCGTCTAGTGGGACCCATATTCGCTCAGTGGAGTAGCGAATACCGTCTGATTTAGCAAAAGTTGCTCCCTATGCCTCGCATGGATTCCGCTTGACAATTTTTCTTCCTCCAGTGCTTCGGGTTGGGCAGAACGAATCCGATCAGGTAGGTTAGAGTTGACGGTGAGCTGCAAAGCTTGTACACATTTAGGTTTCACAGTCGCAATCATTCAAAAGTTCCATCCAGCGACGCCGTCACATGTTTAGCTCTTTCTGTCACATCCAGCGAGGCGTGTGACGTACCAGGATCTAGCCACCAATCACATTGAACCATAACATAGTATCAAATAAAGTTTCCATTTATTTCATAAAGTAAATCCAAACACAATCTCAAACAAATATGTTCAGCGGAAGCATAATGTTAACAGTTATTTCAAGTGTTTCAAAACAAGTGTGCAATAATCGTTAAACTTGTATCCAAGAGACACGACCCATGACCACTCCAGCACTACCAGATAGCAAGTTCCAATCCAAGAACCTAAGGACCTGCAAGCATGCAGAAAAGTGTATCAGACAAGGCTGGTGAGTTCACAGTTTGTTTTAACCGTTTAATACCAATTAATGACTTATGATATGTTATGCTGATAATAACTCTATACCACAGACGACCCTTTTTGCCCTTCTCCAATGCTCTATAAAACATTGGTCATGATTTAAAGTTATTAGTTCACGCCCGTCCTATCCAGGTACGTCGTGAGGATGCCAAACCTAATAGCGCTATCAACTAATAATCCCGTTGCCCTACAAGCAACTAACCCGGTAGTACGATGGGACTTAGGTGATAGAGGTGAGTGTATTATCCAACATCAACGTTTACTGAAAACCGTTGCATATTCCCTGCAAGAATATGCGTTTGTGAAATCCGCCTCACATCCCCTGCAAGGATGTGGGTATTTGAAAACTGCCTCATATCCCCTACAAGGATATGGGTTTACGAAAATCCGTTAACAAGTTTTATCAGTTTGATTGTCCCCACCGGACGCATGCTTGTTTTAAGAGAAGTGAACTCACCTTGGTTTGCTCGGTATGACTAGTTACGTGTTCATACGTAATCAATCAAAGCCTATAGGATTTATGTACTCGTGATCAGTTTGCATTCACATTGTTCACGTATAGTCATATTGTGCACTCATAACAAGAATCTTCACATAACACATAACAGATAGCAATCATTCAAAATCATGCGAGTCACAAATTTTATAAATTGCTACAACTGTTCTGTTTGGGATACCTTCTCGGCGAAGAATATACTTCGTCAAAAGCGTTCGCGATGAAATACTGACTTGTTCGTCAAGGACTTGTCGACGAAGAACCCATTCTTCGTCGACATGGGTGTTTCGTCGACATGGGTGTTTCGTCGACATACTTAACAGTTCTGATTTCCTTTTCCTCAATAACCAATTATCCGTGATTTTTGGCAAACACGTTTACCATTTCCCAAAACAGATTAAACAAATTAAACATTATGATTTTAACAGTTATTGCTCATGCTCAAACGGTTTCGTCATCAATATGGCCAAATCGCATAAATCATTAACCCTAATCATGGCACTAAGAACCATAATCAATCAGATCACCATCATCAACAATTCATTAGTTTGCCAGAATTCATAACTGTCCTTAACCATATTCATATCAAACTATGATTCATAACATTCAGATCAGTCACATTATAAACAATCATGTGAAGATGATTATACCAACTACGTAACAAACAACTTAAATCGAGTCATCACATACTAACCGGATGCGAGATGAGACCGAAAAGAACTTCGAGAGGGATGATGATTGCCGTCGGGTGCAAGGGAGAGGAAAATAGTGTCTAGGGTTTCGCTGAATATGATCTTACGTAATGATATGTGAATATGGGATAAATATAACTGATTCGTACTTGGGCCTCACCTGGCCACAAGCCCACACGGTGAATGAAGGCCTCGACGAAGAACCATTCTTTGTCGTGATGTTAATGATGAAAGTCCAGTACTTCGTCGAGTACGGATGATGACGCAAGTCCAATGTTTCGTCGAGTAAGGATTGTGACGAAAGTCCTATTCTTCGTCAATTATGAGGATGCATGTGTTAAGTTTATAAACATTAAACAGTTCATAAGTTTTCATCAATTAACCAAACAATATAACAATTCATTAATCATATAACAAAGGTGCACATATTACAACGCAACAAATTATGAAAACACAGTTGTGGAACAAGTAACGTGTCGAGGGAAGACCTTGAAAGCTCGGGTTGTCACACTTTCGAATCAAAGGTACGCGGGAGGCCCTTGTGATCGGTCTAGTTAGTGCATTTGGTACCGTCCAAGTAATGCCTCCAAACTTAAATCCAAAGACCATGGCTTCCATCTCAGGTTGTGAGTCGTGCAATTCTTCTTGTGAATCCACCACGTAAGCCATCACTTTCTCGCGTTGCATCGGCGCGTAACTGAGACTTTGATTTCGAACCATCACGGTACACCACTAGATCACCTGTACCCTCGGGTAAGGACAATACTTAGTGCATAGTAGAGTTGGGTTTCAAGGCTTGAAAAGACGTCCTCCTGTTTTGTCTTCCACGAATACACAGCACCCTGCGGTGTTAGAGTGATAAAAGCTGTGCGATCTTCAAAAATCCCTTGATGAATCCGTGGTAGTATCTAGCGAGACCAAGAAATTGCTGCATCTTCGGAGGATTCTTCGGTGCCGACCAATTTCTATTAGAATGGATCTTAGCGGGATCCACATGTATTCCCAAGTCGTTGACTATGTGACCAAGAAAGTGTACCTCTCAAATCCTCAAGGCACACTTAGAAAGACTTCGCGTGGAGTTGCTCTTCCCTTAGGAGCTCCAAAATAAGATACATGTGCCGCTCATGGTGTTCCTATCTCCTGGAGGTGGTTCAAAATGCCATCAATAAACACGGTGGACGAATTCGGTGAGGTTACACATACTATTCATGTGATCCATATGACTGTTGGTGCGTTTGGGTAACTTGAAGACATGAACAGAAAATCGTAATGGCCATACTGCATCTGTAATGCTGTGTTGGGAACGTCCTCTCCTGGGTCTTCCATCAGGTGACAGTCTGATCTTAAGTCGATTTCTGAATAGAAGCTTAGTCCTTACAACTGGTTAAACAGGTCGTCGATTGCGTGGTAGAGGGTGACGGTTTTCCAACTGTCACCTTGCTGAGTTTACGGTAATCTTTACACGTACGAAAAGACTCGTCCTTCTTTTCACAAATAGAGCTCGGGCTCCCCAAAGCGAGAAGCTAGGTCAATTAGAACCCTTGCCCAGTAGTTCCTGAAGTTGATTAAACAGTTCTTGCACCCTCCCTGGTGCGAGACGATGAGAGGTACCAGAATTCAGGGTTGCTTCTGTCGTGACACAAATTGATAGATCCCCATTCTTTTCTTCCTTGGGCTGAGTACCTACAACCAGTGCTAGGATGGCAGGATAGCTGAAGCGCTTCTAGACTTCTATAGTCGAAGTGATACTGACATACAGTGAATCTCCGCCAGGGAGAGATATACATGCAATCCTTATCCTTACAAAGGTTTCTGCTTGATGCTTGAACAACCGGTCCATACTGACGACTACATCAAGGTTTCCAAAGGTAACGGGAAAAGCGTCAATCTCGAACACGTGACCTACAAGTTTGGGTTTTCACCCCAGGCGAACGTGCGAGACTTCAATTGGCTTACCACCAGTCGCTTCTACAACATGTCTGGCTTCAAAAGGTATCAGGGTTGAACATAATAGAGACGAAGCGATTAGCTACCAAGAACGTACAGACCACCATGTTGCTATTATACCTGGCGTCGCCCACGCCAACCCTAAATGCTATTCCACGAGCACCACTTCCAGTGTTGTTGTTATCGTTACAAAGATTCCCAATACTGTCATTGCCCCCTGGGTTGTTGGCGTCCAGATTTAACAACGGCCAATCCTTGTCGAAGCCACATTCATTTCCATACGGAAGGTTATGATTGCAAGTGCCTCGTTGTCACCGTGGCCATTGCCCCTAATGTTGTTGCTTTGTAAACAGTTCTCCACGATCTTTCACCAAGAGAATCCACCTTTCTGCGTTTCCCGACATATCCTAGGGTACTACCCAAAGCGCTAGAAATTACGCATTCCACCCTCTAGTCAATTTTCATAGTTTATGCCCCAATTGATTTGTAAGAGTTGGCTTCCAGGGGTTGTCAACTAGGGTTAGAGACTTGTTTGAAATCAATCTGTTGGTGTTCGTCGTTGGAAAGCAGGGCCCTAATGCTAGGGTTGGTAATGTATCACGCTCATCTTCTTATCCATCAACCTTGCGAGTCGTTCGAACAACGCACGACAAGTTGCTAGAGAGTACAGAAGTGATCATCCTTCGGGATCTAAAGTGTCAATTAGTTGAGTTCAATCAAACGAGGGAAGTGAGGAAAGTAGAGACTAACCATTCGATGGTTCGATAAGTAACTCAAAGACGTTCACATAACTCCTAACATTCTTACACGGTTCGCTAGACGTTCTGATGGGTGTTCAGGTAATACTCGATAGCATCGAGATTCACGAGGATTTAGAGGGAAGTGAGAAGATCAGCTCGAGTAGGAGGCAATCATCACTTTGACTCCTATAGATTTGTTATGTTTCTCATTTGATCGAATAACATAACAAAACCCCTTTTACACTTGTTAAGCCTCACTGGGACTCACATGCACCCCACATTATTATTACGTGTGCACCTGTGATAATAAGGTGATTTGCATGTTCATCTCAGTTCCTCTTAACTTGCGTCAAAAGATCCTCAGATTCTAGTGTTAAAAGCTAAAGTGTTATCAAAACGATAAGAATCACGAAGTTCTAGAGATGCTAGAATATTGTTTTTTTTTGTATGCAACTATATGCAATGCAATGTGTACGTGTATGCCAAATGTATAATGTATACAGTAAGTAAGGACGAACCTTGCAATCTGGAGCGGAGTGTCATGGTCGATTTCAGAACTGATTCAGTTATAGTCTGGTTTTATAAAAACATTTTAAAACCTAGTTCACTATAACCAGTGGCTCTGATAGCAAACTGTCACACCCCCAAAATACCACATGCGGAAACCACCGCGAGGCGTGTGACGTACCAGGATCTAGCCACTAATCACACTGAACTAATAGTAATATATTGAACTCGAAATCTCATTCAATGTGAAAAGTGTAATTCAAAACATCTGTTTAAAACAAAATACGTTCAGCGGAAGCATTTGAAATAGTTATAAGTATTCGAGAACAAATTGTTCGTAAAACATAGCATAACATTTGATAGGTTAACAACGTCACGGCCCATGACATCCACAGCTCCTCCGATTGCAAGCTCCATTTCCTGAAATCATCTAACGACCTCCATGCATGCAGAAAAAGTGTACCAGCATAAAACTGGCGAGTTCACAGTTTGGTTTTCCGAAAATCATGTTACGTGTTTAGTTGCTAAATGTTTAGTTCAGTTCAAAGCAGTTCAAAAACAATTCCAGAAACAATGTTGATAATAACTCGATACCGTACAAGATGGCTTCAGTTTGTTTGCTCGTCCCCAATGCCCCTATCAAAGCATTGGTCATGATTTAAGGTAATTAGTTCACGCTCGTCCTCCCCGGTATGGTGTGAGGGTGCCAAACCTAATAGCGCTATCAACTAATAACCCCGTTGCCTCCCTGGCAACCATTTTGGTAGAAGATGGGACTTAAGGTGATAGGAGTGAGTGTATTATCCAACATTCCGGTTTAACATTCCAGTCAAACCCATTACCCAATATTCCTCCCCAGAATATTTACCAGTTGTCCCTCGTCCCTCCCTGGGACGCATGCTTGAAAAAAAAGCAGTGAACTCACCTTTGTTTGCTCGGTTTGATAATGTACTTCTAGTGTTCGTTAAATATTTGGTTCGTTACACGCGACCTAAGGTACAATGGGTGTGAGTATACGTATGCAATGTTATGCAGTACCCTAATGTCCAAACAATCCCAGTGTTTAATATGGTTTAGACTAGTAGTTTATCATACAATAATTTAACCCACCCATAATTCGCATTACATACCACATTTCAATCAACTAATATATATGCATGTATACATGGACAACTTATAACATCATATACTTTATGTCCTTTATGATAGTTCACCAAGGATTAGAACCATGCATATACTATTATTATTTCACCATCTATAATATAATATGTATCCTTCATTTTTAAACATACTACACATACCTACACACAATGAACAGTTCAGTAATAAGGGGTTTGGCCCATATGTATTTACAATTGAATTCAAATACAACAAACATATGTATGTATATAAGATCTTAGTCAAATCACCTCCTCAGTTCTCTTGTTTTATATTCGGTCAACATAACCTCAACTCCAATTCAATTCCTTGTTTGTTTAATATTTAGACCTTTGTAAAATAATTATATTCAGACTTACTTATTTCAATATGTACGCACATATTAGATGGCATGTGAAGTCTGACATTTAATTAATTCCAAATGTGGACAATAAACATTCAATCAACATATTTGGACAATTATTATTATTAACATACTCAGACTTCACAAAAAAAAAAAAAAAAGAATCAAGCAAGTTCGGACGGTTTATGATCAACATGTGCGGACCTCTTTACAAACAAGTTCTGATCACTATCAGTACTACCCAAATTCGGACCTTTATAGAACAATTAAGTTCTGATGTCTAACTCCCAATTATATGCGGACTCCCATGTTTTCTTATATTTAGGCACTTTAATTCATATAAGTACTGACCTTATACATAATCACAAGTGCTGACCTTATACATAATCATTGCACAATCATTCGTCTAAGCAATTACGTATCCATTAGCATAATCAACCACACACAATCAATTGTTTGGATCATCTAGGGTTTGTATGCATCAATCGAACAAGATTAACAATGTACATGTAATCATAAACGCTTACCTCTTGATTAACTCTAGATCGATGATTGATGTGTGTGCACTTGTAAAGCCAAGGATGATTGAAGGAAGATTGAAGATGATTAGGGATGATTAGGAAATAGTGAAACGTCGTATATTGAGTTTATGAGGAAGTTCTCGGGTTATGAGTAGTTATTAAAATTTAACAATACACTAAACACCTCCTAATAATATAACTTTTACGCAAAAGCCACATAATACCATATAATTTACAATTAAAGCATACAACTCACGTATTTGTCATGCAACACATAAGTTTCGTATAAACTGTCCGTTTATAATTATTATTCACGTTAGTTGCTGATGTTCGAGAGTTATCATGTATGTGTTCCGGTAATTTCCCGAATTACCAACGTAGACTCATTTAACTAACACTCGTAAATGCAGTGCTGTAAATGTATGATCAAATTAACTGTGGTTAGGTTAAAGTAGTAACCTGAAGTTGTGGGTTGTTACATCATGCCCAACTTGAAAGAAATTTCATCCCGAAATTTGATAAGCAATCTCAGAGAAATGAAACGGTAAGTCAAGATGACTGTGGATTTTCCTCGGGTACCACATACTTCCTTGATTTTCCACATGTGTTGCTTATGGATGCCATGTACAATACGAACAAGTATAAATTGCCTTTTTTTTCAAATTGTTGGCGTAACTTCTACCAACAAGACAATTTCCATCGCTTTTGCAATTATGCATAACGAAACAAAGGAGAAATATATTTGGGCATTAAACTGTTTGAAATCAACTCTAGATGAGAACGTGCAACCACGTGTTATAGTTACGGACAGGGGGTTAGCTCTGATGAATGCATGCGAGAAAGTTTTTCCGAATGCTACCCGATTACTTAGTAGGTGGCACATATCTCAAAGTATATTTAGAAACTGCAAATCATCTTTCACCACGGAACATGATTGGAATTCCTTCAATGTAATGTGGAATGTGCTCGTTGAATCTCAAACATGGACATCATTCCTCCAAAATTACAAGCAACTTCAGTCAATGTTAATCCATCATCAAGGTATTCTTGTTGTTGCTGTTGTTGATATTATTATTATTATTGTTTCCATCATCATCATCATCATCATTATAATCTAGCAGATGTTTTGGATTACTTGAATAGTACTTGGTTAAACAAGTACAAAGAAATGTTTGTGTCCGTATGGACTAATGAATGCTTGCATTTCGGAAATCAGACAACTAACAGAGTTGAAAGCCAGCATGCCAAGTTAAAAAGATTCTTGAATTCAGCAAATTGTACCTTAGATAAGTTTATTGGTCACGTTGATGAAGTAGTGAACTCGCAATATACAATAGTTAAAGATAGTTTCGAAAAAAGTAGAACCGTTCTCATGCATAAACACAACCTACCAATGTTGAAGCTATTACGTGGTTTTATTTCACATGAAGCACTTGATATAATAATAGCAGTGTGTCGTTTAAATCGTTCACGTTGTCGTTGTCAAGTTCGTAAGTGTTATGGATTACCTTGTGCTTGTGAAATCTCAAAGTATAAGAAAGCAGGCCAGTATATTAAACTAAGAAAATATAAATTATCAAAAAGTTTTTTTTGGTAATATTTAAAAGCTGACAACTTATGCTTCAATGCAGGTCAATCTATTCCTTTAGATTCGGTCGATGAATTTTGGAGGAAACTCGAGTTACTAGTATATTGTGAGGATATTACTTGTGACGTCGAGTTGGAAAGTTTTAAAAAAGCCTTTGATAATCGATCCAAGCTTGGAAAGAAAAGTTTACTACAAAAGTTAAAAGAAATAACCAATCCAAGCATACCTTTTGTTGAAGAACCTGATGTTAAAGAAAATACTCGTGGATGACCAACTACAAAATCCAAACAAAAAAAAAAACCGAACCCTGTAATTGCTAAACCTCCCCTTCAACGAAGCTACTCCCAAAAGCCTCCAAGGCACAGTCCATTTGGGAACTCCCAAGATCATGATTACACTCAAGAGCCTGCAAGGCACAGTTCATTTATGAACTATCAAGAGCAAGATTACACTCAAGAACCTGCCAGGCATAGTTCATTTGTGAACTTCCAAGAGCATGATTACACTCAAGAGCCTTGGAGACATAGTTCATTCGGGTATCTAGAGGCTGCTACAGAAAGTTCATTAAGGGACCATAATGATTATGTTGGTTACATCAGTCCAGACGTGAACTATCAAATGCCTAGTGAACCAAGTTCGTTCATAAACTACCAAGTTCCTGGTGAACAAAGTCCGTTCATGACCCAAGATACTGACGGGCAAGGTTTTTTTGCCAACCTTTTAAACACACCGGGATATGATTTCATGGGGTTGAACCAAGATATTGTGGGACAAAGTTCTTTCGCCAACGCTACAAGTGCGCCGGGCTATGACTTCATGGGGTTAAACCAATATCAAGCATTACAAGTGATACACAAATATATTTATCTAATTCCAAAAATCTTCCATGCGTATGTTACACGCATACATAACGTATTAGGTGATGGAAATTGTGGGTTTCGGGCGACAGCTTCTGCTCTCGGGTACGATGAAGATGAATGGTTATTTATCCGGAGATCACTGATGGAAGAGCTACTAGAGTTTAGAAATAAGTACACTAAGGCTTTCTTAGGCTCATTCGAAGATGTGTTCACGTCCTTGGCTTGGTCAAGATCGGGGGTTGCACCTGAAAAACACTGGATGATTATGCCAGAGGCAAGATTCTTGATTGCGAACAAGTTTAATGTGATCGTTCATTTTTTATCTCAAGAAAAAAGAAACAGTTCTACTTGTTTTTCGCTTTGGAGAGGCCCTCACGAGTTCCGAGAAAAATAATAATTACAATTGCACACGTGAATGGTAACCATTTTATAATGGTAGAATTGCAAGGAGAGTATCCAATTGCCAGCACAAACAACCTATGAAAATTAATGAGAGAAAATGATGTAGCTGGCTGGGGGAATATATTTGAATCACGTCAAAATATGTATAATTCTTAGATATCACAACCTGCTACATTTTCTGTTATAGATTAAAGATCGGTATGTAAATTATTAAATGATATTAATTTTGTAAAAAAGTACTTATTTTATATAGCTTTTGTTACAACTATAAGTATAATTTGATAAATTATAACAACTAAAGAATAATAATAAATAATATATCATTACTACTACTGCTACTGCTGCTGCTGCTGCTACTACTACTACTACTAATAATAATAATAATAAATAAATAAATATATAAAAAGTGCATGCTTCTTTTACTATTTAGTTATAATAATAACTAATAAACAAAAAATAAATAAGTAATAATTAAAAAGAAGACAACTAAAAGACAAAAAACACTAAAAACAAAATAAAAGTTATTGATGGATGTGATGTTTTTGTAGGGGGTGTAATTAGTAAAGAAAGGGGGGGGGGGGGGGAATAGAACACCCATATTAATCTTTATCTTAGGTATATTTATCACACCCCGTATAGTAAGGGTCAAAATGTTGCTCAACATATCACAGGACGCGGGGATAGATATTCAGGTATGCGCTAAGATTTATGATTTTCCAAATTAATTTCATTAAAATGGCCCAAGATTTTATGAATATATATGTTTTAGTAAACTGATTCTAAAAATCTTGAGTTGATAACAGTGTTGGTCAATAAAGGAAGATGATATTTCTATTATTGATCCTAGAGTAAATTGTCATTTTAGTCCCTGAGGTTTGTCCAAATTTGCCATTTTAGTCCAAATAGTTTTTTTTTCGCCTCTGGGTCCCTGACTTTTCCCTTTTATTGCCATTTTGATCACATACCCTAACTCCATCCAAAAACTCAATTTTTAACCAGGGGTATTTTGGGGATTTTTAATTTAAATCTTTTCATTTGTCATTTTGATCCAAAAATTTAATTTACATTAAAAAATAAAAGAAAAAAAATTAATGTTATAAAAAACACACATAAATTTATATACATATATATGAATTAATATATACACACATACTTACAGAACTTTCCCAATCACCCCCAACTCCTTCTCTCTATCCCTCTCCTCTCTCTCTCATCCATCACTGTGCACCACCACTGTTACCGCCATTCACCACCACTCACTAACACAATCACCACTCACCACCCCCACAATCATCACCGACCTCTCTCCCTTTCCTTTTCTCTCTCTCTCTCTTATCCACCACCACTCACATTCACCACCACTCGGAGCAAACCCTAACCCCAAATCGCCTGATGAAGCCTAATCGCGTTTCCGATAAGTCTCCAATGAAGCCCTAATCCTGTTTCCGGCAAGTCTCCGATAAAGCCCTAATCCCATTTTCGGCAACAACCACCACCAGCCCTGCAATAACCACCTGCATCAACCACCACCCTCAGCTGCAATAACCATCAGTCCGTCACCATCGGTGTTCACCCTCACCATAGTCACCTGCATCAACAATTGTCAACCACCACCTCAAAAAAAACCCAAGACAATTTTGATAAACAGAATCCCATATGAAACCCTGTTGCACGCACAAGAAAAGTCCCAAGATAAATTACTACGCTGATGGTGGTGGGTTAAAATTGATGGCGGCAGTTGGTGGATATGGTATTGGTGGTGGCAGTTCGCGATGGTAGTAGGGTGGGTGGTGTATGTCGGCAGGTGGGTTCATTGTGGTGGCGGATGGTAGGCGTTGATGGTGGGTGGGTGGGTGGAAGATGCACAGAGAGAGAGAGAGAGAGAGAGAGAGAGAGAGAGAGAGAGAACGGTTGGGGTGGGTGGCTGATGTTGGTGATGTACTGATGTATGTATGATAGAGATTTATATGTGTATATATGATATATATTATATATAATAAAATAATAATCATTATTAATATTATATATATTTCTATTTTGTTTTTTTTTTGTTTTTTTAAGAATTAGATCAAAATGGCAACTGAAAAGATTTAAATTGAAAATCCCCAAAATACCCCTGGTTAAAAATGGAGTTTTTGGATGGAGTTAGGGTATGTGATCAAAATGACAACAAAAGGAAAAAGTCAGGGACCCAGAGGCGAAAAAAAAAAAATATTTGGACTAAAATGACAAATTTGGACAAAACTCAGGGACTAAAATAGGGACTAAAATGGCAATTTACTCCTGATCCTATCTAGAAATTAATTTGTGTTTGCTTTAGTTGACCAGTATAGTTACATTTTGAGGTATGACTAACTGTAATATCAATGTTTTTAGGGATAGTTATTTAAATAACCATCTTGACCCATAACTCAAATGACTATTTGACTCAGAAAATTACACCAATGGCCATTTGACTTCTAAAGGATTTTTGCGGTTTGGCCCTAAACCGTGAGATTTTTTTTTTCTTTTGGGCTCATTGCATGTACTTTTTTGACTTCAAATAGTTATATTACTTTTAGGATGATCACGAGGAAGCAAGAGGCTGATGAAGAATCATCTAAGGAAGCGAAGTTCTTCTCCAATTTAACCGTTCAAAATTGGGATGCTGAGTTTTATGTCAAAGTCGACGAAGATGTTCAACTTGATCTTGGTAAGCCCAGATTCTTTTCTGAAATGTACATCATCGCGCTTTTTATTCGTATTTTCGATTTTATGTAGTGATTTTATTTTTCTCTGCCATCACGCGGTTAATCGAGTTTCTCGAAAGCTTTCTAGGTCAAGATATTCTTTATGTTGGTTGCATGAAATCAGGAGAAGTAGTTTCTAAATTGTAAGTTCCCTTTAATTTATTGGTGCAAATATAATAAACTTATTCTTTTAATTTTGGCTTAAAAACATGTTCATAGTAAACAAAATTTGTAACCTACAGAAGGTAGCAGTTAAGCGCCTTGGGTTTAAATCTAGCTTTCATTGGTTTTCTGCCTTAACCCCATAACGACCATCTGACCGGCATAAGCTGTCATTGTAATTTACCCTACTCCCACTTACTAGCAGTGTATTGGTGGGGTCGTGAGTTTTCCTAGAGGTCTCATGATCATAAAAAAGAATAGAACTAGCATGTTACAAACTCGAACTATAAGTTACTCCATTATTAGTTTATCACCATATCTAGAATTTTTGTATATGAAAGCACATAAACTACAGTTTATTTATACACAATCTAACCTTTTAAGTGTGCACCACTTTTCAGGGGAAAGCAGTGGTATGACATTGAATGGTAGAAGTTCGGTGATGAGAAATTGTGAGTTATTTCTTCTTATGTTGTTAAATTATGTGAACATCAGTTAAACAGACATATAGAGCCCACATACGTTACACATATGATATATGATAAGAACCTTATTTCCCGGTAGGGGTGTTCATGAACCGATCTGATCCGAGCGAGGTTCTACTCGTGCTTGGATTGAATTACAACCAATCCAATCAGATTGGATCGATTTTGCAAAACCGAGCACAAAAGTGATGCTCGTGCTCGGTAATCGAGCGGATCGTTTTCGCTCGTTTTTTATCAGCACCTTAATTAAAACATGTGCAGCAACACCAAAAAAACTGAAATCAAGACTATAACATTCAACAAAAACAAATCCTAACTTGATTAAAACATGTCCAACACCTTACTAACAAAAGCAATACATAACTGAAATCATGTTCCTAAAAATGTTCTTAACAATATCAAATTTGAAGCAGTTCTTATGAAATCTGATTATTTCATCAAACAGTTTCATGAATTTAACATCATACCATCTCTAAGTCCACACACCTGACATTACAAATTACTACTTTATTATGATAAAATCGAACAGAAGTTACCTCATAAACTTATAAAATCTGCTTAGAAGTTATGGATAAAATTTGCTTAAAAGTTCTGCCGGCGAGATTACTTCTTTATTCTGATAAAATCTGCTTAAAAGTTCTGCCGGCAAGATTACTACTTTAATATGATAAAATCTGCTTAGAAGTTCTGCCGGCGAGATGAGGAGGTATGACCGTATGAGCAGCACCAATAAAAGGTTGAGGTATGACCGTATGAGCAGCCGTCGAGATTAGTTTGGGTAAACTTCAAAAATTTGGTGATCTAAAAGAAGCGTTGACCGTATGAGACTATGAACAGCGCCAATCAAAGGTTTTTTTTTGAGCTGCTGATTTGAATTTTTAGGAATTAGGGTTAGATTTTAGTATTGAATTGGGCTATAAGTATCTTTCTTGGGCTGCTTATCTATATAACTATATATATATATATATATATAAATCTTTAAATCTATAATATATATTAATTATTTAATAAAAATAATTCGAGCGAAACCAAGCGATCAATGAGTGAGCGGACATTTGCTCATGCTTGTCTCGTTTACAAACTGAGCGGGAGTCGAACGAACATTTTTCGGGCATTTTTCGAGCGATCGTCGAACGATCCTCGAGCAGTTTGGACAGTCCTATTTCCTGGTCAGGTACTCTTTGGCATGTAGCTGGATCACTTTATATCTTAACAATATATTTTGATCAGTACACTAACACTAACAGGTTAGTTATGATTTTAAAGTTTTCACAAAAGTTTTTTTCATCTTATAAATGCATATGAAAATCCATCGTTAGAAGAAACCCGTGCAAGGTTGTGAATAAGTTATGTTTTTCCTGTAGTGCATCTCTGAAGACGTATACTCATGAAGATACATCTGTTGGTTAATTGATGATGGGTATATAGACGAATGAAGCAAATTGTCACACCCTAACCGATGGCGGAAACATCGATATGGGACAAACGAGATTGTTTAGAACGTCATAACA
Organism: Helianthus tuberosus; assembly: GCA_030545235.1. Lineage (NCBI taxonomy): Eukaryota > Viridiplantae > Streptophyta > Magnoliopsida > Asterales > Asteraceae > Helianthus > Helianthus tuberosus. The sequence continues at coordinate 150,841,444 of CM060412.1, forward strand.
TACTATATGTGACAATAAATTAATAATCCAAATTTCATTTCATAACTTCAAATAATACATTGTTTCAACAGGAAATTACAACAAGTTGGGAATAGCATCACAAACATAAAGGAAAAACATTAAGTAAAGTTTGGGTGCGTTTGTAGTTCCACCCTATGTGTATCATCATATATTTCCTACATGTATATAAAATATCCTCAACACAAGGTCGGTAAGCATTCAAGTTTTGTCTACATAACATAAGTATAGAAGTGTCTCAAATCAACATGTTAATTGTACACTAAGTTATATAAACATACTAGCAAGCATTAACTATAAATCAAACCAAATGTCCACTAACGTAATCTTATCACCGAAGTGAATAAGACCGTAATGATTGTATACTTAACAATGACCACAAAATGGGCGGTGTGCTACTCTTATTGCGCTATACATGTTAAGGAAGGCTTGCAAAGTTAACGATAGATAACATGCATAATAGGGTCCTAGTATGTATAAATAAGTAGCATGTTTAAGAATTGAGTGTTTGCATAAGATTGTTTGTATGTGTGATTGTGAATTTAATAATGATACATGTTACAACCCAAAGTGATTCAAAGCGTAAAATGGGTCAAATATACTCACAATTTGCAAAGATTAGTTTTCCACAAGATGCGAGTGTACGGTTTTGTAGGATGGAATCACCAAAGTTACCCCTAAAAGGATAAACAAAGGTGTATGAGTTTATGGAGTTTAAAGACAGAATGTATGCAGGAATTTATAAGTATGAAAATACATAAAATATATCTTACCTAGGTACTTATTCGGACACTATTTTCGTTAGTGTTTTTCATGGGCATTAAGTCACCCATTAGAAGTCCAAAATAAGGAGTCTAAAACTAAGCACCTTAACATACAATATTCAATCATGGTTCCGATTGATGTTATAGTTTGGTTTTGGTAGTATTATATAGGTATATTACTAGATATATTATAGTCATGTATCTGTCATGTATTAGAGGTAGGGTAATCCACTAACCTCATGATATTCACCATTGCATAAAATCACCACAAGGATGATTCGGATGGTCATGAAATACAAGTATGAATAACATAAATAAATCATCTAAATCATTATGTAACCAAGTGAGTGTTAACCAATATGAGTGCTTCCAATATTGTATCATTGGTGTGGTTTCATCACTTTCACGGCTTGAGGATTACTTAGGGTCTAGTATGAGGAAGCATATGAACCTCATGTTTTCTGGAATAAACCTTAGCACAAGTCCCTCAACATAGAGATTAGTTGGTGACTTGGTTTGGTGTCAAATAGTTCCAAGAAAACAAGGTAAAGTAAAAACAAGTTTAAAAAGTTTAACAAAATCCTCACTTGGACCTTAAAAATGGTGACATACCAATTTTGTTTACCTTGGTAAACATGTGGTAATGATCCTAGAGGTTAGAGGTTATCCAAGGAAGAGGGAAGAAGAAAACAAGAAGAAAAGTTGAAGAAACAAGCTCAAAACTCACTGTTTTGGAGCTTTGCACAATTTGACCAAGTTGAGATTCTTGATGATTTGGGAGAGTTCGAAGTGATTAAGGAGTGTTGAAAGTGTTTAGAAGGCGGGCAAGGTTTGTATTTATAAGTGGTATTAGGGTTTGGTGTTAAATGAAGGTGGTTGGGAGTTGGAGAGGAGGGAAATGTGTTTTAAACCAAAATTCATGAATTTCTGCTGGGTGAGTGCCTTGCGGATCGTAAGGGGTTTGGTCTTGCGGTCCGTAAGGCCTTTCAAAAATGCCAAAATTCCATTTTGGCCCTTGTGGTTAGGTTTGGTTGTTATTTGGGGCCATGAACGCATAGGTAAGCATGTTTTGGACATATTTAGGTGTAATTAAGCATGTGTAATGTATGGACATGTATGATTATTATTTCAAAGAAATATAAACTCAACGCGTAAGTCCCACATCGGTTGAGGAGGAGAACGAAGCCTTCCTTATAAGGGGTGGAAACCTTCTCTACCAAGATGCGTTTTGCCTGGGTGAGCAACTCGTCGGGTAAAAACAAAAGCATGAGTTCCTGGATGGGCAACCCATCGGGGGCAGAGTGGACAATATCTTGGCACGGTTTACTTGAGCTGTTACACAATGTATGGCTGGGTTATGTATAAAAGTGTATATTTCGTGATTGTTTGCGTATTGTGTATGTATGATTAAACAAGTATCATATAAAAATGAGATTTACATTATGATCAAGTCTGAATTATAAGGATTAAAAATAAAAGTACGAATTACAAATAATTGAAAAAGAATAAAAAATACGGAACGTTACACAAATAGTCCTGATGTTTCATCAACTAATACATGGATCGAGCATATTGGAAATGGAAACAAACAAGGAGCTATAGAAGAAAAACCATCATTAAGAAGTTGCAGTGACACACGTGCTTTTATCCTACTAGAATCCGTTTGCATATTTATTCCCGAGTTTTATCATGTAGAAGCCAATAAAATGCCAGCATGTTCTTTTAGCTCGATGGGCTATTTGGAGAAGTTGATTTGTCCATGCCCAATGGCCAACGGGCTAAATGTAAGTATTCTTTCATTATACATTTACTCAAATTTTTGTCACTTACCGTTTTCAGCTCGATTTTTCTATTCCTATAGACATTTCCACTTTTGTTTTCAAGCTGCAAGCCATTGCTCCAGGTTGTGATAAGGTGAACTAGCTTGCTTCTGTCTTTGTTGTTTAATTATTTCTTTATTTAAGATAAATAGTTTAGGATCTCACAAATTCATGTTGGATATATTGATTGATATGTAGGTAACCAGATAGGCCCTCATATTAGATAAAATTATTAATTATGTCTGGTCCTTACAAAATTAAGTCGCCGTGTGTGTATTTATTATGTTTAGTTATTTAAATCCAAACTTGCTTTGCGTTAAAACACAGTTGACCTTTGATTCCAAGTCAACGTAGCTCCATTTCGATCGAATTTGATGACGAGATTGATAAAAGATCACCTTAAAACCATCAAAAAGAACTTCATTTGAACCAAGTTCAAACACCCCCTTTTTTATGATAGTGAGGTTAATAAAGGGACACCATTTGCATCGAGAAACAAATACAGGAACAATTTTGTTGATTCGGGTGGTATAGAGAACCAAAGTGTGCAAGCAGGAGCACTATGCTGCATATTATGTTTTAAAGTATTTGAAAATCTCCAATTTTATGTTGACTTGATTCATTGGATACGTTGATGCTTATAGACTTTTGATGTGGAGAATGAACATATTCTTAATTGAGATTACAATAAATACTTTTATCTAAATAACATACGTTGGTAAGATATATTAACAATTTTATTTACGGTTTGCTAAACATCTTTGTGTTTGCTAAACTTTCAAACTTCTTCCCAGCAATCGGTGCACTCTTTTCTACAACCAATTCTGTTTGCACCTTGCAGGTACAAAGTGCATAACTAATTTTGTTTTAGTTAAGTTCAATAACCTCTTTAGGTGCTAAATCATCTAATCTCATAATTCAGGTGCTCAATCAAGATCAGACCCCTTTGTTGTACAGTCTGGTGTTTGGGGAAGGAGTCCTAAACGATGCAACATTAGTTATCTTCAATGCGGTTCAAAACTTTGATTTATTGCATATCACAACAGTTGACCGGAAACTTCTTTTATTTATTTATCACAAGCACACTTCTAGGAGCATAAGAGTTTTTTTATATGTTGATGACATAACAGAACAAGATGGGTTAGATTTAATATATTCTCAGTGTGGCAAGTTCAGTCCATTTATATGGGAAATGGCCAATATGGGTTGTGTTTCTTTGATAATGGATCTAACAAGGAAATTAGACATTTTTCCTAAAATATAAAACGGGTCAAAAGGGCTACATGAAATTCTTTCAACGTCCTAAACATTTTGTTTAATAGAAATTATATAATATTAGGATCAAATACAAAGACTTCTAAAAATAAACCCACTTAATAAAGGCTGGAGATATTTGGACACCCTCTGCGCCTATTTCCACACTTTTTGTGCCCTAGACGCCTCGTATAGGCCTATACGAGGCGTCTAAGCACTGAATTCAAGGGGGTCTGAGAGAGTGTCAGGCACAAAGTTTAAGGAACCTAGACGCCTCGTACAGACCTATACGAGGCGTCTAGACTTGGGTTTTTTTTTTGGCTGAAATGAGGGGTGTTTTGGTGGGTTTTGGTATGGTTTTTTTGATAGTTTTTGAAGATGTGTTTTTTGGTTGAATTTTTTTTTTGGTTTTTAAAAAAGTTTTGTTTTTTAAAAATCAACTATTTTAAAAATCGGCTCTTTAAATATATTATATCGATTAAATATTATAATGTTTTTTAACATTTTACTTTTTTAAATATTATTCTTCCGATTAAAATTTTATCTCGTTCAAATATTGTTTCCGTATTATATTCAGGGGATATATTGTTTCCGTATTATATTCAAAACATATTTTGTTTCCGTATTATCTCAATTTAAGACAACAATCATTAGGTAACCGAATAACTGAAAACAAACATAAATATGACATATATAAGATAACTTTGTACATCCATAACAAAAATATATAAGATAAGTTTGTACATCCATGATAAAAATAAAAACAACAACAAGTCTATGCATCCAAATCCGAATCCGAATCTGGATGTGGCTGCTGCGGCTGCTGTGGTGCTTGAGCTGGTGGGAGCGGTATCGCGGGTAACCCCTCTCTCTCTCGTCTATCCTGCGCCTCCCGAACCAACCAACCTACCAAATCGTTGAGCCTGTCAAACTCGACTCGTACCTCCGGATGTAGCGGCGCAGCTCCTGGGGCACGACCTGGAATAGCGTGACGTGGAAACTGAGGCGCCCCGGCAGGTGGCGGTGGCTGTGGCACCGCTGCACCGTCTACATCCTCCGGAGGCTCCTCCACAGGCACTACATCAGCAGGATCTACAGGAGGATAAACGGGCTCGAAATGCTCTGGTGTCCATATGCCCCCGGTATCGCGGTTTTTAAACCGCGGGCCAACTGCGAACCTCTTGATTACCTTCATCCCCCACAGCGACTGCATGCCCATCCGCGTCGGCATGACTGGCGGCGTCCGTAGATGTGGGTCCTCGTGCAGTACGAGGCCAAATGAACGGGCAATGACGGTCACGTACGCCCCGCCATACAAAAATCCGCGCTCCTGCCGGTGATGGGCGGAGGCGTAGTACTGGGCTAGACCGTGTGCTATCGCGCACGGCCTCCTATACAACAAACAATAAAGGAAAAAAAAGATCTGTGGTCGTACACCACTAACGGCTGAACCCGCGCGCTGAGATAGAAGTAGCGAGCAAATGGTGCAGATACCTGCAGATAGTGTTAGCGAAATACAGAAACAAAGATTAATAAACAATGCACATAATCACAATAATTGCCGTAATAAACGTACGTACCTGTACAGTGGGTCCGTAACAAACGACACCCTCCCCTTCGACTTATCGTGCTCCCAATGATCTGGCCCCGCAATCACCTGCCAAAACCCTAGAAGAATGGGTTTTTCAACCACCACTAGCCCCGCTGTGTAAACCTCAGTCTCGATCTCCCCCTGCATGTATAAACCAGAACGCACCGCAAAGTCTGCTAGCGTCATCGTACGCAAAACGCCAGCGAGCCTGAAAGAAATCTCAGGCGGAGGGGGAGCACCTGGGTACGGAAGCGGCACTGGGACCCAGGAGGGTGAAATGTGAATGACGAAAGGAACTCGACCAGCAGCTCCCTGTAGGTCGGCGTGTGTGCCAAATCAAAAAGACGATGCCACGGCAAATCGAGAGGTACAAACCGACGCACTCTATCCGTCTCAGCAAGCTGGTCCATCGCATCCCAATCGATCGATGCATGCGATCCAATGTGCATCCTCCTAAGCTTCTGGCAATGGCGGGCGGCATCGGTGCCCGCGGGAAACTCTAGATACGGACAACCCTGAAGCGTATCCAGAGGCGGCCGCCGTCTCCGTCGTGGACCCTCCTGAACCGGCTGACCCTGCTGAACCAGCTGACCCCCCTCAAGCTCTATCTCAATACCATCGCCCTCCATAATCAATCTGCAAATAAATAACGTATACGCATAATAACAATAATAAATAAATCCGAATAATAATAATAAATAATAATAATAATAAATAAATAATAATAATAACAATAATAATACTAATACTAATAAATAAATCAGAATAAAAATAATAATAATTAATAAATAATAATAATTAATAAATAATAATAAATAAATAATAGTAACAATAACAATAATAATACTAATAGTAATACTAATAATAATAATAATTAATAAATAATAATAATAATAATAATAACAATAATAATAATAAATAAATATTAACAATAATAATAATAACAATAATAATAAATAAATAAATAATAATAAATAATAATAATAATAATAAATAAATAAATAATAGTAATAATAACAATAATAATACTAATAGTAATACTAATAATAATAATAATAATAATAATAATAATAATAATAATAATAATTAATAAATAATAATAATAATAATAATAATAACAATAATAATAAATAAATATTAACAATAATAATAATAACAATAATAATAATAAATAAATAAATAATAACAACAATAATAAAAATAATAATAATAATTAAAAAAAAATTACAGAGCCTCGTATAGCCCTCGTATAGGGCTATACTCGGCGTCCTGTTCTTCCCTATTCATCTTCAACCTCAAACTCAAACCCCCAAACCCCACAAAAATCAAATTTCAGGGCAAACCTACGGTCTAAAGGCAAAAACGTGGCAAAAATACTAAACTACGGGGCGAAATACGTACCGGTGATGCTTCAAATCTTCGAAAATCCGGTCGAAATACGTATCCGAGGCGTATAGAGGTGTATTCTCCGTATGTTTGTTAGTTTTTTGTTTGGGGGTTATAACCAGCCTCGTCTAGACCCCCCTGCCTTATACGAGGCATAGACGCCTCGTATAGGGCTATACGCGTCGTCCTAGCTTTTTCTGAAATGACCATTTAGCCCCTGTTATGCCCCCAGTATAGGCATTATTCAGGGGCAAAATGGTAAATAACCAATACAAAAAGATATTTCTGTAATGGTTAATTACCATTTTGCCCCTGATTAAAGCCTATACTAAGGGCTTTACAGGGGCAAAATGGTAATTTAATAAACCTTTTTTATAATTAAAAAACAAAACCTTAAAAAGTTGCCGCCTCTAAAGACGACACGTATAGCTCTATACGCGGCGTCTATGTTTCCAAAATTACCTTTAAGCCCCTGTTAAAGGCCTATACTGGGGACTTTTAAGGGGCAAAATGGTAATTAACATAAAATATTTTCAAAATTCAAATTAAAAAAAAAAGACGACACGTATAGCTCTGTACGAGGCGTCCTCATTCAAAAAATTCAAATTTTGATTTTCAAATAGTCAAAATTCAAAATTTCAAAAACCCGCTTAAATAGACGACTCGTATAGATCTATACGAGGCGTCTATGGATTGTAGAATGACCTTTTAGCCCCTGACGGTTTGTTTTGTTCTCCTTGTATACTAGACACAACCTGCTCTTGCTCATTAGAATCGGGAACGCAAGACTCCTCCAAAATAAAGAACCGTATCATCATTAGTAAATAATAAACTAAAACAAAAACTAATTAAAACATTTAAGTACCTGTACTGTTACCGGATCGCTTTCGGGCACCCAGTTCTCGCTAGAATACTGCCCGAAGATATAGTTGCCGTCCCAGTATGATGACATTTCAACACTTCGGGATGATAAGAACAAAAATGCAAAGCAGAATGAAAGAAGAAGAAGCAAATGAAGCAGAAGGAGAATGAAATGTTGAATGCTCGGGGGTGGACAAAGCATAAACTGTATGTTGCACTTTTTCATAAGTCTACGACGCCTCGTATAGCTCTAGACCCCTCGTATAGCTTTAAGTCACTTGTCAAATGTATAGTAAATCAGTCACTGAAGACGCCTCGTATAGGCCTATACGAGGCGTCTTACTGCCTCGTATCCATGCCTCGTACAGACCTAGACTCCCCGTCTGATGTGACTGATTTGACATTGTGCTTTGGTGCAGAGTTGGTCGGAAAAGTAACCCTATACGCCTCGTATAGGTCTATACGAGGCGTCCTGAAGGGTGTCAAAATAGGCATTAAGGTGTGTAAATATGTAGACCCTTAATAAATTGGGAGGGTTAAGTTTTTATTAGGTTTTTTTTGGGGGGGGGGGGGGGTTAGGTTTTTTAGCGGGTGGGTGGGTTAGGTTTTTTGAGGGTGGGTGTTCACTTTATAAAGCCTTCTAGAATTGCGACTCGCCGCTATGCGACGAAGAATAACTTAACACTATATAATAGTAGTTTTGTAATCATATTTAATACTTAACTAGAATTGCGACTCGCCGCTATGCGACGAAGATTCTTTAGTTATAACTAAGTCGATCTAAGACCTGCACGTTATGTTAAACCTGTGAAACGGGAAAAAAAATAGGCGATGTAAAAATGTTCACCCACACACGCACATTGCATCGTGTTAACTCGCAAAATTTAGAGCGAAACGTAAAAACGTTAAACCAAAGACGCACGTTGCGATCTGTTAAGTCACAAAATTTAGAACGAAGCATAAAGCGAAAAATTTACGAAAAGTGAAAACTATAAAGGACCAAAGTTGAAAGTAAAAAAAGTTGTGAAGATAGATTGCAAAAGATAAAAAAGTTTGTGGTTAAAAGTAAAAAAATAAATAGTTTTGGGTTAAAAGTAATTTATGAAATACTTTTGGGTGAAAAGTAAAAAAAATCAATTTTTTTTGGGAAACCACCAAAGCCAACGTTACGACAATCATATGCATAACAATTTTTCTTTAAACCCCCCCCAAAGCACACCCCGCGTTGCGACGGGGCGTAAAACGGTGTCAAATAGTATTAATGTCACACAACCGTCATCGACCACCAACACTGACTCGACGTAGGGTATGCGTGTTGCGACAAACCTGTCAAACGTGGGAAAATAGAGGTAAAAAGGTTGAACCACACATGCATGTTGCGTCGTATTAACTCGAAAAATTTAGAACTATACGTAAAACGAAAATTTGCGAAAGATGAAAAGTATAAGTGACAAAAGTTGTGAAGTTAAATTGCAAATAATGAAAAGCTTTGGGTTAAAGTTAAAAAAACAAATTATGTAGGGTTAAAATTACAAAAGGCAAAAACCTTTTGGTTAAAACTAAAAAATCAAGTTTTTTTTTTTTTTTTTTTTTTTTTTTTTTTTTTCTGAAAAATGCCCAAAGCACAATGTACAACTCATGACGCACTAAAAAGTTGCTTCTTTATAAATGGAATAATAAATTGCTAAAAAGAAAAAAAAAACAGTGACGTAAAAATGTTGGTAGCATCCTGCTGCACTTAGGGGGGTAAGGGTGGTCATCACTCACTCACAACTTCCAATCAAGTGTTATGTACCCATGCAACAAGCAGGTCATGCATGAGTGGGTCTAAATCAGTGGCATCTATCTTTGGAATTGTTGGACTTTTTATTAATTTTCCATTATGTGACTTTTTTTTATTAATTTCCAGTACACAAGAATAAAGGCATGATTGGATTGTCTACCTTTCATGACCACATGAATTTAGGATCTAAATTGACTGTAATTTCTCCTGGTATCATTATATATGGAGGACTATTATTTTGAAAAGGATATGCAAGAATTATTGATATTTTCTTCTCTTAAATTTCTTTCTGTTCATCTCCCTACTTTTCTATTCTCATCATTAACCTATTGATTCACAACAGTGGTATCAGAGCGGTTTGATCCAATGGACACTCGAAAGAAAACTCTTGAACAATTCCAACAAGAAACCCAGGAGAACTTCGAAAAATTCACATCCATGATCGAGAAGTTGGTAACGGAATTTCAGTCATTCAAAGAGAAGGCTCCGTCCAGTTCTTCTTCATCGGGTGAGGGATAGATGGTTGTTACCGGATGTGGAGAAAAGCCTTACTTGAAACTCCATTTTCCCCGGTTTGGCGGTGATGATCCTACGGGATGGATCAATCAAGCCGAGCAATTTTTTGATTTCCAGAAGGTGGCCGTGGAAGATCAAGTACAGTTAGCATCTTGTCATTTGGATGGTATTGCACTTCAATGGCACCGTTGGTTCAAAAAAATAAGGGTCCAATTACGTGGTTGGAGTTCACAACCGCACTGTTGAGCCGGTTTGGACCGACGGACTATGAAGAAGCTTCCGAGTCTTTTCACCGCCTTAAACAAACCACAACCGTTGCCTCCTACATTGAAGCCTTCGAACGGTTGTCTTATCGAGTCGATGGGTTACCCAATTCCTTCCTTGTAGGCTGTTTTATAGGCGGCTTAAAGGAAGAAATTAGGTTGGAGGTTAAGCTTAAGAAGCCCCGTTTTTTGATCGATGCGATGGGTTCGGCAAGAATGGTGGAAGAAAAGTTGAATCTACAACGCAAGGTTTCTTCTTCCCAGCAACCTCATAGGTTCACCACAAACACCAGAAACTCCTCTCGGGGCATATTGGGTCCTGGACCGACCCATCAATTAGCATTACCTGCCCCTTCCCCGATCCGGCGTTTGTCTAATACTGAGGCCCGGGAACGGCCTGAAAAGGGACTTTGTTATTATTGTGATGAACGCTACGCACCGGGACACAAGTGCACTAAGCCAAAGTTGTTTATGATTAGCGATCCTACAGAAGTCAGGGAGGAGCATCATGAAGAAGAGGTGGTAGAGCAACAAACTGAAGAAACATGTCCTAAATCTCATTTCATGCGATATCCGGTACCATCCTACCTCAGACCCTACGTTTGCCGGGCCGCATCAAGAATAAAGAGGTTGTTGTCTTGGTGTATGGCGGAAGTACTCACAATTTTATCCATCAAGCTTTGGTGGATCGGCTTGGACTTGTTGTTGCCCGTGATGTTAAATTTGAAGTAGTTGTGGCCAACCGAGAAAAGTTGGTTTGTTCAGGAAGGGTGAAAGACCTTTCCATTGTCATTTAAGGATATACGATAGCTACAGATTTTTTTTGTTCTACCCGTGGCGGCGTGCCCGACCGTGTTAGGAGTCCAATGGTTAAAAACACTAGGTCCGGTCGAAATTGATTTCCAAAACCTTACTCTTGGGTTCCAACTAGCCGGTTCATCTCATAAGTTGCAAGGACTGAAAGGGTCAGATTTGGTTGCTTTAAAATCAAAGGAATGTATGGGGATGGATGGCGTGGCAATGCTCCTTCAAATCAATCCCATCATCAATCAACCACTATGCACTCAAGTTCCTTGTTCGACTATCCAGTCGGTTCTAACCGAATTTGTTGAAGTATTTCAAGAACCTGTGTGCTTACCTCCGAGTCGTTCCCAGGACCACAATATACCATTACTACTCGGATCCTGACCGGTCAGTTCCCAGCCATATCGCCAACCGTATTATCAAAAGAATGAGATCGAAAGGAAGGTACGGGAGTTACTCCACCAAGGATTGATACGGCCTAGCCATAGCCCCTTTTCATCTCCGGTTTTACTCATGAAGAAGTCGGATGGGACTTGGAGGTTCTGTGTCGATTATCGGGCGATAAATGATATTACTATTAAGGATAAATATCCTATACCCATGATTGATGAACTTCTCGATGAGCTTTTTGGCACAACAATTTTTTCTAAACTTGATCTCCGGTCGGGATACCATCAAATACGCGTCAAAGAGAAAGACATCCATAAGATCGCATTTCGTATGCATGAAGGACATTATGAATTTGTCGTCATGCCATTTGGACTCATCAATGCCCCGGCTACTTTTCAATGTCTCATGAACGACCTTTTCCGGCAATACCTCCGTAAGTTTGTATTAGTGTTTTTTGATGACATATTGATTTACTCCCAGTCCATTGATGAGTATGTCCAACACTTAAGGGTGGTCTTAGGGATTCTTCAAGCTAATCGTCTTTTTTCAAAATCCTCTAAATGTTGTTTTGGAGTGAAACAAGTGAACTATTTGGGCCATGTAATTAGTTATAATGGTGTTTCGGTTGAAAAGGCAAAGATCGACGCGGTATTATCTTGGCAAATTCCTACTAATGCAAAAGGGGTACGGGGTTTTTTGGGACTCACCGGGTACTATAGAAAGTTCATTAAAGATTTCGGAAGTATTGCTGCCCCATTACATAAACTGGTCGGAAAAAGACCCTTCATATGGAATGAGGATGCTAACAAGGCTTTTGAATCATTAAAAAAGGCTCTCACCACAGCGCCAACTTTGGGCCTACCGGACTGGTCCAAGCTCTTTACCGTTGAATGTGACGTGAGCAAAGTTGGCATAGGGGCTGTTCTCACTCAAAATGGGAAACCACTTGCTTAATTTAGTGCCCCTTTAAAGGGCATGATGTTATCATGGTCCACGTATGAAAAAGAGATGCTCGCAATTGTTAAAGCGGTGCGCAAGTGGCGCCCTTATTTATTGGGCCGTACGTTTGTGGTCAAGACCGATCATCTAAGTTTGAAATACCTACTTGAGCAGCGGATTACCACAATGGCACAAGTAAGATGGCTACCTAAGCTTTTGGGGTACGATTATAAAATCGAGTATAAATCGGGAGCTACTAACCGTGGGGCTAATGCATTGTCATGGTGCCATGAATTTCAACTTATGTCTATTTCACACCCCACCACCACTTTATGGTCTGACATCCAACGTGAGGTTAGTAGTGATCCTTATTATGGAAAATTACCCACCTCCTTACATGCAAGCTCAAGTCGAAGAATTTAAAACCGAGATGGTGTGTGGTTTCATGATGGTGCAATCATATTAAGCCCATCTTCTCCATTGCTGCCTACTGTTTTGAATCTGGGCCACTCGTCACCGGAAGGTGGTCACTTCGGTTTTCATAAAACTTTAGCAAAGATCCGAAGTAACTTTTGGTGGGAGGGGTTAAAGGCCTTGGTAAAAAAATATTTACGAGAGTGTCAACCTTGCCAACGGTTCTAATCGGATAACATGAAACCGGCTGGGTTATTACAACCGCTACCCGTTCCCGAACGTGTGTGGGTAGATATAAGCATGGATTTCATAGAAGGACTCCCAAATTCTAACGGGTTCTCAGCGATCATGGTGGTGGTTTATCGGTTGTCCAAATATGCGCATTTTATTCCCCTCCGTCATCCGTTAACGGCGGCTACTGTAGCAAGAGAATTTGTGAATTCTATAGTTCGATTACATGGGATTCCCTCCACAGTGGTTAGTGATCGTGACAAGGTGTTCATTAGCTCCTTTTGGCAATCTCTTTTTAAGCTACAGGGAACGGTCTTGTGCATGAGTTCAAGTTACCATCCTCAAACGGATGGTCAAACGGAAGTAGTTAACCGAATATTAGAACAATATCTGAGATGTTTCACAGGAGACAAACCAAAGAAATGGAATGAATGGTTGCCTTGGGTGGAGTACAGTTACAACACCTCAACCCATGTTTCAACCAAAATGATGCCTTTCCAGATTGTATATGGCAGGTTACCACCCAAGCTAATACCATATGTTCCTGGTACAACCCAAGCCCAAGATGTGGATACTTATTTACGTGATCGGGATGCAACTCTAAGGCAGCTACGGTCTAACCTCATAACAGCCCAAAGCCGCATGAAGTTAACCGCGGATCAACATCGTCGGGAGTTAGAATTCAGCATGGGTGATTTGGTTTATATTAAATTGCATTACGTGATCGGGATGCAACTCTAAGGCAGCTACGGTCTAACCTCATAATAGCCCAAAGCCGCATGAAGTTAACCGCGGATCGACATCGTCGGGAGTTAGAATTCAGCGTGGGTGATTTGGTTTATATTAAATTGCAGCCATACCGTCAGTCGAGTGTGGCTAACCGTTCCTCGGCAAAGCTTAGTCCCCGTTACTTCGGCCCATATAAAATTCTGAATCGGGTGGGCCCGGTGGTGTACCGAGTGGAGTTACCTCCAGGTTCTCTTATTCACGATGTGTTTCATGTTAGTTTACTACGACGTTTTGTCGGAACAACACCGGATACGGTTTCTGTCATAACAAACGAGCCGGTGATCTCGCTGGCGGTTATGCAACTGGAACAGATTCTTGAGGAGCGGGTTGTTCAGAAGGGAAAGTACCGCCCCAAAACAGAGCTACTTGTTAAATGGAAGGGTCGATCTCAGGAGGAGGCAACGTGGGAGACTAAATGGCGTTTTGTCCGAGCGTATCCACATTTTCACCTTGAGGACAAGATGATTGCGAGTGGGATGGATTGTTATGTACCCATGCAACAAGCAGGTCATGCATGAGTGGGTCTAAATTAGTGGCATCTGTCTTTGGAATTGTTGGACTTTTTATTAATTTTTCATTATGTGACTTTTTTTTATTAATTTCCAGTACACAAGAATAAAGGCATGATTGGATTGTTTACCTTTCATGACCATATGAATTTAGGATCTAACTTGACTGTAATTCCTCCCGGTATCATTATATATGGAGGACTATTATTTTGAAAAGGATATGCAAGAATTATTGATCTTTTCTTCTCTCAAATTTCTTTCTGTTCATCTCCCTACTTTTCTATTCTCATCATTAACCCATTGATTCATATCATCAAGTTCCGCCACGTCATCGAGCTTTATTCCATCACTGGTGATGGATTTTAGTGGAAATGCCCGTCACTCATAACATCCAATAATAAACCCTCACATTCCCTCACATTCTTCCATTCTTCAAGCGTTATCAAATTGATGCGTGATACAATTGAGTGTCGGTGGTGTTTGGGATTGTTTCATGCGTGATATACACTCATCACGGGGTAAAAGACCACCACCCCGGGTCCCCTTAAAGTTGTCTGTTTTGACCTGTTGGTTAAGAAAAGATGACTCACCCGCCCTTATTGCCACCTTTAGTTTTGTATATATATGTTCCTGTATCAAGTACATTTTTTGTGTTTGAGAGGGCCGTTTCATAGTTTTAGAGGCCATGTGCAAAGATCATCTATCTGTTAAAAATAATGGCTAAATCATTTAAAATGTGTCATCCTTATAGCATTCTTTAATAGCAGAATCTTTATCAAATTTTTGAAGACAGATTTCTCCAAATATGACGTTGAATGCTTGAAATTGCTTAATTAACAATGTATAAAAATAATTTTGGTTCAAGAATGGTCTTTGTGTCTCAATGTCTTAGTTTTTCTCTCAGTTTCTTTCTAGCTTTACTTTGATTCAACACGGCTAATTTTGTGAAGCATATATTTATGTACATTATTATTGACATAATACTTCTTTGTTCTACTATATGCTAGGCATTCAACAAATAGAGAAGTTGCTATTGTGATACCCATGGTGTATCTTTCTGAATGGGTAAGTGCTGAACCATTAAGAGCCAGTATAATGCTTAACTGTTCAGAGGCAAATGTCTGACAAATTCAGATAAGAGGTTTTAACCATTCAGACTCAGTATAATGCTTAGAGGCAAATGTCTGAATCATTCAGACATCCGCTCGCGAAACATACAGTCTTAACCATAAAGTGCGATGTCTGAACCATCTGAACCATTAAGAGCCTTATTAAGAGCTAAACAAACAGCCCCTTAGTTCTTATGCTAGCTAATCGAGGTATATTTTTCACAAATACCTTTCTTGCATGCTTCATTTTTCTATAACATGTATATGAATGGCTTTATTTGGGTTATAAATGTTTATCTTAATGTGACAATAAAAAATAGCCAAAAGGAAATGGTCGTACAGATTGAAAATCATCCAAAATATTTTTGTAAGGCTTACAACAAAGAACTAGATTGTTATCCCTTAACTATTTATAAAAAATGGACTAACATTTATGGGGCAACCTGTCCCGACCCATTTGCTCAATTAGGACAACCACTGGGGCACTTAGCTAATGGTTGATCACTGTTGAAATTATTTTATTTGAGTGGCATTCTTAGTGTTCTTTTGTGGAATTGTGATGTCTCACTACACTTGGCATAATGTCACCGAGAAATCTAGAGTAACTACCGAGTATGTTTATTCTTCAATAATAGTCTACGGAAGTATTTACGGTAATGATTTGTATTATTGTTATAGCCTTTATTGTAATTATCATCTCCAAAGATAGGAGATTCCATTGTAACTTTATATATTGGTTTATTGTGAATAGAAGAGGCATCTTGAATCAATCTCTTACATGGTATCAGCCATATCTCGTTCCTAACCCTAATATTTTCGACATTCTTCCTGTTCTTTTCTGCCGCCACTATTCTCACCACCAATGGCTGACTCCAAGCTCCACCCAGTAGACACCGTTTCAAACATCGAAGCTTTGATTCCCGTTACCCTTGACAACGAAGCCGCAGACTACAACACCTGGGCTGAATTGTTTTGTATCCACTGCACTGCATACCTTGTCTCCGATCACCTCTCCCCACGTCCAAAAGCCTCTACCTCTTCTACAACCACTGACAAAGATAAACAACTAGCCGACTCCGGTTCGTCTGCGTCTTGGGAACGATTGGATGCCATAGTCCTTCAATAGATCTATAGCACCATCTCCACGGACCTGCTTAAAACTGTCATCAAAACCAAAACCACTGCCTATGATGCTTGGACAGCCATTGAATCCTTGTTTCAAGATAACAAAGCCACCTGTGCTCTCCATCTGAAACAGAAATTTGCCAACACCAGGTTGGAAAACTTTCCCTCCATGACAGCCTATTGTCAAGAACTCAAAGTTCTATCCGATCAGCTAGCCAATGTTGATGCTCCTGTCGATGAACAAGACCTTGTCCTTCAAACTCTCTCTGGCCTCACCGAACAATACGAGACCGTTGCCACCATCCTTCAAAATACCAAGCCTCTCCCTTCCTTCTTTGAAGCCTGTTCACAACTCTGTATAAATGAAACCACCAAGGCAAATCAGGCTCTTCATTCTGCCTCTCAAGCCGCGACCGCTCTCCATGTCCAAACCCGAACAAACAACCCCCCACCCAACCCTTCCCCCGCTGACAACAGGTCTGACTTTTCCCGTGGTCGTGGCCGAACCAGAGGCCGTGGCCACGGCAGGTCAGGCTCCACCTCCCAAACCCGTAACCGAACCCCTTCTTACTCAGCCAATCTCAACACCCATACATTGTTTTTCCTAACAACTGGACCAATAATCAATGGGCCTCCTTACTAAATCAGGCCCAAAACCTCACCCCACAAGCCTATCCCTCTCCCCTTTGCCCATACCCGTCGGTTCCTAAGCCCAACAACGGACAAGGCATTCTTGGGTCGCGACCAGATCAGGCCCATGTGGCGGCTTACATCCCTAACCCAACTGATATTGCCCAAGCCCTCTACACATTGTCTTTGAATCAGCAACCCGACTCAGTGGGGATCATGGACACAGGAGCTACGGGTCACATGCAACAACCAGGTACTTTCTCTCCGTCTGTATTTAATTCTTGCACTAACAAACAGATTATTGTTGGGAATGGCACGACCAATACAGTAATTGGACAAGGCAATCTAACCTTACCACCACCCTTCCCCCCATTCAAACTAAATAATGTCCTCTATACCCCCAATCTTATTAAAAATTTGATCTCTATCCGTCGTCTCACCACCGATAATTTATTGTCTATCGAATTTGACCCATTTGGTTTTCTTGTGAAGGACCTCAAGACCAAGGAACCTATCCTACGATGCAATAGCTCGGGCGACCTCTACCCTCTCACCACCAACTTCATCAAGAACGTTGGTATCAACGCCTTGGGCACCCGGGCAACAATCTATTGCAATCGTTAAAGTCTTCTTCATCTATTAATTTTAGTAAACCAAATAACACGCTTTGCCAATCTTGTGTTTTTGGCAAAAGCATCAAACCTCCTTTTTATGATTCTGTTAACAAGACTCAGTTACCTTTTGACATTATTCATAGTGATTGTGGACATCACCAATTTTAAGTACAAGTTGCTATCGTTATTATGTTTTATTCCTTGACGACTTAACTGATTTTTTATGGACATACCCCATCACAACTAAATCTCAAGTTTATTCTATCTTCACTGAATTCTATAACCTAATTCACACCCAATTTGAACGAAAAATAAAACAGTTCCAATGTGACAACGACACCGAATACACCAACAATAATTTCAAACAGTTTTGTCAATTAAATGGAATGCAGTTTCGTTTTTCGTGTCCTCATACCTCCTCCCAAAATGGGAAGGCGGAACGCAAAATTCGAACCATAAACAACATGATCCGAACCCTCCTGGCTCAAGCTTCCCTACCCCCAACTATTGGCACCATGCGCTCGAAACTGCAACCTATCTTCTAAACATCCTGCCAAAGAAAAGCCATAAATTTTTATCCCCCACCACCCTGCTTTATAAGGTCCTACCTACCTACGAACACCTCCACGTATTCGGTTGCCTGTGCTACCCCATCCTCCCCTCCACCACCTCCCACAAACTCGCCAATCGCTCTCAACCTTGTGTCTTTCTTGGTTATCCATATAACCATCGCGTATACAAGTGTTTTGATCTTCTCTCGAACTAAACTTTCATTTCTCCTCATGTTCACTTCGAAGAATCTATCTACCATTTCTCTATTCGACAACCCACCCCTCCTCGAGCCTATTATTTCTTGACCAATTCTGTCTCCCCTCTCCTTTGGCCGCACATTCCAAACCCCACTCCCATTAATCCTTATACGCATCCATCCAATTCCCACTGTCGTCCCAATTCCCAAAAACCCACAAGTTGCCTTGTCTACACCAGAATGGTTCAATGCCATGAACAACGAGTTTAGTGCACTTATTAAAAACGAGACCTGGGAGTTGGTACCTATAACAACCCTCCTAAATAATTTTCGACACCCTAATATATTTTAAAATGTCCCTATATGTCCTAAAGTACGCCCCGTATGCGAAAAAAGAACCCGAATACCTTTATTTTTATTAAAATTAATTAAAAGCAAATTTTAATGGGCTGTCGCGGGCCGCGAAGGCTAAGCCTTCGTCTTACGCGGGCCGCGACAGATGGGATATTAGGCCGCACCCCAGGTGGCCACATGTCACGCCATTTGTCGAGCCTACCCCATGACCCGGCCAAGCTAGGCCCTACTACCCCTATTACGGGGGCCGCCTAGCCCTTGGCTACATCCTTCGCGGGCCGCGAGGGAAGTCGAAAGGTCACCTATAAATAGAGACCTTCGGCCTTCAGTTTCAATCGTTCAAATCTTGATCTCTCTCTCTATTTTCTGCATATCAAATATAATACTCGGGTTTAATACCACCCTAATTAATGAAGTTCTTCCCCGTTGTAAGTATTATAACCCCGGTTCCGTATTAGATACGCTGCACGATTGATCCAGGGTTCCGTAATGGCTGTCGTGGTTCTGCCCGACGTAGTCATTGGAATGCCATCTCGGGGAGGGTATTACTAATGTAAATATTGGGTTATTATACAAACACATGTACATTTGTGTAATTAATAGATAATCACCAGGAAACCCTTAAAGGAAACCCTAAAACAGCAATGTGAGTAATCTCCTTTTTGTAAACTGTTTTTACAAAACCTTAAATATTTTACAATGTGATTAAGCAGTGATTGAGTCTTTGTAGTTCTTTAATTACTGCCGGTATGTTGGGGTTTTGTATACAAAATGTGGAACACGTTACAATTGGACAAAGAGTTAGCCAATGTGTAATATGACCCACCAGTCAGGATTGACAATACTGAATGAGTAATTGTGTAGAAATAAACATTGTAATAGCTCTCAATACTGTTAAAAGATAAAACTCTTCTTGATTAAACTGGGATTCACTCACCAGTATTTCCCACTGACAAAATGTTTTTAAATGCGTTTCAAGTAACAAAATGTGAAAGCCAACTAGAAGCCAGCTGGACAGCACTGAAGGCTTGGAAAAAAGTGGCTATAAAAGTTACCTAAATAAAAGAAAATATTTTATTTCAATAAAATGGGGTTTATCCCTATAAAACAGTTTGTAATGAAACTTGGGTTTTATCCCAATATTTATATAAAGTGTGGTATTTACTCTGATAAAATATTTCCTAACTACGGTCCTGATGTAATTTCCGCTGCCAAAATGTAATTTGCGACAGTACCTCGGTCGCTGGATATGCACATTATTCGTAGTATGTGGTTATTCAAGCATAAGTTCCATTCTGATGGCACTCTAGAACGGTAAAAGGCTCGCTTGGTATGTGATGGTAGAAGTCAAGAAGTGGGGTTTGACTGTGGTGAAACCTTCAGTCCGGTGGTCAAACCCACTACTATTCGGACTGTTCTTATTTTGGCTCTCTCTCAGTCTTGGCCAATTCACCAGTTGGACGTAACCAATGCTTTCTTACATGGACACTTACAGGAGACAGTTTACATGCATCAACCTATGGGTTTTCGTCATCGTGACTACCCAGATTATGTCTGCAAGTTAAAGAAATCTCTTTATGACCTCAAACAGGCTCCACTGGCGTGGTATCAACGCTTCACTGATTTTGTTCTTCAGCAAGGTTTCTCTCAATGCAAGACGGATAACTCTTTGTTCATCTACCATCATGGCCACAACATTGCTTGCTTCTTTACGTTGATGATATCATTCTCACCACCTCCTCTGACTCTCTACGTCAGCGGCTCATGTCCACTCTTGCTGGTGAGTTTGCCATGAAAGACGTGGGCCCGTTAACATTTTTTCTGGGTATCTCGGTCACACACACGGGTGACACACTTTTCTTATCTCAGCATGCTTACACCAAAGATATCATTCACCACGCCGGGATGGACTCCTGCTAACCGGCCGTAACTCCTGTGGATACCTAGAGTAAATTGAGCAGCGTCTCGGATCCCTTTTTCGACGACCCCACTACCTACCGCAACCTTGCTGGGGCTCTTCAATATCTTACTTTTACTCGGCCAGACATTTCTTACGCGGTTTAGCATATTTGCATGCATATGCACGCCCCTTGCCTCGCTATCATTCGCTATCTTCAGGGCACTTCTTATCTTGGTCTTCACCTCAGTGCAGCCACCACCCTGTCCATTCGTGCTTTCACCTATGCTAACTGGGCTGGCTGTCCAGACACCCGCCGTTCTACCTCGGGATACTGTGTCTACCTGGGCGACAACTTAGTCTCTTGGTCGTCTAAGCGATAGTCTACCATCTCTCGTTCTAGTGCCGAAGCTGAGTATCGTGGGGTTGCCAACATCGTGGCCGAGATCTGTTGGCTTCGGAATCTTCTCCTAGAGCTTCATCGCCCTCTTTCAAAAGCCTCTCTGGTCTATTGTGATAACATTAGTGCCATATATTTATCAGGGAACCCGGTTCAACATCAAAGAACCAAGCACATTGAACTTGGCATTCACTTTGTTCGTGAGCATGTTCAGAAGGGTCTAGTCCGAAACCTACATGTCCCCTCACGTTTCCAAGTTGCTGACATCTTTACGAAGGGTCTTCCTCGGGTCCTCTTTGATGATTTTAGATCCAGTCTAAGCATCCGCTCTCCTCCCGCTCCGACTGC
The DNA here is from genome assembly GCA_030545235.1 of Helianthus tuberosus. Lineage (NCBI taxonomy): Eukaryota > Viridiplantae > Streptophyta > Magnoliopsida > Asterales > Asteraceae > Helianthus > Helianthus tuberosus. The sequence goes on from CM060412.1 coordinate 150,863,001, forward strand.
GGGGGTGTAATAGTCTACGGAAGTATTTACGGCAATGATTTGTATTATTGTTATAGCCTTTATTGTAATTATCATCTCCAAAGATAGGAGATTCCATTGTAACTTTATATTTTGGTTTATTGTGAATAGAAGATGCATCTTGAATCAATCTCTTACATTCAAGTTGATATCGTTGTTAGTTTGTTGTTACCAAAATTAATAAGTAAAATTCTTATCTACTTGCCAATATATGCAGGCATGCCTTTATAACGTTGTCATTTATTGCATAGCTATTTATCTTCATTTATGTGTATTTAGGTTCGGGTTCCTCGGGTTCCTTATTACTTGTTTCAGGTAGCATTGGGTCAGGTTTGATAATCGGGTTTCGGTTAAAAAAAGGTAAAAACCGAAGTACCTTTATATCTTCGAGATTATGGTAGGAAGAAATTTCAACCCATTTCTTCATAAGTGGTTTGACTTAACCGGTATCGTATCGTATAAGGGTGAACCCACATTTAAAGAAAAGGAGGGAGGCGCCCTATGGAAAAAAAATAATGTTATTTTATGTCGAAAGACTTGATCATCTCTACAATGATTAAAATCCTGGGTCCGCCATTGGTACCACATGATAGCATAGTATTGACACGCATTGAAATTTAATTTATTTATTTTAACACTTATAATGTTTGAAAACATGTCTTTGTATTTTATTTAACGAGATAATTCGATTAATATATATTATTTTTTCTTGCTCGAGAAGTTCTCGGGTTGTAACCTAGTTATCATATATAACGGGAGTAATTATCATTTTTATCAGAGTTGTTTTCTAACTAGAGTAACTATAAACATAGGGTCGGGATTTAGAGAAAACGGCAGAAGTGTGAGAACGGTGAGAACGTTTATGGATCGTCCGATTAAAACAATCTATGGACTAGATTGGCGCGGTGGCGCTTTCGTAAATAACATCAATTTTATTATGTGGACGCGCCTCATTAAGGGTAAAAAGGTCTTTAGACTTCTAAACCAAAACGCCATACTGATGAATAAAACGCCAATACAGACCCAAACACATCGCTATATAAACAAAAACATCCCAGGCATTAAAACACATCCCAGAACCTTAAACGCCATATTTTCTACTATATACCATTAATCTTACAAACGCCAAAATCACCAAAAACATCAAACACAAACTACTCAAAAACGCCATATTTTGTACTATATAACAATTAATCTTAGAAAACGCCAAAACACTCAAACATCAAAAATTCTAAAAACAATCGAAGGTTCTTTCAGATACAGTATTTCCTCAGTAAAACGCCAAAAATGCCAAAGTTTCGGATAATGCATTCTTCCCTGAACTGCTGTAACTCAAATAACATTTTGCTGTATGAGATGGACAAATCATAAACAAAAACATGCTGGGTCAGACTAATGTAATTTTCTGTGTTTTGTTCTTGATGAATACTATAATGGCATGAAAAGACGAATAACACGAGTTGTTTGAAGATACATATTCAAACAAAAAACTTATGTCATTTTGTCTTTCCAAACAACCACACAAACACAAGCATGAGTAAGCCAAAACCACCAGCGAACATGATTCTAAGAAGAAAGAGACCGATGACAGTGAAGATTTGGAAGATGACTTGTTTTTACTTTTATTTTTTTTAATTTTCTTTTTCTGTTGTTTGTTATGAATTTTTCAACTTAGAATAGAAAAATACATTATCTTAATAAAACGCCAAACAGTAATAATGCATATGAAAACGCCATAAATGGAGAAAAAACGGCAAAAACTCCCAAACTATAATGAAAGTAGTTTGCAGAAGAATTAATTAATAAAAGCTAAAAATTGAAAAAAAAAAAAAACGCCAAAAACTACTTAAACCCATTAAAACGCCAAACTTGGAGATAGAAAGTCTATGACCCTAAAAACTCATAAAAAGCTGAACAAAAAAAAGTAAAAAATAAACACGGAAACTGAAAAGACGGCTACTTTATTAATATCATTTATTATAAATAAAAAATCCCGCCTAATCTACGCGCCAAAAACATCTTATAAGAGAGACGTCTCTGCACAATCAACTTATCACAAAAAACCAAAAATATAAACGCCAACTTTCCAAAAACCATTCACCTTAAAACGCCAAAAAAGATACTTAAAAAAGCCACAGATGCAGAACCTCATTCCTTCTATATTGAGTATTTTTCTGAATGAAGTTTCAGTGAATGGATTATACTCTGAGGTGGGTATCTCTATAAGTTTTTGCTGAATGAGATGGACAAATATTCATGAAAAAAAGACTGATGATCATCAGGTCACTTTGTTCTTGATGGATTTATTGATGCCATGAAGAGATGTTTACATTCGAGCAGGCGTTGGTGTTCAACATGTCACCAAACAAGTATATATCAAACCACAATAAAAAAGGTTCTTCATAAGGTATTAAAAAAAGGATCAAAACGCCAAAAAGATTAAAGTAGAAGAGGCTGACGATAGTAAAGATTTGGATGAGAAATTAGATTATATTTTTTTCCATTTTCTATTGTTTGTTATCTAATTCTCTGTTGTTTAATATCTACTAATAAAAAAAACGCCAAAACGCCAAAACGCCTGATAGTGTGAAAACAGTGAGAACGGATACTAGCAAAGCACGATGTTGGTATATATAAATGCCAAAAACGCGAAAAAAGGATTACTGAAAAAATCAGCACTATAGGTCTGAATCATAAATGGCACAACACTTGATAGAAAAAAATAAAAATAAATAAACATAAGAAAAAAATAACTGATTTTTTTACATTATGGTCATGCATCCTGATCTAAAAACAATAAAAAAGGCCAAAATTTGCTTAAAACGCCAAAATGTTCAATATGATCCTGATGTAAAAACAATAAAAAACGCTGCGTATTTATTAAACACCAAAAAATGGAAAGGTGATGTAACACGCGTTTAAAAAAAGAAAATATGAAAGGACAAAAAAGCCCCTCCGCCCTTCTCTATGTCGCATGATACGTGTTGGGCCAGGAAGCGTTCTCACCGTTCTCACACTTTCTACCGTTTTCTCCTGATCCCGTTTCTATAAACATATATGTAATTTAATGTTTCTACTATTAAATTTAGGAGAGGTGGAAAAATGAAAGCAAAAAATCTATCGAACACGTAATACAAATCAATGTTTATCTCTTCATTGATTGATAGCAAACAAAACCGATTCACAAAAACATGACGTAGTGCTCCGTAACTACAATTTATTTATTAGTCCGATTCAAAAAGCTCTGATTCAGAAAGCTATGTAAGTCCCATTCACAAAGCTCTGTAAGTCCAATTGATTGATCAATCTAATTCACAAAGTTCTTTAACTCCAACTAATTCAGCAATCCGATTCACAGAGCTTCACTTAATTAATTAAATCTTATCCGCAAGCTTCAATTGACCGAAGAAACACTGAACGAATTTTAGGGTTAATTAGTTTGGTTTATGTTCCTTTCATAGTGGTTAATCTTCTCTAAACTTTCTGAGCTCCAATTTGACTTGACAATCCTGCAAAACAGAACACCGTTAGCTCGTTAAGAGGGGAATATAGGGGTTTCCCTCTTAACCAGGCTCCGGCGTGAGAATAAGTATCTGCTTCGAGGAGATAATTGTGTGTTAAGAGTGAGAGTAGAGGGAATAGAATGTTTAACCTATGCACTGAGGCCTCTATTTATAGTCGGAGAGGTGTAAGAAGAGATGGGCTGATGGGCCGGAAGGTGACAATATAGAGGATATGCTCTTTGTCTCACTAGTGTCGACCGTTAGTGTCTTCTAGAAGATCTTCGGTGCTGGCGCACCTTGATTGGAGCCACGTGTCTTAGTTGTCGGCCTTGTTGTCCTTCTGCCATCAGCAGGTAAGTGGAGATCATGGGGCAGGTGTCGCCGCCCCCTGATTGGTGCCACATAAGCGTCCTTGTGTACTTTCTGTCTCCTTCACGTCAGACGATCATGGAGCATGATAGAGCACAGCCTGGAGGACGCTGATTGGCTTGCCCTTCTGCCACTTGTACCTTATGTACCTTCTGAAGTGGCCTTGCGCTTTGACTCCCGCGCAACCCTAGCTGAGCACATTAGCAGCCCGCGTGGGGTTTGCATGAGGTGAAGGCTCTTATTTAGAACGTTAAGTATGGAAAGTGCTGTTATCTCTTGGTTGGACCTCGCGCGAGGCTATGCTATGCTTGATCATCCCGCGTGGGGTCTAATGACTGATCACCAAAGTGATTAAGGAGCATGGTCCAAAGCTCGAGCATAATGTTCTGCGCGGCATTTTTGGGACCATACCCCTTCAAGTCCCCCCAGTCCAGTGCTGCAGCACGCGCGAAATGAGTGGTTGGAGCTCTGGACTTAGAAAAAAGGAAGTTCTGGGTTAGAAAAAGCCTGCTAGATCTTGGTGAGTCGCGCGCGTGTGACTGTTTGTCAGTCACTACGGCGCGACTACCAGATTTGTATGTTGGGAATTCTTTGCTTTTGAATGTAAGCGCGCAGGTGCATTGGATGCATGTGAATGCTGCGCGGCTTGGGTAACTTCTGCATGAAGTTTGTAGTAGATTTGAGAAGGAAAACTCTCGATTTTTGAAATCTGACAGGTTGGTTGGAAATGTCATTGATGGAGATGTTTGAGTTGACTGCTGACACGGCCGTCATCAAGCTGTCCCTGACGTTTCGGCTTTCCGTCAGTCGAGTGAGACCCACGCGCGCGTGGTAACCGTCACTCCGGGAATTGCGACGTACGTGGCAGCTGCTGATTGGATACTCGCGCGGTGAATCCAACACGTCTACTCATCGCATTAAATGCGATGAGTATTTATAGTCGATGAGAGGGGCGAGAGGATAACAATCTCTTCTATTGTTTCTCTTCTCTCTCTATTTGTTCCCGGAATCTTCAAATCTTCAACGGAGCAGTAGCAGATCTTCAAGTGCAGATCTTCAAATCTTCAAACATTCAAGTTTTTCCAGAAGATTTATCAAAGTCTCTCTTAAATCTCCATGGCTGAAGAAGAACCTCATCATGAGGAAGGTCCCCTCCCCGTCCTCAAATGGGACCTGGGTTTATTTGAACAAATTACGAGAGGGTTCCGGTTTCCACCGGAATGGGATGCATGATACCCCAGTCAGAATCAGACGGCCGCCGATGCACCGCCGAGGTATATCACACTATTTGAAGATTTTTTTTGCAAGGCAACTTCTGGTTGCCTGGGACGGAGTTCTTGGCCCATATCCTTCATTATTATGGGTTTCATGTTTCTCAGATGAGTCCACCCGGTATGGTAAGGGTGCGGCATTTCGAGTTTTTATGCCGAGCCCACGACATAGAGCCTACAGTTGAGAGATTCGGGGTATTTTATCAGTTGGTCTGGAACATGGGATTCTACTCCTTTGGTAACCGGGGGTCTGCCAAGAAGATCCTTCTTAACCCACCGAAGAGTTTCCATGACTGGAAACACATTTTTTTCTTCATTCGGGAGGAGGTTATCCCAATTGCTATGATCTTCCATGCGCCGGATGTGATTGAGAAGTAGGAGCTGGCGATTCCTAAGAAGGAAGATTGGTACATGAGGCTTACTGCCACCCCGAATCGAGTATTTGGTGAAAATGTTCTGGTCGCGGCGCAGATGAGTGACCAATGGCCGCAAGATAGCGAGGAGGTGCCAGTTTTGAAGTTTCAAGATAAAGGTTAGTTATTTCTTTGATTATTTCCTGCTTTTATTGTCTGGACGCGCTTAATTGTGGATTTTGAATGCAGAAGCGCGTCTTTATCAAGCTGCTTTCCCCACCTTTGGTGGATCTATGGGTGTGCGCCCGCTGAGGTCAGGGGAGCAGTACTGATATGAGAAGATCAAGGCACGTTTTCTGTACCCCGTTGCTGGAGCTTTCGCCAATCCGCTTACCGCAACTGAAGGTGCGCATATACCTAACCCCAGGCCCTTGCGAGCTGTGACTTCCGCTGGGAAAGAGATTCTTTATCTTTCCAGCGAGAAGTCTGCAGGGTCCTCAAATGGGGAGCTAAGTTCGTGGTCTAACATCTTTGCAGGTTTGTTGCGCGACCTAGGAATTGACCCAGAAGAGAAGAAGAAAAAACCAAACAAGAGGAAAAAGGTGATTACCATCGACGCTGAAGTGACCAACAAGAAAGGCGGGAGTAGCCGCGCGACTGCCGGTGCTTCTGATAAAGGTACTCTACGATTACGTCAGAGTAACTTAGAGGATTATGTTATCCTCAGTGACTCACTTGAAGGTTTGTCGTGTATAGGCGAAAAGAAGACTGGCGCCGCTGGTTCAAAGATTTCAGGTAGCGACGGTTCCCGGTTCCCGGAACCCAGATGCTGGTGCTACTACCTCTTCCATCACGGTTGATGACGAAGAGGAAGAAGAAGAGCCTGCTGAGAAGTTAATAAGCAGGAAGACAAGTAGAGAAGAGACTACAGCTGGTGCTTCGGTGGCGCAGAAGACTGGGGAAGCCCCAGTAATCGGAAAACAGAGCAGTCTGCGCTGTCTTTATAAATTCTCTCCGGGTTAGTTTCTTGACTACCTTCTTGTTTTCATTGTTGCCACCTCTTTTTAACACTTGGTTTCTGTAGAGGCCAAGAAGAAGACCCCTGAAAAGAAGGGTGTTGCGTTTAAAGACCCCCAAGAGCCGGCGCAGAAAAGAACCAAAGTTACAATCACTCCTTTCAAGACTGCTGGGTTAGAGGCTGAGAAGGAGAAAAAAAAGGCTGCTGAGAAGCCTGTGGACAAGGCTGTTGAGAAAGAGGGGAGAGAGAAAAAGAAGGCTTCTAAAAAGCTTGTTGGTGATAATCCTAAGGACACCGCGGCTGCTGCTACTACTGCACATGAGAAAGCGCAGGGTCCGGAGGTCGTCCATCTCACGGGGCTTGACCAACCCCTTCATGAGAAAAAGAAAGAAACTGTTCAAGGTAAGGGACCCGAGGTTGTTAAACCGACCGAACCGGCACAGGTTGATGCCCCCACCCAAACTGCTCATGTTACTTCTGCTGCTGGGCGGTCAGCTGCTACTGCGCATAAGGAGGCTACGACCGCTGCAGGAGGCGCGGGTGTGGCTGGTGGTGCAGGAGGGTCCATGCCACAGACTATCGGTCCGAAGGATACTGTGGGTGATATTTATTACAAGACCTATACCGAGGAGGCTCGTGGTAATGCTCCACACCAAGCTCCATGGGGTTTAAAACAGAAGGACACCTTCTTGGAGTTTGGGGCGTGTCGCGACTGGTTCCTGAATTCGTTCCCTCCCGGTGAGGTTAACCGCCAAAAGGCGCGAACTCACGATGGGCTATACCAAGCTTATGTTGTTGGGGAAGTCAATACTCGCGCCGCTAACCATCAAATCGTGCATGAGTGGCGTACGATGGTTAAAGAGCGGGCTGAATGGGAAAAGTACCGTGAGCGCCTGGTGAGGCAGGTTAAGGAGTTTGAGAAAGCTAAGGCTGCATTTGCCGAAGAGAAAGCTAAGTTCGAGTCCAATAGGAAATCGGAGGAGTGGGGCCATGAAGGCCTTAGGGGCAAGCTTCGTGCTGCTGAAGATCTCTTGGAGAAGGAGCGCACGGAGTGGAAGAAGATATGTGAAAAAGATAATCAACGTATGTATGCTGCGCGCTCTAAAATCACGGACCTTGAGGCTCAAGTTGCTGAACTGAAAGGGAAGGTTGAGGATGGGCAAACCGATAGAGAACGTGTTGAGGTTTGATCATTGTTAACCCCTTTTCCGTTTGTGCTTTTTGCTTGTCAAATTATCTAAGTCTGTCTTATCCTCTGTAGGACGAGTTGAAAGCGCAGGTATCCAGTAAGGATAAGGACCTAGCGGCTAAGGACGTGGAAATTACAGAGCTGAAACGTCGTTTGCAAGAGCAAACCGACAAAAGTGAGTCCTTAGAAATTGACCTTGAGGCCGAGCGAGTGAAAGCTGCTACTGCCAAGGAGGCCAAACAGAAGGCTGAGGAGGCGTGAGACATGAGTACATCTGCCCTCAACGTAGCGCAAAAAAATTACTCCGAGGCCCAAGGCATCGTTGACACGCTGGTCTCTGAGGCTGAATGGATGCGCGGTAGAGGAGTAGTCCTGGTACGGTTCTCCTCTTTTTAACTTAAGCTTTATTTGTTAAAACTTATTTCTTATCCATTGCCTTTGCTGTAGATGGCCAACTTTATCCTGAATGCTTCTGAGCTGGATGGAGCTGTTGCTGCTCTCATAGATGCCTCACGCGCGGTTGGTGATCGTGGAGGTTATCTGGAGTGTGCGCAGCATGTTGAAGAGGCACTAGGGCAGGAGTTTGATGTTAGTCATTGCTCAGTGACCGATCAGGCTGATGCTGTATTGGCCCGCGCTGAAAAGGTCTATGACCATTTATCACATCCTGTGATGGATTTGGTCGCAGAGGCGCTGAAGCATGACGACTGGTGTCAACGGCCAAAGGCTATCTTAGATCCTCCAGAGACTGTGGAGTTATCTGATGAAGAAGAGCCAGCCGGTGGTGATGGTGATGGCGATGATGACGATGATGATGGTGATGGTTATGAGTAGTTAGTGTTGATAGGCTTCGTGCCTTGTAATTTTCTTTTTAAATGCTGAATGTAACTTGACGCGCGGTCGTGCTATTTGAAATGAATCAATGATGTTTTGTTATTTCTTATGTGCTCATTACGCGGTGCGCTTTTTAGAATATAGCATTATGTTTGCCATTAATTTGTTGAGTTACAATTATTGCATTGTTGTTAGAAACTTTGGTTAATTTAGCACGAATAAATGTAAGTGTGGCTCGTATGTGAGTGTATTTGCCCGGTCTCGCGCTATGTTCGCGGAGGACCTTGGAGGTCTAACTCGAGAGCTCGTAATTTACTGGAGTGTTTTCGTGCTAATCAAAAGTTTAACATGCATTTGTAACGTAGAAGTCATGATGCTAAAAACAAAAGGCATATGTCAATGCTTTCATTAAGTAGCTTTCAAACAGGCGCTAGGCCAATCGTACATCATTGGAATAAGGGGGCGTATAGCCAACATAAGTAATAACAAAGGCGCGTAGCCGACATAAGCTGATAAAGGCACAAGGCCGAGAATCGTCACATGTAACATTTGTGCAATTGTTGCGCGTTCCACGTGCGCGGGATGATGTATCCATCCAAAGTGAGCAACTTGTATGCCCCTTTCCTTAGCACCTCATGAATCAAGTATGGGCCTTCCCATTTGGGTGCTAGCTTTCCAGGGCGTTCAGCATTTGAAGCTTCATTGTCTCTGAAGACATATTCTCCTAGAGTGAAGGTACAAATGCGTACTCTTGCATTGTAGTACCTCTCCAATTACGTCTTGTACTTGGCCTCTTTGATTCGCGCTATTTCGCGTCTCTCTTCTAGTAGGTCCAAGTCTAGACAGCGCTCCGCCTCATTATCGATTTTGTTGACCACTGTCTGGCACGGCGAGGGGAGGCCAACTTCAGCTGGGATAACCGCCTCTGAGCCGTAAACTAGGCTAAAGGGGGTTTCGCCAGTGCTCGTTTTCGGCATGGTTCGACGAGCCCAAAGGATGCTCGGGAGCTCATCTACCCAACCTCTTCTCTTGGTGCCCAATCGGGCCTTTATCCCTTCGACAATACTTTTGTTGACACTTTCTACTTGGCCGTTGCCCTGAGGGTGCGCAACGGAAGAGAAAGTGTGTTCAATCTTCATTTCTTTCATCCACTTTTGGAGGTCTTCAGAAGCGAAATTGGTGCCATTGTCGGTTACAATCTTAAGTGGGAGGCTGAATCTGCAAATGATGTGTTCCCATATAAACTTGCACACCATCATTGCAGTGGTTGAGGCGAGAGCTTTGGCCTCCACCCACTTGGTGAAATAATCGACGGCAACAATTATAAACTTTACAGCACCAGGAGCTTCAGGGAAAGGTCCCACCATATCAATCCCCCATTGCTGGAAAGGCCAAGCAGTGGATACAGGGATAAGATCGTTTTTTGGGCGCAGAGTTTTTGGGGAGTGCCTTTGACAGGAGTCGCATTTGCGCAATTCCTTTAGAGCGTCGACGTGCATCCCTGGCCAATAGTATCCTGCATTCATTATCTTCGCGACGACCATGAGCGGGCCCGCATGGATGCTGCAGATGCCTTCATGGATCTCCCTGATCAAGTAATTTGCATCTTGGGGGTCCACACAGCGCAGAAGTGGCCCTAAGAAGGATCTTCGATACAAGATACCACCATTCATTTCATAGCACAAGGCCTTGTTCTGTATCTTCCTTGCCTCTGCTTTGTTTTCAGGGAGTATTCCTTCTTGCAAATACTGGATGATAAGGGTTATCCAAGATGGTTGCCCTATCTCGATCGCATTCACTTGACGCAGCAAAACCGATGGGTTTTTTAGTACTTCAATTCTTACATCTTTGGCGAGATGTTGAAAAGATGTTGAAGCGAGCATGCTCAAGGCGTCTGCTGGTTTGTTCTCTGAGCGATTGATGTGAACTACCTTGTATGACTTGAATTGTTGAAGCAACTCTTTCGCTTGGTCTAAATACAAAGCCATAACTTCACCTTTTGTATCATACAATCCGTTAATTTGACTGGCGATCAGGAGTGAGTCAACATGCGCTTGTAGATTTTGAGCTCCCATTTTTATGGCTAGGCGCAAGCCTGCCAAAAACGCTTCATATTCTGCCTCGTTGTTGGTATTTTTGAAATCCAACTTGATGGCATAGGTGAACTCATGTTTCTCCGGGCTAACAAGGCGCAATCCAGCTCCTGCGCCATTTTTGTTTGAGGCCCCGTCAGTGTATAACAACCATAACCCATTTGATGTATCTTTGATGGGAGTATCAACAACTTCGCAATCTTTGATCTTATCTTCTGGAACTTCGGTGATGAAGTCCGCCAGCACTTGACCCTTAATTGCAGGGCGCGACCTGTATAGAATGTTGTGGCCCCCAGCTCGATCGCCCATTTTTCTAACCGCCCAGATGTCTCTGGTTTTTGCAATATTGTGCCAATATGGAAATTAGCGAGTACGGTGATGACGTGCCCTGTGAAGTATCTGCGCAGCCTCCTGGAGGCGTGTAGCAGCGCAAGCACTAATTTTTCCGTTATTGAATATCGAGTTTCTGGATCTGTGAGCACCCTGCTAACGTAGTATATTGGAGTCTGAACTCCATCTCTTTCTACTAACAATACCGACCCAACTGCCTTGTCTGAAGAGGACAGGTACAAAATGAGTGGTTCCTTCTCGAAAGTCGCGGTTAGTGTAGGGAGCTTGATTAAACAGTGTTTCATTTGCTGGAAGGCAGCTTCAGCTTTTGGTGTCCATTTAAATTCTTGTTTTTTTTTCCCACAGTTGCGCAAAGTGCTTATGAAAGGGTACGACTTTGCGGCGTGGTTTGACAGAAAGCGATTGAGCGTGGCTAGTCGGCCGGCTAATCTCTGCATCTATTTGATTGTTCGCGGTGATGGCATCCACTCTATGGCTTGAACTTTTTCAGGGTTAACCTTGAAACCGCCGTTTGTAACCACGAAGCCTAAAAACTTGCTTTCTTCCATGCCAAAAGAACACTTTGCTGGGTTCGGCTTCATGTTCACGCTTCTCAAAGAGTTAAATGTCTTCTCAATGTCCTTTAACATCTGGTCCTCCTCGGGACTTTTAATCACAAGATCATCTATGTAAACCTCGATATGCTTTCCGATGTCATCAGTAAATATCGTATCCATCAGGCGCTGGTAGGTTGCGCCAGCGTTTTTGAGGCCGAATGGCATCTTTATGTAACAGAAGATGCCGATGTCGGTCTGAAAAGTTGTCTTGTCTTCATCTTCGAGCTTCATTTGAACCTGATGATACCCCTTGTAACAGTCCAGAAAACATTTCCATCTGTACGGCGCGAGAGAGTCTATCTTTTTGTCGATCTCAGGCAAAGAATAGCAATCTTTGGGACATGCCTTATTGAGATCGGTAATCGACACACATTCTCCATCCTCCATTAGACTTCTCCACCATAACGGGGTTTGCCACCCAACTTTGGTACCGCACCTCTCTCAGTATACCTGCTTTTAGCAATTCACAGACTTGCTCATTCATGGCTTTGTCTTATCCGCCCCTAGGCTGCGCCTTCTTTGGACCTTTGGCTCGACGGAGGGATAAGTGTTCAAACAATGTTCAGTGACGTCGCGCGGGAGACCTGTCATGTCTGCCGGAGTCCAGGCAAAAATGTCCATGTTCCTGAACAAAAGTTGCTTGAGGTGCGTTCTGATGTTTGGTGAGATTGCGTGGCCTATCGTCACCGTTTGCTCTGGGTATTTGCGGTTTAAAACCCACTTTTCTGGTTCGGTCGTTGAAATTTTGCCGCTTTGGCGGGGCGCACATCCTCTGCTGACATCACTTCTTTCTTTGCATAGATAATCCCCACCCCCGTCTCGGTTAGGAACCCGATGGCTGAGTGGGGTGTGGAGGTTACCATGTTTAGCTCTCCTTGGGTTTTTCTCCCAATTAAAACATCATGCCTCGATTTGACAGGCATCACCATGAAGTTGACATTTGTGGTTCTTGAATGCTTCCCGTCAGACAGCGTGATGGGGAAGCTGATTTGGCCTACTGGGAAGACCATTTCAATGCAAAATCCTGATAGAGGATAATCAACCGGCTCGAGTCTCGCTTTATCTTCATCATCAAACTAATTGAAGCATTGTTCATAGATGATGTCAGCTGTACTTCCCGGATCAATGAATATGTATTCTGTTTCATAATGACCGATAATACCGGTAATGACGACGGACCGCGTACTACCGGGAAGATGACCTGTTGCTCTTGCCATGCAGGTTCGAAAGGGCACTTGCCTTTATCACTTGCGCTGTATCTTGGTCCGTTGACCATGTGAGTTTCCAGGCGCTTGACCTTCTTCTGGTTTCCATCATCATGGCGCTGGATCTGGCGTGTCTCCTTGCGCACATTCTTCACCAGGTAGCTTAACTTTCTGCTTTTCAGCACTCTCTCGATCTCTTGTCGTAAACTGATACAATCATTTGTCAGATGACCTGTATCCTTGTGAAAATCGCAGTACAGGTGCGGGTTTTGCCCCTTCTTGTTTTTCATAGGCCTTGGAGCCTTAAAATCGTGGTTCTCCGTCATTAACACCTCTTTTGGTGTCTTTGTGAGCGGAGTCCAGTGCTTTTCTCGATTATCGTCCCTGACTGCCTTTTGATACCCAATTCTGTCAATCGTTTCCCGCGCATCCTCTTTGTAGTGCGATCTTTCCTCATAACCACTGGATTTTCCAGCCTTCCAATCATGATTTTTGCTCTTGTTGCGCTTGCCATAGTCACGCGAGCTTCTCTTAGAAAAGCAATCTTCAGTGTATGAGCTCTTGGTTCCAGCTAGCGTCTCTTCAGTTTGTGCTACTATTTTTGCGGCTTCCATCAGCTTATCCCATTCCTTGGGCATATCGTTTTTTCTGGTGATAGTTCTGATGAGACTATCGCACCGAATAGCTTTCTTGAAGTGAGCGCGCATGAGTTATTCGCTTACACCACCGATTTCCAGACACTCCTTATTGAAGCAAGTGATGAAGTCTTCTAAACCTTCATTTTCTCTACGCCAGATATCTGTTACCTCAGACGTATCTCGCTGACAGCGTCTTTGCTGGCTGAAGTAGTTTACAAATTGTGTTCTGAAATCAACCCATGAACTGATTTTTCTAGGCGGAAGGCTGTCGAACCAGGCGCGAGCAGCTCCAGCAAACGTCTGGATAAATAAATGACACCACATCGGCATATTCCATCCTCCCATAATGCCAACACTTGTAAATACTCTAACATGATCGTCAGGGTCTGTGAGACTGTTGAACTTTCCCACTGTTTGGGGTAGTTTTTCTCTTGAGAGTGGTGCCAAAGCAATTTTTGGGATGAACTTTGAATGCTCTGCAGCCTTTGCTGGCCTATAGGCTAGGCTGAAGTCTCTCTCTGCTTCTTCGTTGTACGTGATGCGCTGTCTCTGCCGGTAAGACTCATGGTTTTTCGGCAACCTGTTGAAAACTGATGAACCCTCGTCATCTTGCCAGGTGGGATCATTCGGATATGTGTCATCCCATTCATTGTTCATGTTGCGCGGCCCAAGCAGGTTATGAACTTGTCGTTTGTGTTGCACGTAGGATAGGTGTTCAGCGTATGTGTCCGTTTCTCCGTATGTGTCGCGTGTATCATGTACGCTTGGCCTTCTCATAGGAGGAGGTCTGTTGATTCTGCCTTGAAAGTTCTGCTGTGGGGGCGTCTGGCGCGCCCCCTGAGTTGGACCCGGAGGAGTAACCAAAGAGGGTTCTGCTTGCAAAATCGCCTGTTGTGCGCTTAATGACTGATACGCGGTATTGATGGTAGCAATTTGTTTGGCGTACTAGGAAGCTAAAGTTTCGCCTTCTGGTAGCCCTAGTAGAGCCGAGATGTTTGGATTTGGAGCTGGGTTTGAAGGACCAGCGACATGACTTGCCGGGGTTCCCGTCTGAGTAATGCGAGTGAAGCTCGCGCGGGGTCCCCGTGTGTTGGTTACTTTGATTTATCTATTTCTTCAGCAGGTTGGACTTGGACATTCGGATTGTCCTCCCCCAATCCCACGTTAGAATTTGTGCTAAAACCGAAATCAGGAATGATTCCTTGACCAGCCATGATCGAAGGAAACAAAAAGCTTGGAAAAAACTCAGAAAAAGAAGATGAGTGATTGAAAAAATCGGTGGGCGCCAATGAAGAAACACTGAACTAATTTTAGGGTTAATTAGTTTGGTTTATGTTCCTTTCATAGTGGTTACTTTTCTCTAAAATTTATGAGCTCCAATTTGACTTGACCATCCTGCAAAACAGAACATTGTTAGCTCGTTAAAAGGGGAATATGGGGGTTTCCCTCTTAAGCAGGCTCTGGTGTGAGAATAAGTATCTGCTTCGAGGAGATAATTGTGTGTTAAGAGTGAGAGTAGAGGGAATAGAATGTTTAACCTGTGCACCGAGGCCTCTATTTATATCCGGAGAGGTGTAAAAAGAGATGGGCGGATGGGCCTTGGGCCGGAAGGCGACAACATAGAGGATATACTCTTTGTCTCACTGGTGTCGACCGTTAGTGTCTTCTAGAAGATCTTCGGTGCTGGCGCACCTTGATTGGAGCCATGTGTCTTAGTTGTCGGCCTTGTTGTCCTTCTGCCATCTGCAGGTAAGTGGAGATCATGGGGCAGCTGTCGCCGCCCCCTGATTGGTGCCACATAAGCGTCCATGTGTACTTTCTGTCTCCTGCACGTCAGACGATCGTGGAGCACGATAGAGCACAGTCTGGAGGACGTTGATTGGCTTGCCCTTCTGCCACTTGTACCTTATGTACCTTCTGAAGTGGCCTTGCGCTTTGACTCCCGCGCGACCCTAGCTGAGCACGTTAGCAGCTCGGGCGGGGTTTGCATGAGGTGAAGGCTCTTATTCAGAACGTTAAGTATGGAAAGTGCTGTTATCTCTTGATTGGACCTCGCGCGAGGCTATGCTATGCTTGATCATCCCGCGCAGGGTCTAATGACTGATCACCAAAGTGATTAAGGAGTATGGTCCAAAGCGCGAGCAGAATGGTCTGCGCGACATTTTTGGGACCATACCCCTTCATTGACCAATTAGTATGATTCACAAAGCTTTAATTGATCGATTAGGTAATTACAGTTTTGCCACTGCGTTCAGTGTTTTTCCTTAAATTCGCACGTTTAGTAGGTCAAGCTATCCTAACACCACACACCCATATATAGGGTGGGGTTCTACTACAAATTCCATTTTTCCTACAAAGTGTACAAAGTCTTAAAACACCACAAATTCAGCCATAAAACACACTCAAAACCCACAAATAACAGAGTGAAAATCACTAAAACACAATATCTAAGCACTAACATTCCATTAAAACTTCAAACACACCATCGTAATATAAAACACAACATGATAATCAATATAAAACACATTAATGTTAGTTATTTGATAATCAAAGCCTTATCATCCAAAACAGAATACAAAACCCACAAATATGACATTTTAGTAATCTTCACTTTGTTATTTGTGTGTTTTGGGTGTGTTTTATTACTTTTTACACTTTGTAGGAAAAATAGACTTTGTAGCCAACTCCCACCCTATTTATATATATATATATATATAAGAGAAGGACCCGTTAGGAACCACCCTTTATTGCGAGAACCAATGTGAACACAACCAAAAATACCTAACATTAGCTAAAAACACACAATTTTTTTAATATTTTTTTTATAAAAAAGCGCTACTTTACCCAATTTTTTTTAATTTTTAATTTAAAAAAATTGTTTTTTTTTTGCTACTAAAAGTAGCGATTTTAATGTAAAAAACATTAATTTTTTTGTGTTTTTTTTTTTAGGTTTTTTGGGGGTTTAGGTTTTAGCATTTTAGCTTGTTGGGGGGGGGGGGGGGGAGGGGGGTTTAGTTTTTTTTTTTTGGTGGGGGGATAGGGGTTAGGTTTTTTAGGTATTTTTGGTTGTGTTCACATTAGTTCTCGCAATAAAGGTGGTTCTCGCATGAACCTTACTTATATATATATATATATATATATATAGGGGAAGGTTCATTTGAGAAGAAATTTAATGTGAGAATAAAAAGAAGAAATGGCATATTAGTAAAATGTTATTTCATTTATAACTCATATCATTAATTTTTCTCTCTTTAATTAATTAGTCAACTAATCATTAATTATCCTACATATTATCTACAAAACCTACACATATCAAAATTGTCCTACATATACCCTACACATTATAGAATTTTATCCTACACAGTCGCAATTTATCCTACACACCTCGAAATATATCCTACACAACTCGTGATTTATCCTACACAACTAGTAATTTATTCTACACTTTAAATTAAGTTGTTTTTTTAATTTGAAAAAAATATATATTTTGAAAAAGAGTTACAAATTTAATTTAGCTAGTTATTAAAGGGGAAGGATACACATTAATGATTTATGTAAGTTTACCAATATACCCTTATATTAAAATTAAATACAAATATTAAATGAAGTAAAATGAAGCATTCTTATTGGTTGAAACTTCTTCTTTTTTCTTCTTTAAAAAAAACTCTTCTCATTTGAACCCTCCACTATATATATATATATATATATATATATATATATATATATATATCTATACTACTTTAAACACTCCTAAAGCATGATGTATAATCCTCTAAAGCACAACATAATTTGGTTTTCCTATTCTACCCTCACTCACAAAACAAGGCGGAGAACAAAACCACGTTATCAGCTCATTAGGGTTTCTGTCTTTCACATCCGCCCCATTTCTTCTCTCTCTCTCTCTCTCACCAGGCGATAACCCTAGATCCATGGATTTCACTGCCGAATTCACTGGATCGACGAATTTCACCTGCGAATCCACATCTCAGGTACCATCTGTTTAACCTTATCGGCATTTTTGGTTTGTTATTTGACTTAGATATGTTAAATTTTAGGGGTTTTTCTCCGGCTATGACCCTAGATCGATGGATATCACTGGCGAATCCACATCTCAAGTACCATCTTTTTAACCTTATGGCATTTTTGGTTTGTTATTTGACTTAGATATGTTAAATTTTAGGGTTTCTTTCTCCGGCGATGACCCTTGAGCGATGGATTTCACCGGCGTTTTCAAATCTCAGATAACATCTTTTTTACCTCTCGGCATTTTTGGTTTGTTATTTGACTTGGATCTGTTAAATTTTAGGGTTTCTTTCTCCGGCGATAACCCTAGAGATAGATGGATTTCACCGGCGTTTTTACATCTCAGGTACTATCTTGTTAACCTTATCGGCATTTTTGGTTTGTTATTTTACTTAGATCTGTTAAATTTTAGGGTTTGTTTCTACTTGATCTGTGAAATAGATCCAGATCAGTTACTTTTTTCTTGCAGATCTGGTTACTTTCAGATCTGTACAGTTTTAGTCATGTTTTAAAGATGACTTACTTGATGATTTCTGTTCTTTGCCATTAGGTTTAAGGACAAAGACGATAAAGAACTTATCTCTGTCTTCGAGACCAGTGATAAAATAAGAAGTTGAGTTATGTACTTATCCATTAAGTAGTTGATATATAAGTAGCCATTTATGGTTCTTTATGTTTCTTTGACCATGAGACCTCATGATTTAAGGCTCTTTTGGAGTGAAGTATAAGTCAAAGTATCTCTTTAAACCATCAAAATTTTCTACAAATTTTTTTTTCAGATTTTTTAAGGCTCTTTATGTTTCAGATTTTAAGTGGCTGAGGTTTGACCATCACCGTAATTATTCAGATTTTAAGTGGCTGAGGTTTGACCATCACCGTAATTATTCAGATTTTAAGTGGGTGAGGTTTGCCCTCAACAGTCAAAATAAAATTATGACTGGATTTGGTTTTGATAGTGATGTTGAATGGTCCAATTGTGTCATTCTTTTGCAAATTTGTGATGTATTAGTACTTTACCCTTATTCTGCAAATGAAATCATCAATTGCGTGGTGATTTGTTGGCCACAGGTAGAGAGGTAAGATCGAAGGCACAGTTACGCGAGATGCCGAACAATGAGTCCAGGTCACAACCATAGGCATGATAGCAGGAGGTTTGTTCTTACTTTACAAAGCTTTACTAGGTATCTACTGATTTATGAAACATATGTCTATTTAAACTATCATAATTTTCTCAAAAAAAAAAGCTTTTCACCGTAATTATTCAAGGATTGACCTCAACAGTCAAAATAAAATTTCGACCAGAATTTTAGTTGGTAAAATTTTAACGTTCTTTTTGCGACAAGAGATATGTTTACTGCCTTGAGCAACCATATTAATGGATTTTTAATATAAAATAAATATTCAGAAGTTAATTACGATTTAAAAAGATTCAGTTGCTGATTTGGAGAATCTTAAAACGCTTGAAAGATTTAAACACGAAATCAATATCCCATTGGTTTTTAACTACTTTCAATATCAGTCGTTTATGAGAAGTCGTGTATGATCTGGTTCACGATTACATATTTAAATTTAATTATTATTTATTCTGTTTTTAGCAATGGATGCTTAGTGTTACCTACTTGATAGATGAAACGTGTGGCCTGTAGAGGGCTACTTGCGGGTGTCTTAAGTCACCTGCTATATTATAGTGCTCTACGGGGCAGTAGCAGTGGTAATTTTGCGACTCCCCGTAGAAATTGTATTATTGTTTTTCACCAGCAGGCTGGTCGACCAACTACAATGGCGTTTGGTGCGGTTAAGGGAACTTCAGAGGCGTATTAAACAATTTCTAATTGTCCAGTCTCCAAAAGGTATTGTCTATTATTACTCTATTTACAGAAACATACACACATTTGAATATCTAAAGTTAAGTATACAAATGGAAGTAGTTCTCATACAGATGTACACACACAGATTATACACACACATGTATATATGTAATTCTTTCTGATAGCATATGTTGTTTCAGGGTTACGAATGGTGGTATATCACATCTTGTGAATAACTGCAAGCATATTGTTGATTTGAACCATGGTAATTCTTTGTTTTTTATTCAATCACAGGTTTATTATGTACTTTTTTTTCTTATAATTATGTTACATTTGTTTTGTTAAAGGTGTGTGCCTGTCACTGATGCGGGTGTCATCGCTATAGGCCAAGGTTGCACTTCTCTTGAATTTACTTAGGTAAATTAAAACATTCCCCTACATATTTTTGAGCAACATCTTCTTGGTTTTAAAAAAGAATCCAATATTTTGATGGTATTTACAAGTGCTAATATTAAACAATATACCTACTGACAAGAGTTGTTTCAACAGGGAGAAAAGAGTTGTTTGAACAGTGGAACAGGAGCCAACAGTGAATAACAGGCATCAGGACCATGCCTCCGAAAGGACATCTGCTTTTTGCTTTGAAACCATACACAATAATAGTCAACATCTACTTTTGTCATTGGAACTCTACATTTGACTATCTTAACATTATATGTAGTCTACAACACTACACACTTTCATACACTCCATCCAACTTTCTACAAACACTACACCCCCACCTTCAGTGTGCTTGCAGATGCATATAAAGAACAACATTCAGAAAATCAATTCAACTGTCTAATTGTAAGTTAGTTTCAGTTTAACTCACGGTTACTTTTAAAGCTCACTTTCTGTTACCTTTGTATTCCTAACAAATTGTGATTTACTTTCATTTCAAAACACTACTTTCGTCTGGGTCTTGCATTGTTTCTCGCCTCTATACATTTTGATTCTTGCATTATTTCTCTTTTTTTTAACATCTCGGTCCTGCATTGTGGTAAGTATTTCTCACATTTTGACTATTTTATTTTGTATGTGTGTTGTAATCTTACATAGTGATAACAATGTTTGATACACCGATTGTAAAAATCTTGCACTATTTTAATTGTTTATCGACTGTTTTATTTTTTATGTGATAACAATCTTCACTTTTTCCCCTTCTGTAAATATATATCAATGTGGACCTCAACTATCAATGTTATGTTTATACACAAGCAAGTCTCTCTTTGAGTTAAATTAAGATAGGATACAATACCTCTCCTGCTCTTCAGTAAGATATGTTTGGTTTGTTTTTCACTGATTTTGCATTAAAGGGACCTGACAAGAGTTGTGAATCCATGATTAGTACATAAAATTACTTGTTTTTTTTTCTATTGTATTATTTTACTAGGCTAAAAACCCGTGTATTAAACGGGCTATTTAACTGATAAGTTGATGAGTTGACCCGTTTATTAAAGTAACTTAGTGTGACCTGTTTGTTAAAAATTGTAACCTTAACCCGTTTTCTAAAAATGATGAGTTTTATCCATTTATTAAATGGCAAATTGGAAAATAATAATCCCACATCTCTGGAATTGGCCAATAATAATCCCAAGTCACGAATTGGAAAACAATAATCCGACCTCGTCCATTTTTTTTGTAAAATACTCCACAGTTAACTTTACCCTAACTGAGTTAGTAAAATGCCGATGTGGCTCATAAATGTCATCTAACTACCACATATGTCTGCCACATGTTAAATTATTGATGACATGGATTTTTTTAATCCAAAATTGAAATTAGGTAAATACATAACACTGAACGAATTGATCAAAACATTACTTCTCTCTTCAAAACCCTAAATTCTTATCAACTGTCATTTCCCCGCTTCAAATATCCCCCAAGTTCTCCCTCCATCTTCACCTCCAAAACCCTAATTTCACCATTCATTCTTCCAATTTCTCCATATCTCAACACATTTCAATCACATATTTCTCAATTAAACCTCCAATTCCACCATATTCACACTCAATTTCACTCAAACACATCACAATCGCTCCAATTCTGACCAGATCTACTGCGTTTTTCTGTGTGTTGAACATCTCACAGATCTCTTACATTCAACAATGGTAGCTGAACCATGGCTAGTCGGATTAGGTAATCAAATCAGTTCGAAACACTCGAATCAATCGAAACAATCGAAGAACAACAAGCATGAAGCTAATCGAGCCGTTGAAACGATTGGAATCTTATCATTCGAAGTGGCGAACGTGTTGTCGAAGAACGAGTTGTATCCAAGCTTGGTAGGAAGTGTACGGTAACACAACTGCAAGGGTTTCAACATGTGTATAATGATATTGTTACTGGAGTTATTGATGTTGGTGAATTAGGGTTTTTAGTGAAGGATATGGATGCAATGGTGAAAAGGCTTAATTTTGGAGATTGGGGGTTTGTTTATGAATTAGGGTTCATGCTTGGTGAACTCTGATCGAACATGTGGTCAATTCCCCCTTTTATAATTAGTAAACTAAACAATTAAATGATTTAATAAAATCCACAATCCAAGTCATTTAAAAAAATCCATGTGGCAGTCATTTATGAGCCACATCAGCATTTTACTAACTCAGTTAGGGTAAAGTTAACTGTGGAGTATTTTACAAAAAAAATGGATGAGGTCGGATTATTGTTTTCCAATTCGTGACTTGGGATTATTATTGGCCAATTCCAGAGAGGTGGGATTATTATTTTCCAATTTGCCTTATTAAATTAGCTCATTTTGACACGTTTACTAATAATGGTAACCTTAACCCTTGGCTTGTTTACTAAAAATGATCTTAAAGTAGCACATTTTGACACGTTTACTAATAATGATAATTTGATCTGATCACTAAAAAAATAATTTTAACATGTTTACAAAATTACTAAGTTGTATCTATTTACTATAAATGGTAACACAGCAGATAAAATTGACCAATTTCAAAGTAAATAGTTGCAAACAATAACAAAAAGAATGGATTTTGAATTTCAAAATGTAAATCAACTGTGGATAAGTGTGACCCGACTTTGAGTGCGAGCGTAATTAAAACTTAGTCTATATATTTATTATTAAGTTTATTTGTTTAGGGATAAGATTAAAAGAAAAACACGATAACATGCAAATGCGAATATTTTATTTGTTAATGATGTTTATGTTTAACGAAATTACCAAGTAAAACATATGATAACCGAACATAAAGATATTCAACATTCTAAATGTGATTTTTGAATAAAAATAATAAATAAGTTTAGGTGCTAAAAATATTAGATGTATTTATGTTAAATTGTAAATGGAAGATTTTGATATAAACAGAGAAAAGGATATTGTGATTTTTGAAAATAAAAGATTTTGAAAACCATACCCTAAAATGTTTTCCCTCCAATTTATTCATTACTTAGCTTAGTTACTTAGCTTACTATTGCTATAATGAGTTCGTTAACATACATCCATTTTAATTAAAAAAGGCTATAATAAGTTAGTTAAAAATGAAAAAAAAAACTGTAGTAACTTAATTAAAGAATACAATTAAAAAACACAATGATAAACAGAATATCATAACTTTGTATCTATAAAATTGTATTTAAACTATTTTTATTTGCTTAAAAATTGATCTTTATATCCAATCAAAATTGTATTTTTCAGTTTACAATTCATTCCAAACACATATCAATTGAGAGGTATGGGTGGTGGTTATCCAATTCCAGTTGTACCACAAGGGCCTTCAAGTCATGGACGATCAAACCCTTCTCCAGTGACAAACCCACCCCCCGTTACAAACCCACCTCCCGTCACAAACCCACCTCCCGTCACAAACCCACCTCCCGTCACAATCCCTCAAGATAATGATCCAAATACTTGGACGGATGAAGAGTTGATTTGGGCGTATGACTATACCTTTGCTCAACTACAATTTGGGGCACTACATATTGGGGAGGGGCATTATCGTCCATTGGCAAACACTCCTACAGTGCCAAACCATCCACCATCTTCAAACCCCCTCCTGTGGAAAACCCCCATCAAACACAAGGAGTACCGAACTGGGCTGAAGGGTACGAAACCGATCCTGGAGCGGAATACGAACTACCCTTGGATGAATAAATGATTTGGGAACCTTAAAAAAACGTTATTGATGAATGCATCCACCGAAACGACGATGATAATGATTGATTCTCCTATGATTCGGTGTTTTGTTTTTGAGTAATATTTAATGTGATTTACTAAATGTTCTATTATGTGTTAGTTATTTTTATTTCAATGTATTTTTGTTTTGTATTAGTTTGAATTTTATTTATCTAGATGCTTCGGTTTTAATTATGTATTAATATAACTTTTTAATTTTAAGGTTATTTAAATTTTAATCATGTATTACTTTAATTTTAGTTGGCTCCCTCTCTTATCTACTTGACCTTAAAAATCAAACAGATATAAATTTAAATATATGTAATTTTTATTTTTTCTTTGACTAACATTGAACATTAATAGGATATGTCTGGTCATTGTACGGTCAACGAATTTTCATCATTGAGAAATGATAGAGCTTGGTATAATCTAACCTTTGTTATGGTCGAACTTATTTGCATGACGTCAAGGGAAAGAGATTAGTGGTTATTTTTCTTGATCAAAACGTAAGAACATTATTTTATTTTGCTATATGTTATACGAGTGAATGTTTTTTCACCACTAAATGTGTTCTTTTTTTAGAGACAAAAAATTGTTGCGATCGTTCCACAACATTTGATACACCTATATAATGACGCTACATTGATGGGTGGCTTTTTTTGTTGAATCATTTCCAAATTGAGAATCTCCACTATCATGAGTACCCAAAGTACCATAATTACCTCTTAGTCTGTTCGGAGAAAAAATTCGTCATCAATGAATATACGAAGCTTTTATCACTGGAGCTTACGATTCCAAGAGGTGCTTGTATATATCCGTTGGTGCCTTCCATTATGAAATTGAAGCATGACAGAAGACCTAAAAAATTTATTGTTTGTACATATAAAATCCCATTCTTTATTTTTTAATTAAAAATATAAAAGGTTATATATTTAGATATTAGATATGGTGTATACAATTTGGTTGATTTCATTGTAGATGTGGTTGGGAGGATAATAGAAGGTAAACGGGATCGTTGTTGTTTCGAACTTTCTCTTCGAGATAAGACGTAAGTTATTATTTATTAACATATTAGAGACATAATATTTACATCGTATGTAACAAAAAACTAATTTTAAAAGAACTCTAACCCAAAATTGTTGTGTACAGTGGTCATACAATACAAATGTTTTTTTTCGCCCTGAAGCCTTCCGATGTTATATGTACCATTCGAGCGGTGCAACGAAAGTCTATCATATACGTATCACGTGTCAAGTTGGTTCACCTACCGGATAGTACGTTATGCTTTAAACATCAACTTTCTAAAAAATTAGTTACATTTAATGGGTCATGTAATTTAATAAAAGTTGTATTTTATTTGTTTTTTCAGTTAATATTTTGAAGTCTACAGAACTGAGTAGGATTACGTACGACCCAGATATGCTCGAGGCACGAGATATTTAAATTATGGATCTATACTTAAGTCCGTGTTCATGATAGAAACATTGGGTGTTTTTATATCTTTAGTTGTTGATTATTAAAATCCATGATGGTGTTTTCTGATTTGCTTTTGGTTAACTGCCTTTATGTTTCTTTCCTACTTGTAGAAGTATACTTTAGTTTGTTTAATATTATATTATGTTGTAACAAGTATGTTATATTACTTGATTTAAAAGTAATGGTTACACCTATTTTTCACCAAACTATAATCTAGATAGGTTGGACAACTAAAAAGTTATTATTTATCTTAAACGAAGGTATCACCATGGCTGACCTTCCTATTGAAACCATATTTGAGATATTAACGAGGGTGCCAGCGAAGGTCGTAGGACATTCTAAGAGTGTTTGTAAGGAATGGTATGCGTTGCTGTCAACTCGAGATTTCATAAGGGTACATTGTTCTCGCTCATTAGTTTCATCTAACCAGAGAGTTCTCTTAATTGACGACCTAACATGCTGTGTTCATCCGATCATCTTTCAATCCTATGATTATGGGCCAAGGTCAATAGTTACATTACCATTCGACCACCAAAATAATGATGTGTCAATACTTTCACATTTGAATGGATTGTTGTGTGTTTGCTTGAATCATACAAACGAGTTGCTTCTTTGGAATCCAACAACTACTGCTTTCAAGCGTGTGTCAACAACACCTGATTCTCTTGGAATCTATATAAATAATCTTGATGCCATTGGTTTGTATGCTGATGATGTTGATGATTACAAGGTCTTGCATATCAAGCGTAGGTGTGGTGTATATGAAAGCTACGTTTATTCTAGGGAATTAAACTTTTGGAGAAATATTCCTTTCTTAACAAGACAAGAGTACCTTAGCCCCAATTTCTATTGGTCACCAGGCACATTTTGTGGTGGTACTCTGTATTTCACTCTTTGCGAATGTTGGGTTGGAGGTACAAATGTGGTGATTTGTTTTGATATTAATACAGAGCAGTTCAAGGAGATAAGCTTTCCACCTGTTCCATCTACGGGATTTGTTCAAGGTGTTTTAGTGAATGTAAAAAATGAGCTTCACATGTTTGCTACGACTGGCTGGTTTGAGATAACAATTGACCTATGGACGTTAAAAGAGGATTACTGGATTAAGGTCTTATCGTGTCCTCCGATCCCCCCAATATCATTGTCATTGTGGGGCGATATAACACATTACGTGACGAATGGTAATTGGTTTGTGATGACTAAATTAGGGAAGCTTTTTACTATTGAAATGGATACGAAGCCCTTCGAAATTCTTTATCCAGTTACTTGGTTTCGTGGTTATAAGGGTGCGGTATTTGTGGAGACCGTCGTTTCACCAAGTATTTAGTTTGGCTTTCACTTAATGTTATTATTATGTATTCAATGTTTTAAGAATTTTGGTTTTCTATTTCTGGTAATCATGTTATTTTGTTTAAGTGTCGTGTACTAATCTTGTAATAATTTCAGAATTTCATCATCTATGATAACTATCTTTTATTTAATTTGCAAGGTATTTGACACTTTAACAATTTACAATGACTAATGGACAACCAAACCATCTTAATCAAGCTTCTAGCTCGAGTTCATCTACTAGAGCTGAAAAACGAAAAGGGTATAACAAAAGATATTATGCTGCACGCAAAGAAAATAACAAAGTCCCGAAATTTGGGAGTGGTGAGGTCTCCCAAAGTGCTTCATCACTATCTTTAATGAGTAATAGATTAGCAGAAAGGACACCGTTAAGAAGTTTACAGACTAATATTACTCAATTTACCCAAATGACAAACGTGAATGCGTCAAGTATTTCTACCGTGCAACGTAAGGAGTACAATGGAATGCATATTTCAAACGGTAGTCAAATTACATCAACCCCGACCAATGATGTTACGCCGACAACCACATTCCCCAATGTAGTTGATGAAGTCACTACCAGAACATCACGAGGTTTCTATTTATTTAACATTGATTTCTTTATTGAATTTGATATCTTTAATAACCTTCATTACTTAAGACAACGAATTTTTTAGGTGTTCGAATTCAACCACGTACACTTTTACCTCAATTTTCTGAAGTAGTTTATCAACCTTCCTTCCAAAATGAGAATGTAGAAGATGATCCATATAACTTTGTTTACGATCGTTTACCTAGAGAACATCGTGTTTTAAAAGAACGTGGTGCATGTCCTGATTGTGGAGCAAAACATTTTCAATTTGAATTTGATACCTTTTGTTGTATGAGTGGGAAAACTGTGTTAGCAAATTCAGAAATTCCAGAGGAATTGCACCGACTTTTCACATCGCAAGATGAAATTGGAAATATTTTTAGGCAAAACATTCGTGCTAATAACACGAATTTTTCTTTTGCCTCAATGGGAGTGACGTTGGATGATACATTGAACAATATGAGAGACGGTGTATATACTTTTCGTGCACATAGAGGAATATATCACAAAATCGACCAATTAGTTCCGAGGGATGGAACCCCTAGGTACCTGCAGTTGTATTTTTATGATCCTGATGCCGAGTTAGATCTCAGACTCCAATGGCCAAATCTTGATCGTCGTATTACTCAGATTTTGACACGCGTTCTTTCTACAAACCCATATGTCGATAAACTAATAGAAAAACCAGTGCCATCATATCACGAATAAGAAAACTAACTTAAGTACTATACAATATATCACGAGACGACGGATAAACTAACGGTAAACAATTATACTATTGTAAATTGCCACTCCCGCCGCATCGCGCGGGTAAGTGACTAGTATATATATATATATAGAGAGAGAGAGAATTTATTTTGAAATATAAATATTTATGTAGTTATATACATACTAACTTAAAATGAAATTTCATATTTATTATAAAAAAAATTCATGTTTGAAATATAAATATATATTAATGTAGTTATACACACGTATATATTGACATCTTATTTTGCACTTGTAACTTAAACCACACTCAATGGAGTTCAAAAAACCAAACATGTTAATTACTTACACTCCATCTTCACTTAAGTCAGGTATTTAAACATAATTACTTGCAATAAGAGTTTGGCATATCCGCAACTTGGAGTGTGTATTGTTAATGATTCTATGCTAATAGAATATGAATAAGTATATACATATGGAATCTCACTAATGGTGCATCCTTGAATACCAACTAAATATGAAACATCCATATTCAAAAATTGACAAGGTTGAAGCATTTTATCTCAAATAAGAATAATTAATCGCTTTTAGACTAGCACATAACATCAA
The DNA here is from genome assembly GCA_030545235.1 of Helianthus tuberosus. Taxonomy (NCBI): domain Eukaryota; kingdom Viridiplantae; phylum Streptophyta; class Magnoliopsida; order Asterales; family Asteraceae; genus Helianthus; species Helianthus tuberosus. The sequence continues at coordinate 150,891,161 of CM060412.1, forward strand.
TTTACCACTTATGCAATTGATATACACATTTGACTTTATGAAGTCAAACTAACCCATTGAAATCAGAATAAGCTAAATAAAATAAATACTATAAACTATAATTTGCAACAACTTGTTGCAATGGAAGTTGTACCTTTTGCATAAACTCTTTTCTGGCAAATGTGTGTTGTACTTGGGTGTACAAGTTACTGATGCGGATGACTAAAAACGACGTCGTATCTTCAATATACCATGTACCAGGTCTTAAACACGAGTCCAACAACACTGCATCATCTCTTCTTCTTCCCCCAAAACACCTCATCGTCTCTTCTTTCCCAAAACCCTGTCTATTTTCTCTGTCAACAATCTTTTCTTTGCCCCTCCAAACCCTGTCTATTATCTCTGTCAACAATCTTTTCTTTTCCGCTCCAATCGAAATCGTGAAGGTCTATTCCCCTTTCACTGACTGATGTTTAGTTACCCTTGAAATTTCACCGATTTCCCACTACTCTTCAGCCGCTGACAGGTGTGAATATTTGCCGCTACAAATCGTCCTCCCAATCGAGTAATCCCTCATGGTTACATATTTTATACTATTGTTAGCTTTATTAATTATTTTTCTATATCGTGTTTTATTTATGTTGAAATTTTGCTTAAATATGGAGAAACAGAGAGAACGAGCTGAGATATGGAAGTTAGAATTTGTTTTTGAATGATTTTGTTTATTGTTGACAAATTGACAACCATTTGATTTGATAAAGTTCATCTGAGTATTACTTAGATTAGGTTTTTTTACTTTTGATTTACATTTTAGGGTTGACTTGCCTTAGTTGATGATTATTATGAGGTTAATGCTGTTTGTGATGAGTGAAATAGGGGCTTATAGTTGTTTATTTTAGTGTATTAGCATAAGAGGTTTTATCACTCATGCTTTAGGGAAAATCAAACTGAAGCACCTCACGCTTTAAAGTTTATTGCAACTGCAAGTGGAAAAGTAGAGTTCGGATTCGTAACATGGTGATTCTTATGGGGTTCTTGACAAAAGTTCAAGGCTAGATGGATAACCCAAGTCTCCTCATATAGAAAGTGGGAATTCTACCAATGGTGAAGAAAAAAAAAGGTGATGATGAACTTAAGGGGCCTTTAGTTGATGATGGATGGGAGCTATTTAACAATGGTAACCTTTTGGTTAGATGATGATGGATTGAACATAAGAAGAGAGGTGTGTTACTGTATTTGCCTTTTATGGTATTAAAACAAGTAGATATTTTTGAATTATGTACTAAAAACACAAAAAATTAAATGTTATGTTTAATCGGTGCTCTTAATAAAGCCTAACTCAAATCCTTCATTGCCTTAATCCACCAAAAGATATATATTATCTCAAAATATTACCATATTTTCAATAATATGGAAAGTAAGTGTGCCATGCATGAAGCATCCATACAAAGCATGCATGCACACGTGCAAGGGGAGATCTTTATTGGGCCGGGTGCCTCGGTCCCTACCGATTTTTTGCTCTTATTGTTCATTTTACTGGAAATTTTCTAAAACATTGTTTTAATAGTTTAAAATATTGGAGTTTTAAGAATCTGGACCACACCAATTTGGATTTTGAGAGTTTGGCCGACGATAAATTTTCGTTCAAGTTCTGTCACTGCACACGTGAGAATTGTCAAAACCGTCAAACATAGCAGCAAGGAGAATGTTTCCTGGTTATGGGAATATTAGCAAATTTTTGCAATGTGTTATTGCAGGAGATTGTGAAAACCTAGTAATTGTGTAAATAAGTCGTGTTTCGTTTTATTCATGTTATTTAACTGAAGTATTAAATGTATTATGTCGTGTAACCTGTTTAATAAATATGACCGTGTAAGTAGTTTTTAAAATAAATACACATTTAGTAATTAATTAAACATGTCATTTTACACGTGTCATGTCGTGTTACCAGTTTAACTTTTCATTCTTATGTAATTTTCGTATCGTTAGATGAAATAGAACTTATAATCAATATATATATACACACATATATATGATAGGAGATGAATAAGTTCATTTATTGGTGATAATGATTGGCCATCGGATCCTAAACCATCTAGGTTGTATCTAACACTACTATCTATTTTTAAACATACTTAAGCACATAATACTGTGTAGTCTAGCTAGTAAGTAATCAAAAAAGGTAGTTATAAAATGGCAACATGTAATTATTAACTTGTTTTGAGCAGGAGATAATGATGCTCTAACTACAATAAGTTGAATTGCTCAGTTTATGTAGTAAGTCTACTATAAACAACTATTAATTATAGTATGTGTACGTAAGTAACATATTATAAAGCCTCTGAGCAAATGATCGATAGCCTAGCTATTCATAAATTAATAACATGTAAATATTAACAAGTTTAGAGTTGGCTAGATATAATGATATTTCAACAACTACACAAGCTGACTACAACTTATCCATAGGCTACACAAAAGATCACACGGGTTGAGAATTGAGGGACGCCAAAATTATGAAAGTTTAAATGATATCTAATGAAAACTAATTACAACTCGTAGCATGACTCTCTATTTTTTTTACTCGCTTCATGTCAAAACCTTACTATTTGGTCGGTTAAAATTGGTTAAAATTAATATGATACTAGAAAAAATCTCCCGCGCTACGCGGCGGGAATTCAACCAGTACGGTTTTGTTTCGTTACGATACTAACACTCAATATAGCAACCGAAAAAGAAAATCTAATATATTCCAAATATATATCATAGATGAAAAATTTTAAAATATAAAACATTGCCATTTTGTAGATGATTTATATAAAAGAAATATATATTAAAAGTTTACCCTTTTATGGTAAAGAAAAACGACTCAAATATTTCTTATTTTCTTGCCTTTCGAAAATATATGATTATAATTTCAGTGTGGTGTATCTGGAAAGGCAGAAACGAGGTAATGTTCAATGAGAATAAGAGAAGCCCGCAAGAGATTGTTGCAGAAATAAAGTCAAGAGGTTATGTTTGGATTAAAAATAGGTCTTATTGTAAATATATTAATTGGAAGGAATGATGTAAATACCCTATGTATATGTTGTAAGTGTTTCTCCCTTTGCCCTTTTGGGTTGAGGGTTCTGTTTGTGTTTGGCCTTTTGCCCGTTTGGGTCAGAGGATGTTTTTAATGAAGTTTAATTTTCAAAAAGGAAAAAAAATAGATTTCAATATTTGATGATGAGTAGAGCTAATGAGCTAATGAGCAATTATGCTTCTATAAAAACACCGAGTCAAGTCAACAAAGCTCTGATAGGAAGTTGCAATTAAAAAGACTTAAAAAGGACGAATAGGAGAACAATTGTTCAAAACAACCACTCTAAATAGCAAAATCGTTAAAAACATATTTATATACAACGGTTCAGTTAAGTATATTATTTATAACGATGATTTTTTTTTTTTTTTTTATAACGGTTTAACTAAAATTGTTTTAAATAATGACACACACAGGTGGATAGCTTGGAAGTTGACATTACACCAAAATATATATCATTCTATTGTCAAATTTACAGCCACCATATCTGAACACTATATAGGTTTCTTTCCATTTTTGAACACTATATAGCCCGCTTACCAAAAACTCCAAATTGGGGACAACCTGGTACGTACCTATCCTGTAAACATGCATAGGAAAGAAACAAATATTAAGAAGGGCAGTAAGGACGGGTCATTCCGGTCACTTTTCATGCATGCAGATAGAGCCGACATGTTTCTGATGGCTGTTGGATTAATCGGTGCCGTTGGCGATGGACTCGGGACTCCAGCCATGTTGTTCTTCACCAGCACCATCATGAACACCATTGGAGCCGATTCTTCTGTATCCGCCGACGTCTACACAAACAAAATCAATAAGGTTATTAATTATTAGATATAATAATAAGTTAATTAATTAATAATCAACCTAGCATTGATTATGGCCAAGAAAGAAACTAATCTAAATGGCTTTTTTGTTATTTCTTGTTCACAGAATGCTGTTTGTCTCTGTTACTTATCTATCGTGAAGTGGGTTGCATGTTTTCTTGGTAGGTTTTGTTTTGTTTTGCTTGATAATCATTTTTGATTAAAGGCATGTAGGGATGGCAATGGTCACGTATATACGGGTCGGGTATGGCTAATCTTGATCTCATACCCGGTGGTTAAATCTTATATATTAAGTATTTACTCGTCAGATACCGGTTATACCTGTTGGAATTTTCATGTATATATATATATATATATATATATAGGAGAATGATTCGCTAGGAACCACCCTTTATTACGAGAACCGTGAGAACCAATGTAAACACAACCAAAAATACATAAAAATAGCTAAAAAACACACAATTTTTTTTAGTATTTTTTATAAAAAAAATCGCTACTTTAAGTATCCTCGTTTTGATCAAAAGCCATAAAACATCGGTTTGTAATTCGGAAAAAAAAACTTAACTCCGTTAAGCTATTTTAACGGCGGACTATTTTAGAAAAAAAATTGACCAGTTCGGATTATTATCGGCCATTAACTGACTTGTGATTATTATCGGCCAAATTGAGTTAGGTGAGATTATTTATTTCCAATTTGCCTATTTAAAAATATAAATATATTATAATATTAATCTCAAAAAATATATTTTTTATCTCGTGTGATAAGTATAAAATATGTTGTCAATATGTTTTTATCTCGTGTGATAAATATAAAATATGTCGTCAAAATTTATACTATATAATAAAAGAAACCTGATTTGAGACACATGTCATTCAATGAGGACATCAATAATTTAGTGATAAATTTTAAATTTTAAATTAAAAAGATTTAAATATTATATTAGAATTTTATTTTGATTGTAAATCTAAAGTCTAAAATGTGTTTTAAATCTAATCTATAATTTATGGATTTAATTTTGATTTGAAATTATTAAACAAAAACCCATAAAATTAGTAACCATTTAATCAATTTCGTAAGTTTTACTTTCCCTTCTATAATCAAATTAGATTTTTGTGATAATCAAAGATTTGTCAAGAATATAAAAAATCATTATTTAATATTCAATATATTACATCAAATATTTAGAATTAAACTCCACTTCATTCTAAATACTAGGTATGTTTTTTTTACTCTTCATATGCTATGCATATTATCTATATGTCACATAGAAAACATCATGTTTTTTTTAGATACATTTACCATGTCAAATAAGTAATATGCATATTATCTATGTCACGTAGAAAACATCATGTATTTTTAGATAAGTTAGATATATATGTTTTAAAACAAGGTAAACTCTTAACATACATATTTTTTCCTATTGTAACTAAGATGTAGAGGTCTGTGAAATGTATCTTCATATTCGGAATGTCATAACTTTTTTTTTTTAAATTTAGATTTACTTAGTTGTCGTACGGTGTCTCATGTCTTTATTTTTATCTTTTCACTTATATATCTGTTTCATTGGTTCAATTGTACATGTAAAGTATTACACTATACATAGTATTTTCTCAACTATAGTTAAAATTTGTTTTATTGATTCAATTTTTGTCTCTTCATTTACATTACTTTTATCTGTCTAGAAGTCCCTTTTCAAACTTTTCAAATGGTATGGGACATATTACATTATCAATAGTTTTTATTGGTTTCCTTACAATTGTGATAAAAATAATTATTTCGTACAATTCATATTGGTTTATAGCTTTGAATACGAGCATGCCTTATATTAATGTTAATGATAGCGAAAGTGAGGAAACTATATTTGGATGGTAGAAAATATAATATTATGCCAACATTAACCCGTCAGAATAATCTATTATCAGATAAAATCAGACACGTTACCTTTGAACAAGAAAACGTCACAATAAATATTAGTAGTGGTACAAAATTTTAAGTTTTTATGACAAATCCTAAAACAAATTACAGATCATATTATTATGAATGACTATACAAACTTCAATATTTATTTCGTATTTAGTCTGCATATTACTCTATATTATATATACTTAGATCATATATGAACATTTTTTTTATTTCACATTATAATTATGATTCACCCCGTGTATTACACGGGGAAATAACCTAGTATATATTTCTAAAAGAAAACTTTATTTTTTATGTAATGAAGCTCTTTGACTGAAAAGGGAAAATAAAAGTATTAAGTTAAAAGTTTTCAGGTATATGCCTCGGGTAAACGGGTATATAGTTTCAGAAAATTAGGTCAAGTATCACCTAATCTCATACCCACGAAATATATATTTTTTTCAATCCCATACCCGTCCTATACTCGTCGGGTATCGGGTATACCCATCCCGAATGTTTGGGTTTCGGGTATACCCGACGTGCTCAGGTTTTTTTGTCATCCCTAAAAACTGTATTAGAAACTTAGAATCCATATATCTGATGATGATGAGTATTGTTGCAGAGGGGTATTGCTGGTCAAGAACCTCAGAAAGGCAAGCATCAAGATTGAGGTTAACTTATTTGAAAGCAGTGTTAAGGCAAGAAGTGGCCTATTTTGACTTGAATGCAACAAGCACAGCCGATATCGTCGCGAGTGTTTCTAGTGACAGCTTAATCATTCAAGACTTTATCAGTGAAAAGGTATGTCAGCCACTAGTTTATGGAGGCTGTGATCAACCTTATTTGAAGAAAAAACTGCAATGCAGGTGCCAATGTTTGTGATGAATGTGGCAACTTTTGGTGGGGCATATATTGTGGCATTTATTTTGCTATGGAGGCTAGCAATTGTTGGGGTGCCATTTATCCTAGTTTTAGTTATACCTGGTTTGATTTATGGAAGGATTCTACTGAGGTTATCAAGAGAAATCAGGGAGGAGTATAATAAGGCTGATGCGGTTGCACAACAGGCGGTTTCGTCAGTAAGGACAGTTTATTCTTTTGTGGGTGAAGAGAAAACTATTAAAGACTACTCTAATGCTCTGGAAGGTATAGTGAAGTTGGGTTTAAAGCAGGGGTTGGCTAAAGGACTTGCGATTGGCAGCAACGGCGTCACTTTTGTTGTATGGGCTTTTGTGTCTTGGTACGGAAGTCGATTGGTGATGTACCATGGAGCTAGAGGAGGAACCGTGTGCACAGTTGGAGCAGGAATGGCTGTTGGCGGGCTGTAAGTTTCTTTTTTTTTTTTTAATAGACATTTTATCAAACAATTGTCTACGTCCTCCGGGCTGGTTCTAGGAAGGGCAAAGTGGGCGACCCACAGGGCCCACTTTCCCGGGAGGGAACTTTCTCTTATTTATTTTGGAAAGTTAAAAAGTGAAAAAAAATACTTAAAAAGGGCGACTGTGACAATATTTGAAAGTGGGATCGCTATTGGCCAAACCCTCTAGGTGAGATTATTAAAACTAATTTTTCTATAATTTTAAACCAATGTTATATATTAGGGCCCATTTATTCTAGTCAAATAGGCCCTTGTTCTCAGGGACGCCCTGTGCATTCTGTTGGGTTTCAAGCTTCAATTACACTCAAAACACACTCACGAACAGGAAACTCATGTTACTGCTTGAATACCCACACTTTATTTATTCTCAAAGTTCAATATATATACAACTCATTTAAAACGTAACTAAAGGAAATACACCCCATGTTTTGACCCACTACAAACTAACTAATCCTAAAACTTTGGACTCCACTACCTAGACACATTCAAACACATAAAACATGTGACTAAATAACAACTTTTCTATTGATCTGTTTCCTATTACGTAGCTCCATTTTCGGTACACGAAACCCAGATTAAAACCCGCTTTGAACCGTCAAGATTAACCAACATTCACCCCCTTAATCTTGACCCGTTTCTCCTTTCATTCTCGCCCTCTTGCTAGATCGGTTCACAAAGATCCGATTCGACTCTTGCACTTGTTTCCATTACATGCTACCCAGAATCTTTCATCTTGCTAATCTTGCTTCTTGCTACGAACCGCACTTTCTGTCTTGCATTTAGATTCACATAGAATATTGCTTCTTGCTTGCCTCTTGCGAACCATGCTACTCAAGTGTGCATTGCCTTCTCCCGGTTTTCGGTTCCGACATATTATGTGTTTACTCACACCTGCCAAAAACAAAGAAACAAAATAGCACAAACAATGTTTCCCTTGTTTTTTTTTCTCGTATAGTGCTTCACAGCCAAAAAGTTCCTTTGACTTTTCAACCACAAAAAAAAACAAACATCCTCACATTCCATATCTTCTATGTCAGCGCCTCTTTTTCTTGTTTTTTTTCCGAAAAAAAATACAACACCCACACACAGTAGGTTACAATCGGGTTTCTTCCACATGTCGCACCACACACATCTTTCCCTACTTGAATCGCTGAACCACACATGACACATGTCTTTCTGGACTCCAATCACTGAACCACACAGATTCTGTTCGCCACATGTCTCAACACATTTTTCGGCTGAACCATAAAATCACACAGATTTCGTTCTTGATTAGACTCACAAAGAATCACCACCATGAATCACTCAGATTCTTCTCCCTTTTTTTCACACAGAAATTGTTCACGTAGAACACCTCTCAGTCGATTTAGTCAGAACAGTTGCACTACTCACAAAGATTTCTTCCTGATCACACAGATCACCACTCCTGCCGGTTCACCCAGAACCCTTTCTGGCTCGATTTCGTTTCCTCTCCGATCACACAGATCTCGCTAATCTCGGTTCACATAGAACAATCTTGACCACACAGATCATCTTCTTTGTTTTTCTCGTCTTCTACCGGCTCACTAAGAACCGATTGGTTCACTCAGAACTCTTCTTCATACGGCTTCAAAGAACCCTTCTTCGATCACTAAGATCGTCTTGTTCGATGACTTCGCCCGGCTCACTCAGAACCGTATTCAGTTCACTAAGAACTTCTCCTCTTCTTCTTTCTGTCGACGGTAATCACCGCCAAAAAAACCCGCTGCTCTCTTGCGAACTTCTTATTCTTTTCTTCTCGTTGTTGCTAACTTCTCACCCCGCAGTTTAGAGGGACTGCCCCCTCTCCTCGGAAAGACGACTCTCAAACCCACGGTACGAGCCCTAGGCTCTGATACCAATTGTTGGGTTTCAAGCTTCAATTACACTCAAAACACACTCACGAACAGGAAACTCATGTTACTGCTTGAATACCCACACTTTATTTATTCTCAAAGTTCAATATATATACAACTCATTTAAAACGTAACTAAAGGAAATACACCCCATGTTTTGACCCACTACAAACTAACTAATCCTAAAACTTTGGACTCCACTACCTAGACACATTCAAACACATAAAACATGTGACTAAATAACAACTTTTCTATTGATCTGTTTCCTATTACGTAGCTCCATTTTCGGTACACGAAACCCAGATTAAAACCCGCTTTGAACCGTCAAGATTAACCAACACATTCTGCATATCAATTTGCAGCTCAGATGCTTGTATGGAATGAATGATTCTAAAATGTCTAATTAAATCTAATAATGATAGGGCATTTGGTTCTGGAATGACCAACGTGAAGTACTTCTCTGATGCAATTGCTGCGAGCAAACGTATACGAGAAGTGATCAAAAGAGTTCCCGCGATTGATTCAAACAACATGGAAGGGGAGATAATACAACAAGTCTATGGGGAAGTCACATTTAAGAACGTTAAGTTTGCATACCCGTCAAGGCCGGAATCTTTGGTATTCAAAGACCTTAACTTAAAGGTTCCGGCGGGGAGGACAGTGGCGTTGGTGGGTGGGAGCGGGTCTGGTAAATCAACGGTGATCGCTTTGTTGCAGAGATTTTATGATCCTCAAGGAGGAGAGATTTGCATAGATGGAGTGAGGATTGACAAACTTCAGCTAAAATGGCTGAGATCACAATTGGGTTTGGTGAGTCAAGAGCCTGCTCTATTTTCCACTACCATAAAAGAAAACATATTGTTTGGCAAAGAAGATGCCACCATGGAAGAAGTCATTGAAGCTGCAAAAACTTCAAATGCGCATAACTTCATCTCTCAGTTACCCCAGGCCTATGACACTCAGGTTCTTTTTACATACTCTAGAATTAATGCTTCTTTTGTTCGTTATACTTCCTATCTAGTTAATATCGCGATATATTATCGGTGATATAGAGCGATACTGGACATATACTTGACCGATATATCACCGATTTCTGATATCAGTACCTTTCTTCTTAGTTCTAGCATTCGTCTTTCTTCTTATTGTTGCTATTAGTGTTTTGAGTCTTAGTTGTTAATTATTAGTGTTAGATGTTAATGTTTTAAGTCTTAATCAGTTCCTACTTGCTACAATTGTTAGTGTTTTGCAAGTTGCAAAAGGTTAGTTGTTAATGGTAGGAGAGTATACTGAATTGTTAAGTGTTAAATTGCTATATATATAAATCTAGCATGATATTAAAATTACCGATATATCAAATATCGGTCCTTGACCGATATCTGATTTTTTACGGCATTAACTACTTAGAATTTACTTCCTAAACAAGACATATCAATGGATTTTCCTAGTAGCTATGTTTTAAATACCGGTATGAACTGGCCGGTTATATTGATAATACCGACTACCGGACACGAGCCCGGTACGATAAACACGGTAAAACTTGAATACGGTATATGTTAAGTACCGCCCTCAGGTTCTACCGGGTCAAACCGTTGTACAGGTTTGCAAAATATTCAATTTTGATTTTTAAATTTTAATAAAATTAGATATTTATTTTTTTTGCGATTGTGAACTTAATGCATTCAACACTTTAATTAGTCACAAAACCTATTTTACACTTTGATTTAAAAAAAAAACTTTGTTGGAAAATTGAGTACCTTATTATTTTATTATGGATTATATTTTTAATTATGGAATCATGTACTTTTTGATTATCTTTTGAGTTGAAATTGTATTTTTATGGAATTAGAGGGTTACCTAGTCAACCCGATTGAACCGCCTTGGTATAACCCGGTACAACTAGTTGAACCATTTCTAAACCCAACCCGGTTTGGGCTAAAACCGGTTTTTAAAACATTGCCTAGTAGAATCTACCGTCAATCCGTTGGTAAAGATACCAACTGTCTTACCCGAATGAGCAGACTAAAATTTGTTTAAAAGCTTAGAAATATAGGTTTTTATATTAAAAGACATTTTTAATTGCATTGTAATTAATATGGTGCAAATAACAGGTTGGGGAAAGAGGAGTTCAAATGTCGGGTGGACAAAAGCAAAGAATTGCAATTGCCCGTGCGCTGATCAAGTCACCTCGCATTCTTCTATTGGACGAGGCAACAAGTGCACTCGATTCAAAAACCGAGCGATTCGTTCAGGAGGCACTTGACCATGCCACTGTCGATCGAACCACCATCGTCATAGCTCACCGTCTTTCCACAATTAGAAATGCAGACGTAATATGTGTGGTCCAAAATGGTCAAGTGGTCGAGTTTGGTTCCCATGATGACCTCATGCAACTTGACAATGGTTTCTACACGTCACTCATTCAACTTCAAGAAACTAAGCAGATAGATGAAAACAATTGTCCTTACCTACCTAGATTGTCATCCATGTCCTTAGCATTTGATGTCCACAACATAAGCAGCTCTGGACAGTCAACGGTGAGCCAATCGGGCTTTACAACCTTAATTAATAGTAGTGGAAGGGACAACTTCACCTTACGGGCCAACCAGGAATTTCAAGTGACGCCCTTTAAAAAGATCTTAGCATTGAACAGTCTTGAATGGAAGCAAGCGCTAGTTGGGAGCTTGTGCGCAATTCTATTTGGTGCAATCCAGCCAACATTCTCATTCTCTTTGGGGTCAATGATATCGGTCTATTTCTTGGCCGATCACGATGAGATAAAGCACAAGACAATGATTTATACCTTGTGTTTTGCTGGTTTGTCAGTTCTCTCGATGGTGATCAACATCATTCAGCATTACAACTTTGCAGCCATGGGAGAATACTTAACAAAAAGGGTTCGAGAAAGGATGTTGTCAAAGATACTCACCTTTGAAATTGGGTGGTTCGATCAAGATGAAAATTCAAGTGGGGCCATATGTTCAAGACTGGCTACTGATGCCAATATGGTATGGTGTAGTTGATCTTACCTCAAATAGTTGATTTCCATTAGTACTGGTACACAATTTGCCAACAATGATTTAATTTGCAGGTGCGATCTTTGGTTGGTGATCGATGCTCTCTTATGATTCAAACATTTTCTGCCGTTATGGTTGCCTGCACGATGGGGTTGGTGATCGCGTGGCAACTGGCATTGGTTGTGATAGTGGTTCAGCCATTCATGATCTTCAGCTACTATAGCAAACAAGTTATGTTAAAGAACATGTCACAAAAAGCTTTAAAATTACAAGAGGAAAGCAGCAAGCTCGCAAGCGAAGCTGTCTCAAATTTGCGGATAATCACCGCCTTCTCATCTGAAATGCGAATTATTAAAATGCTTTTGGGGACCCAAACAGCACCAATGCACGAAAGCATCCGACAAGCTTGGTATGCAGGATTTGTGCTTGGATTTTCTCAAAGCCTTATGGGTTGTACTTGGGCTCTAAGCTTTTGGTATGGAGGGAAATTGATTAGCAATGGTCATCTTGGTCCAAAAGATTTTTTTCAGGCGTTTTTAATCTTAATAAACACAGGTAAGGTCATTGCAGATGCTGGAACCATGACAAATGATCTATCTAAAGGATTTAATGGAGTGCAGTCAGTGTTCAGCGTATTAGACCGTATCACCTTGATAGATCCTGAGGAACATGATGGTAAGAAGCCCGAGGTTATTACAGGACATGTAGAGATATGTAATGTTCACTTCACTTACCCTTCTCGGCCTGATATCAAGATCTTTAACGGGTTCTCCATCAGTATTGAAGCTGGAAAATCAACTGCCTTGGTTGGACAAAGTGGATCGGGGAAATCAACCATAATTGGGTTAATCGAGCGTTTTTACGACCCAATGAAAGGCGTTGTCAAAGTTGATGGAAGAGACATTAAGTTATACCATTTAAGAACTCTAAGGAACTTTATCGCGCTTGTGAGCCAAGAGTCCACGTTGTTTGCTAGTACTATACGTGAAAACATTATATATGGTTTTTCCAAGGAAGTTAGTGAAGTTGACATTGTCATGGCTGCAAAAGCAGCAAATGCTCATGATTTTATATCGGTTTTAAAAGATGGGTATGATACTTGGTGTGGTAATCAAGGGGTACAACTCTCTGGGGGACAAAAACAACGCATTGCTATAGCGCGTGCAATATTGAAAAACCCCAAGATTTTGTTACTAGATGAAGCCACTAGTGCACTTGATAGTCAATCGGAAAAAGCAGTACAAGATGCACTTGAGCGAATGATGGTGGGTCGGACCAGCGTAATAGTGGCACATCGGTTGAGTACCATACAAAGTTGTGACACCATTGTGGTTTTGAAAAGGGGGAAGGTGGTTGAAAAGGGGAACCATGGCTCATTACTAGCGAAAGGGCCATCTGGAGCATACTACTCCTTGGTTAATCCTCGGGAGCTTAATACCAATCACCATACGCTAGACTGAATGATCTCACTTGGTAGATCGTGCGCAAGTGTTGGAAGTAACAGAAAATTGATATGTATTTTCTTTAGACTTTTAATAATTTACTATTAAAGATTTAAATATCATAAATGCGATTTCAATACTTTCCTTTAAAAGCTTGTGCATATAAAAACATGGTTCATAATAACACCAACAATTCTTAGTCCCCAATCTACATGCCTGGTAGGGTTCTATACGTATTAAATGTTTAGAAAACTGGTTGGTCGGTCGAAGGTCGTTTATGTTAGTTTATATAATAAAATAGCTAACATACATGTTGATACATATTTTGTGGACGCGACTCGGCTCGGTTCGACTTGGTTCGGATCAACCCGGTTAGGTTCGGCTCAAGCCCGACGTCACGACATTCCTCCGTCGTGCGCCCCAGAGTTCGACACGCGAAGCACGGAGAGCCGCGAGCCTTCCCGAGGAGCCACATCATCATGACATCATCATGATGATGTCATGTAGAAGTAAATACATGCAAATGGTGAAAACTGTACGTGCATGGCATGAACACTATGACATGGGCCTTCACTGCTGGGCCAAAGCCCAAAGATGGCGAAACAGGAATCATGTCGACGAAACAGCTCAGTTTCGTCGACCTTGAATGTGATTCGTTGACTGCCTCTTGTTTCGTCAAATGTTTATGTGTTTCGCTGAGTCTTAGTTTGATTCGTCAAGTGTTATGTGTCTGTGAGTATAAATAGACATGTTATCTTTCTGTTTCACATAGAACACAGAGAGAACACTCAGAGCAAAAACACACACACACGAGAGTTAGAGAGAGTTTGCAGAATAGATTTGTAAACCTTGTGCTTGTAACCGAACCTTTCATTCGTATTAATACAGTGGTGTTAAACGGTGAACTTTGTGTGTCGTGTATTTTTCGTGTTCTATCTCGGTTTGCATCTCCGGTTGGATTCCGCACAACCGGGTGTGTTTGACAACAAGGATTAGGCGACTAGATCCTCCCCTAGCCGGACCTACAAGTGGTATCAGAGCCTTGGCTCTTCTCCTTGTTAAAACCGAGGTGTTTTCGGGTTGTTTTTCGGGTTTTCAAAATTCATATTTTCTGGAAAAACTCTTTAAATCTGGTTAAATCTTGTTGTTTTGCTGATTGTTTTTATCAAAACCCTGTATTACTCATGTTTGCATGATTATTTTGTTGGTTTTGTTAACATTTTAGCAAAAGTTTGTGTTTGAAATATCAAAGGTTTTCCAGAAATTCAAAAAGTTCATCTGTTCATTCAAAGGGTTCTTGATAAAATTGCCTTTTTGATCTTCCAGATAAGTTATAAAAGTTGTTTGTGTTCATTGAAAATTGTGATTTGATTATAAAATATTATTTGAACAGATCAAGTTGGTAAACAATGATTTAGTTGGTAAAGTTGGACGTGCAGAGAGTTGAAAAAGGAGTGTAGTGTCTGACATAGTTTGAATAATTTTACCAACCCACTGACACCTTTTTGGTGAAACAAACATTCAACGAAACACAACTCAACAAATCAGAAACAGAATATTTTGGCGAAACAAGTTTCAGTCTCGTCGCCAACTGGGCCTCATTCTTTTTCGTCGACTTTTGTTGGGCCTTAAACAACCTCCCTGTTTCGTCAATTAAAAGGCCCAAAGTGACAAATCTGTTTCGCCAAAGTTGGAGCCCACAAACAAACTATCTGTTTCATCAAAATAAATTGACTAGGTGTTTGGGCTCTGTGTTTCGTTTACTTTCAAAACCTAAAAGTGGAATTCTTTTTCATCACTAAAAGGGCCCAAGTAACTAACCTGTTTCGCCATTTCATTTGAGTCAAAATTGTAAGGCCTGTTTCGCCAAACAATTAACTGGGCCAGTTTCGTCTTTTATAAAACCCAGTTTAACAAACCTGTTTCGTCTAGGAGCTCAGTTTAAAATCTGAAATCTGTTTCGTAAAAGATAACAAAACAGTTTCAGTTTCGTGGAAACGTGTTTCGTCAAAGTTGTAATTTTTAAACAGAAGGTTTGCACTAGTTGTTTAACTGTTTGTGTGTTTCAGGTCTTTCGATCAAGGATCCTTGGGCTGGTTGTTATCATTCGAAATTTTAACATAGTTTGTGAAAATTATTTTTATTTTAAATCAATTTTCACTTAATATATTAATTTTTAAAATGGGATCAAACGGTCAGTGGGATCCAACCGCGTGGACTCTAACATCTTCACGATCATCAGTTACACAACCTGAGCCAGAGTTCGACAAAACTGCATTCTTGCGAGCTATTGCCCCAACTCAAGCTGCAATGATAACTGCAAATCAATGGGCATTGGTCACAAATCAAAGCCGCAGCATTCAATCTATGATGCAGAACGACAGTGAAACTGGTACAAGCACAAAACCGCCAAAGCTGAATCACATAAATGATTGGGGATGGTGGAAAGAAAGGCTGAGAACTTATGTTCAGGGGCAAGGTCAAGATCTATGGATGTGTTTCTTCACTCCATTTGACAATGAGTTGGAAGTTGCAGGAGCTAATCCACAAACTTACAGCACTCTGTCTGATGAAGATAAGAAGAAATTTGAGTTAGAAAAGAAAGCATTCATGATTCTCACACAAGCTCTTAACAGAGACATTTACCACCAGTTTGTTTACTGCACGACCACTAAAAGCTTGTGGGATATGCTCATGTTAAGATGTGAAGGAAATGCTCAATCAAGAAAGATCAAGCAAGATTTACTGAAGAAAGAATTTGAAGGATTCACGTGTTTGGAAAATGAGACTTTGGCAGATTTATCTACAAGGTTTCATCACTTGTTGAGCGAGATGTTTGCTTTTAAAGTCAATGCCACTCCACAAGAAATGACAAAGAGATTTGCTGATAGCTTACCAGCAAAGTGGAGCAGTTATCTTGAAATCCTTAAAGAAAATGGTGTTTTAGACACAATCACCGTTTATGATTTAATTCAAAAATTGGAGAACAAGGATGTAGAAGAAAAACTGAAGGCAAAAAGAACACTAACTCCTCAAAGTCCAGAGATGTATTTTGGGATTGCAGGAGGTATCAGTGGAGAAAAACCAGCTTCTCAACATGCGAAGCTTCAAACAGCTTTCATCTCAAACACTGCACCTTCAACAACAGATCAGTTCGATCCTTCAGCATACTTGATGTATCCAAGACCAGATGTGAAACCGACACCGACAGCTCCGCAGCAACAACCGCAACAGCAAGGGTTTTATGGAAACTCTTCAAACATTCAAGCCACTTCCAATCCAAACACAGTCAGATTAGACACTTCCAACTTTTCCAAAGTCAGTGTCGAAATAGCCAAGGAGCATATGGAGATGTTGAATACCTTGGTTAGTGCTTATTGTGGATTAATCGCAGGTCAGATTGGGAATATCAATCTAACCAATGAAGATTATCAGCAAGTGGATAGAGACGAGTTTGAAATGATGGATATTAAATGGGCTCTTGCTAGTGCAATTCGAAGAGCAAAAGAGTTTATGGAAAGGACGGGGAGAACCAACTTGGAAAGCAAGAAAGACACCAAGTATGGGTTCGACAAGCAAGCTGTAACATGCTTTAACTGTGGTGAACGAGGTCATTTCAAAAGGGAATGCACAAGACCAGCTCAGCATGGAAACCAAAATCCCTTCAGAAATCAAGGCAACCAGCAGAACCAGAACAGGAACAATGTTCGTACGTTGATACCTGTCAACAACCAAAGCCAGACAGGGCCATCAAATGCCAACCAGGCACTTGTGGTTCAAATAGATGAAGGTTGTGATTGGTCGCTTCAGCTTGGAGAAGGAGGAAATGGTGGAACAGCATGTTATGCTAAAGTGACTGAGAAGGTAGTAGAACCCGTGTCTGCTGGTGAATCTTCAGAAGATGAAGATAGTTCGGGTTATAGTGGGAGCATGGATGGGGAATCACTTGATGCTGGTGATTTATCAAGTGATGCTTTAGATTTGAAGGTTGATGAACTTTTGGCTGAAGCTGAAGTATTATGCAAGAGGAGATCTATTCTCTGCCAGAAATCTGCTGGAACTTCCGAGAAGCTTGCTAAGTTTTTCTCTGAAGATGGATCTTTTTCTTTCCATTCAGCCTTTACGGCTAATGTCGACAGTTCATCAAGTCAGGTATGTGTCGATGAACCCACTGTAGTTAGTTGTGAAAATTGTGATAGTTTAAAGGTTAAATATGCTGAACAGGAAAGTCAGTTTGAAATCACACACAAACACAATCAAGAATTGATTGTTGATCTTTCTAAAGCAACTGAAGCTAACTTGTTTTTAACCAGAAATGAAAAGGAGTTTAAAGCAACAATTGCGTCATTAAAACATGATGTTTCTGAATTACAAAAGGCTGTTTTGAGAAAACAACATGCTAACAATGATTTAATTGACACAATTGAAAAGCAAATGGTAGAGTTAGCAACAGCTAGATGTGAATGTGAGACAATTAAGCAGAAATTGGAAAGCTATTCCAATTCCCGCTATGTTTTGGATCACATTATTGATGTTCAAAAGAAAAAGGGGGATAGGAAGTGTAATGGATTCAAATCATGTCCTCCCCCAATGAATCACAATTACTCCAAATTGCCTGATGACGAGGATATGCCCCGTTTTGAACCTACTGTGCCACTCAATCTAGATGATTTTGCAGCAGGCCTCGGGTTCACAACTAGTACATCATCCTCGGGTCAATCTGAATCTGAGAATGTGACAGATTCATCGTGTGTTAAGGAACAGAATCCACCCATTGTTGTGGATACTGATTCTTCGGATGATGAATCTGACTCATCGGATGATGAATCTGTAGAAATTGTGAAACAACAGTCTAACTCGGTTACAACAGATATTCCAATCGAGAATCACATCCTGTGTGATCCACCAGTGAAACCGAGTAAGACTGAAATGTCAAACGCAATGGAGTCAATTGTAACTAGCTGTGAAGGGAATAACTTGTTGTACACGCTCAAAGGAGATGACAAAATCTACTCTAACAAAGATTTTCCAATTAAAATTGTAAATCAAGATTTAATTGAGCAAATTTTTGAAGGATGTATTGATAAGTTTTTGGGAAACAAAAGTGGCAAAGTCACCGTCACTCAATGTGATCCAATTCCGTGTGAACAAGTTAGAAAACAATACGGAAACCAAAAACAACCAATTGAGCGAAAACAACAAGTGAACTCCAGAAAAGGTAAGGTACAGGGAAAGAAGGCTCAGAACAAGAATGTTCAAGCACCTAAGGTTCAACAGCAAAAGGTGCAAAACAAAAGAGCTCCTGTTAAGAAAAGAGAACAGAAAATGAACTTTGTTGGATCCAAGGGTACAGATAAACTGGAAACATTTCAGGATAAATCTAACATTGATTTTATAAAACAAGTTAGAATTTTAAAACGAAATGATCAGAATAATTACACCCAACACTCCAACGGATGTGATTTAGGTCCAAGTACATCTAGATCACAAAGTTCATTGTCTGGTTCTCAGTCTGGTCATCAACATGTTTCTCCGAGGTTTGTAGAGCGGAGAATGTGTTTTGAGTGTGGCACAATTGGGCATATTGTAAGATACTGCCCATACCTGCAAAAGTTGAAGGCTCCCCAAGAAACCAATTACCAAAAACGACCTGTTTCCCCGAAACAAGACCCCCGTGTCTTGAAAGAAAGGGAAAAGAAGTTAAAACAAAAGAATCAAAAGGTAATTGAAAAGGCCTTAAAATCAGAGGTCAAAGAAGAAAAACCTGTTCAAGCAAAACCTAAAACGGTAAAACCAGTAAATGCAAAAACAATTAATACAAATACTGGTAAAGGACAAACAGCTTGGAAACCAAAACAGGTAATTCAGTCGGGGGGAGCACCACAAGTTCTGTTTCCTAATCATCAAGTGATTGAAATCACTTTTATTGATGATCAAGGACGACCCAAGTCCACAAAGGCTTGGGTCCCCCTCTCCGTCTAATCTTTGAATGAGTGTGTAGGATATTCCAGGAGGAACTTTCAATAGTCGTAAGATTGTTGATAGTGGAGTGTCCATGCACAAAATAGGCGACAGAAGAAATTGTTGCCTTTGATGGAGAGAAGAAAAGAAAAGGAAAAGAGAAACAAAATTGTCCGTTGAAAGAGTTTGAAAAGCTTCGACAAAAATGCAAAGCCTTTTACAATCAAGCTTTGATCGGGTCCCCAGGATAGATTCAATCAAAATGTACGCACCTGCAGCACGTTTGAAGTTCAAAATCAACAAGATGAACGTGCAGTGTACATTTCTTCGCGGTGTGATTGAAGAAAATGTGTTGTTGAACAAACCAACTGGGTGTGCGGATGCCTTGGCATGGTTTGAACAACCGCACACTACTTCTGAAAGAGAAAGACAAAAACCTTCGCTGGTGCAATGTGGAAGACCAGCCGGACCCAAAGGTTTATGATCTTGTTGCTGTCAAGAGACTTCTCAGTAGCTACAAGAATCGACTTTGAAATCCACACCGGGTGGATATCCAGTTTGGGAGAGCACTCAGATTCCTTGGAATGCACGAAGTAGTTGCAGGATACGGTTTTAAAATTCTAATCTCTCCTATACTTGTCGTTATTTAAGCTACTTTATAAATTGTTATCCTCTCGCAGCACTCTTTGGCCAGACAATGTTGTCATGGTCCGCACCGCAAACCGACATGCCAACTGATTTTTCCAAAATTCGATAAATCTTTTCAGATTCAAAATTAATTTTGGTAAACGGCATTGAGGTAAAACATGAGTTAACCAACATCGGAAAGTCATTTTTGTAAATACCTTTGTGTTTAAAATTTTTTTTCTTAGTTTGTTGATTTTAGGGGGAGTAAATCCATATTTGAAAAATCCAAAAACATCGAAAAATTTAAAAAGCACAAAAACAATAGAAAAACAAAAATGAGTTTCCTGGCGAGAAAAAGAGAAAATGATAGTACATCGGTGGTCTATCCAAACCTCTTTAAACCTTAAATTGAAAAACGATAAGCAGCTCTATATAAGATGTATCGGTAGGCTCACAATCATTTTAAAGTGTGCAGGGTGATATAAACTTAAATCGACTGAAGACCAGGTGGGAACCACTCATTGGCATATGGTCTTAGTACCGAAATTTCGTTTGAGAGATTGCCGTGGTTCTGAGATATTCGGTCTTTATGCTGCTTATCATCTGGGTATCATGGTTGTATCTTTTACCGAAAAATAACGGGGACGCAAGTCTAGATCTTCCATGATACTATACATACGTGTACATACTGCATACGACCTCAATAAGTGATCAACAATCACATGTCCTAACAAAATAAGTGATAATATATCACATTTATCCGGGAGTCAAGTTCGTCTCTTTACTGTACGAAAGTACTGACCTGTTCACGGACTTGCTCCTGTGCCCTCATGCATCGAAAATCAAGTTCCTCATCAATAAGTGATTATATCACATAGGGCTTGTTTTCAAATCAAAATAAGTGAGAATCTCACATCATATACGGTCAAACAGATGATAATCGGTATACTCACCGGTAAGATGAACCCTCGTGCATACCTTGATACGGGAATGTGTCGTGATGTGGATGAACACCGGTCGGTAAGTATAAATCATACCTTAACGTATCCCCTCGCCATGATTACAAATGATAAGTTGAGCTTATGTGGATAACAATACCGATAATCATTATAGGATGCTTATCTTAATGTTAACTAATTGAACAACAAGAGCGTTTTGGCATGACCGTACACTGATATGATTCTCTTACCCTCGAAACTCGCAAAAGGATTGTCTGTAAATATTTATTTACTGCTTTCGTTTCTTTATCTTTGTATATATTTATTTATTGCTTTCCGTCTTTACATTTGAAAAATGAAAAATTTCAAAAAGATTTTAGGTGTGTTTTAATTTAAACTTTATAAAAGCCAAAAAGATTTTGCTTCTATTTTATTTTTGATTGACTGATGTTGGAACTCGAGTCTATCCTACCCAAAATCCTGATCGTAAGCCGGAAAACAATTGCACCTTCATAAAATGTCGAAGTTAACAAGTTTTGAAAGTTAAAGGTCTAAAATTGATAAATTTGTTAAACTTTCAAACTGTCGGACGGTAGTTGTTTGAATAATGGTCACACGTGTGTCGGTTGCTTATGATATTCCAAGCAGTTGTTCTCATTACGCGTTTAGATTTCTTGCATGTGCAGATTCTAAAGGCAAGGAGGACATGGTCGATGACAAGCTTCGGAATGAAGACACGATGTAAAGGCACTCAAGTGATGAAGATGATCGAGTTGCCGTTGACCATCATCAATACCACAAGGATCTCAAGCTATAAAGATCAAGTCTTTCACGAGCATAACTCAAGGGGGAGCTTATGTTAAGGGGGAGTTTGTCAACACACTTCCTACATGAAACTGGGAGTTTGTTGATACACTTTCTGCTTTCAAGACGTGAAGACTTTGAAGATCCTCCGACATGGAAGACATGGAAGATGAACCTCACGAGTAGCGTCCAAGGGGGAGTTTGTTGATACATATTTTGTGGATGCGACTCGGCTCGGTTCGCCTTGGTTCGGATCAACCCGGTTAGGTTCGGCTCAAGCCCGACGTCACGAAATTCCTCCGTCGTGCGCCCCAGAGTTCGACACGCGAAGCATGGAGAGCCGCGAGCCTTCCCGAGGAGCCACATCATCATGACATCATCATGATGATGTCATGATGATGTCATGTAGAAGTAAATACATGCAAATGGTGAAAACTGTACGTGCATGGCATGAACACTATGACATGGGCCTTCACTGCTGGGCCAAAGCCCAAAGATGGCGAAACAGGAATCATGTCGACGAAACAGCTCAGTTTCGTCGACCTTGAATGTGATTCGTTGACTGCCTCTTGTTTCGTCAAATGTTTATGTGTTTCGCCGAGTCTTAGTTTGATTCGTCAAGTGTTATGTGTCTGTGAGTATAAATAGACATGTTATCTTTCTGTTTCACATAGAACACAGAGAGAACACTCAGAGCAAAAACACACACACACGAGAGTTAGAGAGAGTTTGCAGAATAGATTTGTAAACCTTGTGCTTGTAACCGAACCTTTCATTCATATTAATACAGTGGTGTTAAACGGTGAACTTTGTGTGTCGTGTATTTTTCGTGTTCTATCTCGGTTTGCATCTCCGGTTGGATTCCGCACAACTGGGTGTGTTTGACAACAAGGATTAGGCGACTAGATCCTCCCCTAGCCGGACCTACAATACATAAACAGGATTTTAGGACCATTTAACTAAATGCATTGTAACATCCGTGAAAAATAGATCCCCGAAACCTGACTCGTATTGTTGACCGAATTCTTGTGAATCTTAATAAAAAGAGATTTTTTTTTAATTTTATTATTTATTATTTTATGTTAATGAAGATACGCATTCATATAAATAAAATCAGATTCGAAAACATTAAATTTAAATACTATAAGTTAAATTCCAATAAAGTTTATTAAGAAATCCTTTTGGTGGATAAGACACTGGTACTTCCTATATATAAGTGTGCTTATCAAATTTCCAAAGACTCGCGCGTTAGACTGGCCATGCGAAGTTCTATGTAAGTTTTGTTTGTGTATCAATTATGACTCGAATAACGATGTAGATGGAGTTTGGTGGAGACATGGTGGATACGCCGCTTGTACTTCCTATATATAAGTGCCTCTGCCAAATTTTAAAAAAGCAGCGTTTGACTAGTCATGATAGGTTTTGTGTTAGTTTGTTAGGTTATGTGTTATGGTGACCTAATACTATAATAGGGAAATTTTTCTCATATTGTAAACTCCTTAGGCTATAGGGTGTGGTCATGATCCTCATGATCACCATGACCCTCCACATCAGCGCTATGTCACCTACTTTTAATCCATCATCCAAAACCACTACCCTAAGGGTGTGGTCATGACTCAAATCACTATTATCTTCTTTTAATTTATTTTTGTGAAAAAGAAAGGAAATATTGAATAAGGAAAGGAGGCCCATGGTTGCCATGATTTAATCCATGGGAATCATGGTGGATGAGACAAGGGGGTGGTGTAGCAATCCATTAATGGTCCTACGTGACGATTGATGACCCAACCATGCCCCTCACACCCTATAGCCTTAGTATTCCAAGTCATCTTTGGGACAAGATTTTCCTCTAGATCATAATCAACACTCAATATGCCATTCCTAGGCTTCACGATGTAATACTCGTATCGCTTAAGACATGCTATCTCATACTTTATCATGCACGCTTTTCCCTCCCGCATCTCTGGCACTAAAAAAGATTCCTTATCTGGGTATTCAACCCTTACCAGGAACGTTACTCCTGATATATTTTAGCAAGATTGTGTTTTGAGCATCTTAAAAAACCCGTGTTTAACACTCATTACCAGATATTCATAAGAAGCGGCATGAATCTAAGATTTGAGTTCTTAGTAAACGTACATGTTAAGGTATCATTCCAGAAAGTTTGAGGTGCAAACACCTCCAATCGAATGAACCTAAGTCATCAAGTAAACGTACTAGTAACAAAGTGTCCAAACTACACCAAGTCTCCAAACATTTGCTATGTTTGGAATGCACTAGTCTAGCTTGAGCTTCACTTGGTTGCTTGATGATTTAGATGATTAGTTACTTGTACATTCTTTATTTTATTTATGACCAACCAAAACCATCAACTAAGTTTATGTTTTTGTGCTTTGGTGAATCCATACAATAAGGTTAAATGGATAGAATTCATCCTACCTCCATACATGACATTATATGGCTTGGACTAAACACTTGTAAATATATATGTAATTATATGTTAGAACCGAATCATAACATCAACCAAACTCATGGTTGAATTTTATGTATTAGGATCATTTCCATATTGGTCAAAGTTCCTCAAACTATGGATTCTAATGGGTTAATCAGTACCTAAGAAAACACAACCAAAATAGTGTCCATAATGAGTGCTTTTAGATAAGATGTATCTTCATTGCAATATACATATTTTCATACTATCTTGAAACCCTAATCTAACTCAATACCGAACTCCATAACTCATACGCCTCGTTCATCCGTGTAGGATAACTCGGCGGTCTCCCTAACCACTCAACGCACCGACTCACGTACATGGGATTTACTACGCAAACCGTGAGTATACTTGACCTTTTTTACGCTTTAATGCACTTTTGGGTGTAACATGTATAAAGTATCAAAATTCACAACACACACAATCAAACATATTCAATCAGGGGCGGGCCTTATACTTTACGGTCTCGTTCACTTCGGTGACGGAGGATGCACATTATTCTAGTGGACACAAGGGTTTGGCCTATAGTTATGTATGCTAGCTTCAACTTAGTATATAAATTGCCATGTTGGATTTGAGACAATCTTTTATACGTATGCTATGTAATCAAACTTGTATACTCGCCAACTTTGTGTTGATTTCATTTTAATAGATGTTGCAGGAAATGTATGTTGACGCTTAAAGAAATCTATTTAGGGTGGATTTAGAAACGCACTTAAATTCTTTATTTGTAATTCCAATGTTGTATTTATTTAAGTTGCAATTGTTGTACTTTTCCATTTTAAGACAATGTAACTCTCTTTTAGTATGAAATGAAACATGATTTATTTAAATATTGTAACTTTAGCACGTTATGAAGTCTCGAGCAATCTCGGTTTCGTCTCACTCTGATGTTTTCGTCATCGGTTGGGGTGTGACATCACCGTCTTCAGGTTTAATAAGCAAGGGTGCTGATGATAAATGCTTCTTCAAAGCTTGAAGGGCTTCCTCATGTTTCTGTCCCCATTCAAACTTCTTGTTCTTTTTCAGGATGTCATAGAAATCCTTGCCTTTCTCCGAGGATCTTGAGATGAATATGCTAAGGGTCACTATCCTGCCTGTTAGACGTTTGATATCCTTGGTATTGGCTGGTGACTTGAGATCCAAAATAGCTTTGATCTGCTCCAGGCTAGCCTCTACTCCCCTCTTTCTGACCATATATCCTAAGAACTTTTTTGCCCCCACTCCAAAGTGGCATTTTGCAGGTTTCAGCTACATGTTATATTGGTCCAGGATATCAAAGGCTTCTTTAAGAAATTAAGAGACTGCCTAGTGCAAGCTTATTTAAGCTTATTACGATTTAAGTATTCCAATACCTCCAAAACAACTCTCAGATCATCTTTGCATTCGTTTATTTCAGAAATTCCCCAATACTAGGTTAAATAAAATACACAAGCTTGTATAAAACATACTTTATTCATCCAAAACAATACAAAATAAAGAATTTCATACATAACCTCATATAAACTCAAAAAAAAAAAAAAAAAAAAAACAGAGGACATAAAAAAGAATGGTTTTCCATACATGTTGATCAGTTCTGTTTAAACATTATGGAAAACATGAATAACATACCTGTTACAGCAGAGAATCCAGTCAGAGATGCAGCCATTGAGTTTGACATACTTGTCAAGATGATCTGGTTCCTCCTTAGGGTTTAAGATTATGATGGTGATGAAACCGAAACAAGGGAAGGATTCGGTTAGGAGAGAGAGCCGAATTGATGTTATTAGGGTTGTGTGAATTGTGTAATTGTCTAACCCTTAAACTCTCTAATAATCTCCTTATATATACACCCAAGAGGAAACCTAATTAGTTAATAAGGGTAATATGGTCCATCAACAATTACCAACTAATTATTAATAGGTTATTATATATTTTGATCTATATAATATAAATGATTATAATGGCTACAAGATTAAATATTATAATAATTATATATTTAATCTCATATTCTCCCACTTAGCCGAGTAATCATTTATCATGAGTGTTAGATGAGCCTGGCCAGGAGTTAACACTCATTTTAGCTTTAAACCAAGAACTATAGCAGAGAAATACAGCCGTTGAATCATCATTCGACTCAGGACCCCCATTAGTCATACTATAGCCTCAATTTAAAACCTAATAGTTATGATCAAAATACGCATAAGCCCTTTAGCGTCTGATTTGTAATTACATTTGTCTATATGTCATTACACCGGCAGAACATATGTTAGAGACGTACAAAATCAAACTGAGGAAATTTTATTAATTAAAACATAAGCTAGTACAATATGCCATTAAATAAGGTCTTTAGTAAGTCCCATATTCGATACATGTTCTTCGAAAACTTTAGGTGGGAGACCTTTAGTCATCGGATCCGCAAGCATATCTTTAGTACTAATATACTCAATACAAAGATTATTTTCCTCAACTCGTTCACGTACGAACAAATATTTTGTATCGAGATATAAACCAGCTCCAGTCGAACTGTTACTATTCGAGAAACTAACGGGAGCTGAGTTATCACAGTAAAGCTTCAATGGTCTAGAAATAGAATTAACGATTTTGAGTCCAGTGATCAGATTTCTAAGCAACATTCTATGACAGGTTGCGTTGTAAACAGCGATGTATTCTGCCATCATTGTGGAAGTTGTGGTTAACTGTTGTTTATGACTCTTCCATGAGATAGGTCCGCCTGCTAACAT
This sequence comes from Helianthus tuberosus, assembly GCA_030545235.1. Classification (NCBI taxonomy): domain Eukaryota; kingdom Viridiplantae; phylum Streptophyta; class Magnoliopsida; order Asterales; family Asteraceae; genus Helianthus; species Helianthus tuberosus. The sequence goes on from CM060412.1 coordinate 150,918,198, forward strand.
ACAGATATATCCCAAAGTGGATTTCTTGTCATCTTTGCATTTGGCAAAGTCAGAATCAGAATCAGAATAATCTACCAGTTCTAAGTGATCACTTCTTCTATAAGTCAGTTTATAGTCTTTCGTCCCTTTAGATATCTAAGGACCTTCTTAGCTGCTTTCCAGTGATCTAGGCCAGGATTAGTCTGATAACGGCCTAGCATTCCAGCAATATAAGCGATATATGGGCGAGTACAGACTTGAGCATACATCAGGCTCTCGACTACTGATGCGTAAGGTATCTGGCTCATTTGCTCCTTTTCAACCTCTGCTGTCGGACACTGGAATGAACCGAAAACATCTCCCTTAACTACTGGAGTGACTGAGGGTTTGCACTATTGCATGTTGTAACGTGTAAGGACACAATCTATGTAAGTCTTCTGGGACAATCCTAAGATCCCTTTGTGTCTATCTCGGTGAATTTCGATGCCAATGACGTAAGAAGCATCTCTGAGATCCTTCATGTCGAAGTTATGCGAGAGTAACCGCTTCGACTCATGCAACATGTCTAAACTATTACTTGCCAATAGAATATCATCTACGTAAAGGACAAGTATAGTAAAGTTACTCCTACTCATCTTGAGGTAGGTGAATTGATCCACTTGATTCTTCATAAAACATTGTCTCTTCATGACTTCATCAAACTTGAGGTACCATTGACGTGATGCTTGTTTTAACCCGTAAATGGATTTCTTCAACTTACAGACTAGATGCTCCTTACCTTCAGGTTTAAAGCCTTCAGGTTGTTTCATGTAAACATCTTCGTCTAAGTCTCCGTTAAGGAAAGCAGTTTTGACGTCCATCTGATGCAGCTCCAAATCAAAATGAGCTACTAGGGCCATAACGATCCTTAATGAATCTTTACTAGAGACATGTGAAAACATCTCTTGATAATCAATTCCCTCTTTCTGAGTGTAGCCCTTTGCAACCAATCTCACTTTATAGCGTTCAACCTTCCCATTCGGATCCAGTTTTGTTTTGAACACCCATTTACATCCTACAGGTTTAACACCGTTGGGTAATTCTACCAAATCCCAAACGTCATTTTTCTTCATGGATTTAAGCTCATCAATCATTGCTTTGTTCCATTCAGAAGACTGATCACTGCTAATGGCTTCATTATAAGAGGTAGGATCATTGAGCTTTCCAGCATCCATTTCAGTCAGGTAGGTAACATAATATCCCAATTAGTAGGCCGTCTTTGCCTAGATGACCTCCTGAGTTGATTATCGGGTTCAGCGTTGTCTTGGTTTTGAGCGTTTGATGTGCCTTCGTTATGAGGTATAATGGGTTCTGATTGTGGAGATGGAGTTTGTGTAGTAGCTTCAGGTGCAGTTGTTGCATTGGGTATAAGAGGAGTAAACGGGGTAATGGTAAGCGACGAGTCTCTCCCTTCGCGCCTTGTACTTCTTGCAATTCTTCGTAAGGGTTGGTACTGCTCCCACTGACCTTGAAATCCTCCATGAACGCAACACGCTTGGTTTCAACAATGCGGGTGACATGGGAAGGACAATAGAAACGATAACCCTTCGAATGATCAGGATACCCGATAAAGAAACAGGTAACTATTTTAGGGTCAAGTTTCCTTAGGAAAGGATTATAGAGTTTTGCTTCAGCAATGCAGCCCCATACTTTCATATATTTAAGACTCGGTTTCCTTCCTGTCCAAAGTTCATAAGGAGTTTTAGGGACAGACTTAGAAGGAACTCTATTGAGTATATGAACAGCTGCTTTTAATGCTTCAGTCCAGAGGAATAATGGTAAATTAGTGTTGGCTAACATACTGCGCACCATGTTCATAAGGGTACGATTTCTTCGTTCAGTGACACCGTTCTGCTGAGGTGTACCGGGCATGGTGTATTGGTTTACAATCCCCTGGCCCTTACAAAACTCATAAAATGGACCAGGAGCTTGACCCACATCAGTATGTCTTCCATAATATTCACCGCCTCTATCTGATCTCACAACTTTAATCGGACGATCTAATTGCTTTTCAACTTCAGCTTTATAATCTTTAAAAGTTGTAAGAGATTCAGATTTTTCCTTAATGAGATACAAGTACATGTAACGAGAATAATCATCAATGAAAGTGATAAATGAAGTATGTCTTGTTATGCCAGCGATTTGGTCGGGACCACTAATGTCAGTATGAATGAGTTCTAATAGATTAGAGCTCCTAATGGCAAATTTCTTATTAGCTAATGGCATTTTGCCTTTAAGACATTTGACACATGTTCCAAAATCAGTGAAATCGAGAGGAGGTAAGACTTCATCCTTTACAAGACGATTTAATCGTTCTCTTGAGATGTGGCCTAAACGTTGATGCCACAACATAGATGAAGTCTCTAAGTCTCGAATCTGTTTCATCTTTGTGAGTGATTCATTAATATTATATGACAACAAAGATTTGGAAAAATTATCATCTAGTTCTAATCTATAGAGACCACCATCCAGAATGCCAGTACCATAAACAACGGAATCATAGAGAATAGAGAGTTTGCGATGACCATGGGAAACGACAAAACCGTCCATGTCTAACTTTGGTCCTGATACAAGGTTCCGAGTTACCTTAGGAACATATAAGGTATCATAAAGTTTAATACATAAACCAGTTTTCAAAAATAATTGTAATGTTCCTATGGCCTTCACTTCTAATTCCCGATCATCCCCAACTTTAAGTGTTCTTTGGTTTCTTCCCAGCTTCCGGATTGAAAGGAATCCTTGAGTAGAGTTAGTTACATGAACCATAGAACTAGAATCAAACCACCAAGAATTAGCAGGAACATTTAAATTAAAGGACTCAAGTATCATGAAAAAATCATTACCTTTCTTAGCCAGCCACTCCTTGAAGTCAGGGCATTCCTTTTGTTTATGTCCTGTCTTCTTACAGAACTTGCAGTAGGGTTTGCCTAAGGAGCTCTTAGAGCTGGAAGGTGTACTTGTATTAGGATTTGGCTTTTGGACTTTGGAAGCCTCCTTTCTTTGATAGTTGTTCTTCCTCTTCTTAGAGTTGGAGGTGGTGAAGTTAGCAACATCAGTAGTGCGATCCATCTTCATACGTTCTTCCTCCTGTACGCACATAGCGACCAGGTCACTCATCGTCCATTTGTCCTTCTGAGTGTTGTAATTGATCTTGAATGCTTCATAGGACGAAGGAAGCTAAGTGATGATGAAGTGAACAAGAAAACCATCACTGATTTCCATCTCTAGCCCTTTCACCTTATTGGCCGTGTCATGCATCATCATGATGTGTTCGCGAATGCCGCTCCTCCCATCATACTTAGTCGTCACTAGCTTGAGGATAAAAGTACTAGCGTGTGCTTTTGATGTCCCTTTGAATTGTGCCTCCACAGAAGCCAGATAGGTTTTAGCATCCTCAGAATCAGGAATAGCTCCTCTAATTGCATTGTGTATGGATTACTTCATGAACATGAGAGACATGCAGTTACACCTAGTCCATTTTTCATGAACTATCTGCTCAGCAATAGTACTTTGTGGAGTTAGGTCTGTTGGCTTATTCTCTCTTAAAGCATAATCGAAGTCTAGCAATCCAAGTGTAAGCATGAGGGCATCCTTCCATTCAGCAAAGTTATCACCAGTCAAATGTGGAATCCCGCAATTAGGTGTTGATAGTGGAAATAAGATGAGCAAGTTATGATACTAAGAAATAAGTCCTAATGTGATCTAAGGGCATGTTATACTAAGACAGGCATAAATAATGACCATTTTAATTATGAAGCTGTGATATTGTCTATTGCTAACATCAAAATAATAGACATAGTTAAAATTCTACTTAAACGAAGACAAATCAGCTTTGGCCAAAAGTGTAATCATTTAAGTATGTGTGCAAAGTGATCGTGACAAATCAACTTTGGCCAGAAATGAGACAATCACTTTAGTTATGCACTTGCTAAGTATGCTAGACATAAATGAATTAAATCAGCTTTGGCCAGAAATTAAGACATTTCACGTTTGTAATGCATATTCAACATAGCTTTTATAATACTTGAACAATGAATAGATGTATTAAATCAGCTTTGGCCAGAAATGATACATCAGAAGCTCATTCAAGTTAGGCTATTTTGGTTTTGTAAAAGTTATCTGATTCTGATTAGTTATTTAATTGTTTACAAAACCAAGTATTTAATAGCAAACCACCTGTTAGCGCGGATCGAACTAATGAGGTTTCGAGTCAGGTCTCGACTGAGTTATGAGATCTCGAGTCAGTTATGAGGTCTCGAGTCACAACCTTGGTCTCGAGTTGTAGCCTTATGGTCTCGAGTCGCAACCTTATGGTCTCGAGTTGTAGCCTTATGGTCTCGAGTCACAACCTTATGGTCTCAAGTTGTGAAGATTTAAAACCCTTAGTCGAAATCTCAGTGGTCTCGATTTGAAACTTTATGGTCTCGAGTCGAGAACTTTGTCTCGAGTTGTAAAGATTTGAGAACCCTTATGATTTTGAGTCGAGACCTTCTGGTCTCGAGTCGAGATCTCGGTCTCGGGTCGTTAAAGGTGATCTCGAAACTCCTGTTAACAGCTGTTTGTTGTGAAAAATAACTGAAAGCTCGAAATTTTAGGGATTGTGGGATAGTGTTTCCTGTTTTATTGTTGATCTAAACTTATCAAAGATTTCGAAATTATAATCTGATCATCCTTTTAACAGTTTTCCAAAATTTTAATAGATAAAATTCGGGTAAAAAACCGTAAAAACATCCCACTAATCCAAATCATATTCCAAAACTTAAGGAATTTTCGAGTTTCATTAGAACATGTGATGAACCCTAAAAAATAAACATAGTTCTGGGATCCGAAACCTGAATTTTAAGACTTTTGATAACAGATTTCGGACATTAATTTACCCATTATGATTTCAAGTGACATGATTAACCACCCTTTTCTCAAAACAGTGATTTCGGCACAATAAGAATCGAAACCAGCCGTGATTTTATTAGACTTTCAAAAATTCTGTTTTCCAGATTTTGATCCCAAAATAATGGATACGAAAACAGAACTGATTTATCAACATATGCTCTGATACCACATGTTGATCAGTTCTGTTTAAACATTATGTAAAATGTGAATAACATACCTGTTACAGCAGACAGACCAACAAAGAATCCAGTCAGAGATGCAGCCATTGAGTTTGACATACTTGTCAGGATGATCTGGTTCCTCCTTAGGGTGTAAGATTATGATGGTGATGAAACCGAAACAAGAGAAGGATTCGGTTAGGAGAGAGAGCCGAATTGATGTTATTAGGGTTGTGTGAATTGTGTAATTGTCTAACCCTTAAACTCTCTAATAATCTTCTTATATATACACCCAAGAGGAAACCTAATTAGTTAATAAGGGTAATATGGTCCATCAACAATTACCAACTAATTATTAATAAGTTATTATATATTTTGATCTATATAATATAAATGATTATAATGGCTACAAGATTAAATATTATAATAATTATATATTTAATCTCACACTTTGCATTCGTTTATTTCAGAAATTCCCCAATACTAGGTTAAATAAAATACACAAGCTTGTATAAAACATACTTTATTCATCCAAAACAATACAAAATAAAGAATTTCATACATAACATATCCCTTATATAAACTCACAAAAAAAAAAAAAAAGAGGACATCAAAAAGAAATACAGGTAAGAATATAGTTGCTAATAACTTAGAACACCATGGCATATGTGGCAACAAATATCGAAAATATTATTGGAATGGTTGTGAATCTTATTGAAGTTGCATCTGAAGAACCGTTATCCGTTGATGGCACAGTGTTTGTTTCTGTGCCTGTACCCGAGGGGAATCCTGGAGAAGAAGAAGGTGTTGTTCCAGATGGAGAGTCGGTTGGAGAAGCAGCTGCCCAATTTGAAAACACATAACAATCAATAAGTTTATGAATTTTAATTGGCTGGTTTTGAAAATGAACACTAGTGAAAATTTTCTAAACTAGATATGACAAGTTTGACTCATTTACCTATGAAATATTCTTGGCCTCTTGGGTTATGTTTATATCTAAGACCATGGGGTGTGGTTTGCTTAGTCCCTTTGGGGACTACCCGTCACGTAGACGCCACATCACCATGGGTGGAGGACCATCCCCTTGGGACTACCCAAGGGTGTGAAGGATAGTCCTCCCTCCCTTTTTTTATTATTATTTTGTTTGATTTAATTAAATAATTAAAAAAAAAACAACTCTATCTCTCTCTCTCTATGTGGTGGCCCACCATCAGCTAACCAAACACCTCGTCGCCAATGTCTTGCTTCCGCCGTTTGAGATGCGACGAGCCCGGGGGGGACCCACACCCCTTGGTCTAATGGGTCAAACGGGTAAAGCAAAAAGTAAGTTGAAAAGTAAATAGGTCAACCATGAAAGTTGCAAAATATTTTAACCATTTACCTTTGAAAGAGTCTCAGGTTATGTTTATCTCTAACATGTGAGACTGGTAAGGCAAAAAAAATTAGTTGAAAAGGAAATGGATCAACCACGAAAGTTGCTCTCAGTGTATATTATTACATGTATAAACCTTCAAAATCAAAATCATGTTATTCAAAAGTTAAAAAAAAAAATACTGAAATAATATGATTTTAAGCATATTTTACACACAAAGTTAAGAATATTCTTCTGGATCAAAAGTGTCCTGTAAACCCGACCCGTTTTGAAATGTAGTGTACACAAAATTATCCGTTCGCGTTACCCAACCACCCATTTTGATGTTGAAACTATTAAAATTTATTTGGACTTTTAGAACAAATAACAAATCGCCAGTTGACTTTTCTTCATTCCCAAGGTAACCTTTGGATCATTTCTAATTAAACTGTGTCACAATAAATATATTTAGATCGTTACCATTGCATTGACTAGTTGGTGGTGTCTGGACATTGCAAGCCTTAGGCAACTCAAGAGCCTGAGTTTGGTTAATATTAAGTCCCAAAGACGAGCCACCGCCATTAAGAACTTGACACAGGCACTGTGGCTGTGACCGGACCACACTAGACAGTTGGGTGCAACATCCTGATGATGGTGTCGATGTGTTACCCGAAATGTAATTTAGGCATGGAGACAAACTAACTAAAGCACTTGTGCACCCAGAAGATTGAGCCATTGAGCCTCCATATAAGGCAGCCATTGTGACCACTAGGATCGTTAAGATTGTGTTGGTTTTTTGATATTGTGCCATTTGGGATTTTGGTGTTTTTTCTTTTTTTTTTTTTTTTTTTGTGTAGTTTGGGTTGAAGATGTTTTGACTTTCAGGTTTTGGTTGAGAGTATGCATGTTTCGTGGTTCTATATATAGGGGAATTGGTATGACCGAGTTAATTTGGGTCCTTAGGAGTTGTTGTGCATAGGTAACCTACTTATCCTATTTTATAATAGAGGAAAATTCCACTGAAAACCACTAGTTATCGCGAAAACTCGAAAACTAACTAAAAAAACCTAAAAAACATATAATTTTTTTTTTTCATATCAATTTTTCCTATTTAAATTATATAAAAAAACTTTTTTTTCAAAAAAAAAAAAAATTGTAGTGCACATGTGTATGTGTACTACACATGTGAATTACTACACATGTGCACTACAATTTTTTTTTTTTTGAAAAAAAGTTTTTTTATATAAAAAAAACTAGCTATTTTAATAAAAAATGAAAAAAAAATTTGTGTGTTTTTAGTCTTTTTAGTTAGTTTTCGAGTTTTCACGATAAAAGTGGTTTTCATTTGAACCATCCCCTTTTATAATATTAGCTAATTGCTAAAAAAAGATATGCAAAGGGAAATGTATAGTATTAAACAAGAATCACTAGATAATTAAAAAGTAAAAGAATATTTATTAATGTTGCTGATTACGGTGTAGGTTTCTAACGCAACACGAACTTAACATAAATTTTGTGGGTTTAGGTGGTCTAAACGGGGCACCTATGTTTTTAGCTAAACCGGTTGTGTTCAGGTCAACCTCGCGGGTACTTGGGTTGACCTTTTGATTTATAACTTTTTTTAAAAATATATGTTTATGCCATAAGCTTAAAGTAGTTGGGTATCGTATTCCACAATTTAAAAACATAAATAGAAAATAACATTAGGTTTTATAGATTGAACGGACTGTACTCATCTGTATTTTATGTTGTAAAATTGCAATTTAGAGCACCATTTGTAAAAAATAATTTTAGAATAAAATAAATTTCGGGTTTAACAGTTGCATTCTTGTCCACTTGTAAATACCTATGTTATGTTTAGGTGTTTATATATCTGTTTAACGCGATTTTCAGACTTGTGTTGTAATAAATTTTCAGGCTCACACCATTCTCGGCATATGAATCCACAAACATAAAACGTGTTATCATTCTACTTTTGATCATGGAAGTGACACGAGACTTACATCTCAACCACTCCCAATTAAAATATAAAGAAAAGTTTTAAATATGGTTTTGTTTGGTTCATACTAATTCAATAATTTTCATTGAATTCCACTGTAACCATATATATTTTTGCGTGACCAAATATAATGTAATTAGGTATGTAGATGACCTGCTTCTTAACCAACCAAATGGATTCTGTTAAATAACCACCAAACTCTGTGAACATATTCTTTTTTATTAACTAGTGTTGTCTGTGAATGCCAACTTGACTAACCATTTGCCTACATCATTTTCTCTACTATGCAAGTAAAAAGACTTCATACGGATTCTGTATATTTTTGTTAATTAATTTAATATATGGATAAAAGATCAAATACAAATACCCTTAATATATGTGGCTATGGTTTAAATGAGTTTAAATAATTAATTTCTTTTAGTCAAACAAGTATGTTTCCGAAATTCCTACAACCGAACCAAAAGATTTCCAATATCAATTCGGCACCACTTTTGGCGTTTTCTGTATTAGTGGCAGTTTTTACCATCATGTATTAATACCGAACAGGACCGTACCAGTATTTTCGATACCAGTACTGGTTCGATACCGGTTGACACCAAGCTTATCCCAACCCCTGATATTAAAAAAAAGGATTAAAGTTAAAAAGTAAAGAAAATAACTATTATTATAATATTAAAATAATAAGAGTATTAAAAAAACTATATATTATTATAATATTAAAATCACTATTAATTTCAATTCGTTTATTAATATATAGTAATAATTCGTTTATTAATATATAGTAATATAGTAATAGTAATAATAATAATTTGGTAGGCAATACACACGTAAAGTTAAAAAAATAAGAGAGAGAGAGATCTGAAAGAAGCATGGCAGGGTATAATGGATCCAATGGTTTGCAATGTTTCCTAAGAAAGGCCAACAAACACAACATTACTGCTCTTGAAGCCTATGTGCTCTCTTGCCACACGAACTTTGGTGGTGTTTGTTTTTTGGAAGAAGAGCTTCCTGGTCTCTTCTGTCTGCACCGTGCAGACGCGGGAAGAGGTTTAGCCTCAAAAGAGTGTTTGTTTTTTTTTTTCGAGAAGTGCTTTTTACCTCTCCCCAACCTCTTCTTGGGGAAGAGATGAGAGCTAAGCTTCTCCAAGCAGAGGTTTACCTCTTCTTGGCACCACCTCCACCTCCACCCCTGCTCCGCCACCACCACCTCTGCTCCGCCACCATCTCCACCACCACCATCTCCACCTCCGCCACCATCTCCACCACCACCTCCGCTGCTCCAGCCCCAAATCGACATCATAAACAAAACCCCCAAATCTGCTCCACCTCCACCTCCACTACGCCACCACCTCTGCTCCACCTCCACTCCGCTACCACCTCCGACATCATCATCAACATCACAAACAAAACCCCCAAATCGACAACCCTCGTCATCATCAACATCGATCTGTGGAAAAACCCTAAATCGAAAACCCTCATCATCATCATCATCGACATCTGGAACGAAGAGAGAGAGAGATCGTAGAGAGAGAAGGGGAGGCGGTGGTCGTGGGTTTTGAAGGCGGAGGTGGTGACGGTGGTGGTGATGATGGCGGTGGTCGTGGGTTTTGAAGGCGGAGGTGGTGACGGTGGTGGTGATGATGGCGGTGGTGAAGTGGTGGCGGTGGTGAAGTGGTGGTCCAGATTGTAGAGAGAGAGTAGAGAGATCAGTGTGACTTGTGTGTTGTGTAACCTAGAAGAGGTTTTATAAAAAAAAAAAAAACTCTCTTCTCCTTGCAGACTGAAGACATTTGGTCCACCTCTTCTCCTGCAGATGCCTGCAGATGTGGCCTGCAGCAGAAGAAGTTTTCGTGCAGAAAAAACAAACAGCACCTTTGAGCCATGTAACTTGGGCTATATCATGATTCAAAACATGATACATGTTCCGTCACAATCCAACAAGTCATTTCCTTATGGCATATTGTTAATCTAGTTTGTTTACAAACTTAACCTTACCATATGTATCAAGGGCGGCTACAAGCAAGTGCAGGGTGGGCCTACGATTAGGGCCCGAAAAATTTTAAATTTTTTTATATATATATTTAAAAAAATCTGGATGTTTTTTATAAATAAGGGTCTGCTTAAAAAATCCAAAATTTTATAAATAAGGGTCTGCTTAAAAGTTTTATAAAAAATGGTCTGCTTGAAAGTTTTATAACCCAATTACAAGTTTTACAAATAAACGTCTGCTTAAAAGACCCAAAGTTTTATAAACCAAATTAACAAGCCCAAGTGACTAATAAACAAAGGTTTTTCAAAAATTATAACCCAATTGGCAATTGTGGGAAACTGAACGTCAGTCGACATTCACGTTCACGTTCATCATCATTAGACTTGGGGATTTATCATCATCGCAGCAGAGGAGGTGATTTATAGGCTGAAATCGAGTGAGAAATCAAGGATATCATCATGGTCCTCGAGGAGGTGTTTCAAAGGACGAATCCAAGGTTTTGTGGGGTGGATAATCTTGAGATTGAGGTATAAAATTCTTATAATTCTTTTTTGTTATTTTAGAACCTTTAGTCTTATTGTGTGATTCTGATTTCAAAAAACGCTATGAGAACCACACTGTTCACTTAGTAAGTAGGTTCGATACTTTGATCATTTTTGCTACACTATTTATGTTAATTTATTTTATCTATTTCATAACAATTATCGTTGTATTATGGGTTTTTAGTATTTATATATTTGATTGAATGATTGATGAGTTTATATTAAATGAAGATTTGCGAATAGTGCCCAAATTTTTTTTCTCGAACAGGGCCAATTTTTTTTTTTTTTTGTGATTTTCGGAGACGGCCCTGGTATGTATCCTAGTTTGTTTACAAACTTAGCCTTACCATGTGTATCCCGTTTTCGACCAAGCAACCCGTCCCTAAATCATCTTACCATCTTCACCGATCTCAAAAATGATGTGCCTTATGACCCCATTTTCAACTTATCAGATAATGCTAACGTGTATGTTGCCGAATGAAAAGGAACTCTCGAAGATGAAAACCATGTATCTATGCAAGAACTTTCTCTTGTATAAAATCAAGTCCGAGACAGCCCAAATTTTCATTGGGTCTCTCATCACCAGATTACTCTTACATTTAGAAGATGGATGGTGAAAGGTTGGTTAATTTGGATTGGTTTGTAGGACATGGGTCACAATTTTAATAAAAACTTATATAAATAAAAAATAGTAAAGATACTCTCTTTACATGTTTGGGAAATTGTAGTAAACATATACCGTGTATGAATCCTAACGAATATAACGTATAATACACATATGTATAAAAAAGATTCAACCTATGATCTTCAAAGAACTCTTGAATCGTTTCTTCTTGTATGGTGCGTTGTGTTTTCAATCCATAGTGTAGGCTTCAACGAGGTCTTGAACCATGTCTTCTTGTACAATAATTTCCTACAAAAAGAACAAACAAATGTTGACAGTTGTGGCTAAGGCACATGTAACACCCCAAAAACGGGTTTGGTAATCAAACCCCGTTAATACTAAAAGACGGGTAAAGTACCGTTAGCAGGTAACAATTAACCCGATAAATATTAGGATTTAAATAAATAAACCTAATATTAAATAAAACGTGAATAAAAGCTTCTAAGGAAATGAAGTTTATAAGAAGCCCGAGTTAACGGGACTTAAAATAAACTTAGTCATAATTTCCCCTAACCCCCTAAGTTAACTAGGATTATTTAACCTAGTTAATAAGTGGGAATAATGTTAAAAATAATTAGGTTGTGACCTAATTGATAACGAACCAAACAATAGATGGGGGACCAAAGTTGTAAAGTTTGAAACTAATAATAATTAAAACAATAAAATTAAAACCAAACACACACTAGTGTGTGTATGTGTGTCTGGTTCGATCAACATAGGGGGGCGACCAGGATTCCTCCTCAAACCCTAGTTCTTGCTATTTGTTCAAATTGAAGGCACAAATCTGTCCCAAATCAAAAACCAAGTTTAAATTAGTGATCACCTTGTTAAAGGGATCATAAGGTATGTGAAAATTCACTATTTAATTTCATCTAAATTTCTGAATGAACATATGAAATTCGATATTTGTGTTGCATGAATGTTGTTTGGATGAAATTAGAATGAAATAGTGTCTAGGAATAAACCCTAGTCATTAGATTGTTGAAATTATGCTCAATACTTGAGAATTCCATAATCACCATTGAAGGTGATTAGTGGGTTTTGTAAAAGCATGATAAACACTAGGGTTATAGTTATCATTCTAAGTGTATTTTGAAATCTATGAAGTAAATTCAGATTTGTTGATGTGAAAATAAGCATGAATTTGTCTAATTGATGTTAAAACTTGGTTAAAAGTTAGATATGAACTTGACAAAAGAAGTATAAAAATCTTGCCCGCGAGGTGTTTGTTAAAATGCCTAAACGAATGTTCGTATGTCAAAATTTTGAACCAAACTCATAAATTCCTAATTTGATTAATTAGGGGTGATATGTGATGATACGGATTCTAATCATAATGCGGATGTTACTTAATTTCACACATCATATGATTAGAGGTAGTTAACTAGAAGAAAGTTAAATGAAACAATGATGAAGTCGAATAGTGATTACGACATAGAAAATACGTAAGGTGGAATAGTCTTATTTGTTAATGACTAATCTAACCATCTTACGAATTATGAATAATAGTTTGGCGCATAACAAGCTAGGTGGAAGCTTGTGGAGGAAGCGGGTCAAACGGATCAAGTACGAAAAGAAAAGCGCGGCTTGGGTGCGAGCTGAGTGAAACTTACATCTTTTGTGTTAGTGCACTATGTCTGTTGACTTCGTCTTGTATCATGTAATATGATTGGATAGGATAATCAGTGCCCAAGGTTCGAGAAACAGATTTTCAGGATTTAGGAGGTGATTCCGCTTGAAACTGCACAAGACCATTTCAAGCGAAATCAGAACTATCTGATTCCGCTTGAAATTGACTTGACCATTTCGAGCGGAATCCCACCACTATAAATAGGGAACTTGTCATTTCATTTGGCACACGGTTCCTGAAATTGTAACGAGGTGCTGCCAAAATTTGTCCAGGTTGTAATCAGTATTATATTCAATCAAAGTGACAAATTATATAGTATCAAGCTGTTTCCAAAGCCGTTTCATTGATTCCGCCTTTGAGTCGGATTACAAGCTCTTCTGAACGACTCGTTTGGGTCCAACAACGATCCTACAAGTGGTATCAGAGCTCAGGAAGAAGAGTTTAGCTTGATATCATCAATTTTCTGATTTCTACATCTTCTTATTCAATCTGAACAAGTTTCTATGGTCAAAATGGAATGAATTTTTCAACGAACATGCAAAATAGTATTTTAACAAAGCCTTGAGAGTTTGAGACTGAAATACTGATTAAAATTGACAAAAATTGGACAAAAACCAGATTCCGCTTGAACGAACAAGTTGATTCCGCTTGAAAAATCAACATAATCTCGATTGAAATGTTGATTCCGCTTGGAATTTGCGTCTGATTCCGCTCGAAATAGAGATTCTGCTTGAAAAACCAGCTGATTCCGCTCCAAAATGCTATTCAAGTGATTCTGCTTGAGAATATTTTCCTGATTTCGCTTGAAAGTGGTTGTATGTCTAAAAGGCCTGATTTCGCTTGAACTTCACAAAGTGGTTTCGCTTCAAAAGTTCTGATTTCGCTTGAGATCAATATTCCGCTTGAAAATTTGATTTCGCTTGAAAGTGAAATTTGTGTGTCGAGATCATTTCACGTCAACCGAGTGTCAGTATATTTCAAGGTGTTTGATATTGTTTGAATTGATTGTGTTTGTTTGTTTCTTCAGGTGATTGAAGATATACAAATTGTGAATTTCAAGAAACTATTTGAAGATGTCAAGCAGTGATTTTGATCATGATCTATGGTGGAGAAGAGATTATGCGAGATGGGAAATTGAAAAATTCAGAGAATCATTCAAAGAAGCCCTGAGAGCAAAAATATGGAATGACGAATTAGAATGTTACATGGATCCACGGGGTAATCCAGTTGTTGACCCATCAAAGGTGGATTTTGAAGCAGTAACAAATTTGTTTCCAAGTCAGGCCACTTTCAACACAAGAAGGTTATCTGATAAAGAATATTTGCCGGATTTGTTGAACAAGATAAAGGAAATTTGTGAAGCGATTCTCCCAAAGGTGGAAGAAATGAAGAAGAGAAAAGAAGAAGAGTTGAAAAAGCTGGTTAAAGAAGTGAAGATTACTGCAAAGCTTGCTGCTGAAGGAGAACAGAAGAGTGAAGAAGAACAGAAAGTAGAAGAAGAAGAGAAGAAGGAGGAAGATCAGAAAGTTGAAACAGAAAAACCGGTGCTGAAAGAGACTGAGGTAAGTGAATCTTCTGATCTATCAAATATTGAAATTGTTGATAACAATGAAAACAAGTGCAGAAATTGCATAGAAATGTGCAAAGCCTGTATTGAAAAAGATGAATTAATCAAAACAAAAGATATTGAAACAAACAAACTTGAAAATGTTTTCAAAATAAAATGTAAAGAAATGATTGAAAAAGAAGAAATTTTGAAACTAAAAGTTGAAAAATTGACACAGAAATGTCAAGGTCTTGAAAAGGATAATGATGTTTATAGACAAATGTGTACAACAAAATGTGTTGATTGTGTTGAAAAAGAAACTAAATTTCAAGATTTTCAAAAAGAATATGATTCTTTAAAGTGGTCGAGTCAGAGAGTACAAGAGGCTTATGATACTTTGAAGAGCCAAGTCAAATGTTTTGATAAAAGATTGTCTGAAACTTTAGTAACTAAAAAAATGTATGAGAGAAAGTTTAAAGAAAAGCAACTTGAATTAAACAAGTGTGTTGATGAAATTGCGAATCTCAAACAAGTTTTGGCTAAAAAAGAAAAGGTTGTTACCAAACTTCAAAGTTATCATAACTCTTCGTACATTCTCGAACGTATTTTCAACATCACACCAGATGACAAAGATACTGACAAGAACAAAAAAGGTATTGGTTCAGAATTTCATCAGGTACCACCACCATTGAGAAACAATTATACTTTTTATGATGAGGAAAAGGTGGCAAAAGGTCTGAACATAGTTGACCAATTACCTGAAAGTATCGATGTGACTTACACCAAATCTGATGAAGCTGATGATTCAGAGGTGGTAAGTAAGGTTGTTGATAGTGTTCTGAAAGATGAGTCTACAAAAGGTAAGTCTGAATCACAGGATGAAAATGAATGTAATTTTCATGATGAGTATCTGAAAAACATAAAATCTGAGAAAGTTATGAATGATGATTCAAAAGGATTGGTTTATACCATGATTGGATCGGACAAACTATTCTTAGATATTGTATTCCCGATTCAGAATGTGATTTCAGAGAAAATTGATAAAGTTTTTAAGATGGTTGAGATTGAAAAGTCAGAAATTTCAAAATTTGCTGGGAAAAACAAGAAAACTTTTTATAACAAACCTGGTTTCAAGAAGAAAAACATGAAGGCTGGGTTGGGTTATAAGAAGAAACAAAGTTGGAAAAGAAATGAAATGCAAAATTCTCAGGCAAAAATGAGTTTTGTTCAAGGAAAAAGTTTTGAAGAAGAGGAAATACTCAAATTTAGATAACAGTTTAATAAAGAGTTTTGTGTTCAAAAGAAAAAGCAACAACCACAGGTCAAAGATGTGTCCAAGAGAACATGTTTCAAGTGTGATCAAATTGGACATCTTGCACGAAAGTGTCCGAATCTAAAACCTGTGGATGTTGACAAAAAGAAGCCTGAAAATATTGAGAAACAAAAATCTGAGGGTGTGAAACAAAGGTTAGCCAGATTTGATTCAAAACAAACTTGGAGGTACAACACAAACAAGTTTGCTTCAAATCAAACTTGGAAACCAAAACAGACTAAGTCTGATTCACGACAAACACAGATTTTTCACACACCCAGATTTAGAACAACGCAAAGTTGGCCAAAATCCGTTGATATGACAAAACCCAAAGAGTTTTGGAAACCAAAAGTTGTTGTTCAAAAACAAAACCTTCAAAAAGAATCACATTTTTACAAAAGAGGTACTCCAAAAGGACAGACGTGGAGGGTTAAGAAACAGATGTCTTTGGTAAAAGATGAAAAAATTGAAGTCAAAGTTGAAAAAGTTTTTAATGACAAAGATTTTCCGAAGCTAAATGATGATTATTGTGTTGAAATGCCTTAGGTCCAACAGACCTGGGCTAAACTGTTCAAGTAATCAAGTAGTTTGAATGTGCAGGTGCTCAACAAATCTAAAGATTGTGAGATTGGAAGTTGGAACAGCCTGGCACAACAGGAGAAGAGGTTGCTGGACCATGTGTTGGTTGAAACAGGGAGTTTAGTTTGATTGTTTTTTGTACATACATAAAAAAATGTTGCTTGAATACGCCGAAACCCTCACGGCTGAACAAACATGATTACTTTCACAAGATTGAAAAACGGCTTTCAAACTGTCGAAAATCAATGGGTTGTAAATCATGGGGGTACTTTATATTAGATTTTCTGCAAAACAGAGCACATTAAGCAGAAAATGGATGGCGAGACAAAGCTATCAGTATTGGTTGTAAAATTTTCTTTAAATGATTTTGCATTTTAGGGGGAGATATATTGTTGTTAGAAAATACAAAAACATTTGAAAATTTTGAAAAAGTCAAAAACATGATAAAATGAAAAATTGAGTTTTTGTGTAAAAAGATGAAATGATAGTACATCAGTAGACAGTTACAGTACGCTAAAGAATTTGAAAAAGTAAAAAACATGATAAAATGAAAAATTGAGTTTTTGTGTAAACAGAGGAAATGATAGTACATCAGTAGACAGTTACAGTACGCTAAAGAATTGGAAAGTTAAAATGTGTTAAACGATCTCACCGTGGATGTGTCGGTAGATTTTTATAGATTTAGTAAACTTTTTCGGGATATAAACCTAAATTCAAACTTGCTTATTTCGTGGGGAACACTACTTGGATATATAGGTAACCCCTGAAATCTCGTTTGAAAGGTCCCTCTTTCTGAGATACTAGGTCTTTATACTCAGTGATATCTGGGGTATTATTCCGGGACTTCTGATTTTGCGGAAGCAATGGCCTAGTCCCCGCATAATACTTTTCGCATTGCTTGAAATATAGCGCAGCCCTCAGCAAATTGATGAAACAATAAAATTGATAGTCATTGCTGTTGAAACAAAAGATCCTCTAAAGGGGACACACCTAAATTCGAACCGTCATCTCTCTGCTGAACGGAAGTTCTGACCTGAGCTCTCACGGTTTCGCATCTAACCCCTTACAGATATCATCTAGGTATACTCACCTGTAAGACTGAATATTGGGATCTGGATACGGGAGTATATTCAAGAGGTGGGACACATGAATGAGTTTAAGTTCTTAAAACATCTAATTCGTATCCTGAATCAGTTGAACTTTGTGTGAAAATTTAAGTGGATCAGTATATCGACAATCTAAGTGAATTGTTTAATTCTTAATGTGTAAATAAGCTCAATGGTACTTGTGACTTGTCAAGATCTGATATGATCCTCTGACGCACACTCAAACAAAAATATTGTCTGTAAATATGTGTGTACATATTTCTTTATTGCTTTACATTTCAGAAAATCACAAAAAGATTTTGATTTCTGCTTTATTTTCGACAACTGATGTCTGAGTGCTGAGTTTCAAAATCTAAGTAATCTGATTGTGTTTCTGAAAATAAAACAAGTTCATTAATTTGAAACTTGAAATATTAAAAATTAAAAATCAAAACAATTTGTGATATCTCCAAGGTTATTAGTTTGGACTTGGATGATTAACTGTGAGGGAGTTGGATTCTTTAATGTTGCTAAATCATTTAGTTTGTTGATAGGGGGAGTGGATTAGAGAATTTGTTGATGATATGAAAACATTGTATTTATAGATGTTTGAGTGATTGCAGATAGTCCAGACTACGATCCCGAGAGCAGAGACTAAGGGGGAGTCTGAAGACAAGCTTGAAGCAAGGAGGAGCTTGTAGATGGAAAGCTAGGTGACGATCCCAAAGCACGGAAGCTTGACCAAAGGGGGAGCCTGAAGCTGATGGAAGAAGATAAGGATTGATGGATGCTTATAATGTTACAATTTGGATGAGAAGGCAGAATGATCAAGACTGAAGTTGTGTCATGCTGAAGACTAGATACTGAAGACTTCATCAACATCCAAGGGGGAGTCTGTTAGTGCACTATGTCTGTTGACTTCGTCTTGTATCATGTAATAGGATTGGATAGGATAATCAGTGCCCGAGGTTCAAGAAACAGATTTTCAGAATTTAGGAGGTGATTCCGCTTGAAACTGCACAAGACCATTTCAAGTGAAATCAGAACTATCTGATTCCACTTGAAATTGACTTGACCATTTCGAGCGGAATCCCACCACTATAAATAGGGTACTTGTAATTTCATTTGGCACACGGTTCCTAAAATTGTAACGAGGTGCTGCCAAAATTTGTCCAGGTTGTAATCAGTATTATATTCAATCAAAGTGACAAATTATATAGTATCAAGCTGTTTCCAAAGCCGTTTCATTGATTCCGCCTTTGAATCGGATTACAAGCTCTTCTGAACGACTCGTTTGAGTCTAACAACGATCCTACATTTTGTAGAATACGTGCTTGTTCTAAAGTTACTTATATGATAAAGATAATTTTCAAGGTATGGTTCCTGACGTGACAAGATACGGGTCAGAACACACCAAAATGATGAAAAACCATGACTATGGGTAAAAGGGGTGAAAAATGCAAATTAGACATTGAAAATGACATATTTAAAACAAGTTTTGAATGGCTACTTTATAAGTAAGCCTAAACGAGTAAAGAGGGTAAACCGGTGATTTTAATCACGTATGAATGATAAAAGTAGAAGCTTTAAACGACGCCAAGGGACATAAACTATGTTGATTTAAACGCGTAAGAAATGGGTTAGGGAGACATAACTAAATTGTTAGAAATACAAAGTTAGTTACTTAATGAAATGGTGGATGAACACCATTTAATATTAAGCGCAAAATATTTGGTAGTTTAGACCAAACGGGTCAAATGGTAATATTGATACCATTTGACAATTGTAGGATCGTGTATCTGACCCGAATGAGTCTATTAGAGGAGTTTTACTTTGTTTCAGAGGCGGAAACTAAGAAACAAAGGTAGAAACAGCTTAATCTTCACTTTAAACAGCTTTTGTATTGATCTAACAGCTTGTACAATCAAAAGAAAAACCGGTAGCACCTCGGTACAATATTCCGATTCCCCACCAAATGAAATGGTTACTAGCCTATTTATAGAGATTCTGATTCCCCATGAAAATGCAATGTTCATTTCGTGGGAAATCAACATTTCGTGGGAAATCAACTCTAAAACTCTATTTTCCTGAACTACGTGACTCTATCTAGCATTTCTAGTGTAAGACTCGATACAAGACGAAGTCGACAGATGTATGCACTAACAGACTCCCCCTCAGATGTTGATGAGTCTCACGTGTCGAGTCTTTGCAACTTCCGTCTTTATCAGTCTTTGGGCTTCATTCTTTCAATCAGTATCAACAGACTCCCCCTAACAATGTGCTGGCATTTCTTAAGTTCATCAGTTTCAGGATTGTAATATGGCTTTCACAAATTCAAGATCTTTGCCTGGCTCATTCTTTGACCATCAAATCGAATCCTGGCTTAAACTCTATTCACAGCATCCTCAGGTATCGGAACCTAGCTCTTTAAACACAAGCTTCTCAGGATTGATCAACCTGGCTCTACTAAAGATGTTCCAAAATCATAACCTAGCTCTCGATCTGCTCAGGATTGTCATCTAGCTCAAACTTAAACCTGCACAATCTCTACCTCAAAGTAAATTTCACACATTTATCAATTCAATGTATGCACTAATACTGACCCTCCCTCAAAAAATAACTCAATAATCTTGATGAACCACTTTAAAATTTGATCAAAACACATTATCCCAAACCATTTGTTCATCATGTCTAGCACTTGGAATTTTGAAAATTAGCTCTCCAACATCAGTTGTCGAAAATCTTTTTGAGTTTTTCAAAAATTTATGCTAAAACACACTGAAAATCTTTTTGGATTTTTGAATGTAAAGAAATGCAATGCAGTAAAGAAATATTTACAAACAATATTTTTGTGAGTTTTGTGTAAGAGGATCATATCAGTTCTTGACAAGTCACAAATACCGTTGAGCTTAGTTACACATTAAGAATTAAACAATTCACTTAGATTGCCGATATACTGATCCACTTAAATTCTCACACAAATTTCAACTGATTCAGGATATGAGTTAGATGATTTAAGGACTTAAACTCATTCATGTGTCCCACCTCTAGAATATACTCCCGTATCCAGATCCCAATATTCAGTCTTACAGGTGAGTATACCACAGATGATATCTGTAAGGGAATAAATTATAGTACGAAACCGTGAGAGCTCAGGTCAGAACTTCCGTTCAGCAGAGGGATGACGGCTCGACTTTTGGTGTGTCCCCTTTAGAGGATCTTTTGTATTACAGCAGCAATGACTATCAATTTTATTGTTTCATCAATTTGCTGAGGGCAGCACTATTTTTCAAGCATGCAGAAAGTATTCTCCGAGGACTAGGCCATTGCTTCCGCAAAATCAGAAGTCCCGGGATAATACCCCAGATATCACTGAGCATAAAGACCTAGTATCTCAGAAAGAGGGACCTTTCAAACGAGATTTCAGGGGTTACCTATATATCCAAGTAGTGTTCCCCACGAAATAAGCAAGTTTGAAGTTTAAGTTTATATCCCGAAAAAGTTTACTAAATGTGTAAAAACCTATCGGCATATCATCAGTGAGACTATTTAACGCTATTTAAACATTACATATCTTTAGCATACTGTGACTGTCTACTGATGTACTATCATTTCCTCTTCTTTTGACGCTAAAACTCATTTTGAATTTTATCAAGTTTTTGTCTTTTTAAAAATTTTCTAATGTTTTTGGATTTTCTGAAAATTTCTACTCCCCCTAAAATGCAAACACATTTCAGGAAATATGAAAACCAACTATACAATAAAATGACAACCGATATCGAATCGCTTCATTTCGCCATTCACTTGGCATAAACAATCAGAACTCCCCCTTACACAAAACTATTTTCTCATTATGATTTCAAAACACTTAAGTTTGTTTTAACCAAAATGATTTTTCCGGAAAATAAGTTTTGTTGATTTTATCACTTGTAAAGTTTAGGGGTTTGGTTCATCATATTGTCCTTCAAATACCACTTGTAAGTATGGTCCAATCAAGTTCAACCTAATGACCTTGATTAACCACTTGTAGGAAAAACAAGTACAACTTAATGTCCTTGATTTACCACTTGTAGGTGTAAACCTTCATCAACCAACTTGTAGGAATACCACATCTACACAAAATCATTTTACCAATAAAGATGCCGATTCCTGCTTCGCACTTACCAACCTGGAAGCTCCGGCAATTCACACTTATTCTGTAAAAATTCAACTATTATAAGATTCATTCACAATCATCAATTATCAAGAAAGATGCCGATTCCTGATCCACGATTACAAACTTGGGATCTCCGGCAAGTCAGATTTTTTAAGGGAAAAGAATTTCCACCCAAGTCTGACCAACCTTGGGTGTTTTTAGCTCCTTTAGCTCTTGTTCAGTTGGGTTAAAAGTTGCTTTCTTTGTTGCGTAAAAATCTTTAACCCCTTTTACTTTCCCATCAAGCATTTTCCCAAAAATTTTCTTAACATTTCCATTGAAAACTTTCTCGACATCAAACTCATTCTTCTCGGAGTAAAATTGATCCGAGATCTCAATCTTTCCAACTTTTTGTATAATCTTCTCAAACTTCAGTGATGGAAATTCATCATCATTCACTGAAGATACATAATTTACCTCTTTTATCTCACCTTGTGGCTCTTCTGGTTTTGTGGAACCAGAATCATTGCCGACTTTCTCTTCAGACTTCTTAACAACCCACACTTGGTTGTTCTTGGCTTTCTTTTTGTAAAAATTCTTTTTAGAACATTCACCAACCTCATAAGTTGAATTTGCAAACATTTTGAATTTTTCAATTGGTGGTTCAACACTTGGAGGCGGACACTTGTTATAGCTAACACTCGGTTTCTTACAAGTATCCTTCTTCTTAGGCTTGTCATCTTCTTTAAAAGCTTCAAAACCTGCAACAGTCGGATAGATTCGATCAATAAGATAATCAGAACTAGAGTAACTTTGTAATAAACGTCGGATTCTCTCATTTTCAATTCTCTCGGTCTCCAACTCTTGCTTCCACTTTGCACTTTATTCGATGTAGAAATTTATAGCTTTTTTGCTTTGTCATTATCACAACATTCAGCATTTGCAATGCATCTTCTCTCTCAGAGTTAGTCTTTTGAAGACCAGTTACTATTGTGTTCAACACATCATAAGATTCTTTCACGTAATTTAGATTGAACAACAATTGTTCCTTCATTTTCTCAAGCTCAGCCAACTTTTCATCCTTTGTTGCACATTCTTTGCAAGTCTCCAGACACTTTTGGCATGGTTTGATGACTTCCACAATCTTTTCAACTTCTATGATCTTTTCAACTTCAACAACTTCCTCAGCTTCAGTCACCTTATCTGCTTCACCTACCTGCTCAGTCTCAACATTCTCCTCAGCAACAATTTTAACTTCTTCCTTTTGAATTATCTCATCTTTTTCACTTTCAGATTTCTTTTGCGTTTGTTCTTTTGCTACTCGTTTCTCCTTCAGCTTCTCCAAGCGATCTGCAAAATAAAAATGAAAACTTTCAGGAGAAAGATGAGATTTTGCAACATTAATATGTCTTTCTTCTTCATCATCACTACTGTCATCAGTTGGTGTTTGATCAAACTCTACTGATTTGTCAGAATTATCATCCGAAGAACCAGAATCAGCTGGTGTTTGATAAAAAACAACTTCGTTTTCTGAACTTTCATCACTTTGTGAACTTTCATCTGAGCTCTGTGAGCTTTCTTCAGATGCAACAGACTTTTCCTCCACATTCTTCACAGTCTCACCAATAGACTTCATCCATGTGGTAAACATATATGGTTCTTTCACAATCTTAGCAATGAATGCTTTAAACTCTCCTTTTTCATCCACAAACATATCCCAGCTAAAACCTTCAGGTAACCTTTCGTCATCTTGATTGATTAGGCATTCTTTGCTTTCGGGCGATATGTATTTGTTCCAGTTAAAATCCACCAAACATGCTCTCTTTGAATCTTCGATCACTTTTCTACCATGAGCCACCTGTGGTTCTTGCTGTTGTTGCTGACCAACTTGCTGATATATGGCTTTCCGGTAATAGTAATCTTTTCCGAATGGATTCTTTACATCACTAGCTTCTCTGTTCTTGCATTCCCTCTTGAAATGACCTTTCTCCCTGCATCGAAAACAAGTAACTTTAGATTTATCAAAACCCAAAGTAGAAACGTGTGCATCAAGAAAGTCATTTCTTCCAGTAATCAGCTTGAATTTTTCAGCTCGTCTAAGAACACTAGCTAGACACCATTTGATGTCCATTAGTTCCATTTCTTCAGCGTCTATCTGATCGTAATCCTCCTTTGTGAGCATAGGATTCCCGATTCGCCCTGCGACTAAACCTTCATAAGATAGTAGCACAGAACCAAGCAACGCCATGTGATATTTCGCAATCTCTTCAGAAAAACTTTGACCATCTGGAAGATTCAAAGCAATATTGCATTGTATTACATAACCATTTCTAGTCTTTGTGCTTTGAGAATGGAAGCTTGATGTAGTATCATTTGGATTGACACTCGGGTATGAAGAGAAACCACTGCTACTTTTAGAACTTTGATCAACTTTTTCAGATGAATCTCCAGCACTAAACGCAGTTTGGATTTTCGGGCTTCTTTCAACTTCTGGAACACTGCCTTTGTAGTACATTTTTACATCCTGTTGACCACTTGGACTGTTCATCCTCGTGATCTTTTGCTGTTCCAAATCTTGACCCTCAATCTTCTCTATAAACTGAGAAATCGTTAACCCATCATAAACCCCAGTGTTCTTCAAGATCATCAAATATGTGCCCCATTCCTTTTGTGGTAAAGCGTCAGCTAACTTGTCTACCCACTCTTCACGATCTTTTGTTATACTAAGCATCGACATGGATCGCACCAAGTGGCAGTATCTTTCAATTAGCTTCTTGGTATCTTCCCCGGGCAAACTTGTAAACAGATCAAATTCTTTCTTGAGCAGTGCCTTCTTGCTCTTGATCATATTCTCACTACCCTCAAACTTGATTCGAAGAGCATCCCAAATTGATTTCGAAGTTTTGTCATGCTGAAGCAACACAAAAATATCTTCTTTGATAGCTTGCTGAAGTAGACTAATCATCATCTTTTCAGCTCTGTACATATGTCTTTCTTGGTCAGTAAACTAAGATATTGCTTTCTCAACTTGCAGATCAGTACGTGGTAATACATATTTCTTCAGAATGCATTCCCATGATCTTAGATGGTTGGCCTGAACCCAGTTTTCGAACCTGTCTTTCCATCCGTAGTACTCTTCTATGCTCATCAGTTTCGGGGGCTTTTGTAACGTTCCAGTCTCATTTTCCAAATTCATGTTCTGAGCAATGGAAGCCGGAGTAGTCAGAGTAGCAAATGCGTTGTAGAAATCGTTATCCATGTTTCGGCAACACGTTTTTCAAAACCACACAGTTTCAAGCGAAATAGCCTATCAACAGTTCAAGCGAAATATCAAGCAACCCTCTTCAAGCGGAATTAATACTTTGCAGTTTCAAGCGAAATAGCAATAAACAATTACAAGCGGAATCTCTGAAATTGTTAACTTGGAGCGGAATCAACAAGAACTTTGAAGCGGAATCTCAAATTTAGCAGTTTGGAGCGGAATCTGCTAAAAGTTTGAAGCGGAATCAACCCTTTGGAGCGAAACCAGACAATCTCAAGATGAATCAGTGTACTTTCGAGCGGAATCAGACCACTTCAAACAAAAACAGTTCGAGCGGAATCACAATTCTGAGTGGAATCACAATCTGTTCGTTCGAGCGGAATCAAATCGAAGGTCCATTTCAGTCACTTTTAATCCGAATTTTACTGTGAAACTCTCAAAGGTTTGTTAGTATGTATTTTTACACAAACTGTGAAAAAATGATCCGATTTTGACCGTTAAAACTTCCTGAATTGATGAAAGAAGGTGTAGAAGATAGAAAATACAATGAAATCCAGCTGTAATCTGCAGAACTCCTCCTCCTGAGCTCTGATACCAATTGTAGGATCGTGTATCTGACCCGAATGAGTCTATCAGAGGAGTTTTACTTTGTTTCAGAGGCGGAAACTAAGAAACAAAGGTATAAACAACTTAATCTTCACTTTAAACAGCTTTTGTATTGATCTAACAACTTGCACAAACAAAAGAAAAACCGGCAGCACCTCGGTACAATATTCTGATTCCCCACCAAATGAAATGGTCACTAGCCTATTTATAGAGATTCTGATTCCCCATGAAAATGCAATGTTCATTTCGTGGGAAATCAACATTTCGTGGGAAATCAACATTTCGTGGGAAATTAACTCTAAAACTCTATTTTCCTGAACTACGTGACTCTATCTAACATTTCTAGTGTAAGACTCGATACAAGACGAAGTGAAATCAACATTTCATGGGAAATTAACTCTAAAACTCTATTTTCCTGAACTACGTGACTCTATCTAACATTTCTAGTGTAAGACTCGATACAAGACGAAGTCGACAGATGTATGCACTAACAACAATTAACGACTAATAAGTGCATGTCGAGTCTCATGCTCGCAGGGTAAATGGTTATTGAATTAGCATATTATAGAGACAAGATCTTAAAACGGGTCTATATGTTGACCCGAGCCAGGTACGCATATTTTGTATTGTAGTTAGAAGTGATATTTTGGGTCAGCTATTAGTTAAAGTCCTTCGTCACAAAATGAAGGACTAAAATTGACCATAAAGCCCTTGATGGGTAAAACAGATAAACGACCCTTGTGAGTCGTTTAGAACATGTATTATGATAAGTTAAAGTTTAGTTAGATGTTAATGGATAGGCATAAACCCCTCACACATTTAATGCCTCAAAATGGTTTCTTTTCGTAAAATAATAACCGAAACGGTGGTTTCGGAATTAATCAATTAATAACCAACAACCCACCATAAGGATAGTTGTGGTGGAAGTCTACATAGCAAGTAATGTGAAAATATAACTGTCACACCCCAACCGATGGCGGAAACATCGGGGCATGGCACTGAGCGAAACAAATTGTTCAGGAGAATCCATAACAACTATTCGTTATAATATATTAAGGTTCATGTCCCATACCACAAACATATAAAATAAAAACAGTTATTACAGACATTGTTCTCAAAGTCAAATATCCATTCCGACAACTCAGATTTTATTTAGTTTGTTTCTAGACTCCATCCTAGCTTAATTCATCAATCAGCAAGCAATCATCCTAAGCACCTGTCACATACGTTAAAATAGAGGTCAATACACATAGTGTAAAGGTGAGCATACAAGTTTGATATAGCATAATAGAGTCCGAAATCATTACGCATAACCCGCATGTACAACATATAATGTGAAGCATGTAAGTTACCAACAAAGATTCTATCAATACCAATGACTGCGATTTGACGTCGAGTAGCGAGAACGCATCACATGTTCGCCACTGCGAACATGTGAAGTAATATCCTTAACAACCCCTGTCCACGATAGGTGCTGAGTCCAAACTATAGTACTATCGTTGCTAAGGCAGGTAGACAACAATCAATGTGTAAACATAACAAACAGGCATTCATCGAGTCATGTATAACATGCATTAGAGGTCAGCGTATAAATAGTGTTTGCGTTGTGTGATCGATGTGATTTAGAATATGTAACGTATGTAACACCCAAAAGTGCATAAAGCAAAAAGGGATCGAGTATACTCACAAATTGTGTCTAACAAGTAAACACTCTCTTGGATTGAAGGGAGCGCTGAGAGAGATTAGCCTGAACAGTTAACGGTAGCATAAACGATAAGCGGCGTGTTAAATGGTGAAAACTAACAAGTGTCGGATGGTCATCCGATCGGATGGCCATTCGATTGGATTGACACCTCATTTGGTGAGAATGTGTTTGTGTATGATGGTTTGCCTTTTGAAGTTTTCGTTGTAGCATTTTGAAAACAGAGAAGTATCTCTACCTTTCAGGTCGGTCGATCGGACAGTGGTTCGATCGGACGGCAATCCGATTGGCGAGTCTTCTTAGTTGAGAACAAGTTCACAGCAGGACGGTCGCTCGATCGGATAACAATCCGATTGGGTGGCAATCTTGTGCATTGAACATGTTGAAAATTGTTCAAGTGTTGAAGTTCCAAACTTCACATGGTCGGATGGTCATTCGATCGGACGGTAATCCGTTCGACGTTCAGATCCTTGAAAGTTGAAAATAAAAGTTTAAGTGTGGAACCAAGTGTAACCCGATCGGATGGCCGGTCGATCGGATGGCAATCCGATCGGACAGCAATCCGTCTTGACGGTCTGATCATTTTGAACTTGGTTATTTTTATTAATTGCGGTTTGTTCGAGACGGTTTGACAACGTGCTAAACGACTGAAACCCCATCTTGACCCAAGTGACCCGACCGAGCAGGAATCACCCTAGTCCGATCAGTTCACTGTCCGAGACGATTGTTCACGTTTAACCCGAAATCGGTTGTCTCTTTGATAGAATTCAGATCTTGAACCAACACCTCACTAAGAAGGAGTAGAAGATCAGAACGAGCTCCGATTCTATCGGTTTTAAGCGCATTGAGTGTAAAAGAGTTGAAAGAAAGTTGGAAAACTATCTTTCAATCCTTTTAACCATGAATATGTGTAGATCTATGCGAAAACATTGCTTAATCTTGTGGAAATCCTTCAGATCTAAGTTGTTCTTGGTGGAATGAAGCCAAACTTTGAAGTTCATAAGAACTCCATGATGACATCATCCTAGAACTCCTTAAATCCGGTGATTTCACGGTTAAAAGTTAAGATTCAAATGTGAAAATGATGAAGATGTGAGTGTAGATCATAGAAGTACAAGATTTAGGTTGAAAACTTACAAGAATCGAGAGAAATCGAGAGGAATGAGTGCTTGAGTACGGCTGGTCGAACAAGGAGCTGTCACATAACAAATGATGTGACAGGTGGGTATTTATAGGGTTTCCCAAAAAGGAAAGGGCTGAAGTGTCGAGTGGGTCACCGGTCGGATGGCCACTCGATCGGGTGGCCACTCGATCCGAGTGTCTGGCGTGTTGAGTTTTCGTTTCGATTTGCGTGCTGCGCGTTGCGATGCGGTTCGAGCGAGCGATGCGATAGTATTACCCATTAGTTACACAAATAACATAACTACTATAGCTAACATACAATCACTATAAATAACTTACGTTCAACGTTTGCGATTAGATTGCGATGCGATAGATTTGCAATTGCGATTAAACACCTCAACATAAACATAAAATGCACAAGTAACACATAATGGCACACACACGTAAAACATTATCCAGGACACATAACTCGAGTTGCGATTGCGATAGCGATAAGCATGCGATTAAATAGCGATTAAACCTCGATTATTAATAGATACTCCACATAATACAACTAAGGCAAATAAATAATACGACTCGATTACAAGTCAAAGAAGTCAATAGTTGAGCAAGGAGTGACAGATCGCAATTAGCGATCTTTTCTTTCTTTGACTTCAATCTTAACTTTGACTTTGACTTTGACTTTGACTTTGACTTTCAGGAAGCGGGTTGTTACAACCTCCTCTACTTTTAGGATATTTCTTCCCGAAATTTAAGAAGTAGGCGTAACAAACAGTTGCGGGTACTTCGCCTTCATGTCGCTTTTGAGTTCCCAGATAAACTTGGCACCGCGTTTGCCTTCCCAGCGAACCTTCACAATGGGAATGCGTGGGCGTCTGAGCACCTTGGTTTCTCATCCCATGATCTCGACAGGCTTTTCCTCGAAGTGTAATGTTTCATCCACTTGTAAATCCTCAAGAGCGACATGAAATTCCTGGTCGGCCAAGCACTTTCTGAGGTTCGAAACGTGGAAAGTGGGGTAGACGTTACTCAGTTCTTCTGGTAGTTTGAGTCTGTAGGCCACTTTTCCAATCCTTTCCAGAATCTTAAAGGGTCCAACATATCGAGGCGCGAGTTTTCCTTTCTTGCCGTATCTGATCACCCCCTTCCAAGGAGCAACCTTTAGGAGTACGTGATCGCCAACGTCAAATTCAAGGGGTTTGCGTCGTCTATCAGCGTATCTTTTCTGTCGGCTTCGAGCTTTCAATAGATTATCTCGAATTTGGAGGATCTTGTCAGTCGTTTCTTGCAACAGCTCGGGACCGGTAATTTACGCGTCTCCGATCTCGTGCCATACAATAGGCGATCGGCATTTTCTTCCGTATAAAGCCTTGAATGGTGCCATTTGTGTGCTAGAATGATAACTGTTATTGTACGAGAATTCGACCAAAGGTAAGTGCGCGTCCCAATTACCACCGAAATCTATGACACACGATCGGAGCATGTTTTCAAGGGTGCGAATCGTTCTTTCAGTCTGACCGTCGGTTTGGGGATAGAAAACGGTACTTAGATTAAGAGTAGTACCGAGAGCGGATTGAAACGTTTCCCAAAGACGCGAGGTAAACCGACCATCACGGTCAGAGATGATGTCACGAGGCGTCCCGTGTCGACAAATGATCTCGTCAGTGTAGATTCGGGCTAATTTTTCTACCTTAAAGTCTTCTCGTATCGACAGGAAGTGAGCTGACTTAGTCAAACGGTCAACCACAACCCAAATGCTATCATGACCTGATTGAGTACGCGGAAGTTTCGTTATAAAGTCCATAGCTATACTCTCCCATTTCCACATCGGGATCTCGGGTTGTACGAGTAAGCCAGAGGGTCTTTGTTGCTCAGCCTTGACTTTGGAACAGATCAGGCATTTTGAAACATAGATAGCGATATCCTTCTTCATGCCCGGCCACCAGTACTTGTAGCGCATGTCCAGGTACATTTTGTCAGCACCGCGATGAATAGAATATCGAGATTTGTGGGCTTCGTCCATCAGCGGCTGCCGCAAACTCGTGCGCTTGGGAATCCAAATTCGGTCCAAATAGTGGAAGATACCATTCGACTTATTCTCTAGTTGAGCGCCATCATTTAGAATTCTTTCCTTCTTCAAAGTTCGCTCGGTAAAGCAAGCTTGTTGAGCATCGCGTATAAGAGCTTCGAGATTAAACTGGGCTTGGGAATTACGAACGCTAAGCAGATAGCTTCATCGACTGAGTGCATCGGCAATGACGTTTGCTTTGCCTGGATGGTAACGGATCTCACAGTCATAATCGTTGAGAAGTTCTACCCACCGGCGTTGACGCGTATTTAGTTCCTTCTGGTCAAAGATATGTTGTAGGCTCCTATGATCGGTGAAGATCGTACACCTGGTACCGTAAAGGTAGTGTCGCCAAATCTTTAACGCAAAAACAACTGTGCCAAGCTCGAGGTCGTGTGTGGTGTAGTTCCTCTCGTGGATCTTGAGTTATCGTGAAGCGTACGTGATAACCTTATCTCGTTGCATGAGAACACAACCAAGACCGAGGTTTGAGGCATCGCAGTAGACTACGAAGTCGTCGTTTCTATTGGGCAATGAAAGCACGAGAGCATTGCAAAACATAGCTTTGAGGGTTTGAAAGGCTTCCTCCTATTTAGTTCCACAAACAAAGGGTTTGTCCTTATGCGTAAGAGAGGTCAACGGCACGGCGATCTTAGAAAAACCTTCAATAAAACGGTGATAATAGCTTGCCAGTCCGAGAAAAGAGCGGACTTCAGACGGATTCTTGGGTGTAACCCAACTCTTAACAACTTCGATCTTCGTAGGGTCAACGTAGATACCTTAACTATTGACAATGTGACCCAAGAATTGGACCTCCTCGAGCCAAAATTCACACTTGGAGAACTTGGAATAGAGACGGTTTCCTTGGAGTAACTCAAGAACCAAACGTAGATGCTGCGTATGTTCGGCTTTTGACTTGGAATAGATCAGGATATCATCGATGAATACGATCACGAAGCGATCAAGAAAGGGTTTGCACACTCGATTCATTAGATCCATAAAGACTGCGGGGGCGTTGATCAAACCAAAAGGCATGACAACAAACTCGTAATGACCATAGCAGGTTCGAAAAGCTGTTTTGGGTATATCCTCCTCTTAAATGCGTAATTGGTGATAGCCTGAGCGTAGATCGATCTTCGAAAAACACGTAGCACATTGTAGCTGATCAAATAAGTCATCAATTCGATTCTTGATTGTCAGCTTATTCAACTCCCTATAGTCGATACACATCCGGAATGAACCATCCTTCTTTTTGAACAAAAAGGACAGGCGCGCCCCATGGAGAGGTGCTAGGGCGAATAAAGCCTTTATCAAGTAGTTCCTGGAGCTGACTCGAGGGTTCGCGTATTTCGGAAGGGGTGAGACGATAAGGCGCTTTAGCAACAGGGTTTGCCCCAGGAATGAGGTTGATTCGAAAATCGATATCACGAGCGGGCGGTAGCCCGGGTAAATCATCGGGAAAAACGTTCGGAAATTCACAAACAACGGGTACATCTTTTACTCCTGGATTACCTTTCTTTTCCTTCTCCGCCACTACAATATGTGCCAAGAAAGCTTGGTATTCCTTGCGGAGATACTTACTAGCCTGAACACACGACATGAGTTGGAGTTTCTTCGACGCGAGTTCACCGTAAATACACAATTTATCACCATTAGCGAGCAAGAAGCGAATCATCTTATCAAAACACACAACTCCAGCATGTTTCCCGTGAAGAAAATCCATGCCTACTTTGACATCAAAACTACCGAGTTTCATCGGAATAAAGTCGATTGGGAAGACGTGATTGTTGAGTTCGAGCGTACAATCACGTAGAACAGAATTGACGGCGACGGTTCTTCCAGTGGCAACTTCAACATCGAACGTCGAGGGGAGATGAGCGCGCTTACGATTGAGGAGCTTTCGAATTCAAACGATACAAAACAGTTATCGGCCCCAGTATCAAATAAACACGTAGCATATATACCATTCACAAGGAACGTACCATTGACCACATTGTTGTCTGCCTGGGCCTGACGGGCGTTGATGTTGAAAGCACGTCTGCGGGCTGCTTGTTGTTGCTGCTGTTGCTGGGGCTGCTGCTGTTGTCGCTCTTGCTTGACCACTCGGTTCTGGCACATGTTTGCGAAGTGGTTGGGATCACCACATGCATAGCAAGCTCTAGCATTGACCGCGGGTGCAGGAGCCGCTTGATGGCCTTGAGGAGCAGTAAGTAGAGCTTGTTGAGCAGGGGCTTGACCTTGTGTTGGAGATGGGGTTTGGCATGGACCTGTACGGCAGTTGGCGATGAAATGGCCGTATATGTTGCAATGCACACAGTATCTGCAGGCGAATCCCACTGGGTGGTGATAGGTACAAGTAGGGCAAACCGGATGCGGACCAGTGTACGCACGCTTTGTCGGCGGTGCGTTGGTAACCGGGGCCGCTACTTGGCGGGATTGAGCTGGAACTGATTGGAGCGGGGTAGCGGTGATCGCACAGTTCTTGTTGCTGGAACTGCTGATGTTCTTTCTCTTGCGCCTTGAGAGCTTGGATGAGTGAGGGGTGGTGGTGGTTTCAGCGGTTGGAACAGCGGTAGCTTGATGTAGATTCTTGGAAGCTTTATCCCAGTAACCAGACTTGACTCACTTGTCGTTGATCTCAGCGGCGAGTAAATAGGTTTCCTCAATTGTCGTCGTCTTTGCAGCTTGAACGAAATTAGCCACGCAATCCGAAAGAGCACGGATATACTTTTTGATGGTGATTTCGGGCGTCTTGATTTGGTCCGAACAGATAATACTCAACTGCTTGAAGCGAGCAGTCAAACCAGCGTTGTCACCATCCTTCTGCTTAATATGCTAGAACTCATCCTCCAGCTTTTGGCGTTTGTGGGGAGGGCAGAACTCTTGCATCATCACGTCCTTCAACTCATCCCACATTAAGCCGTAAGCTGCATCATTTCCCCGCTTGTTTCTCTCAGCCGTCCACCAATCTAGAGCTCGGGATTGGAAGACGCCAGTTGCGTTAAGAGTACGGAGATCATCAGGACAACCACTCTGGCGCAGGGTGACTTCGATAGAATCAAACCATTGAAACATGGCCGTAGACCCATCATCGTCGGTAAACTCTTACGGGCCGCAAGCTTTGAACTGCTTGAAGCTGAAAGCAGCTTTAGGAGTATCAGTCCTAGATTCTTCAAAAGATTTGCTCGCATTCTCGTTCAGCTCACTCACGATCTGGGGGATGAATTTAATGATTTGGCTGGCGACGAGAGAGGCGAGTCGCTTGTCAGCGTGTTTTCGCCTAGCAGCTCGAGATTGTAGGGATCCAGATGACGACATTGTCTGCAACGGACAACGTCATAGGATTCAAACACTATTTCGATTATTCCTAGTATAGTCTAGCGATTTACCATAAAGCTCAGGAACACGTGCACAGAATCACTTAAGCACATAAACACATAAGCACATAATCACGTAGGGCACAGAAGCACGTAAGCACATAAGGCACAGAAACACATAAGGCAGTCAGAATTCAGAAACCTATCATTCAAGTCTGCGTGCGTTCGGGAATAGCAGTTGCGATTAATGAGTACACAGCGAGTAGCATATCATGCAATTATCCATTAGTAGTAACGATTTGTTAGCGTTGTGTAATATGTTGTGCGTGTTAAGCAGAGCAAGAAGCATTAGATCGAAACCATCAGTATCTCAATACGCTAACAAATAACATGTAAAACCACATAAAACACATAAAATCCACATAAAACGACAAATATCAGAGTCAGCAGTTGCGGGCTGAGAATCGAAACACATAAAATCAGCGATTGCGAGCTTGAAATCGAGGATAGATTGTCTAAGGCTTGATAGACATCGACTACCCAAAGTGGTTCGACTATTAACAAGGACCTCTGGTACACACTTTAGCCTTCGGGACTGTGCTCTCGCCTCGAACTTCGGCGAACGACACACATCCTTCCAGTTACAGTGTGACCTCAAGCCGTTGGAGTCCGTCGAGACTTTGGTGAGAGTTTTGTAAAACCAAAATAGGGAACGGAACGAGTCATCAAGGTTTGGGTTTCACCCCTGACTTAACAACTACGTTCCTGTTTTGATAAAAATAGAGAAGAATATATGCGTTGAAGTACGGATTTCACTCCTGATTCAACGCAAATTCTCCTATTTATAGATGAAAATGCGGGTCGAACAAGCAATTTAGTCGAGTTTTTGCGGTTTTCACACCTAATCTCAGCCTACTCACTTGTTCATTTTCGAAATTAGAGTGCAGTGCTAGTGTAGTGTTCAACGAGAATAGCGAGATATAGCAAGCAAGCTCGTACAAAACCCCTACAGGGCATGCACAAGTCGGTCTGTTGGCACTTAGACTATATACTAGGTTGTTTCTAAGACATCGACCGGGACTAGGTCGAGTCTTGCCTAATTCCCTATAGTTATGGCTCTGATACCAATCTGTCACACCCCAACCGATGGAGTAAACATCGGGGCATGGGACTGAGCGAAACAGATTGTCCAGGAGAATCCATAACAACTATTCGTTATAATATATTAAGGTTCATGTCCCATACCACAAACATATAAAATAAAAACAGTTATTACAGACATTGTTCTCAAAGTCAAATATCCATTCTGATAACTCATATTTTATTTAGTTTGTTTCTAGACTCCATCCTAGCTTGATTCATCAATCAGCAAGTAATCATCATAAGCACCTGTCACATACGTTAAAATAGAGGTCAATACACCTAGTGTAAAGGTGAGCATACAAGTTTGATATACCATAATAGAGTTCGAAATCGTTACGCATAACCAACATGTACAACGTATAATGTGAAGCATGTAAGTTATCAACAAAGATTCTATCAATACCAATGACTGCGATTTGACTTCGAGTAGCGAGTGCGCATCACATGTTCGCCACTGTGAACATGTGAAGTAATATACTTAACAACCCCTGTCCACGACAGGTGCTGAGTCCAAACTATAGTACTATCGTTGCTAAGGCAGGTAGACAGCAATCAATGTGTAAACATAACAAAAATGCATTCATCAAGTCACGTATAACATGCATTATAGGTCAGCGTATAAATAGTGTTTGTGTTGTGTGATTGATGTGATTTAGAATAAGTAACGTATGTAACACCCAAAAGTGCATAAAGCAAAAAGGGATCGAGTATACTTACAGATTGTGTTTAACAAGTAAACACTCTCTTGGATTGAAGGGAGCGCTGAGAGAGATTAGCCTGAACAGTTAACGGTAGCATAAACGATAAGCGGCGCGTTAAACGGTGAAAAGTAACAAGTGTCGGATGGCAATCCGATCGGATGGCCAGTCGATCTGATGTCAATCCGTTTGGATGGTCATCCGATTGGATGGCCATTCGATTGGATTGACACCTCGTTTGGTGAGGATGTGTTTGTGTATGATAGTTTGCCTTTTGAAGTTTTCGTTGTAGCATTTTGAAAACAGAGAAGTATCTCTACCTTTCAGGTCAGTCGATCGGACGACGGTTCGATCGGATGGCGATCCGATTGGCGAGTCTTCTTAGTTGAGAACAAGTTCACAGTAGGACTGTCACTCGATCTGATAGCAATCCGATCGGGTGGTAATCTTATGAATTGAACATGTTGAAAATTGTTCAAGTGTTGAAGTTCCAAACTTCACATGGTCGGATGGTTGTTCGATCAGACGGGAATCCGTTCGACGTTCAGATCCTTGAATGTTGAAAATAAAAGTTTAAGTGTGGAACCAAGTGTAAACCGATCGGATGGCCGGTCGATCGGATGGCAATCTGATCGGACGGTAATCCGATCGGACAGCAATCCGTCCCGACGGTCTGATCTTTTTGAACTTGGTTATTTTGATTAATTGCGGTTTGTTCGAGACGGTTTGACAATGTGCTAAACGACCGAAACCCCATCTTGACCCAAGTGACCCGACCGAGCAGGAATCACCCTAGTCCGATCAGTTCACTGTTCGAGACGGTTGTTCACGTTTAACCCGAAATCGGTTGTCTCTTTGATATAATTCAGATCTTGAACCAACACATCACTAAGAAGGAGTAGAAGATTAGAACGAGCTCCGATTCTATCGGTTTTGAGTGCATTGAGTGTAAAAGAGTTGAAAGAAAGTTGGAAAACTATCTTTCAATCCTTTTAACCATGAATATGTGTAGATCTATGCGAAAACATTGCTTAATCTTGTGGAAATCCTTCAGATCTAAGTTGTTCTTGGTGGAATGAAGCCAAACTTTGAAGTTCATAAGAACTCCATGATGACATCATCCTAGAACTCCTCAAATCCGGTGATTTCACGGTTAAAAGTTAAGATTCAAAGGTGAAAATGATGAAGAAGTGAGTGTAGATCATAGAAGTACAAGATTAGGTTGAAAACTTACAAGAATCGAGAGAAATAGAGAGGAATGAGTGCTTGAGTGTGGCTGGTCGAACAAGGAGCTGTCACATAACAAATGATGTGACAGGTATGTATTTATAGGATTTCCCAAAAAGGAAAGGGCTGAAGTGTCGAGTGGGTCACCGGTCGGATGGCTGTCCGATCGGATGACAATCCGATCGGATGGCCACTCGATCGGGTGGCCACTCGATCCGAGTGTCCGATATGTTGAGTTTGTCGTTTCGATTCGCGTGTTGCGCGTTGCGATGCGGTTCGAGCGAGCGATTCGATAGTATTACCCATTAGTTACACAAATAACATAACTACTATATCTAACATACAATCACTATAAATAACTTGCGTTCAGCGTTTGCGATTAGATTGCGATGCGATACATTTGCGATTGCGATTAAACACCTCAACATAAACCTAACATGCACAAGTAACACATAATGGCACACACACGTAAAACAATATCCATGACACATAACTCGAATTGCGATTGCGATAGCGATAAGCATGCGATTAAATAGCGATTAAACCTCGAATATTAATAGATACTCCACATAATACAACTAAGGCAAATAAATAATATAACTCAATTACAAGTCAAAGAAGTCAACAATAGTTGAGCAAGGAGTGACAGATCGCAATTAGCGATCTTTTCTTCCTTTGACTTCAATCTTGACTTTGACTTTGACTTTAACTTTAACTTTAACTTTCGGGAAGCGGGTTGTTACAATAACGCTAGAATCGAATGTAGGAGTTTATGCGTAGAGTTGCGTAAATATCCTTAGCGGGTCAAATTAAGCACATAACCATAAACGGGTTAATGATGTGTAATAACCCGTGATTTGAGACTGATATCATAGACAATATTGAGTTTAAGAGATTTATGGGAAATAGGGATCAAACAAACTTGTTTGTTTGATAAATACATAAACGGGTCAAAAAAATTAGTAAATTATATTTTAATCCGGAAGCGTAAAGTTCCATGATTTCATTAAACCGGATGTGGGATGTTATCTCCATATGATGGAGAATTAAATTTCGGTCACGTAGGAAAAAGAATCGCCTAAAATGGATTCGTAAAATGAAAGTTATGCGCGTTTTAGTGCATAACAAGTTTGAGTTACTATAGCTGGGAATGTGTAGCATCAGCTAAAGATCATTCTATCGAAAAAGGGGCGTCACATCACGCGGCGAGTTAAGAAGTTCACCGTCGCGCAATGCAACTGCGGTCGCGGGCCGCGAAAGAAACAGATCAACCTGTCGCGCCACGCGACAGGCTTAATAACTGGCAAAAATCTATTTGTTGTTCTTTTTTGATATTCAGACTTGATTAAATACGTTATAAACTCGTATGACTAACCATTTCATGATCTATGAAATGTAGCTACATCTTGGAATGCCGAATGACGATCAAGCTCAAAGAAGGACCGAACACGATCAAGTTACAAGCTTCCGCTCATAGTTTTTGTCGTTATTTTTAAACGGCAAATTTATACTAGGCATGATGTAATATTTTAAAATCTAGAAAAGATTTAATTAACCTGTATTTTCCATGTATATGTATCTAATATTACATCTTCGTTTTCATAAATTATACGAAATAAGTAGAATATTAGCAAGGGTGTTACAAGTTGGTAATCAAAGCTCTTGGTTAAAGAGTAAAGCGTGTTCGGTTCGAGGCTTGATCACAAATCTGGTAAGTACATATATGTTAATGGTTTAGCATGTTAAAGTGTTGTAAACAACACATAGGGTTATTGCGTAATACACGCTACCCCAATTAAAATGATTGGTACAGTTAATGTAATTACGTGCGTCGACACGTATAGCAGAAAGCCTCGTATTATAATACGGGCGATAATTAATGTCGACATTACTAACCTTTGTGAATGTTTTAATCAAAGGACACTCGCATCTGAAGATGACGAGAATTGAATAAATTGCGGATATGACGGAGGAACGGTCCGAGGTATGACAAGCAGAGCATACGCGATTTAGAACAAGGTTAACGGCAAGAGAAGCCTGTTAGGGCAAGCATTACCAGGTGCACATTTTAAATTTAATCGCACAAATAGCAATATGCAACAAACATGTAGAGAATGATTGTTGCATATGTAAATTAAAAGCTTGGAAAACCTGAATAGAATACCTATCCAGGATATTATTTACAAGAAAACTGAATAGAGGCGTTACTTACATGGGGTGTAATGTGAAAATTATAAAAGGTCATGTATATCAGGTGTTGATCGCTTACTCTGGCCAAGTAAGTGGTGAACACGTGGTACCACGAACTTTTATGATGGACATACTTACATACGATGTAGTAAGGACGGGGTTAATGGGGTAAATTAAAAAGATACCCAAATGAGTCAAATAAGTAAAAATGTTTGATGGTAAACGTAAACGCAATTCGGATGACGGAAACGTATTACGTTAGAATAACAAGCCCGAGAGAGGGGACAAAGATTAAAGTAAATGAAAACATAAACCAACGAATGTGAAGGCTAAGGCATAGGGGATAAAGTTTGATTGTCAAAAGTGATGAAATTCACACAGACAAGTCAAAGGGGTAGAATAAAAGAATAAAGGACTTGACTAAATAAAAGCGATGGATTTCGCGAAGACGATCAAATAAATTAAGATGATGTCTAAAACCATATAAGAATGGTTACTTGATGATGACTTCGGTAAACCGAGAGACGGGAACGCGAAATAGAAAGTCAAAAGACTTGGAATATGAGTCATGACTAAAAGACGATGAGAATATGCGAACATAAATTTTGATAATTACAATCAACTATTTTAAAGTCGAACGGGTTGAATAAAGAACAGAGTTTGACGTTCACAAGTGATGAAATTTCACACGAACAAGTCAAACGAGTTAAATTAAGAATAACGCTTGATAACATAAGTAAGTGCGAACCGAATAAATAAAAGTGCGAGATATTAACAAATCTATATAAAAGGTTATAGGATAGTGTAGAAAAGGGAAAAACGCATACTAACGAAACAAGAATGTTAAAAACATTAAGATAAAAGAACTCGGGTAATGGGTTGTAAAGAAGTATAAGTACGAACCAGGAAACGGTAAGTATAGAACAAACTGACGAGTATATGACATAAGGAGTCATAAAGTTGGAAGATTAGTCCGACAGTAAACAAATGAAGCCTTAGACTACAGTCAAGGTCAACTAAAGTTCAAAAGCGAAAATTGTGACAACTCGAAATTCCGACATCCTTTATTTGCATTTAATGCACGTTGACTTTGACTTGTTTGACTGGTTTGACTTATAACTGTACACTGATTGTAATTTGAGATGATTGTTGGATATGCTACGTGCTGATATGATAATACTTATTGTGATGGTTGCATGAATATGTGTTTAATGATTTAATGGGAACCTGTTGTAAACACTCAGACTATTAAGCCCTATGTAAACTCGACGAAACACATGTGCCATTCGTCATATACCACCCGACGAAACAGGTGTTTCGCCATCAACATCTCGACGAATCAAATGTGATTCGCCGGCCCGTCAGTTTCGCCAAGCCCAGTAAGGGCCCAAAACACTTAGACGCGTATAAGTTATACGGAACCGCTCAATTCGTCATTTTAGCAAAACAGAAAGACCCTAGAGCTCCCACTGCCTGGCGACGGCAGATTAGAGTTCTCGAAGCCTCGTTAAGAGATTAAACCTTCGTACTATCGACCTCGGTTAGTCATATGTTTGTTTAATCGATTTCATGACTCTTGATTTCTGAATACACATTAGTATCTTGATAGGGATCGATGATATGATGTTGTATGTTAATCTATATGTTGTACACATAAACTAGGGTTCATGCTAGACAATGATTCTTGGATGATTGAGTTACGATGATTCTGTGCTGAATGATTACTGTATGTTTGAGGATTTGCTATTTTACGGCTGTTAGGGTTTTTTGGGGATGTTTCTGCAACTGATGTTCGACGTAACTGAACTGTTCGACGAAACAGAACTCTCGGCGAAACAGAATGTGTTTCGCCAAGGATAATCGACGAATTAGAATTCTGATTCGCCAACTAAGACCACGACGAAACAGAACTTGTTTCGCCAAATGTGTGTTTCGCCAACTTATGTGTTTCGTCAATATCTGTGTTTCGCCAACATGTGTGTTTCGCCGAATAGCTGATCTGTGCAGGAACTTGGGTTAATTCTGTTAAGCATTAACTGGAATATTTAACTGCTGTTAAGTGTAACCATCTTGTATATGATTGTGATTACGTGCTACATGTTTATACGTGAACAAATTGAACACAAACTGATTTCACATACGTGCCTACTTTAGGACGCGATTGATTACTTGTGAGCATACACTTAGCATACCGAGCAAACCAAGGTGAGTTCACACCCTTACTAAGGCATGGGATTCCCAGGGTTTGGGGAATGGGATGGAAGGAATAAGGTTGAATAGATTCGTACATACACTGATACTAGACTACCATACCATTGTCCTCGGTTGTGAAGGATACTCACGTAAAACCTACGTGAACTTATACTCAATACTATCCTCGGTTGTGAAGGATACTCACGTAAAACCTACGTGAACTTATACTCAATACTATCCTCGGTTGTGAAGGATACTCACGTAAAACCTACGTGAACTTATACTCAATACTATCCTCGGTTGTGAAGGATACTCACGTAAAACCTACGTGAACTTATACTCAATACTGTCCTCGGTTGTGAAGGACACTTACGTAAAGCCTACGTGAACTATGTACGTACTACTGTTCTCGGTTGTGAAGAACACTTATGGTTACAAATAGTCTAGTGTATATGCAACATGGGAAGCCCCCACTAATAGAACATACGATCGGCCTAGTAGCGCCACATGTTACGAAACAAACTTACTATTACGAACTTATTTACTGTGAACTCGCTCAACTAGTTGTTGATTCTCTGTTACATGCCTTGCAGGACCTTAGGTACATATGGAGCTTGCACAGGAAGGAGCAGGTCGTTGTGGGATACGGATCGTAGACGATATTTGAACTTATAACTTATTTTGGGTTTTCATTATTATGCTTCCGCTACTTAAACAATGTTTGGTTATGAACATCAGTCATGTCAAGATGAATTACCTTTTCCTACTTTTACACTTAAATACTATGTTTGATATGATTGGTGGCTTGATCCTGGTCATGTCACGCCTCCAAGCGGTGGTACTCCGCGGGTGGATTTTGGGGGTGTGACAAAAATAAATGATTCCAAACGAAACAAGGGATGCCTTGAAGCTATATATGTATACATATACATTTGAATATAGACGTGAATAACAGATGATCTATGGGATCATCATAACCTACGGGATTAAACATAGTGTTAAGGTCTACGGGACCAAGAAGACCCTTGGGTCATAAATAAAAAGAAATAAATTGTTGGGTCTCACCTTAAAAAGGTGAAAAATCTAAAAAAATAGCCTATGAAGCTAAGTGAAAGAACCTACGGGTCAATAGCATAAAATGAGGGAATTGGTTAAGATTCCCCGTGTAAAACGAGAACGAAAAAATAATGAATTATTAGCTGTCAGTTTCCTTGATGTGAGCAATTGACATAAGTTAAAAAGAAGAACGTTAAACTAAAATTCAGCTTTAAGAAAGAAATAACGTTTTAACAAATATGAATATTATGAGACAAATTCGGGAGAGATTAATATCGAAGGATGTAGGTCTTAACGCCGATAGATGCAAGGCGATACATTCGAAAAGAAGAAGCATGATAAAGAAAAGTTGAGATAAACTTAAACGTGACGTGACACGTTCACGCTCAAGAAAAAGTAATATAAAATGTGACCACGTTGTAACGTGAGTCACAGGATAAGAGATCATAAACTTAGATAAGCCTCGTGAATGCAAGGTGAATATACCCGAGCGATGGGGTATAAGGTAATCGGTGACTAACAAGTCTAACCGCCAAAATAAACAATCGGCAAAGATAAAAAGATACCAGCTGAAAGTAACGGCCCACGAGGCCTTATACCCGAAAGGCGCATACGCTTAAAAGCCAAAAACACAGTACCACACTTTTTGGTAAGATTATTATATGCGAGCAATGCTTAAGAGATCACCGAAACTAAGGTTCAGATAATCTGAACCAATAAATTACGTGAGAAAGGTTTCGGGGACGAAACCTCTTTAAGGGGAGTAGACTTGTAACACCCCAAAAACGGGTCTGGTAATCAAACCCCGTTAATACTAAAAGACGGGTAAAGTACCGTTCACAGGTAACAATTAACCTGGTAAATATTAGGATTTAAATAAATAAGCCTAATATTAAATAAAACGTGAATAAAAGCTTCTAAGGAAATGAAGTTTATAAGAGGCCCGAGTTAATGGGACTTAAAATAAACTTAGTCATAATTTCCCCGAACCCACTAAGTTAACTAGGAATATTTAACCTAGTTAATAAGTGGGAATAATGTTAAAAATAATTAGGTTGT
Organism: Helianthus tuberosus; assembly: GCA_030545235.1. NCBI lineage: Eukaryota > Viridiplantae > Streptophyta > Magnoliopsida > Asterales > Asteraceae > Helianthus > Helianthus tuberosus. The sequence continues at coordinate 150,961,740 of CM060412.1, forward strand.
GACCTAATTAATAACGAACCAAACAATAGATGGGGGACTAAAGTTGTAAAGTTTGAAACTAATAATAATTAAAACAATAAAATTAAAACCAAACACACACTAGTGTGTGTCTGGTTCGATCAACACAGAGGGGCGACCAGGATTCCACCTCAAACCCTAGTTCTTGCTATTTGTTCAAATTGAAGGCACAAATCTGTCCCAAATCAAAAACTAAGTTTAAATTAGTGATCACCTTGTTAAAGGGATCATAAGGTATGTGAAAATTCACTATTTGATTTCATCTAAATTTCTGAATGAACATATGAAATTCGATATTTGTGTTGCATGAATGTTGTTTCGATGAAATTAGAATGAAATAGTGTCTAGGAATAAACCCTAGTCATTATATTGTTGAAATTATGCTTAATACTTGAGAATTCCATAATCACCATTGAAGGTGATTAGTGGGTTTTGTAAAAGCATTATAAACACTAGGGTTATAGTTATCATTCTAAGTGTATTTTGAACTCTATGAAGTAAATTCAGATTTGTTGATGTGAAAATAAGCATGAATTTGTCTAATTGATGTTAAAACTTGGTTAAAAGTTAGATATGAACTTGACAAAAGAAGTATAAAAATCTTGCCCGCAAGGTGTTTGTTAAAATGCCTAAACGAATGTTCGTATGTCAAAATTTTGAACCAAATGCGTAAATTCCTAATTTGATTAATTAGGGGTGATATGTGATGATACGGATTCTAATCATAATGTGGATTTTAATTAATTTCACACATCATATGATTAGAGGTAGTTAACTAGAAGAAAGTTAAATTAAACAATGATGAAGTCGAATAGTGATTACGACATAGAAAATACGTAAGGTGGAATAGTCTTATTTGTTAATGACTAATCTAACCATCTTACGAATTATGAATAATAGTTTGGCGCATAACAAGCTAGGTGGAAGCTTGTGGAGGAAGCTGGTCAAACGGATCAAGTACGAAAAGAAAAGTGTGGCTCAGGTGCGAGGTAAGTGAAACTTACATCTTTTGTAGAATACGTGCTTGTTCTAAAGTTACCTATATGATAAAGATAATTTTCAAGGTATGGTTCCCGACGCGATAAGATACGGGTCGGAACACACCAAAATGATGAAAAACCATGACTATGGGTAAAAGGGGTGAAAAATGCAAATTAGACATTGAAAATGACATATTTAAAACAACTTTTGAATGGCTACTTCATAAGTAAGCCTAAATGAGTAAAGAGGGTAAACCGGTGATTTTAATCATGTATGAATGATAAAAGTCGAAGCTTTAAACGACGCCAATGGACATAAACTATGTTAGATTAAACGCGTAAGAAATAGCTTAGGGCGACATAACTAAATGGTTAGAAATCCAAAGTTAGTTACTTAATGAAATGGTGGATGAACACCATTTAATATTAAGCGCAAAATATTTGGTAGTTCAGACCAAACGGGTCAAATGGTAATATTGATACCATTTGACAATTAACGACTAATAAGTGCATGTCGAGTCTCATGCTCGCAGGGTAAATGGTTATTGAATTAGCATATTATAGAGACAAGATCTTAAAACGGGTCTATATGTTGACCCGAGCCAGGTACGCATATTTTGTATTGTAGTTAGAAGTGATATTTTGGGTCAACTATTAGTTAAAGTCCTTCATCACAAAATGAAGGACTAAAATTGACCATAAAGCCCTTGATGGGTAAAACGGATAAACGACCCTTGTGAGTCGTTCCGAACATGTATTCTGATAAGTTAAAGTTTAGTTAGATGTTAAAGCATAGGCATGAACCCCTCACGGATTTAATGCCTCAAAATGGTTTCTTGTCGTAAAATAATAACCGAAAGGGTGGTTTCGGAATTAATCAATTAATAACCAACAACCCACCATAAGGATAGTTGTGGTGAAAGTCCACATAGCAAGTAATGTGAAAATATAATGCTAGAATCGAATGTAGGAGTTTATGTGTAGAGTTGCATAAATATCCTTAGCGGGTCAAATTAAGCACATAACCATAAACGGGTTAATGATGTGTAATAACCCATGATTTGAGACTGATATGATAGACAATATTAAGTTTAAGAGACTTATGGGAAATAGGGATCAAACAAACTTGTTTGTTTGATAAATACATGAACGGGTCAAAAAAATTAGTAAATTATATTTTAATCCGAAAGTGTAAAAGTCTACGATTTCATTAAACCGGATGTGGGATGCTATCTCCATATGATGGAGAATTAAATTTCGGTCGCGTAGGAAAAAGAATCTCCTAAAACGGATTTGTAAAATGAAAGTTATGCGCGTTTTAGTGCATAACAAATTTGAGTTACTATAGCTGGGAATGTGCAGCACCAGCTAAAGATCATTCTGTCGAAACAGGTGCGTCGCGTCACTCGACGAGTTAAGAAGTTCACTATCGCAACCCCCGTCCCCTAACAACCCGGGAACAGGCGGCCGCGGCCAGTTTCGGTGGTATCCAGGTGTTTATCATTTTGGCAGTGGAAATCACATCAGGATCGTAGTTAAGAAATATTTTATCAGAGTAAAATACCATACTTTCATAATATTAAACACGTGGGAAAAATCCCAAGTTTTAAGTACACACATTTTCATAGGGATATACCCTATTTTATTTAATTAAAAATCTCTTTATTTTAGGTAACTTTATAGCCACTTTTCCATGCCTTCAGCGCTGTCCAGCTGGCTTCTATTTGGCTTTCACATTTTGTTACCTGAAATGCTTTTAAAAAAAAAATTTGTCAGTGGGAAATACTGGTGAGTGAATCCCAGTTTAATCAAGTTAAGTAAAACCATTGTACAGTATTGAGGGCGGTCAGGCAATTACATTTGTTTCCATCTACTTAATTACCACCCACTGTACTATCAACCAGACTTGTGGTCATGTTATTCCTCGCAAGGTAGTAACAAATTTTGTATACAAAACCCCAACATACTGACGATAATTGTAGAATACAAATACTGAATCACTGTTTAATATAGTTTAATTTAAGTGAGGTTTTGTAAAACATTTTGCAAAAAGGAGATTACTCACATTGCTGTCTTAGGGTTTTCCTTAAGGATTTCCTGGTGATTAATTATTAAATACACAAATGCACACGCGTTAGTGTAATAACCCAATATTTACATTAGTAATACCCTCCCCGAGACGGCATTCCAAAGTCTACGTCGGGCCGAACCACGACAGCCGTTACGGAACCCTGGATCAATCGGGCAGCGCATCTAATACGTAACCGGGGTTATGATACTTACAATGGGGTAGAACTTCGTTATTTAGGGGGGTATTATGCCTTAAAAGCACTTTGACTATATAGAAATTCGTAAGAGAGAAAGAGATTGAACGATCGGAAGTGAAAGCTGATGGCCTCTATTTATAGGGCCTGATTTGGGTCTCATCGCGCCCCGCGTAGGTGGTAGCCAAGGGCTATGCGGCCCGCGTAGTAGGCTGGGTAGGCCCTAGCCTGGCCCAGTCATCGATCTAACCTTCACACGCGTTGTGCCACGTGGCAGCACCGGGTGCGGCCTGGTGGTTGAGTTATCGCGCCGTGCGTAATATCCCTAAGGGGTCTACGCGGCCCGCGAGCAACACTGTTTTCTTGTTTTTATTTTATTTTGATAAAATAAAGGTATTCGGGGTCCGTTTTCGTATACGGGGTGTATTTTAGGACTTATTGGGATATTTTAATTATTTTTAGGGTGTCGGAGTCATTTAAGAGGGTTGTTATATCCTCCCCACCTTGTTTTAGATCTCGTCCTCGAGATCTACTGGAATAGGTGTGAATATTTCCTTTGCATTTCTGATTCAAGCTCCCATGTGTATTCGGGTCCTCTTTTGGAGTCCCATTTCACTTTGACCTGAACTAATCTCTTGTGCTTGAGATTCTTGACTTTCCTGTCTTCAATCTGTAGAGGTCTTTCCACAAATTTTAACTGTTCATTTACCTCTATATCCTTAAGAGGTACTACGAGTGATTCATCAGCTAAGCGTTTCTTGAGATTCGATACATGAAATACATCATGTATTCCTGCCATTTCCTCTGGCTGTTGTAGCTGATAAGCTACAGGTCCTATTCTTCTAATAATCTCAAAAGGTCCAACATACATGGGGCTTAGCTTTCCTCTTTTGATGAATCTTACAACTCCTTTCCAAGGAGAGACCTTTAATAACACTTTGTCTCCTATTAGAAATTCCAATGGCTTACGTCTGTTATCAGCATTACTCTTTTGTCGATCACGTGTTGCTTTTAGTCGTTCCTTGACTTGAATGATCTTGTCTGTTGTTTCTTGTACTATCTCTGGTCCAGATAGTTTCTTTTCTCCAATTTCTGCCCAACAGACTGGTGTTCGGCACTTTCGTCCATAAAGTGCTTCGAATGGTGCAGCATTGATACTTGTGTGATAACTGTTATTATAAGAAAATTCTATCAATGGTAAGTGATCGTCCCAATTACCTCCGAAATCAATTACACAAGCTCTAAGCATGTCCTCCAGTGTCTGAATTGTCCTTTCGCTTTGTCCGTCTGTTTGAGGATGATAAGTTGTGTTTAGATTTAACTTGGTTCCCATTGCTTTTTGGAAACTTGTCCAAAAATGAGAGGTAAAACGGTTATCCCTGTCAGAAACAATTGATAAAGGAATTCCATGTAATGAAACTATTTCATTTACATATAACTTAGCTAATTGTTCCATACTGAAAGTTTCATTCATTGGTAGGAAATGAGCTGACTTAGTTAGCCTGTCTACAATCACCTAGATTGTATCATTACCTTTTCTTGTTTTGGGTAACTTGGTAACAAAATCCATTATTATCAATTCCCATTTCCAGACTGGCATTTCTAACTGCTGCAATAAACCTGAGGGTTTCTGATGTTCAGCTTTGACTTGTGAACAGGTTAAACACTTAGAAACATAAGATGGTATATCCCTTTTCATTCCTATCCACCAAAAATTCTTTCTTAAGTCTTGATACATCTTATCACTTCCAGGATGCATCGTATACTTAGACTTATGGGCTTCTTCTAATATATGGTGGCGTAGGTTTCCTAATTTAGGTATCCACATTCTCTTCTTATGGAATCTCCAAATTCCATCCGTTCCTTGTTCTAATTCCTTAATCATTCCTTTCAAGTTTTCAGTATCATCCTTGATTACTGATTCTTGTGCTTTTCTAATTTGTTCATTTAAATCTACCTGTAGATTTAATTTAAGAGAACATACTCTTTTTGGCTTTTCATGATACTTTCGACTTAAAGCATCAACCACCACATTTGCCTTTCCTGCATGATACTGGATATTACAATCATAATCACAAAGTATCTCCATCCAGCGTCTTTATCTCATATTCAACTCCTTTTGCCCGAAAACATACCTTAAACTCTTATGGTCGGTGGAAATGGTAAACTTACTACCGTAAAGGTAATGTCTCCAAATTTTAAGGGCAAAAATTATGGCTCCTAATTCCAAATCATAGGTTGAATAATTCTCTTCATGATTCTTAAGTTGTCTAGATGCATAGGCTATAACCTTTTGACGTTGCATTAACACACATCCATAACTTAACTTAGAAGCGTCACAATAGACTATAAAGTCTTCAGTTCCTTCTAGTAACGCTAGTATGGGTGCATTGGTTAGTCTTTCCTTAAGAATTCTAAAGGCTTCTTCTTGTTTTGGTCCCCATTCAAACTTAACAGATTTACAGGTTAGCTTAGTTAAGGGAATGGCTATTCTAGAAAAATCTCGAATAAATCTTCTATAATAACCGGCCAATCCGAAGAAACTTCTAACCTGACGTGACCGTGTCGTCCCGATCAGTCAAATACCCAATTAAACCTAGGTAGCTAGGGTAAGTCGGGTATCGTATCCACGAAGAGCATGTGGTCAGTATCGCACGACCCGTTCGATTAGTTAGACTATTTACAAATAATGTACAAAGTGATTATGAAGATTGCTATTTTTATTTATTTGTTTGGTTTTTAAAATAAATCAGAATGAACCGACAAATTGATGTTATCGAAATCAATTGAATATTAACTAAAATTGTAAACTAAACTAAAAAGTTGAAACAAGAAATTAGAATACGGATCACACCCGGTTCGATAATTGCAGGACCTATTGTTCCTACATGTTTTAATTCAACTCAATTGCATAACGATTAACGGATTTAGTGTACCATGACTTAGGTGCCAATAACTATCAACGTCCCAAAGAACGGACAAGAATGCACTTTGTAATCAACACAAGTAAATCCTAACCACGACAACGCATAATTACACATAACCATTTCACAAAGTCATAACTTTATCATCGTTCGACAATTCAAGAATACGAAACAAATGCAAACAATTGTCTATGGTTTACAAAATCAACACAAATTGTCACAAAGTCGAATCAAACTACAAATGCATAAACCCTAGAAAATCTTACAACAATCTACACCGGGGTGAATCCGACGAGACTAGCCGCGCATTATGTTTCAAGATCGTCACCCAAAATCTCTTTTTTTTCTTCTTGAATGCCGACCCGTAACCCCTACGTTCCTCTCTCCAAAAATTGCGAAACCCCCCTTGGCTCCGTCAGAGTCCCCAGCCGTCAATCTTGTGGATAATAAAAATTGTAAATTAATTCCTCCAACCCAGTGTCTATTCGGCCCAAAAAAATCCACGTATGGGCTGCATCCAAGTCGTCTCCCATGTGCTGCCCAAAGAAGTCCACATGCATGTCTTTTTGCTGATGATGTCGGCCCACTTTTGGGTTTTAAGAATCTTTTATTTGCCAACCAAAAAGTCTGCATGTGATGATGTTGTGTTTGTTTTGAAAATAATTAAACCAAATAGTCCCTTGTGCTTGTGATATAAATCACGTGAGTCCTTCCAGTGAGAATGATGATGATGCCTTTGTGATGTAATCAAATCCAATGTTGGCTTACAATCTCTCAATATTCATGTGGATTTGATTGACAATTAAAATATTCCCTCCTCAAAAATCGTGAGTCTCAAAACAATTCTCTAATGTCGCCGTCAATCACCCTGATGATGTCGGCTCTCTTCTTCAACCTTAGTTTACGCATGATGACCGTAAGCTACGGTTTGTGTCTTCTGTCCACTTGATTAATTCTTTTCCTCAAAATTCTGCCATATATATATGATGATTCAACTTGCATTTAATGACAAACAACCCCGTGTTTCGCGTTTCTTTCAGATTCAAGCTATCTCTCGACCTGTACAACTCCTGTATGACGTGATTTCTTTCGGCAATCATCTTTGCTTTCACGCACTTTAATTTCATCTAATTATGCCGATTAACCTGTAAATCAACAAACGCTCTTAGTTACTATATTCAAAGACATGATCTCACAAAACGCATTAACTCACATAAATTAATACACTTAAGGCTCGTGTTTCACACTTCCCATCACATCCCCACACTTGTTGTTTGCTTTCCCTCAAGCAAATCTGTTTCTCACTTTCACGTGGGTCAAACAAGAAACACACGTCCCATTCCCGAGACTAAGGTTAAGGTCTAAAGTCATACCCGGTTCAAACTTTTTAGAATTTACAAAATATCTATTGGTAAAGTGAATAACCACATATAAAATGGTTATCCAAGATTAACCCGCCCTTGAAACCAACAAATCATGCACATCCCTCACAATGTTCTCTCCACTCGGTTTAAAATTGGCTAATAATTGATGCATTAGCGCTTTTGAAATAATCACTCAAACCGATTAGAACACGTACCCGCATAGGCTTGCGACTCAATCATTCTCCACCAACGAACACGAATACTAAGCACAAGTCAAAAGGTCTTTGGAGGGTTGTAACGGGGCTAGGTTAAGGGTATGGAATAGGATGTTTTTTTTAAATGGCTAAGGTGATGAAAAATTCGATTTTTATTACAAACGACTACTCTAAACAAAACTTAAACTATAAACATCAACTACAAGGCAACAACTTTAGCCTTTTATTCAATAACTACTAACTTCATATTTTTGTATTTTTCTCAACATTTTTTTTTTTTTTGCATAAGTAAATCACAACTATACAAACATATACTCCTATGATCGAATTTTCATCACACAGGTTTAAAAAGAAAAGGTTTAATGGTTGTGGGCTAAATGGGTTGGTCAAACGAAAGGATTAGGCTCAAAGTGGGCGACTAGGGGATTTATATGGGTAAGGATGGATAAATGGTTTTAAAGGAAAAGGTTCACCTAATGCCTTAATCATCCTCGTGCTTGTATTCGGTCTATGGTCTCAAACATATTAAAAGTCGCAAGTTCTACAATACATAACTAATGGTCTACTCAAACAAAGAAACATAAGTATGTAATTTTATGATGTAAAAGTGGCTCAAAACCTCACATATCTAAAGGGTATGGTATGTGACATGCATGAAATGCTAGTTTCTTAGGCGGATTATTCCCAAATAACCACCCGCTAAATACCCGTCATGCTATTAATTTGAACTTGACCATGACAGAAGACCAAATGGGTTGTGCCATCCCTCGTTGACTTAGTTACTTATGCTTTTAAGATCTCTTTCGAAACAAGACATTTTTGAAATTTTTTTGAAATTTTCCCCCATCCCCACACTTAAGGTAAACATTGTCCTCCATGTGTAGTGTTTAAATGAACGGGTCAAAATCAAAAACTTTTACTACTCCCCCATCCCCACACTTGAGGTAAACACCGTCCTCAATGTGTAAGAATTAGAGTTTTAAAACGCACAAGGGATGTGACAAGGCTAACTTCCCCAAAATTTCACCCCAAAAAATAAAATACAATTTACAATCCACTTATTTGCTAACTAAAAATCAAAAGTAAAAAGAAACGTATGCACCTGATTTTTGAGCTCATTCCTCGTGTGCTCTTCATCCTTCAACAAAATGGTCGTCTCACGAACATGGTGTACCTACAAATATTAACCCTTGTGTAGAAGCATGCTTCTCACAACCATTAAAATTTATTAGCTACCTAGTTCTACCACTTTTATGAAAATATTACCAAGTCATACATTAATTTACTTTGATTTATGTGGAAAAGTAATTTACAATAAAAACAACCCTAACTCACTTTCTTAGGAATAACAGTTGCATTTAGCTTATGCAACAATCCCTTTTAAACCACCCGATAGCTCAGGAGGACGAGTAGGTCTCGTGAGGGTTATATAGGGAACACACCCACAACGTTCATTTAACTAGGAAAATAAAATAAAACGAAAATAATACAAACTCTACAACAATCATACCTGATTTGCCTCTCATGGTGGTTGAAGTGCACATTTGCCTACCGAGTTTCCAACATATGCTCGGTAGTTGGCATGCCGGATCCATTCTCTTTTTATTTTACGTGGCATGCGTATTAAACTACTTTGGGGTCGTTTCTTGACGAATTGTCCAATGTCTTGCAACGCCACCCTTCGAATCCTTATACCCGAACCCTCATTCCCAACTTTGTTGGTTGGAGTGATAAGTATGGGAGAAGGATAAATATGAATTTGAGCTTCTTTTGGCTCTGACCCGTCTCGCGACGTTATGTCTTCCGCTCGGTTCAAACATTCAATTTCTTGCTCTGGAAGATCTATAACCTCTTCCACCACATCACCATCAACCATGGTACCATTAGCCAACACCTCTTGGTCTTGTCTAAGTTGAGCCAGTTCTTCGACGAGTTGACCCACTTTCTTTGCCAAGGCTTCATGAGCTTTATCTCTCACCTCAAATTCCTTTTTCATATCTTGATTTGAAGTGATGATAGCATTCATGATTTCATCGAGCTTGGAACTTATTAAATCTTGAGGTTCCTCGGATGCCGGTTGAGGGTATTCATTATAATAATCATCATACTCCTCCCGGTAACTTGAGAAATTTGGCAATTCGGGTTCATAGTTGTTATAACCCCGCTCTTGCTCATAATGGTAATCCATCTCTGAATAGTAATAGTCTTGATAATTTGGTGGTGGTGGTGGTCTAGAGTATGGATAATGTGAGGATGGACCATTGAAATCTTCATAATCCGCCCTCCCATATCCGTACAATCTGCTGAGGTAGTCTTCCCGATCCTTGTTGGCTTGAACTTTTTCGTAGAAAACACAGCAATCCTCTAAATAGTGCTCTCCGCTTCCGCAACACTCACACGGATCATCATCTACCCAATTCATACTGAAAGATGGTACCTGCAAAACATGTACCTGCACAAACAAGCTCTACCACCCAAAGTAAAATCACAAAAATACAAGAAAGAAAAACTAAGCTAAAATCGAACAAGCAATGAAATACTAAGCGCACTAGCTCCCCGGCAACGGCGCCATTTTGACGTGACAGTGTCGTCCCGATCAGTCAAAAACCCAATTAAACCTAGGTAGCTAGGGTAAGTCGGGTATCGTATCCACGAAGAGCATGTGGTCAGTATCGCACGACCCGTTCGATTAGTTAGACTATTTACAAATAATGTACAAAGTGATTATGAAGATTGCTATTTTTATTTATTTGTTTGGTTTTTAAAATAAATCAGAATGAACCGACAAATTGATGTTATCGAAATCAATTGAATATTAACTAAAATTGTAAACTAAACTAAAAAGTTGAAACAAGAAATTAGAATACGGATCACACCCGGTTCGATAATTGCAATACCTATTGTTCCTACATGTTTTAATTCAACTCAATTGCATAACGATTAACGGATTTAGTGTACCGTGACTTAGGTGCCAATAACTATCAACGTCCCGAAGAACGGACAAGAATGCACTTTGTAATCAACACAAGTAAATCCTAACCACGACAACGCATAATTACACATAACCATTTCACAAAGTCATAACTTTATCATCGTTCGACAATTCACGAATACGAAACAAATGCAAACAATTGTCTATGGTTTACAAAATCAACACAAATTGTCACAAAGTCGAATCAAACTACACATGCATAAACCCTAGAAAATCTTACAACAATCTACACCGGGGTGAATCCGACGAGACTAGCCGCGCATTATGTTTCAAGATCGTCACCCAAAATCTCTTTTTTTTCTTCTTGAATGCCGACCCGTAACCCCTGCGTTCCTCTCTCTGAAGGATCATGAAACGACCTAACGAGTCGATCAGAAGAGTGCTCAGACCGAATCAGAGGCGGAATTCATTGATTCGGTCTTCGTTTAGCTTGTATTCACTATTAATTGTCTCGTTTATAAATCTCTGAACGTTTACAAGACTGGAGACACCTCGACAGCACCTCGGCGTCGGAAACTAGAACATTACAAATGAAATCGTTTGAAGGCTATTTATAGGGAAGACCCTTCCGTTTGAAAATGACATAATCATTTCAAACGGAACCCTTCAAACGTACAACATTCAAACGGTTACAAGATATTCAAACATTCAACTATTCTTCAAACGGTCAACCATCTAATCCTTGTTTCATGAGTTCTAAATTGTGATGTCATCATTATGATGTCACATGATGATGTCATAATGATGATGTCACACTTGTTCAAATCTGCAATGAACCCGAGACTCGACATAAGACGAAGACGACAGATGAATGCACCAACAGACTCCCCCTCAGATTATGACGAGTCTTAAGTGTCGAGTCTTCGCATCTTCAGTCTTTATCAGTCTCTTTTCTTTCTTAACATATACCAGGATCTTCTCTTTGGCTCTAACCTCGTCAGACTCCCCCTCTCATCATGATGGGATCGCTGTCTGGAATTAGCTATCACCTTGAGATTAATCCCTGGCTTTATCTCTGTTTAAGCTCATTTCCTGCACACATTTTCTCATCACAACATAAGTTTTTACTTAAATCAATAAGAAAAACTTACTAAAAATAGTTACATCAAGTTCAAATTAATGACCTTGATTAACTAATCAAACTACTCTTTCTCAAAATAAATTTCTCAATTCAGCACACACATTCCCAAACCAGTTCATCATGTTCAGCACTTGAAATTTTGAATATCAGCTTTCCAACATCAGTTGTCGAAAATCTTTTTGAATTTTTTCAAAATTTATGCTAAAACACACTAAAATCTTTTTGGATTTTTGATAACAAAGGAATGAAATGCAGTAAAGAAATATTTACATACAATATTTTTGTGAGTTTGCGTAAGAGGATCATATCAGTTTATGTGACCAATCACTAGCACCGTTAAGCTTTAAACATTTTCAGTTCTAAACGATTCACATAGATTGACGATATGTTGTCCACTTAAACTCAATCTAAAACTTTCAATCTGCTTACCGATACATTAAGGTATATTAAGACAGCACTAAAATTCTTATGGACCCCACGATCTCAGCATATCCCCTCATCATGCAATACACTGACTCAAGTAATGCCTTTAAACTTTTATCAACTGTGATTTGTGCGAAAACAAAGCAGAATGTTTAAACATTAACAATCAGGTCGATACTTCCGTATACGCAGAGAAAGTCCAATGTTTAAACAAAATAAGAAAAACAAAACAAGTTGAAGTTGTTTAGGCTTTAACCACCAGGTCGATACTCCCGTATACGCAGAGGTGATCCAAAGCTTAAACGAAACACCAAAGAAAATAAAGCAGAACGTTTAGGCAACAACATCCAGGTCGATACTCACGTATACGCAGAGGATGTCCGATGCTTAAACAAAATAAAGAAATAAAACAAGTTTAAATCTTTGCAAAATAAAATGCATAATCACAGCGACTTTTCAGCAAAGTTGTGAAAGTTCACAAACTTAACCAGTTTTATGTCTTTCGACAATCAGCGATTACTGAGTAGGCACACAATCAAGAAGGACAAAACTAAGTACTATGCTTTCGACCATGTTTCCCACTAGAACTAGGCTTTTTCATTTTAGGTTTGTATCGTTATCGCAAATCTACTAGTCTAGCTGAGCCTATCGTCATATCTTTAGTGAGATCGCTTATCACATTTTGACTTTACATTTCTTTAGCATGCTGTGACAGTCCAACTGATCTACTATCATTTCCTCTTTTTGACAACAAAACTCATTTTTAAATTTTTCAATGTTTTTGACATTTTCAAATTTTCAAATTTTTTAAAATTTTTACTCCCCCTAAAATCAAAATATGTCTCAATTTTGATTTTCTGGGAAAATTTGAAAACAAACTGTACAAGAAAACGTGACAACATGATATCGAATCGCTTCAATTCGCCATCCACTTGGCATGAACAATCAGAACTCCCCCTCACAACAAACTATTTTCCCATAATGATTTCAAAACACTTAAGTTTGTTTTAATCAAAATGGTTTTTCCGGAAAATTAGTTTTGTGTATTTTTTCACAAATTCGGGGATCTTTCATCACTTTGTTTTCTTTAACCACTTGTAAAAATTTAACATTTATAAGATCAATCCACAAACATCACTTGTAGAAAATCAAGTACAATTTAATGTCCCTGATTTACCACTTGTAAGACGAAAAATCACTTTCATGAATTTCTCAAGAAATGTGCCGATTCATGTTCCACGCTTACCTACCTGGGAACTCCGGCAAGTCAGGTTTTTCATTTAAACAGATTCACCCAAGCCTGACTGTCCTTGGGTGATTTTGAATTCTTGTTCAACAATGGTGGAAAATTTTCATCATCCATTGTTAAACCTGAATTCTCAGATTTTACCTCAACAACAGGCTCTTCTGGCTTTGACATACCAGAATCATTGCCTGAACTTGGCTTGTCTGACTTTGAAGAATCAGATTCATTGCCAACAACTTTCTTCTTCTTCTTCTTTCTCTCTTCTGTCCTCAGATTTGTATCTGATGAATTCGTTTTGCTTGATTTGTCAGTCTTTGGCGAGCAAGATGATTTATCAGAACTTTTATCTATTTTACCAGTTGTATCCGAGTACAAAATCTTCTCCAGATACTCTCTGGCCTTCTTCCTCTTCTTCCTCAGTCTGTCTTTTTGCCCCTGAGAAAGCTTCACTTTCTTTTCTTGAACTTTAGGTTCTTGAACCTTCTGTTCTTTGGGCTTGACATTGACTGGTTTCTTCACCTGCTTCTGAGATTCAGCTCTCGATCTTCTCATTGATCTCATTGAGCAATCTCTAGCAATATGACCAATGATGTTACAGTTAAAGCATCTCCTTGACTCAAATCTCCAACTCTGGCAGTTAACAGCAATGTGTCCTTGATAGCCGCATCTGTAACACACTCTGTTATCGTACCAATCACCATTTTCAGTCCAAACATTCAGATCATAGCACTGTTTGGCTTGGTGATACTCTTTCCTCTTCTTGATTGCTGGATTTGACTTTTGAGTGTGGTCCGTCCTGCACCACTTATTACCAACAATTTTTGAGTTTTCATTTTTTACTTTTTGTGGTTTTTGATTGCGATTGGATGATCGATCTGATGAGCTGTTATTCTCTTTTTGTACATTTTTCAAAATTTTCTCTTTTTGTTTTTGTTCCACTTTCTTCTTCAAAGGTTTTTGCTTAGAGCATTCTCCCTTTTCAGTTGATTGAGGAACAGTTTCTTGAAACTTTTCTTTTAATTTCAAAAACAATTTTTGTTTTTCGAATTTTTTATTTTCATCATCAGATTTCTCATCACAATCTTCAACTTTGACTTTGTCAAAGTTTGTGACATTGTCACTTATTGGAACAGAATTGGTCGGTTTTGGACAGGGATAATCTGGTGTTGATGACGAAGTCTCAAAACCTTTCAAGTTCTCTTCAAGCTCTTTGATTTTAATCCGAGCTTTTTCAGCTTCATTTTCAAGTCGAATTATTTTCTGAAGATGAGAGTTTATTTCAATCTGTTTTTCAAGATTATTTTTAAAAATGGCAGATTTCTCATCTTCTAAAATCTTCATTTGACTTTGAAAATCTTTTTCAAATTTTAATTTTTCATTTTCAAATTCTTTTTCTTTTTCTTTCAAAATCTTGTTTTTCAATGTCAAACTGTTCAAATCACTTAACAGTTTGTCATTTTCAGATTTCAACTTCTCACAATTTTCCGTTAAATCAAAAATCTGTTTCTCATCAGCTTTCTTTTCATCCTTCATCACTGAAATCTCTTCAGTCTGTTCCTCTCCCACTTGGACACCTTTACTTTTGCTCTTCTTTAATATTGATTTTCCACTTTGACTTTTCTTCTTCTCAGCATTCCTCTCCATCTGTTCTTCAAGTTTCTTAATGAATTGACCAATTGCCAAATCAGAGTATTCTCCAGTTCTTTTTAAATCCAAAAGATATGTACCCCATTCTTGTTGAGGTAAGGAATTGGCTAATTTATCAATCCATTCATCTGAACTTTTCTTAATACCCTTCTCAGACATCGAACGAACAAGATGGCTATACCTCTCAATGATACCTTTTGTACTTTCTCCTGGACAGCCTGAAAATGAATCAAATTCTTTCGTTAATACCTTTATTCTATCAAGTGTTTCTTTTGTCATTTTAAAAAAATTGATATCCATGATTCGGAATCGAAATTTTTTTTTTCAAACAAGCTTTCACACGAACTGATTCACCTAGTCAAATCACCCAAAAACTCCCAACACAATCTGAAATACTTCCAAACTGTGTTAACCAACTTCAATGGAAGACTTGAATCAAACAACACAATGATTGGGCCGAAAATATGAAACTCTATGATTGGGCCGACCTTTGATTAATACATTTCCAAACTTTGAGCCTACAACTTTTAATATTCAAAACAAATTTACTGGACCTCAAAATCCACTATGTTGATATCGAGAAGTGTGACTGACAAATTGATGATTTTTATAAACACAAGACTGACATTTAATTGAACTGATTGGGTTGAACACACACTAGAAAAACCTGATGATAATTTTTTCAACACAACATCTAATTTGACCAACTATATCGATTTTAACAAAATATCACATGCACTGATATTCAACACATGATCCTTATCCCAACAACTGTCAACCTAAATCAATTAAAGTATCACACAACTCAAAGCACTTTTCTCGACTGATCATTCACATGCAATTCTGATTAAAGCAATCATCGAATTCAATGTTTCACAATATTCAATATAACAATCACGTGAAATACTGACACTTTGATTAAAGAAACATACAACTCGATGAACTTTTAATCGGTTCACACTTTTCAATGTACAAACACGTGAAAACTGAAACACTTTTCAAACAGATGTTTCAAACGATAAGTTGAATTTCAAACGGTCAGATTATGTTTCAAACGGCCAGATACAATTTCAAACTTTCAGGTGCAATTTCAAACGATATGTTCAAACGGAACACAAATTTCAAACGTAACAGTCCTGTCACGTTTGAAATTACATCATTTTCAAACGTAATGTGAGCAGATTTCAAACGTTCAGACAGTTTTCAAACGGAACACCTATGCTTCGTTCAAACGGAATGGTATTTTCAGTCCATTTTTACCACTTTTACTTCGAGTTTAGGTCCGATATTCTCAAGGGTTTGTTAAAACATCATTACGCACATTTTGTGAAAATTTTAGCCGATTTTATCCGTGAAAACTTGTTCAGTTTTGAAAAGAAGGTGTAGAAGATAGAATATTCCAGCAAAAACGAGCTAAACGGTAAGAACTCTTCCTCCTGAGCTCTGATACCAACATTTCATTATACTGTACCCACTCCCTTTACCTATTTTATATTCCTTTTATATATTCATTTCCATATTATTACCTTTCTGCACACTTTATTCATTTCAATGCATACTCTTTTTCTTAATCTCTTTCCTAACTTATTATTTATTTATACAACTATTTTTATTTATTGTCATTCTACCTTATACTGCTCATTCCCACTCATACACTTTATTTTTCTACACACCTCATACCTTTATTATTACCATTTCATTATTCACTCTCTCTAAGTACATCATCTCTTATTATACTATCTTCACACCCTCACCTCTATCATATTCATATTGCTTAATAACCTACAATACATTATGTATAAAACACTTGTCAATATTTCCCCTAACCCTCTATCACGCTCTGATACCACTTGTAGGATCGTTAAACGACCTAACGAGTCGATCAGAAGAGTGCTCAGACCGAATCAGAGGTGGAATTCATTGATTCGGTCTTCATTTAGCTTGTATTCACTATTAATTGTCTCGTTTATTAATCTCTGGACGTTTACAAGACTGGAGACACCTCGACAGCACCTCGGCGTCGGAAACTAGAATATTTCAAATGAACTCGTTTGAAGGCTATTTATAGGGAGGACCCTTCCGTTTGAAAATGACATAACCATTTCAAACGGAACCCTTCAAACGGAACCTATTTCAAACTTTACATTCAAACGGAACCTATTTCAAACTTGCATCTTCAAACGGTTGACTTCATATTCCATATTTCATGTGCTGATGTCACTATGTGATGTCATATAAGTGATGTCATCATCAATGATGATGACCTCATGCTAGATCTGAACTGCAACATACCAGAGACTCGACGTAAGACGAAGACGACAGATGAATGCACCAACACTCTCCAAAAATTGCGAAACCCCCCTTGGCTCCGTCAGAGTCCCCAGCCGTCAATCTTGTGGATAATAAAAATTGTAAATTAATTCCTCCAACCCAGTGTCTATTCGGCCCAAAAAAATCCACGTATGGGCTGCATCCAAGTCGTCTCCCATGTGCTGCCCAAAGAAGTCCACATGCATGTCTTTTTGCTGATGATGTCGGCCCACTTTTGGGTTTTAAGAATCTTTTATTTGCCAACCAAAAAGTCTGCATGTGATGATGTTGTGTTTGTTTTGAAAATAATTAAACCAAATAGTCCCTTGTGCTTGTGATATAAATCACGTGAGTCCCTCCAGTGAGAATGATGATGATGCCTTTGTGATGTAATCAAATCCAATGTTGGCTTACAATCTCTCAATATTCATGTGGATTTGATTGACAATTAAAATATTCCCTCCTCAAAAATCGTGAGTCTCAAAACAATTCTCTAATGTCGCCGTCAATCACCCTGATGATGTCGGCTCTCTTCTTCAACCTTAGTTTACGCATGATGACCGTAAGCTACGGTTTGTGTCTTCTGTCCACTTGATTAATTCTTTTCCTCAAAATTCTGCCATATATATATGATGATTCAACTTGCATTTAATGACAAACAACCCCGTGTTTCGCGTTTCTTTCAGATTCAAGCTATCTCTCGACCTGTACAACTCCTGTATGACGTGATTTCTTTCGGCAATCATCTTTGCTTTCACGCACTTTAATTTCATCTAATTATGCCGATTAACCTGTAAATAAACAAACGCTCGTAGTTACTATATTCAACGACATGATCTCACAAAACGCATTAACTCACATAAATTAATACACTTAAGGCTCGTGTTTCACACTTCCCATCACATCCCCACACTTGTCGTTTGCTTGCCCTCAAGCAAATCTGTTTCTCACTTTCACGTGGGTCAAACAAGAAACACACGTCCCATTCCCGAGACTAAGGTTAAGGTCTAAAGTCATACCCGGTTCGAACTTTTTACAATTTACAAAATATCTAACGGTAAAGTGAATAACCACATATAAAATGGTTATCCAATATTAACCCGCCCTTGAAACCAACAAATCATGCACATCCCTCACAATGTTCTCTCCACTCGGTTTAAAATTGGCTAATAATTGATGCATTAGCGCTTTTGAAATAATCACTCAAACCGATTAGAACACGTACCCGCATAGGCTTGCGACTCAATCATTCTCCACCACCGAACACGAATACTAAGCACAAGTCAAAAGGTCTTTGGAGGGTTGTAACGGAGCTAGGTTAAGGGTATGGAATAGGATGTTTTTTTTAAATGGCTAAGGAGATGAAAAATTCGATTTTTATTACAAACAACTACTCTAAACAAAACTTAAACTATAAAAAATCAACTACAAGGCAACAACTTTAGCCTTTTATTCAATAACTACTAACTTCATATTTTTGTATTTTTCTCAACATTTTTTTTTTGCATAAGTAAATCACAACTATACAAACATATACTCCTATGATCGAATTTTCATCACACGGGTTTAAAAATAAAAGGTTTAATGGTTGTGGGCTAAATGGGTTGGTCAAACGAAAGGATTAGGCTCAAAGTGGGCGACTAGGGGACTTATTTGGGTAAGGATGGATAAATGGTTTTAAAGGAAAAGGTTCACCTAATGCCTTAATCATCCTCGTGCTTGTATTCGGTCTATGGTCTCAAACGTATCAAAAGTCGCAAGTTCTACAATACATGACTAATGGTCCACTCAAACAAAGAAACATAAGTATGTAATTCTATGATGTAAAAGTGGCTCAAAACCTCACATATCTAAAGGGTATGGTATGTGACATGCATGAAATGCTAGTTTCTTAGGCGGATTATTCCCAAATAACCACCCGCTAAATACCCGTCATGCTATTAATTTGAACTTGACCATGACAGAAGACCAAATGGGTTGTGCCATCCCTCGTTGACTTAGTTACTTATGCTTTTAAGATCGCTTTCGAAACAAGACATTTTTGAAAAATTTTTGAAATTTTCCCCCATCCCCACACTTGAGGTGAACATTGTCCTCCATGTGTAGTGTTTAAATGAACGGGTCAAAATCGAAAACTTTTACTACTCCCCCATCCCCACACTTGAGGTAAACATTGTCCTCAATGTGTAAGAACTAGAGTTTTAAAACGCACAAGGGATGTGACAAGGCTAACTTCCCCAAAATTTCACCCCAGAAAATAAAATACAATTTACAATCCACTTATTTGCTAACTAATAATCAAAAGTAAAAAGAAACGTATGCACCTGATTTTTGAGCTCATTCCTCGTGTGCTCTTCATCCTTCAACAAAATGGTCGTCTCACGAACATGGTGTACCTACAAATATTAACCCTTGTGTAGAAGCATGCTTCTCACAACCATTAAAATTTATTAGCTACCTAGTTCTACCACACTTCTGTCTGGAGGTTGCCCTGGTAACTCTTCTGGAAATACATCTGAAAACTGAGATACTACAGGGATATCTTTTAATTCTTTTCATTTAGTGTTAGTGATTATGGAAATCAAATACACTAAAGATCATTTTCTTATATAACTTGCTGTTTTCATCACAGAGATGAATTTTGTGGATCTAGACGACTTGTCTCCTTTAATCGTGATTTTTCACCCTTTGGCGAATTTACTTGAATTGACTTTTGATCACATAAAATACTGGCTTTATTGGTTACTAACCAATCCATTCCAAATACAACATCAAATCCTGCCAGATTCATTGGATAAAGGTTTGCAATATTTTTTTGGTTTAGAAATTCTATTCTTGCTCCCTACAAGATTTCAGAAATCTTAATGGTTTCCCCATTTGTTGTCTCTACTAGACATTCTTGTGGGAGTTTAGTTAATGGTTGATTGAGAAGTTTGCAAAATGAAGTATTAATAAAACTTTGGTTTGCACCAAAGTCAAATAATAACTTAGCATAAACATCATTAACTAAAAACGTACCTGCGATCACATCCGAGATCATCTTTGCTTCTTCTGCAGTCAGAACAAATGCCCTAGCATTTTTAGTATTCTTGGTGTTCGCGGCTGGAGCTAGTTTTGGATAATTCGGCTTGATATGACCTTTTTCTCCATAGTTGAAGCACATTTCATTATTAGGTTTCTTCCTGCAATCTTCTTCCTTGTGTCCTGGTATCTTACAGAAATTGCAGTAAGTGGATCATTTTCCTGAATGCTTCTTCTAGCAAGCTTTGTAGTACGGTGTAGAGGTAGAACCTACATTATAACAACCCACCTAAAATAATCCGACACCTTTAATATAATTTAGATGCCCCTAAATGTCTTAAAATACACCCCGTATGCAAAAACGGGCCCCGAATACCTTTAATCTAATAAAATAAAAATAAAAAACAAAATTTAAGAGTCTGTTGCGGGGCGCGTAGCCCTTGGCTACGTCTTACGCGGGCCGCGACGGTGGGTCACCATGGCGACACCCTGAGTCGCCACGTGTCACCGTTCGTGTCGACCCTATAGTGCTGACCCGGACAAGCTAGGCCCTACCACCCCTATTACACGGGTCGCGAAGCCCTTAAAGGACTTCTACGTGGCGAGTAACTTGAAATCAGCTCCTATAAATTGGGAGCTCGGGCCTTCAGTTCCAGTCGCTCACAATCTTTTCTTCTCTCGAAATTTCACATAGTAGGCATAATATCCGGGTATAATACCCCCTAAATAACGAAGTTCTGCCCCGTTGTAAGTATCATAACCCCGGTTACGTATTAGATATGCTGCCCGATTGATCCAGGGTTCCGTAACGGCTGTCATGGTTCTGCCCGACGTAGTCGTTGGAATGTCGTCTCGGGGAGGGTGTTGCTAATGTAAATATTGGGTTATTATACTAACACGTGTGCATTTGTGTATTTAATAGATAATCACCAGGAAACCCTTAAGGAAAACCTAAGACAGCAATGTGAGTAATCTCCTTTTTGTAATATGTTTTTACAAAACCTTAAATATTTTACAATGTGATTAGCAGTGATTGAGACTTTGTAATTCTTCAATTACTGTCGGTATGTTGGGGTTTTGTATACAAAATGTGGAACATGTTACCATTGGACAAAGAGTTAGCCAATGGGTAATATGACCCACCAGTCAGGATTGACAGTACTGAATGAGTAATTGTGTAGATGTAAACATTGTAATCCCTCTCAATACTGTGTAAATTGATAAAACTCTTCTTGATTAAACTGGGATTCACTCACCAGTATTTCCCACTGACAAAATATTTTTAAACGCGTTTCAGGTAACAAAATGTGAAAGCCAACTAGAAGCCAGCTGGACAGCACTGAAGGCTTGGATAAAGTGGCTATAAAACTTACCTAAATAAAAGAAGATGTTTTATTCAATAAAATAGGTATTTTCCCTTTGAAAATGTTTGTATTGAAAACTTGGGTTTTATCCCAATATGTTTAATATTATAAAAGTGTGGTATTTACTCTGATAAAATATTTTCTAACTACGGTCCTGATGTAATTTCCGATGCCAAAAATTATAAACACCAATACCACCAAAACTGGTCTAGCGGCCGCCCGTTCCCGGGACAGATAGGGGACGATGGTTGCGACATACATTTTTCCCACGGTTGGAATTTTCATAACGAAATTTTTGGGTAAGCCTTTGAGCTAGGTTTCTCCTTTGGCCATCTTCTCGTGTACGCACTAACTCATCTGTCAAGGTGTTTGCTAGTTCAACAGCTTCTTCTATGGTTTGAGGTCTAGCTGCCTTGACTACATGTCTTATCTCAATGATTAATCCCCGGATATAGCGAGAGATTAATACTGGTTCAGGTGATGCAAGGGTTGTCACTATTCTAGCATATTCAAAGAATAAAGTAGTGTACCCCTTACTATCCACTCCAGTCATTCTAAGGTTTAAAAACTTATTTGCTATCTGTTCTTTTTCATTGGGAGGGCAAAATTTTCTTTCTACCATGTTCTTAAATTCCTCCATTCCATATTGTAACTTCTATCACTTCCCCTAGACTGGAGGATAGTGTTTCACCATTCTAAGGTTGAATTCTTAAACAGATTGGAAGCAAACATTATCTTATCCTCTTCCGCTCACTTGCTTATTTTTAAGATAGCCTCGGTCTTTTCTATCCAGCGTAGAGCTGCAATGGCCCCTTCATTGCCCGATAATTCCATTGGTTTACAAGACCATAATTCTTTATAAGAACAACCATAAGACATGGTTCTTCTTCTTTTGGGAATGGGCGCTTGAAGTATGGGTCCATTGTTTACGGTGTGTTCAGGTTCAGTTGGTCGTTTACTATCACGTTTACTTTTATTATCTGCTTCCTTAACCATTTTGATAATATATGGCATTGCATCTATTATCCCTTGTGCCACTATGTGTTGGATGGCACTGTTATCCACTTGGTTTCCATTGTTATCATTGTTCGGATTATCATTATTCGGGTTATTGTCATTCTGGTTATTATCATTATGGTTTTCCTGGTTCACTTCGTTGTCCATCTGAATTTTAAACATTTGCCAATTATTAATATCACAAGATAATATTTATGGCAAACAATCACACAACACACATATTGGTCAAAAACGTCGAACATTGCGCCTTACTCTTTCTTATAGTATGCATCTAATACAAACTGGAACTGGAATTAAAATTACAATACTAATATGCATCACTAACCACAAAGTGGTCTATACTACGATAGATATATTATCATTATATATATATATATATATATTAAAATTACAATACTAATATGTATCACTAACCACAAAGTGGTCTATACTACGATATATATATATATATATATATATATATATATATATATATATATATATACATATAGGATTGAGTTAAAATGAGAACCACCCTCAGTTGTAAGAACCGCGTGAACCACTCTCAACCAATTAGAATCAGCCACACAAAAGGGTAGTTTAGTCATTTACTACAAATGTCATTTCCCAATATCTCTCCTCATTTATTATGTCTAATCACTCTTTCTCTCTCTCCACTTTTTCAACCTCTCTCTCTCTTTAAAGTCTTTATCAGACTTTTGTAATTCATCTCTCCCCAAAAATTGAAATCCCTCTCACTCTCTCCCAAAGATCCGTTCACCCACCTCCTCCGCCCCTGTATCGATCTCCGATCTCCGACGCCTTCCGAACTCCGACTTGCAGATGTAGGATCAGTGGGTGTTTAGGGTTTTTCTAAGAAAGAATGAAGGAGCAGGGGCGGAAGGCGGTGGTGGGGGAGGTGGTTTGGTGGGAGTTGTGCAGAGGCGGAGGCGGTGGTGGTTTAGTTGGTTCAAGGCTGGTGGGGGCGGTTCGATGGCTGGGTGGTGGGCCGGCGGCAGCGCCGCCGTGAGCGGCGGAGGTCCCGGTCTCCTCCTGTGTTGTTGATTCTTGATGATTTGCCCAAAGGTTTGATTTGTTTCTGTTTTGATTGGGGTTTTTTGATTCAAAAAGTTTGGGTTTTTTTTTTCTACTTGAAATTTGGTGGGTTTTGATTATTTTGGTGGGTTTGTACAGCATGTGGGTTTTGATTCAAAAAGTTTGGGTTTTTTTTTCTGTTGAATGATGTTCATTATTGTTGCTGGGGTTTCATTTGATTTGATTTTTGGGTATGTACAGCATGTATGGTTGTTATTGTTGCTGGGTTTTCTTTGATTCTGTTGAATATGGTGCTTTATGAATCTGTTAAATCTGTTTGAATCTGTTGAATGTGTTTTGAATGATGTTCATCAGGTGCTTTTTGAATGTTTGAATATGTGGGTTTTGATCCGTTTTGGTTTTGGGGCGATGATGATGCAAAAAAAAAACTCACATATTTTGATGACGAGGGCGCGGCAAGGATGGTGGAGGGTAGGGTTTTGAACCCGCAACCCCACTTTGCAGCCTCTGATGTTCGGAAAATCTGAGCAAAAACTTTTTTTTTTTCCAGAATCCACGCGTTTTTTTTTTTATTTTTGTTTGTTGGTTTTTTTATATATTTTTTTTGAGGCGTCGATGATGATAGCAAACTATCTGAGACACCTACCGAGTAACGATTTTCTGGGTGCATTTGTTTTTGTGTAAGAAAGTTTTTGTAAAAGAAAAAAAAACTTAAACCGTAAACTTTTTAAAGTTTACCGTAAACTTTTTTACGTAAATCGTAAAACGTAAAAAGTTTTACGTGAAACGTAAAACGTAAAAAGTTCTACGTCAAACTAAAACGTAAAACTTTTTAACGTAAACCGTAAAACTTTTTAACGTAAACCGTAAAACTTTTTAACGTAAAATTTAAAAAAAAAATTAAACCGTAAACTTTTTAACGTAAACCGTAAACTTTTTTAACGTAAAACGTTTTACGTAAAACGTAAATCGTAAAAAGTTTTACGTAAAACGTAAAACGTTTTAGGTAAAACGTAAAAAGTTTTAACGTAAAACGTAAAAAGTAAAAAGTTCTACGTAAAAAGTAAAAAGTTTTAACGTAAAACGTAAAAAGTTTTACGTAAAACGTAAAAAGTTTTACGTAAAACGTAAATTTTTTTGAGTAAAACGTAAAAAGTTTTACGTAAAACGTAAAAAAACGGCGCGTAAAACGTAAAAAACGTTAACGTAAAAAACCGGCGCGTAAAACGTAAAAAACGTTAACGTAAAAAACTGGCGCGTAAAACGTAAAAAAACGGCGTTAAAAAATGACGCGTAAAAAACGGCGTTAAAAAATAGGCGCGTTAAAAAAACGGCGTGTTAAAAAAACGTCGCTTGAAAAAACCCGGCGTAAAAACGGCGCGTCAAAAATACGTAAAACGTAAAAAGTTTAACGTAAAACTGAAATTGTAAAAAGTATAAAAAATCTTTAAAAAATCTGAATTTAAAAATGTTTTTAATAAAAAAATTATGTTTAAAAAATAAAAAGTAATATAATAATACAATAAAGTAATAAAAAAAACAATAAAGTGAAAAAGACAAAATAGAGTGGTTTTACCTAAATACCCTTTTGGATTATAATATTAGAGACATAATAAGACAAAAAATACTTAATATTATTTTTAAATACTTTCAATCTCATCCATCCATCTCCTTGATCTAAAGGCCAGAAAGTGGTTCTCGCGGTTCTTACAACTGGACGTGGTTCTCATTTTAACCTTCCCCTATATATATATATTATATATATATATATATATATATATATATCGTAGTATAGACCACTTTGTGGTTAGTGATGCATATTAGTATTGTAATTTTAATTTCAGTTCCAGTTTGTATTAGATGCTTACTATATATTTTCATACACACATATTATACATATATATATATATTTTATTATATTATTATTATTATTATTACTACTACCACCATCACTGATATGGGTTCATCCAGAACTCCATATTGCGCTCATCATACTTACAGACGAGTCGCTCTCCAACCTGTCTCATCCTCTCGCTACTTTCTAAAATCTCTTATCCGAAAGTTCGGAGCTCTTGCACATTTCTACACTCATTGGGGGTGCAGGTGCTGGTACTGGATCTAGGTATTGTGGCATGGGTTCTTCCTGAGGATAGGGATTCTCTAGGATTTCCCTAAAATATTCATCATTGTCATAATAGGGATCTAGAGGTTCCAGACCTGGGTAAGCAGCTAGGTTTGGCATGGGTTCGTCTGTTAGGTGGTAGCGTTGCTGATAATCCCTATGATCATCAAACCACGGGTCGTAGTCTGGGTCTAAGGGATTGGGTGCTGGTATCCTAGGTATCTCTTCTGGGTTAAAATCATGCATTTGGATTTGGTTTTCTGGGTTGTTTTCAATCACCATTGGTTGTGTGGGAAACAAGGGTAATGGTTGAGGGGCTATGAGTTGCTCCAGGTTTGGGTCGGCAGCTGTGGTTGCTAAAATATGGAAGTTTGCTAAACTCCTATTAAGCATGTCTTGGGTGTGGGCATCTGTTTCTCTTTTAGCAGCTGCTAGAACTCGCTGCTGTTGTAACTTTTTCATTCTCTTCCTACGCTCATGCGCTCCCCTACTGAACCATCCTCTCTTTTTAGGAGGGAATGGCTCTTCAGACTGATCCTTAAACACGAATATTGTGGCACCTGAGGAAAACCTGCAACAATCTTGATTTCTCACTTCACTCCTCTGTGTTTACTTGTCAAATTTCGGGATGAAATTTCTTTCAAGTTGGGGATGATGTGACAACCCGAACTTTCAAGGTTAGTAACGTTTAATCTCTTGATCTTAACTCCTCGTTATTTCTCTTCAAGTGTTACACGTTTCGTGCTCGTATGTTTCTGTAACCGTACATTTGTGTATTTGGGCCGCAATTGTATTGGGCCACACCTTAGTGTTACCTGTTCGAGTGGGCCGCACCCTTAACCCTTGTAGCCCAATAGAAACTAATAAGATTGAAATCGCCCCATTGTGATGACAATCTATCTATAATGGTGACAGCCCAATTATGTGGGCTTGAGCCCATTATCTCGGCCAAAAAGGTGAACCGCCCAAACCTTATCTAATATGTATACGTATTATATTCTTGATTAGCCTAAAACTCAAACAAACCCTATTTCTCCTTCATACTTTACGTACGGCAGTGGCACCCCCTTATTCTAAATCTTAGAAGTCAAGTTTTCTACACGTGCATCATCTATTCCGGTTAGTATGTTAGTCTTTCGTTGTGTTCCTGTTTTCTTGTGTTGTATTCCTGTCATGCAAACATAGTTGTAGCGATACATGGTTGTTCTTGTTGATTTATTTGTGTGATATTATGGTGTAGCATAATTTGTTTAAACTTGGATTCGAACTAATGGGAATTAATAAGGAGAAACATGGAAACTGTGATTAGTGCAAATAAAAGCAATGATAACCGATGATGTGCGACAATGAACTTAATGGTTTGATATTGGCTAAGGGTGAAAGCAACAAAGTATGTTATGTGGTTGAATCCTATAAACTCGGATAAGTTACGAACGGGATCTGTAGGTTGACTGGTCAACTACGCACCGACTCGTTGCACATCGACTAGTTACAAACATAGGAACACACACACATTTGGTGCATTAGGTATGAGCTGAGCATGTATGATTATACACTAGCAACCTGGGCAGGTCGCACTTTTGCATTGGGCCGCGCGGATCGTGGACTGGCATGTGTATGGGCCGGATGTTAGGTTGGTCACACACATAATTGGGCTTCATATATAAACTGGGCTGTGTGATTTAAATTGATGTTGATTATGTATTCATGAAATTGTTACCATGCATTAGAAATCTAAGGGGACTGATGATCGAGATGATCATGAGGTCATTCGAATTGTTTGGGTAATGGCCAAGTTGGACACGGGTTATATTTGGGCCACATACTAACATAAGAATAACCACCTAGGCTTGGCATGTAAATTGGGCCACGCGACTAACCAGACCCTCTAGAAGATGGATCACACACTTTGTATGGGCCGCGTTAGGAACTGGGCTGCAAAACTGAGTTGGGCCCAATCTGTTTGGGCCGAGTCTTATTCTTTTTCTAAAACACCATATTGGGTAAGTAAAAATTGTGATAAGGTTAATCTCTTGGGCCGCACGGTGAACATTATACATACTCGGGGCCCTACTGTACACTCGGGTTAGGGCATTGGGTCTAGTATAAGTGTCTGTTACGAATTGATTAAATTGCATAACCCGATAACTTGTATGGTATTATTTCGGTGCTACTTGTGAAATATGGTGTATTAGATATGTATAATGGTTCACGTGTTAGATAAGCAACATTTAAATATATTATGAGTAATACACGATTCCTAGGTGCTATATGTTATATGATTGTGTATGTGAACATACTTGAATACGAGCCTAATGTTAAATGGAATCAATAATAGGGCGTGGTCGGTTTTAATAACTAAAACAAGTGAAACACTCTGCCGAGCACACTAAGGTGAGTTCACTACTCTTGAGCATGCGTCCCGGTGGTTGGGACAGTCAGTGGGTATTCTGGGGAGGGATAAGTCTTTTTGGGTAAAACTGGGATGTTGGATAATAATCTCACCCTATCACTCTTAAGTACCTTCTTTTTTTACTAGAGAGGTAACGGGGTATTAGTTGGTAGCGCTACTTAGGTTTGGCACCCTTACCCCGTACCGGAGAGGACGGGTGTGAACTAATGACCCAGTCATGCCCAGTGCTTTGATAGAAGCACTGGGGAATGGGCAAAACATACATCAGGAGCCGTCTTGTTCAGTATCGAGATATTATCAACATTACTTTCAGATTTGTTAACAAACTGGATTAAACACTTGGTAACTAACGTTTTCGTAAAACTGT
This sequence comes from Helianthus tuberosus, assembly GCA_030545235.1. NCBI lineage: Eukaryota > Viridiplantae > Streptophyta > Magnoliopsida > Asterales > Asteraceae > Helianthus > Helianthus tuberosus. The sequence continues at coordinate 150,990,543 of CM060412.1, forward strand.
GAACTCACCAGCGTTGTCTGATACACTTGTTGCATGCTCGCAGGTCCTTGGATGTCTTGGATTTGGAACTTGCTGTTTGGAGTAGCTGGAGTGGTCATGGGTCGTACTGGATGGTTTAACTTTGGTTTACTATTTGCTTCCGCTGAACATGTTGGGTTTTATTTAAACTTATTGTTGAAACTTTTATTTAATAAGTGATGATTTCATTTGGAAACTTGTATGGGTTCAATGTAATTAGTGGCTCGTTATTGGTACGTCACACGCCTAGTAGGGACATTCCCTAGGTGGTATTTTGGGGGTGTGACAGTTTGGTATCAGAGCCACTGGTTATAGTGAACTTGGTTTTAAAACGTTTTTATAAAACCAGACTATAACCGAATAGATCTGAAATCAACCATGACAGTCGGCTCCAGATTGCAAGGTTCGTCTCTCGTTTACTTATTGCATAGTATATCTAGTATACACTTATGTACACTGTTGCATGTGATTGCACACATTTAGCATTTCAGATTGAATACATGAGCATTTACCTGAGTTATGTGATTGATAGAGTCACAGTGCAATATCCTGTTAGCATTTCGTGGTTTACGTTTGTGGTGCTTTTTTTCTTGCGAGAACTTGAGGAACCTTTTAGCATGAGTTGGGAGGAGCTGGGAAGAAAATGCAAATCGCATTATTATTGTGGGTGCACACATAATACTAATGTGGGTGCATGCGCGTCCCAGTGAGATCTAACAAGTGTGAAAGGGGTTTCGCTTGGTTGTTTGATGTTCTTTGTAATCTGTAGAAGTCGTTGTGAGTTTGACTCCTACCTTATCTCGACTTTTGACCTTTTCCCCTTCTCTTATATAGAATCATGAGCGGACAAGGTCACGGACGTGGTCACATTGCGATGACTCAAGCCGAGTTGACAAATCTGATAAACACTAGTGTGGCTGAAGCCTTAGCTGCTTATCAGGCTGGTACGATATGTGCCAATTATTCCCTTAACCTTGTGTTGCGTACTCGAATTTTAACTGTGTGATGTACTCTCCTTCGTTTTAGGTCAACCCGCTCATCAAAACAATCCACCTGCTTGTACGTTCAAGATGTTCATGGATTGTAAGCCACAGACGTTCAGTGGGACTGAGGGAGCTGTGGGACTCTTGCGTTGGTTTGAGAAGGCCGAATCTGTGTTTGCTATGTGCAACTGTCCCGTGGGGGACCGGGTGAAGTATGCTTCAGGCACGCTCGAGGATGGTGCCTTGACTTGGTGGAATGCCCAAGTTCAGATGTTGGGCATTGAGATGGCAAATGCCACTACATGGGATGCTTTTAAGGAGTTGATGAGGGAGGAGTATTGTCCTCGTGATGAGATTCAGAAATTGGAGAATGAGTACTATGATCTAAGGATGGTGGGGTCGGAGATCGAGGCGTTCACGAAACGATCTCATGAACTAGCAATTTTGTGCCCTAACTTGTCACGACCTCCACACCGAAGAATCGAGCTGTATCTCAAGGGGTTAGCCTCGCAGGTTAAGGGCTTCGTTACTGTAGCAAACCTTGACAATCTACCTTAGATTATCCGTTTGGCTCACAAGATCACTGACCAAGAGGTCGAACGTGGCTCATTGCCCCACATGTTTCTGCTACTACCTCTGCTACTACAGCTACCACACCTGCTAGTGATAACAAGCGTAAATGGAACGATGCTGACAAAGCAACCAGTGCGAGTCAATCTCAGAAAAAACCTGACAACAGCAATAATCGCAGCTTCAGTCAGTCCTCCGTTAATCAAAGTCAGGGCAACAGTTCGGGTCAGGGTTCTTATGCGGGGAAACTACCAAAGTGCAATAAGTGCAACTATCACCATCGGGGGCCGTGTACCCGAGTATGTCACAGGTGCAACAAAGTGGGGCATATGGCCAGGGATTATAGGGTTTCACTTCTGAACCAGCAGCAGTAGCACACCCCGCAACAGCAACAGCCACAGCAGCAGGAAAGGCAAGAGCCCCAGCAAAACCGTGGAGACCGTAAGGGATGCTTTCGGTGTGGAGCCGAGGGTCACATCAGGCGAGACTGCCCTCAACTGAATCAGAATGCTGGTGGTAACAACAATGGGGACAATAACAACAGAAACAACAACAATGGTGGAAATGGTGCACACGGGAGGGTGTTCACTATTGGAGCTAGGGAAGCCAGAAATGATGGCAACGTGGTGACTGGTATGTTTTTAGTAAACAATCTATTTGCTTCTGTTTTATTCGACTCTAGTGCCGATCAGAGTTATATATCTTTGGGGTTCAGTCGTCAGTTAGAGTTGAGTCCTACACCCCTCGTGACCAAACACATGGTAGAATTAGCTGATGGTAAAACAATTGAAGCTTCACATGTTCTTGTTGGGTGTAAACTTGATCTTATGGGTCAAGTGTTCGACATTGACCTACTCCCCATTACTCTTGGAATTTTTTATGTGGTTATTGGCATGGACTGGTTGTCCAAGCACCAGGCGGAAATTCTCTGCAAGGAGAAAATCATGCGTATTCCTCTTCCTAGCGGAGAATCCTTATCGGTTCAGGGTCATCGAAGTGGTGCTATGGTTAGTATTATCTCAGCAATGAAGGCTCAGAGGTGTCTGCGTAAGGGCTACCCTGCTATTTTAGCTCTTGTTACTGATTCGCAATCTGGTGTGAGAAGGATCGAGGACCTTCCAGTTGTTCGTGAGTTTCCTGATGTGTTTCCTGAAGAACTCCCTGGATTACCACCACATCGACAGGTGGAATTTCAGATTGACCTCGCGCCAGGAGCAGCTCCAATTGCTCGTGGTCCTTATCGTCTTGCACCAGGAGAGTTGCAAGAGCTATCGAATCAACTTCAGGAATTGTTGGATAGAGGTTTTATCCGAACCAGTTCTTCGTCTTAGGGAGTCCCAGTTTTGTTTGTAAAGAAGAAGGACAGATCTTTCCGTATGTGTATTGATTATAGAGAACTCAACAAGGTGACAGTCAAGAACCGTTATCCTTTACCACGTATCGACGACCTGTTTGACCAGCTGCAAGGGTCAAGTTTTTATTCTAAGATCGACTTAAGGTCGGGCTATCATCAGGTACGAGTTCGCGAGGAGGATGTTCCCAGAACGGCTTTTCGAACACGGTATGGCCACTATGAGTTTTTGGTTATGCCGTTCGGGTTGACTAACGCACCAGCGGTCTTCATGGATCTCATGAACCGCGTGTGCAAACCGTATCTCGACGACTTTGTTATTGTTTTCATCGACGGCATCTTGATCTACTCCAAGAACAAGGAAGACCACGAGCGACACTTACGACTTATCTTGGAGCTCCTGATGAAGGAGCAGCTCTACGCGAAGTTCTCTAAGTGTGATTTCTGGATTCGGGAAGTACACTTTCTTGGGCATATTGTTAACGAAATGGGGATACACGTGGATCCTGCCAAGATCGATGCTATTAGGAATTGGGCGGCACCGAAGAATCCTTCGGAGGTGCGACAATTTCTTGGTCTTGCGGGGTACTATCGTCGGTTTATTCAGGATTTCTCGAAGATCGCCCAACCTCTCACCTCTTTGACGCAGAAGAACGTTTTTTATTCTTGGGGAACGAAACAGGAGGATGCTTTCCAACTCCTGAAACAGAAACTCTGCAGTGCGCCGATCTTGTCTCTACCTGAGGGTACCGAGGATTTCGTGGTTTATTGCGATGCTTCTATTCAGGGTCTCGGTTGCGTGTTGATGCAACGCGAGAAGGTGATAGCTTATGCTTCTCGACAGCTGAAGGTTCATGAGAAGAATTATACGACTCATGATTTGGAGTTAGGGGCTGTGATTTTCGCGTTGAAGATTTGGAGGCATTATCTGTATGGTACCAAATGCACTATCTACACCGATCATAGGAGTCTCCAGCATATCTTCGACTAGAAGGAGTTGAATATGAGACAGCGTCGTTGGATAGAATTGTTGAACGATTATGAGTGTGCCATCAAGTATCATCCGGGTAAAGCAAATGTTGTAGCTGATGCACTTAGCCGAAAGGAGACGAAGCCTAAGCGTGTTCGCGCTCTGCAGCTTACTATTCACTCTGGTTTACCTGCTCAGATTCGTTCCGCTCAGATCGAGGCATTGAAAGAAGAAAACTATGAGGCTGAGTATTTGCGGGGCATGGAAAAGCGACTTGTAGAGAGATCTGATGGTATTCTCTATCATAAGGAGCGAATATGGGTTCCGTTGTATGGTAATCTTAGAGAGCTTATGATGGACGAAGCGCACAAGTCTCGGTATTCTGTTCACCCGGGCTCAGATAAAATGTATCAGGATCTCAGGGTTATGTATTGGTGGCCGAAAATGAAAGCTCACATAGCGACGTACGTGAGTAAGTGTTTGACTTGTGCTAAAGTCAAAGTGGAGTATCAGAAACCCTCAGGCCTACCTCAGCAGCCAGAGATACCCACGTGGAAATGGGAGTAGATTGCTATGTATTTCGTCACAGGTTTACCGAAAACTAAGGCTAGGAACGATACTATTTGGGTGATTGTTGATCGTCTCACGAAGTCAGCACATTTTCTAGCGATCAAGGAAACAGATAAGTTCTCACAGCTTGCAGCGGTGTATCTTAAGGAGGTGGTTTCTAGGCACGGGGTGCCAACTTCCATCATCTCGGATCGAGACTCGCGTTACATTTTTGATTTATGGCAGTCGATGCATAAGTCGTTTGGTTCTCGTCTCGATATGAGTACTGCTTATCACCCACAGACGGATGGTCAGAGTGAGCGCACTATTCAGACACTTGAAGACATGCTACATGCATGTGTGATCGATTTTGGCAAGGGTTGGGAGAGACATTTGCCGTTGATAGAGTTCTCGTACAACAACAGCTACCACACTAGTATTCAGGCAGCTCCATTCAAGGCATTGTACGGACGAAAGTGCCGTTCTCCTCTTTGTTGGGCTGAGGTGGGTGATAGCCAGATCATGGGTCCTGAGCTTTTACTTGAAACCTCAGAGAAGATTGTTCAGATCAAAAACCGTATGGCGGCAGCGCGCCACCATCAGAAAAGCTACGCTGACAAGCGTAGGAAACCGTTGGAGTTTGCGGTAGGTGATCGTGTTATGTTGAAAGTTTCGCCATGGAAGGGTGTTGTACGCTTTGGGAAGCGTGGCAAGCTTAATCCGCGTTATGTTGGGCCATTCGAGATTCTTGAGCGAATCAATAAAGTGGCTTACAAGCTTGAGTTACCTGCTGAGTTGGGTAATATTCATGATGTCTTCCATGTTTCGCAATTGAAGAAGTGTTTGTCTGATGAAACACTGATTGTGCCGTTTTAAGAGCTCAAGATTGACGATAGGTTACAGTTTGTCGAAGAACCTATAGAGATCATGGACCGGGAGGTCAAGGTGCGAAAGCATAGTCGAATTTAGATCGTGAGGGTTCATTGGAACTCAAGACGCGGATCGGAGTTCACGTGGGAGCGCGAGGATCAGACGAAGCTTAAGTATCCTCAACTCTTCCCTACTGATCAAGCAAATTCTGGTAGCACTGGTGAATTTCGGGACGAAATTCCTCTTCAAGTTGGGGATGATGTGGCACCTGAGGAAAACCTGCAGCAATCTTGATTTCTCACTTCACTCCTCTGTGTTTACTTGTCAAATTTCGGGACGAAATTCCTTTCAAGTTTGGGATGATGTGACAACCCGAACTTTCAAGGTTAGTAACGTTTAATCTCGTGATCTTAACTCCTCGTTATTTCTCTTCAAGTGTTACACGTTCCGTGCTCGTATGTTTTTGTAACCGTACATTTGTGTATTTGGGCCGCAATTATATTGGGCCACACCTTAGTGTTACCTGTTCGAGTGGGCCGCAACCTAAACCCTTGTAGCCCAATAGAAACTAATAGGATTGAAATCTCCCCATTGTGACGACAATCTATCTATAATGGTGACAGCCCAATTATACGGGCTTGAGCCCATTATCTCGGCCAAAAAGGTGAACCGCCCAAACCTTATCTAATATGTATACGTATTATATTCTTGATTAGCCTAAAACTCAAACAAACCCTATTTCTCCTTCATACTTTACGTACGGAAGTGGCACCCCCCCTTCTTCATCTTCGAAGTCAAGTCTTCTACACGTGCATCATTTATTCCATTTAGTATGTTAGTCTTTAGTTGTGTTCCTATTTGCTTGTGTTGTATTCCTGTCATGCAAACATAGTTGTAGCGATACATGGTTGTTCTTGTTGATTTATTTGTGTGATATTATGGTGTAGCATTATTTGTTTAAACTTGGATTAGAACTAATGGGAATTAGTAAGGAGAAACATGGAAACTGTGATTAGTGGAAATAAAAGCATTGATAATCGATGATGTGCGACAATGAACTTAATGGTTTGATATTGGCTAATGGTGAAAGCAACAAAGTATGTTATGTGGTTGAAACCTATAAACTCGGATATGTTACGAACGGGATCTGTAGGTTGACTGGTCAACTACGCACCGACTCGTTGCACATCGGCTAGTTACAAACATAGGAACACACACACATTTGGTGCATTAGGTATGATCTGAGCATGTATTATCATACACTAGCAACCTGGGCAGGTCGCACTTTTGCATTGGGCCGCGCGGATCGTGGACTGGCATGTGTATGGGTCGGATGTTAGGTTGGTCACATACATAACTGGGCTTCATATATAAACTGGGTTGTGTGATTTAAATTGATGTTGATTATGTATTCATGAAATTGTTACCATGCATTAGAAATCTAAGGGGACTGATGATCGAGATGATCATGAGGTCATTCGAATTGTTTGGGTAATGGGCCAAGTTGGACACGATTTATATTTGGGCCACATACTAACATAAGAATAACCACTTAGGCTTGGCATGTAAATTGGGCCACGCGACTAACCGGACCCTCTAAAAGATGGATCACACACTTTGTATGGGCCGCGTTAGGAACTGGGCTGCAAAACTGAGTTGGGCCCAATCTGTTTGGGACCGAGTCTTATTCTTTTTCTAAAACACCACATTGGGTAAGTAAAAATTGTGCTAAGGTTAATCTCTTGGGCCGCACGGTGAACATTATACATACTCGGGGCCCTACTATACACTCGGGTTAGGGCATTGGGTCTAGTATAAGTGTCTGTTACGAATTGATTAAATTGCATAACCCGATAACTTGTATGGTATTATTTCGGTGCTACTTGTGAAATATGGTGTATTAGATATGTATAATGGTTCACGTGTTAGATAAGCAACATTTAAATATATTATGAGTAATACACGATTCCTAGGTGCTATATGTTATGTGATTGTGTATGTGAACATACTTGAATACGAGCCTAATGTTAAATGGAATCAATAATAGGGCGTGGTCGGTTTTAATAACTAAAACAAGTGAAACACTGTGCCGAGCACACCAAGGTGAGTTCACTACTCTTGAGCATGCGTCCCGGTGGTTGGGACGTCAATGGGTATCCTGGGGAGGGATAAGTCTTTTTGGGTAAAACTGGGATGTTGGATAATAATCTCACCCTATCACTCTTAAGTCCCATCTTTTGTTACCGGAGAGGTAACGGGGTATTAGTTGGTAGCGCTACTTTGGTTTGGCACCCTCACCCCGTACCGGAGAGGACGAGTGTGAACTAATGACCCAGTCATGCCCAGTGCTTTGATAGGAGCACTGGGGAACGGGCAAAACATACATCAGGAGCCGTCTTGTTCAGTATCGAGATACTATCAACATTACTTTCGGATTTGTTAACAAACTGGATTAAACACTTGGTAACTAACGTTTTCGTAAAACTGTGAACTCACCAGCGTTGTCTGATACACTTGTTGCATGCTCGCAGGTCCCTAGATGTCTTGGATTTGGAACTTGCTGTTTGGAGTAGCTGGAGTGGTCATGGGTCGTACTGGATGGATTCATGTGATTGAATTATGGATATTATACATTGGTTTTGAAACGGTTTAACTTTGGTTTACCATTTGCTTCCGCTGAACATGTTGGGTTTTATTTAAACTTATTATTGAAATTTTTATTTAATAAGTGATGATTTCATTTGGAAACTTATATGGGTTCAATGTAATTAGTGGCTCGTTATTGCTACGTCACACGCCTAGCAGGGACATTCCCTAGGTGGTATTTTGGGGGTGTGACAAATATCCCATCTTCATTGTCAGCTGAATACCCTGAGAGGGCTGGCTGTGAAGAGGTGCCTTCGCCCCTAGGTGAGCCGGACAACTGACGATAGGCATCGGAGGGTCCTTGATACTGTAAACTAACAAATAGGCAAATAACACACAACAATAAAATACAGATATGCACGTATTTCTGTAATTAATTTCCTAACGATTTGAACAATATCTTGGTGTCAGCAGAACACTTCTGTGGCTGAATCAGTGGCTCAGCTCTGATGCCACCTTCTGTCGCAACCCCCGTCCCCTAATAACCCGGGAACAGGCGGCCGCGGCCAGTTTTGGTGGTATCCAGGTGTTTATCATTTTGGAAGTGGAAATCACATCAGGATCGTAGTTAGGAAATATTTTATCAGAGTAAAATACAACACTTTCATAATATTAAACACGTGGGAAAAATCCCAAGTTTTAAGTACACACATTTTCATAGGGATATACCATATTTTATTTAATAAAAACATCTCTTTATTTTAGGTAACTTTATAGCCACTTTTCCAAGCCTTCAGTGCTGTCCAGCTGGCTTCTATTTGGCTTTCACATTTTGTTACCTGAAACGCGTTTAAAAACATTTTGTCAGTGGGAAATACTAGTGAGTGAATCCCAGTTTAATCAAGTTATGTAAAACCATTGTACAGTATTGAGGGGGGTTGCGCAATTGCATTTGTTTCTATCTACTTAATTACCACCCACGGTACTATCAACCTGAGTTGTGGTCATGTTATTCCTCGCAAGGTAGTAACAAATTTTGTATACAAAACCCCAACATACCGACGATAATTGTAGAATACAAATACTCAATCACTGTCTAATATAGTTTAATTTAAGTGAGGTTTTGTAAAACATTTTGCAAAAAGGAGATTACTCACATTGTTGTCTTAGGGTTTTCCTTAAGGATTTCCTGGTGATTATCTATTAAATACACAAATGCACATGCGTTAGTATAATAACCCAATATTTACATTAGTAATACACTCCCCGAGACGCATTCCAACGACTACGTCGGGCAGAACCACGACAGCCGTTACGGAACCCTGGATCAATCGGGCAGCGTATCTAATACGTGATCGGGGTTATGATACTTACAACGGGGCAGAACTTCATTATTTAGGGGGCTATTATGCCCTAAAAGCACTTTGACTATATAGAAATTCATGAGAGAGAAAGAGATTGAACGATCGGAAGTGAAAGCTGATGGCCTCTATTTATAGGGCATGATTTGGGTCTCGTCGCGCCCTGCGTAGGTGGAAGCCAAGGGCTACGTGGCCCGCGTAGTAGGCTGGGTATGCCCTAGCCTGGCCCAGTCATCGATCTAGCCTTCACACGCGTTGTGCCACGTGGCAGCACCGGGTGCGGCCTGGTGGTTGAGTTGTCGCGCCCCGCGTAAGATCGCTAAGGGGTCTACGCGGCCCGTGAGCGAAAAAGTTTTCTTGTTTTTATTTTATTTTGATGAAAATAAAGGTATTCGGGGTGTGTTTTCGTATACGGGGTGTATTTTAGGACTTATTGGGATATTTTAATTATTTTTAGGTTATCGGAGTCATTTAGGAGGGTTGTTATATTCACCGTCGGGCAATGCAACTGTGGTCGCGGGCCGCGAAAGAAACAGATCAACCTGTCGCGCCACGCGACAGGCTCAATAACTGGCAAAAATCTATTTGTTGCTCGTTTTTGATATTCGGACTTGATTAAATACGTTATAAACTCGTATGACTAACCATTTCATGATTTATGAAATGTAGCTACATCTTGGAATGCCGAATGACGATCAAGCTCAAAGAAGGACCGAACACGATCAAGTTACAAGCTTCCGCTCATAGTTTTTATCGTTATTTTTAAACGACAAATTTATACTAGTCATGATGTAATATTTTAAAATCTAGAAAAGATTTAATTAACCTGTATTTTCCATGTATATGTAACTAATATTACATGTTCGTTTTCGTAAATTATACGAAATAAGTAAAATATTAGCGAGGGTGTTACAGCACGTATTCAACACGCTTCCTTTAAAACAGAATTTGCGTCTCTACCAAAGACGACACGTCTGTCTCCCAGGGTTGTCACACCCCAATATTTCCACGTATTACCGGTGGGCCCGTTGGGGAGTATCGTGACGTAGTTGATATCATCATAGACAATTAATCACAGTTTAATGCACATCGGAAGTCTAAAATAATAATGCAAATCGAATTTGAAAAGTATAATAAAATAATATACAAACGGTCGATAATGGATCCACAAGCGGATCTAAAACAGAAAGTAAATATTGTTCAACAGACTTAAAGTATTAAGAGCTTGCAAAACTCTTTAACTAATACTCAGGAGCTTCCAGCCCATTTCGTGTAGTACCCGCACTTAATCTTTTTGAAAAATACGTCAGTTTACACTGGTAAATACAATTAACTGACTCTTTTTGAAAACATTTAAGAAAAATTGATTTAAATGCACAAGGCACAAATATTATTTTATAACTTGGGACAATTATTTAAAATAATCTTGTATACAGATTTATATGTTTGTTGTACGTTCAGGGCCCGGGTTAGAAGAGCCGGGTCAAGATTAATAGACACACCACTAGTATAAGCCCACAAGAAGTTTCCTCACGAGTGAGATACCGTTTTACATACGCAACTGTCAGGTTCATGCCTACACCCCGTGCTTAAGTCGTGGCCATTTCAAATGAATGAGCCGAGAATATCCAGGACACGATCATATTAACCCCCAAATGCTTTGTATCAAACAAGACAGATTAAAACGGGTTCTCTCAATGATTTAACCACTAATCTATTAAATATTCAATACCCGACAAAGCGATAATAATTTACCGTATCCCAAGCCCGTATAAGGGAAAATAAGTTAAAAGTATTTACCTGAGCTAAATGTAATGTATTCTCAGTCGTATATTCTAATCAGCAAGTGCAAGGAGCTTTTACTGGGCTCCTAATCTGGAACGAAGATTTTAATAACCTATTAGATTCCTAACGGGTCTTATTTAAGTTATAACTTTGACCTGTTAGTTTTAAAGGAAAGTTTACGGCACGAAACGCAAGATTAAGCGGTGACCGGATTGGAATGTGAATTAGACCCGACAAGTATGAAGACTTGTATATAATGGGTAAACTAAACACATTCTAGATTTTGAAGTAAAAATGATAAGGTTTGACCCGTTTCGGCTAATTTATGCAAACTAGTTACATAAACCGTACCGAACGCGTATATGCATAACGGGTAACCGGATGAGTCATATACAAGTTCCAATAGTTATTATGCTTAATATATGTTGTGATATCAGTAGGATATCAACAATTATGCCCCAAATGTATTTAAGACCAATTTAAGTCCCGAAAGGGTATTTTGGTCATTTTAAAGTTTATAAAAGAGGTTTAAACATAACTAAGGTTCTGGTCTAAAACATTTTGTAAAAATATTTATTTTATGTTGTTATATCAGCAAGATATCATACATATGTGTGTTTAATCATTTATGGCCAAACTATGCACCGTATGGGCATTTTGGTCATTTCACACATGCTTTTAAGGTTAAATTTGGAAATCTGAGTTCAAGACTTATACTTACTGTTAAAGTATAAAAATTTATTTATAAAATCAGTAGGTAACAAGTCTTAGGCGTTAAATATGGTTTTAAACCATACTATGCGCCTAATTAGCGTAAAAGTCGGTAATTGACGGTATTCAATGCGTTTATAAAATCCTGAAGTTTTGATCAGTCTCTAATGCATAAAATATTTTATTTAACATATGACATCAGTAGGAAAATGTTTGGTATGCAAATCATATGCTAAACTCATTTTATTAACAAAAAGGGCATTATGGTCAATTACCGAATTTATACTAGAACTCTATGCTATGGTCAGTATAAAATTTGACAAAAATTTCCAAAAATCCCTAAATATTATATCATAACAGTGAGTAGCAAGTTTGGTGTCAAAAATTGGGTTTAAATATGATTTATACCAAAAATGCAATTTAATTAACAAAAAGTTTTGTTTTACGATATCTTGCATAACTTTTATTTGAGACCAGAAACGGATGTCAAATTTTTAGAACATACTTATATATCAGTAATAAAGCTTTTTGTCCTCTCACATTTTCAAAACTCTTGTTTTTATAACATAAGGGCATAATGGTCAATTTTTAAGCATTTAACGGAAATATGTAAATTATTCTGATTTTAAGGGACCAAGTAGTATGACCTCTGAAGGTTATACTAACATATAATATGGTCACAAAGGAACCCTAAGGTATAACTAAACTAAGTTAATTCGGGTCAGAACTGAAAGTCAAAGCAAAAGTCTACTTTTGCGACTTTCGGTTGCGAACCGAGCCTAATACTCAGAATTGTCGGGTTGAACATGCCTAAACATGTTCTTATATTATTTACCAAGTTGTTTAAGTGATAAAATGTATTTTATAACTTCTACATTATCAGTTATGGGTTATTTTGTAAAAACTGACTCGTTTAACTTTTCTGTTAAGTAGTTTGACCCGACAATTGACTGAGATAACGTGGTAATTAGAAGGTGCCCTTTTAAGGGTTTATCACCTACTTAATTACCAACACATAGCCACTTTCAATTCGAATAATGGCTGGACCGTTAGTGATTAATCACAAAGTCAAAGCAGAATTACGCTAACTTTGACTTTCGGTCCTTAAACTAATAAAAGCTTAACTACAGAAGCTAAGAACGCTTACAATGGTTCTTAGCACAAATACTAGAATTAAGAGAGCTTCCTTAATGCTTAGGATGCTCCAGAGAATGCTCCAAAGCTTGAGCAATTGAGATAGAATGAAAATTTGAACTTGTAAGTGAATGAGACTGCCCAAGAACACCTATTTATAGCAATTGAGGGTACCTCCTGATCATTCCAGGCATTTAGAGTTGTTCTCTGATGTTAACATGTGTCCCAAGTGGTTTTAGAAACCAGCAAACAGTCCCTAGTTTCGAATACAAGCATGCAGTGGTGAAGAAAACGCAGAACCTGCACCTGTGCATGGTTTCTGCCAACTTTAGGTCGTCGCGTCGCGCGACGGCAGTGGGGATTTGGTGTGGCTCAGTGCCACCCCTAGGGGGACCAGTCATTCAAGTTTCAAACCTGGCAGATTCAACCCCTGGACCTTTAAAACCTCAGAACTTCAATTTTAAGCACTTTTAACCCATAAAGTTAATATTTTGACGATCTTTAGAATATAACCAAACGTCGTTAGGTCCGGTTTCATTAAATGATAACCGAAAACACTAGTTTTGCTTCGTTGACGCTTTTAACCCTTTATTTACGAAAGTGAACGTTTTTAATATCAAACGACATCGAAACCTCGTGAATTTTTCGTCACTTGTTCCTGAGAGTATAATCGATCGTTACAAGGCTCTGGGTTCATTAAAGGTCACTCAGAGGTAGTAATTTAACATGTTGACACGTTTAACCCTCGCGTCTTGTAAACTTCCACTTTCTTTCACAAACGTCTTCATACGTTTCACAATTTATTCGTTTAAGGGAATAAACATCTTGTAGGGTTGTTGAAAGGCATAGTTTTCATACGTTCACACTTTGGATCCTTCTACACTCATACTTTCTTTGTATGTCAACTTTAGTCCCTCGAAATCAATTCATTACAGGTGTAGAGTTCATGATACGTGTCTTTATTATATTGGGCATGATTTTGCGAGGTGTTACAAGGGTACAATAGCCGAAGCAGTCTGTACTGCCGGAGAAGGCCACACTCTCGAGGTTACACCGGGTAAAATCAAAGTGTTAGACCTTTTGGAAACTAAGAATAGAAATGTAGTTAAATCGTGTAGAGAAACTTATCTTTATATGTAAATGGTCCAAATTATTATGTGTTAGCGAAAGTACCTAGAAAGGATGCTAATAATAGAACACCGAGGCAAACTCACGAGAAGTATTCATGGGGCTAATGTTAGAAGGTAATATCTTCTATGATGTATGAGTGAGGAGGAAATAGAATGACCCACTACGAATGGTAAATACGTGAAAGTTCAACTCCTGATTTTAAGACGAGAACAAGATAGATACTTATGATTGTAAGTGAATACTACCTCTTAAATAAGTCACGGTATTCAATTCACCCCGGGGCAACAAAAATGTACCGGAACTTGAAGGCGAACATTGGTGGCTGGGTATGAAACGCGATATTGTTAAGTATGTCGCGAAATGCTTAACATGTTTCCAAGAGAAGGCAGAACATCAGAAATCGTACGAAGAATTACAACCTTTGGAAATTCCGGTATGGAAATGGAAGGAAATAACAATGGTTTTGGTGACCAATCTTCCTAAAACAAAATGTGAAAACGAAAAGGGGCACGATACAATATGGGTAATTGTGGACCGACTCACAAAAAGTGCTCACTTTTTACCTATTCGAGAGGCCTACTCCTCAGAAAGGTTGGCAGAAGTTTATATGAATGAGATAATATGTCGACACGGGGTGCCCGTGTTAATCATCTCAGATCAAGATACGATATTCACCTCTCGCTACAGGCAGAAGTTTCATGAAAATATGGGCACAAAGTTACACATAAGCACCGCCTATCACCCTCAGACTAACGGTCAATCAGAAAGAACCTTCCAAAAACTTGTTGATATGTTGAGGGCATGCGCGTTAGACTTTGGGGGGGGGGGTAGGACAAAGGGAGCTTGCGCCTAACAATTTGATAGCGATGACCAATGAAAAGATCATCTTATTATAGCTCGACTGAAAGCGGCTCAAGATCGGCAAAAGGCTTATGCAGACAAAAGAAGACGTCCTATTAGGTTTCAAGTCGGGGATTATGTTCTATTGAAAGTATCACCATGGAAGGGCATAATCCGTTTTCGTAGATGGGGTAAATTGTTTCCCCTTTATATTGGACCGTTTAAGATTTCAGCTCGAGTCGGGAAGGTTGCATATCGTTTAGAATTGCCATCTGCACTAGACGGGATTCACAATACTTTCCCTGTATCGCAATTGAGGAAATGCCTTGCGGATGGAACGGCGGTGGTGCCTCTTGACGACATTGAATAGGATGAGGGATTAAATTATGTCAAAAGACCAATAGCTATTAAAGATGTTAAAGTAAAGAAACTTCGCAATAAAGCCGTTAGACAAGTCTTAGTGCAATGGCAACATCGGAAAGGATCGGAACTTACATGGGAAGTGGAAGATGAAATGCGGAAGCATTACCCTTTTCTCTTCATACGTAAAATGCTTAATTTGTTATGTGTCCAGGTTTCGGGGACGAAGCCTCTTTTAAGGGGGGTGGACTTGTAACACCCCAAAAATGACTTAGTAGATAATACAAGTTAAAATAACTAAAGGTCTAACCTAGTTAATGTAAATGTGACAAAGTACTAGGAAATGATAAAAAAGCCTAAGTTAAATAAATATACAACTAGAAGGGCCAAATGTGTAACATGCTAAAACTCAAAATAATAAAAAGAATAAAAATAAAACACACACACTGTGTGTGTTTGTGTCTGGGCGATCGAACTAAAGCAGGAGACAAGGTGAAACCCTTGATTCACTAATTCCATCAAATTGAGTAGGAATTTCAAGGAGAATCAAATGCATGAGTCTCAATTCTTAATCAGTTAACCTTGTTTATTGAAGTGGTAAGTCCAATTTCTTGATTTGGTGAATTGTAGGAAATGGGTTTCAACCCAATCATGAGTTTATGTTATGATATATGTAATTGGAAGTAGGATTTGCCCTATAGAATAAGGTTTATGTTTGATTTGATGATTTGAAAGACTTGATGCATAAACCCGTTTTGTGACAAATCTTCATGAATATAGAATGAACAAGATAATAGAAGTAATCATGTATAATCTTGATGATTGATCTTGTTTGTGATATATGGGCACTAGATGAATTGATGTAGAATAAAAAGGATTGTATGAACTTGTTGATTATTGATGAATTACTAGATAAACTAGTAGAATCATGTGTTAAAATGCTTGTATTAAGTGTCCTATTAATGCAAAACCCGCCAAGTGTTCGATGAAATGTCTAAGAAAACAAATATGTGAAATTTGTTCATTTATGATAATGTTGTCATATGAGGAATTATATTAATGATGGAATGATATAGTTTGGGCTAAATGAGTGAATGTATTAATGTAGGCGTCAAAGAAGAAAGCTCAAACGCTAGGAAATTGGAAAGCTTTCAAGATCGAGGTATGTTATTTTATGCATACAAACTTTATTTTGTAACTTGTTGTTTTTGTACAAAAATTATAATTATGGTAGTCCGTAGTAGTTATGTTGTAGATAGCATGACCCGTCACAAACGGGTCATATGAAATGAAAGTTTATGAATGATATTGTGTTATGATCGGTTTGTCTCGAATGAACCGTATATTGGAAAGTTATGTGAGAAAGGAATGTAATTACCTGAACCGTTATAAACGGATTAGAGTTGATGTAAGTATAAAAGATGAAAGGAATGTATTCGTTCGTGGTAAACAGACCAAATGGAAGTTTATGTTACGAATGTAATTACCCGTTTCTAGCTGGTTAATGAATATATGTTTTATCTCACTAATGAGATAGTATGTTTTGACCCGTTTCAACGGGTAAGTAATGAATGATATGTTTTATCTCTATTTTGAGATAAGTATGTTTTGACCCGTTTCGACGGGTAGTAAGTGCAAGAATAATGTGAAGACATGAAATTGATGAATTGGTTTATTAGATAAAATGTAACATAGTTAATGGAATTTAACTCTTCAAGTTTGTTGTTTAATGTAGGTAAATCCTCAACATAATGGCTTGGCGACTTGGAACGAACACACATGAACCACGTCCACCATGCGCTTCCGCTACTTTTGTAATTATGTTATGGGTCAAAAATACTTTTGTGGTATATAACTTATGTTTAGTAGCTAGACTTTAAAGCTTAACATGTTATGTCTTTTGAACGTGTCGTAGAATTTCTTGAAATGATGTTTGTTAAAAACAGGGAACCACTCATGTTACGGACAGGTCATGCCCAATTTTTGTTAAAAATAGTATGTCATTAATAATATTTCCGAATGTGCATTAAGGGTGTTTCAAATACTTTTATTACAAATAGTTTATGTTTAGTTGTTAAACTTTAAATCTTAGTATGCCATGTCTTACGTATAAACCTAGTTGGTTGCGAATGTCTAAACGGAATGGTTTTTGTATGAACAATTAAGTTTATTTCTAATGGTATGTAAAAATTTTAAATTGGGTCATGATTTTCGTCGATAAAGTATTGAGTTTTGACCTTATGGAAAGTGGACGTTTCAATTTGGTATCAGAGCGGAGGTTTGAGGGATTCAAGCGCAAGTAATTGTGCCTGAACTCAAACTGATAGCTTGCTCGAAGGTGTGTTCGCTCCAAGGCCGCAATTAAGGTAAATGCTTAAGTTTCGGTATATAATAGTAGGTGTAATGTGTTTATTAGAATCAAAATTTAGCTTGATATTAGAATGATAAAAGTCAGGAGGGTTACAGGCTCCGTGTGGTCGGAACCGGGTTTGATAGTGTGTCAAACAACAAAAGAAAAATGCAGGAGCGACTTGGCAGATCGTAGGGGCGTCGCCGACGCCGGAGAACTGCGTCGCCGACGCGACTGCCCCAATCGACGCCCTATCTTCCTGCCTACGGCAGTTTTCACCCGACACGGTTTTTGAGGGACCGTCGCCGACGGGCAGTCCGGCCGTCGCCGACGCCTCGTGCGGCTTCAGTCCGCTGTTTTGTTTTGTTTTACATACTAGGGGTCCCCGTGTTATCCGAAATGCCTAGTTTATGTTCCCGTAGAGTCCTTAATAGGCATAATATAAGATGTATGTGATCACAATAGTGTGGTAATGATGAAATGAAATTCTTAAAAGTTGAATGTAATGTATGGTATGGAATGGCATGAAATGAATGAACAACATATAAAATGGAGTTTGAAACGTATGATTATGAATAATGAAAGAAGTAAATGTAGACTAAAGTACTTGGATATGTGAAGGAACCTGATTTGTTAATAAATGAAAATAAAAATGATGAGATTAGTGGTAAAATAATTTGAAGAATGTGAGTTAGATGGAATTCGTATGAGAATTCGGATAAATGTATGCTTTGATCCGAATTATGCATTAGAGGCTTGTACCCTGTGCTTGAATGGTGTGATACTTATGTGTATTTAATGATTTACTTTAGTATGATTGAGAGGCGAATATGTGCTAAATGTGAATCATACGAGCTTATTAGTAAAGGATATGTTGAAATTATGTTATATAGTTACCTTGAATGAAATTTGCTATTTGTAGAATCATGAAGCATTAGCATGTGAAAGTACGTGTATGTGAATGTATATGTGTATTGTTTAGAGGATCACGTAAATTGTATATGTCGTACAATACGAGTATGAAATGTGTAGGATATTAAAATTATGGCCTACCATATTTATATGAATACATGTTCAAAAGTTTAAAGTGTGTAAGCAAGACAGTTGACTTTCTGAAAGTAAACAATATAGGGATATCATGGAATGGCCATTAGACACAATTGTTAAAGTAAAGAGTTAATGTGTTATGAACTAGATGAATTACTTGTTATGCTTGATGATAGTTTAGTTGTATGGATTTGAAATGAGATAACTATTAATAAATGTCTCATTTATACGAATTTTGACTAACAAAAGTCAATTAACGTATGAATAGAAAGAAAGTGAACAGTTGTATGTATGCTCACATAAGCTAATAATATTACGAACGTAATGATATGTAAGGATGGAAATCTTGTCAATTGACTTGAGCATGGATGGCAAACGGGGTAAGAGGAAGCAATGAGGCAAGCATGAACATGGACGCTAAAGGAATGTGATTTCGCAATCACTTCGAAATTATTTACAAGAAGATGTATACATGTTTGAATAATCCAAATCAAGTGGAACGTATAAATAAATGAGAAATGTTAAGATACGTTTTGTTGAAATAGTTGGCATAATGTTAAACGGGTAAGACCACATTATAGGGGTAAACCGGTCATAAATTTTAGTTGAGAAGTTTTAAGATGGAAATGAGAACTTGGTAATGTTAATGAAAGGTATGGAAAGAATATTAGTTAAGTTGTTAGCTAAATAACTTTTGTAAGTATGTACGAATTGAAAGTAAGTACAACGCGTACTACAATACTTATATACAAAAGTACTAAGTGGTGGTTGAATTTAAAAGGTTAAATTGCAGAAGTCAGTAAATAATAATTATTTACAAATATTGGAAATATTACATAAGAAATGCAATATGTAATGTAGGATACTCATTAGTAAGGGATCTGTGATAGAACATAGGTGAATTAACACCAAATACAGTGAATGAACAAATGAAAATGGTATATTAAGGGATGGTCATGTATTGACCCGTTGAGTACGGGTCAAATGAGTAGGAATGATACATTAGGGAACGGTCATGTATTGAACCGTTGTGAATGGGACAAATGAGTTGATAAGCGCCAAACTTGAAGGAATTTGAATGAAATATGCTAATCCTAAGTTTTATAGATGAAGGAGGTAGAATGCTCGATGTGATAAAGCTGGTAGTGTTGAGAAAGGATGTGCACGAGCGGAAGTTCATCACACGGATGAATGAGGTTAATCCGGTTATGGTGAGAACTCATGAAGGAGCGGGACGATTAGGGCCGCGGATCATTGGTCTATGTAATGAAAGCAAGGTTAGTAAAATGTTTTGTTCTTGATTGATAAGTAAGAATCTGTAGATTGATTTGTACGTGTGAACGGAATGAAGGGTAGGATAATTATGGTATGGTATGAAATGTTCGACTTTTAATGGTCAACATAAGAAGGTATTTATATCATTAAGAGGAAGATCTAAAGGCCTTGAATGAAAGTTTAGGCTAATTGGTTTAACGCTCGTATGATGCTCTTGCACGACATACCCGGTTAGTATAATAAGTAGTGCATACAAAGAGTTAATAATAAAGTGATACAAAAGATTAAATTTGAGGCTAGACTTAAAGTTGTAAGTAGTTCAAGGAACAGTAGAAAATGTAGATTGATGCTTAATCCTCGTGACGAGTATGGATAAGTGAGTATGAAAATGGTAATTATGATGGTGTATCAATATTTGAAAGTTTACAGTAGTGCGCACTATCATATGCTAACCTTCCATGAGGATATGAAAGAAATTAGGAGCAACGTTAGTAATGGAATGTAGCGGTTTGCTCCAGATAAGCGGGAATGAAATAATAATTATCCGGTGGTAACGTTTAACTCAAATGAATATTAGTAATTTGAGTATGTAAATGGTCTAAATTATTATGTGTTAGCGAAAGTACCTAGAAAGGATGCTAATAATAGAACACTGAGGTAAACTCACTACAAGTATTCATGGGGCAAATGTTAGAAGGTAATATCTTCTATGATGTATGAGTGAGGTGGAAATAGAATGACCCACTACGAATGGTAAATGCGTGAAAGTTCAACTCCTGATTTTAAGACGAGAACAAGATATATACTTATGATTGTAACTGAATACTACCTCTTAAATAAGTCACGGTATTCAATTCACCCTGGGGCAACAAAAATGTACTGGAACTTGAAGGCAAACATTAGTGGCTGGGTATGAAACGCGATATTGATAAGTATGTCGCGAAATGCTTAACATGTTTCCAAGAGAAGGCAGAACATCAGAAATCGTACGAAGAATTACAACCTTTGGAAATTCCGGTATGGAAATGGAAGGAAATAACAATGGTTTTGGTGACTAAGTTTCCTAAAACGAAAAGTGAAAACGAAAAGTGAAAACGAAAACGGGGCACGATACAATATGGGTAATTGTGGACCGACTCACAAAAAGTGCTCACTTTTTACCTATTCGAGAGGCCTACTCCTCAGAAAGGTTGGCGGAAGTTTATATGAATGAGATAATATTTCGACACGGGGTGCCCATGTCAATCATCTCAGATCAAGATACGAAATTCACCTCTCGCTACAGGCAGAAGTTTCATGAAAATATGGGCACGAAGTTACACATAAGCACCACCTATCACCCTCAAACTGATGGTCAATTAGAAAGAACCATCCAAAAACTTGTTGATATGTTGAGGGCATGCGCGTTAGACTTTGCGGGGTAGGACAAAGGGAGCTTGCGCCTAACAATTTTATAGCGATGACCAACGAAAAGATCGATCTTATTAGAGCTCGACTGAAAGCGGCTCAAGATCGGAAAAAGGCTTATGCGGACAAAAGAAGACGTCCTATTAAGTTTCAAGTCAGGGATTATGTTTTATTGAAAGTATCACCATGGAAGGGCGTAATCCGTTTCGTAGACGGGATAAATTGGGTCCCCGTTATATTGGACCATTTAAGATTTCAGCTCGAGTCAGGAAGGTTGCATATCGTTTTGAGTTGCCATCTGCATTAGACGGGATTCACAATACTTTCCATGTATCGCAATTGAGGAAGTGCCTTGCGGATGAAATGGCGGTCGTGCCTCTTAACGACATTGAATTGGATGAGGGATTAAATTATGTCGAAAGACCAATAGCTATTAAAGATGTTAAAGTAAAGAAACTTCGCAATAAAGCCGTTAGACAAGTCTTAGTGCAATGGCAACATCGGAAAGGATCGGAACTTACATGGGAAGCGGAAGATGAAATGCGGAAGCATTACCCTTTTCTCTTCATACGTAAAATGCTTAATTTTTTATGTGTCCAGGTTTCGGGGACGAAGCCTCTTTTAAGGGGGGTGGACTTGTAACACCCCAAAAATGACTTAGTAGATAATACAAGTTAAAATAACTAAAGGTCTAACCTAGTTAATGTAAATGTGACAAAGTACTAGGAAAGGATAAAAAAAAGCCTAAGTTAAATAAATATACAACTAGAAGGGCCAAATGTGTAACATGCTAAAACTCAAAATAATAAAAAGAATAAAAATAAAACACACACACTGTGTGTGTTTGTGTCTGGGCGATCGAACTGAAGCAGGAGACAAGGTGAAACCCTTGTTTCACTAATTCCATCAAATTGAGTTGGAATTTCAAGGAGAATCAAATGCATGAGTCTCAATTCTTAATCAGTTAACCTTGTTTATTGAAGTGGTAAGTCCAATTTCTTGATTTGGTGAATTGTAGGAAATGGGTTTCAACCCAATCATGAGTTTATGTTATGATATGTGCAATTGGAAGTAGGATTTGCCCTATAGAATAAGGTTTATGTTTGATTTGATGATTTGAATGACTTGATGCATAAACCCGTTTTGTGACAAATCTTCATGAATATAGAATGAACAAGATAATAGAAGTAATCATGTATAATCTTGATGATTGATCTTGTTTATGATATATGGGCACTAGATGAATTGACGTAGAATAAAAAGGTTTGTATGAACTTGTTGATTATTGATGAATTACTAGATAAACTAGTAGAATCATGTGTTAAAATGCTTGTATTAAGTGTCCTATTAATGCGAAACCCGCCAAGTGTTCGATGAAATGTCTAAGAAAACAAATATGTGAAATTTGTTCATTTATGATAATGTTGTCATATGAGGAATTATATTAATGATGGAATGATATAGTTTGGGCTAAATGAGTGAATGTATTAATGTAGGCGTAAAAGAAGAAAGCTCAAACGCTAGGAAATTGGAAAGTTTTCAAGATCGAGGTATGTTATTTTATGCATACAAACTTTATTTTGTAACTTGTTTTTGTACAAAAAATATAATTATGGTAGTCCGTAGTAGTTTTGTTGTAGATAGCATGACCCGTCACAAACGGGTCATATGAAATGAAAGTTTATGAAAGATATTGTGTTATGATCGGTTTGTCTCGAATGAACCGTATATTGGAAAGTTATGTGAGAAAGGAATGTAATTACCTGAACCGTTATAAACGGATTGGAGTTGATGTAAGTATAAAAGATGAAAGGAATGTATTCGTTTGTGGTAAACGGACCGAATGGAAGTTTATATTACGAATGTAATTACCCGTTTCTAGCTGGTTAATGAATATATGTTTTATCTCACTAATGAGATAGTATGTTTTGACCCGTTTCAACGGGTAAGTAATGAATGATATGTTTTATCTCTATTTTGAGAAAAGTATGTTTTGACCCGTTTCGACGGGTAGTAAGTGCAAGAATAATGTGAAGACATGAAATTGATGAATTAGTTTATTAGATAAAATGTAACATAGTTAATGGAATTTAACTCTTCAAGTTTGTTGTTTGATGTAGGTAAATCCTCAACATAATGGCTTGGCGACTTGGAACGAACACACATGAACCACGTCCACCATGCGCTTCCGCTACTTTTGTAATTATGTTATGGGTCAAAAATACTTTTGTGGTATATAACTTATGTTTAGTAGCTAGACTTTAAAGCTTAACATGTTATGTCTTTTGAACGTGTCGTAGAATTTCTTGAAATGATGTTTGTTAAAAACAGGGAACCGCTCATGTTACGGACAGGTCATGCCCAATTTTTGTTAAAAATAGTATGTCATTAATAATATTTCCGAATGTGCATTAAGGGTGTTTCAAATACTTTTATTACAAATAGTTTATGTTTAGTTGTTAAACTTTAAATCTTAGAATGCCATGTCTTACGTATAAACCTAGTTGGTTGCGAATGTCTAAACGGAATGGTTTTTGTATGAACAATTAAGTTTATTTCTAATGGTATGTAAAAAGTTTAAATTGGGTCATGATTTTCGTCGATAAAGTATTGAGTTTTGACCTTATGGAAAGTGGACGTTTCAATTTGGTATCAGAGCGGAGGTTTGAGGGATTCAAGCGCAAGTAATTGTGCCTGAACTCAAACTGATGGCTTGCTCGAAGGTGTGTTCGCTCCAAGGCCGCAATTAAGGTAAATGCTTAAGTTTCGGTATATAATAGTAGGTGTAATGTGTTTATTAGAATCAAAATTTAGCTTGATATTAGAATGATAAAAGTCAGGAGGGTTACGGGGTCCGTGTGGTCGGAACCGGGCTTGATAGTGTGTCAAACAACAAAAGAAAAATGCAGGAGCGACTTGGCAGATCGTAGGGGCGTCGCCGACGCCGGTGAACTGCGTCGCCGACGCGACTGCCCCAACCGACGCCCTATCTTCCTGCCTACGGCAGTTTTCACCCGACACGGTTTTTGATGGACCGTCGCCGACGGGCAGTCCGGCCGTCGCCGACGCCTCGTGCGGCTTCAGTCCGCTGTTATGTTTTGTTTTACATACTAGGGGACCCCGTGTTATCCGAAATGCCTAGTTTATGTTCCCGTAGAGTCCTTAATAGGTATAATATAAGATGTATGTGATCACAATAGTGTGGTAATGATGAAATGAAATTCTTAAAAGTCGAATGTAATGTATGGAATGGCATGAAATGAATGAAGAACGTATAAAATGGAGTTTGAAACGTATGATTATGAATAATGAAAGAAGTAAATGTAGACTAAAGTACTTGGATATGTGAAGGAAGCTGATTTGTTAATAAATGAAAATAAAAATGATGAGATTAGTGGTAAAATAATTTGAAGAATGTGAGTTAGATGGAATTCGTATGAGAATTCGGATAAATGTATGCTTTGATCCGAATTATGCATTAGAGGCTTGTACCCTGTGCTTGAATGGTGTGATACTTATGTGTATTTAATGATTTACTTTAGTTTGATTGAGAGGCGAATATGTGCTAAATGTGAATCATACGAGCTTATTAGTAAAGGATATGTTGAAATTATGTTATATAGTTACCTTGAAAGAAATTTGCTATTTGTAGAATCATGAAGCATTAGCATGTGAAAGTACGTGTATGTGAATGTATATGTGTATTGTTTAGAGGATCATGTAAATTGTATATGTCATACAATACGAGTATGAAATGTGTAGGATATTAAAATTATGGCCTACCATATTAAAATTACGTCCTTTGAGACGTGTTCAGGAATGTAAATTCCTCGTCCTCTTGGGACGTATTAGACTTACTGGACTAGAACTCTATCAGCGAAGTCCCTCCCTTTTTGTATCGACTTAATCGCCGAGGCTATGGAGAGTGGGTCATTAGTTAATAGCGCTATTAGGTTTAACAAACCTCACACCGTGCCAGTCGGACGGGCGTGTACTAATGGATTATGGCACGTCGGTGGTGATAGAACACCGACGCTAGGGCACAATTGATTTTTGTTAGTAGTCGATATGATAAACGAGTTTGGTAGTTTAAAATACTGGGGTAGCTCCCCACGGCCAAAGTGCCGGGCTGGATAGCCAGGGAAGGTGGACATGGGATGATTAATTAATAAACGTTTTCGAACTATGAGGTAACCCCCATGGCTGGATAGCCGAATGAGATTAAACTACGCTTTTGGAAACAACTCTAAAATGGACAACCAACCGTGAACTCACTCAACTTTGTTGTTGACTCGTTATTACATGCTTTGCAGGTCGTTAGATGCTATGGAGCTTGCATATGGAGGTGGTCGTTGTGGGATGCGAACCGATATGTCCTGTACTTAATAAATAAACTTTATGAAATTATTAAACCTACGTTTTGGACGTTAAACTTATGAACTATGGACTTATGTTTTGAACTTATGTTTTATGCTTCCGCTGTTAACCTAAAATCGGTTTACTTCCTTTTGGTCACCAATCGTATTGTGTTTGGCTTTATTTACTTAATTATGATGTTCAATATGATTGGTGGCTCGATCCTGGTCACGTCACGCCTCCAAGCGGTGGTACTCCGCATGGTGGATTTTGGGGGTGTGACAGATTGGTATCAGAGCCATTGGTTATAGTGAACTTGGTTTTAAAAAGGGAAAAGTTTTTGATAAAACCAGACTATAACCGGTACAGTACTCAACGATCCACAACGACGCTTCGCTCCACGTGCAAGACTCGACACAATAGGTGGTATGATTTATGTTTATATTGTCAGTTAGATAGTTCACATTGTGCACCAGTTAACATGATAATTGCCATTTGAACCTTGTGTGCTTACTCTCTACTATCGTCCCACACTTACGCACTTTCGCGGCACTTTTCTCATTTACGTTGCTTCATTATGAAGATCATGAGCGGACGCGGAGGACGTATCAACCTCACTCAAACCCAGTTGATGGCTTTGATCAACGAACGAGTTGCTGAGGCACTCGCAGCAAATCCAGCAGGAGGTATAACCGGCTATATCAACTCACCTTAGGACGTTTAGATCCTACCTTCGAAAACCAACCCTCGTGCTTAACCTTGTCTTTTATTCTCGCGCAACAGGTCAACATGCTCAAACTCCTGTGTGCACATTCAAAACCTTCATGGACTGCCGACCTACTACTTTCAGTGGCACAGAAGGAGCGGTAAGCCTTCTACACTGGTTTGAGAAGCTTGAGTTTGTCTTCGAGATGTGTGAATGCCCTGAGGATCGTAGGGTGAAGTATGCTACTGGTACTCTTGAAGGGGTGGCGCTCACATGGTGAAACGCTCAGGTTCAGCTGCTGGGGTTGGGTGCTGCTAATGCCACCCCATGGAACGGTTTCAAGGAACTGATCAAAGAGGAATACTGTAGTCGGGATGACATCCACAAACTGGAAGTGGAATTTTTCAATCTGAAGATGACGGGGTCTGAGATTGAGGCGTATACCAAGAGGTCGAATGAACTGGCCATCCTGTGCCCTACTATGGTGGACCCTCCCATCAAACGTATTGAGCTTTACCTCAAGGGCCTTGTACCCGAGATTCAGAGTCACGTGACTTCGGCTAACCTGGGTACCATTCAGCAGATCATTAAGTTAGCCCATCGTCTCACCGACCAAGCTGTGGAACAAAACAAACTGCCCAAGCGTATTGGTGCTGCTACTGCTGACGCACCCAATGATAACAAGCAAAAATGGGAGGGGAATTCAGGCAAAGGTTCTACTTCAGCTTAGTCCCAGCAGCGAAAGACAGATGAGTACAGGAGCCCCAGTCAGCAGTCTTCTGGGAATCAAGGTCAGGGTGGATACAAGGGAAATCACCCCAAATGTAATCGCTGTAACTTGCACCACAGTGGGCCATGTGGTAAAGGCAACTGTCATCGATGCAACAAGCTTGGTCACATGGCAAGGGATTGCAGGAGTCTGCATCCGGCGAATCAGAACCGGCAGCAACAGCAAGCCCCACCCAATCAACGCCAACAGCGGCAACAACAAGGTAACAACAAAGGGTGCTTTCAATGTGGTGCTGAGGGCCATTTCAAGAAAGACTGCCCCCAGCTAAATCAGAACCAGAACAACAACAATTAGGGGAATGGAAACGGCAATGGGGGAAACAACAATGGCAATGGGGCAAGGGGTCGTGTGTTCGTGATTGGTCAGGGAGAGGCAAGGAACGATCCCAACGTTGTGATGGGTAAGTTTCTTCTGGATGACTTCTTTGTTACTGTTTTATTCGATTCGGGTGCCGACACTCGTTATGTGTCCTTAAAAGTTAGCCAAATGCTTAAGCGCACTCCAACACTCCTGAACACCAAACACACGGTAGAACTAGCTAACGGTAAAAGTCTTGAAGCCACCCACGTAGTTAAAGGTTGTAACCTCGTCTTAGCTGGTCAGACTTTCCCTATCGATCTTGTTCCTATCACACTTGGTAGTTTCGACGTCGTTATTGGGATGGATTGGCTATCTCATCATCAAGCGGAAATTGTTTGCAAGGAGAAAATCGTCCGCATTCCTTGTCCTGGTGAAGAACCT
Source organism: Helianthus tuberosus (assembly GCA_030545235.1). Taxonomy (NCBI): domain Eukaryota; kingdom Viridiplantae; phylum Streptophyta; class Magnoliopsida; order Asterales; family Asteraceae; genus Helianthus; species Helianthus tuberosus. The sequence continues at coordinate 151,018,434 of CM060412.1, forward strand.
CTCGTGATTCGTGGCGACAAGAGTGGCGCTGTCGAAGGCATCATCTCTTTTCTTAAGGCCCAGAAATGTCTACGAAAGGGCGACACTGCAATTTTAGCACTCGTTACTGACACATCAACGGAAGAGAAGAGAATTGAGGACATTCCTATTGTGCGCGATTTTCCTGAGGTGTTTCCTGAGGAATTATCTGGTCTTCCGCCTCATCGCCAAGTTGAGTTTCAAATAGAGCTAGCTCCTGGAGCAGCACCAGTAGCTCGAGCACCATATCGTCTAGCTCCATCAGAACTCGAAGAACTGTCCACGCAATTACAAGAACTCTTGGAAAAGGGTTTTATACGTCCTAGCTCTTCGCCCTGGGGAGCTCCAGTCTTGTTCGTGAAGAAGAAAGACGGTACCTTCAGGATGTGTATTGACTACCGCGAACTTAACAAGGTGACCATGAAGAATCGTTATCCTCTTCCACGTATCGACGACTTGTTCGACCAGTTGCAAGGGTCGAGCTATTACTCCAAGATTGACTTGAGATCGGGATACCATCAGCTGAGGGTCCGAGATGAGGACGTCTCCAAAACAGCATTCAGAACTCGTTACGGTCATTACGAGTTTCTGGTTATGCCATTCGGGCTGACGAATGCACCAGCGGTCTTCATGGATCTCATGAACCGAGTGTGCAAGCCTTATCTGGATAAGTTCGTTATTGTGTTCATCGATGATATCCTGGTCTATTCCAAGAGCCAAGAGGAACACGAGCAGCATCTACGACTTATGCTGGAACTTCTTCGAAAAGAGCAGTTGTATGCCAAGTTTTTGAAATGTGACTTCTGGCTTCGTGAAGTCCACTTTCTAGGCCATGTGGTAAACAAGGATGGAATTCATGTGGATCCATCTAAGGTTGAATCGATCAAGAACTGGCCTGCACCCCGCACACCAACAGAAATCCGCCAATTCTTGGGTTTGGCCGGATATTACAGAAGGTTTATAAAATATTTCTCCAAGATTGCGCAACCTCTCACTTCACTGACTCAGAAGGGTGTCATCTATCGTTGGGGTGATGTACAGGAGTCCGCATTTCAACACCTAAAGGATAGACTTTGTAGCGCGCCTATCCTCTCATTGCATGAAGGCACAGATGATTTCATGGTTTATTGCGACGCTTCCATCCAAGGACTGGGTTGCGTATTGATGCAACGTGACAAGGTCATTGCCTATGCATCGCGCCAACTTAAAGTTCACGAAAGGAACTACACTACACATGACTTGGAGCTGGGAGCAGTTGTTTTTGCACTTAAGATATGGAGACATTACCTGTACGGTACCAAGTGCACCATTTACACCGATCACAGGAGTCTCGAGCATATCTTCAAGCAAAAGGAGTTAAACATGCGTCAACGCCGATGTGTTGAACTTTTGAACGATTATGAATGCGCTATCAAATACCATCCAGGCAAGGCCAATGTTGTGGCCGACGCCCTCAGTCAAAAGGATACTATACCTAAGCGTGTACGTGCTTTACAGCTTACCATTCACTCTAGCCTTCCCGCTCAGATTCGTGATGCTCAGGTTGAAGCATTGAAAGCAGAGAACATCAGGGCTGAATCCCTACGAGGATCGAGGCAGCGGCTAGAACAAAAGGAAGACGGCGCCTACTATGTAAACGGACGCATCTGGGTTCCACTTTATGGCAACTTACGCGAGCTTGTGATGGATGAAGCACATAAGTCTCGTTATTCGGTACATCCTGGTTCGGATAAAATGTACCACGATCTTAAGACTACGTATTGGTGGCCTGGCATGAAAGCCCACATAGCAACCTACGTCAGAAAGTGCTTGACTTGTGCGAGAGTCAAGACTGAATATCAGAAACCATCAGGCCTACTTCAACAACCGGAGATCCCGAAATGGAAATGGGATCAAATTTCCATGGATTCGTTACAGGTCTGCCTAGATCTCAACGCGGAAATGATACCATTTGGGTGATCGTGGATCGATTGACTAAGTCTGGACACTTCTTGGCCATCAAGGAATCCGACAAGTTTTCTACTCTTGCAGACATTTACCTAAAGGAAGTGGTATCAAGGCACGGAGTGCCAACCTCCATCATTTCTGATCGTTACGCGTGTTTTACGTCTGAACTGTGGCAAGCAATGCACAAGTCTTTTGGCTCACGTTTAGATATGAGCACCGCTTATCACCCACAGACGGATGGGCAATCTGAACGACCATCCAAACCCTTGAAGACATGCTTAGGGCATGTGTAATCGATTTTGGTAATGGCTGGGAAAAACACCTCCCGCTAGTGGAGTTCTCATATAACAACAGCTACCACACCAGCATCCAAGCTGCTCTGTTCGAGGCATTGTACGGACACAAATGCCGATCACCTCTCTGTTGGGAAGAAGTTGGTGACAGCCAAATCACTGGCCCAGAACTTGTGGTAGATACCACCGAGAGAATTGCTCAGATACGACAGCGAATGGCGGCAGCTCGTGGCCGTCAGAAAAGCTATGCTAATAAGGGAAGAAAACCACTCGAGCTCCAGGTTGGGGATCGAGTGCTACTCAAAGTTTCACCTTGGAAAGGTGTAGTCCGCTTTGGCAAACGAGGCAAACTCAATCCGCGTGATGTCGGACAATTCGAAGTCATTGAGAAAATTGGCAAGGTAGCCTACAGGTTGAATCTACCCGAAAAAACTCAGCGGTTCACAACGTATTCCACGTGTCAAATCTGAAGAAGTGTCTGTCAGATGAGACCCTCATAGTTCCTCTTAAGGAACTCACAATCGACGACCAGCTGCGATTCATCGAGGAACCAGTAGAGATTACGGATCGAGATGTTAAGATCCTCAAGAGTACCAGGATACCTCTCGTTCGAGTTCGTTGGAATGCACGTCGTGGCCCAGAGTATACCTAGGAACGAGAAGACCAAATGAAACTCAAGTATCCCCAACTGTTTAAGAAAAACGCAACCACTACTGAGGGTGAAGCTACTGCAGAATTTCGGGACGAAATTCCAAATCAACGGGGGGATGATGTGACACCCCAGGAAAATCAGGAAAACAACGCTACTTAACTAGCTTCTCAGTAACCACGCGCTAAATTTCGGGACGAAATTCTCTTAACAAGGGGAGAATGTGACAACCCTCAAATTTACATGTAACCATATAGCTTACTAAGATAAATAAAGTGCTTGATGACTGTGCTGAATCATTTAACTGCTCTCTGACTTACTGTGTTATACTTACATGTACTTGTTAATATACTAATAGTGTACAGAAAGGTCACTAAATAGTCCGTTATATTTTCCTAAGTGTTAGAAAGTAAAAACGTTACAAAAATATATAAATAGGACGCCTTACGAATTAATTTAGCACTTTAACGGATTAATATCCAACCGAACAACCGGACTTTACTCGGAACACAAAAATATTGACATTGACATTGTTTTCCTTTTTCTGAGCCAGTTAGGGTCCCCGAATACCCTAACACCCGTTATATTTATTAACATACTCATAACTTAATTTAAGTTCCTAAATAAACTAACTAAGCATTTAACCAATTAGTTGAAATTGAACTAATTCCCCCACCCCCCCTTGACCGATCGGTCACCACAAGGGAACACACTTTTGAGTTTTTGATTATTATAATCACATGTGCTCATTATCTAGATGACACAATGTTTAGTGGATAATAAGATTGCATGGGTTATGGATTAGCTTTAAGACTTAGACTCTCATTAACAAATCACTAAACAAAAATTGGCCTCTTCCTTTTCCTCCCTTGATACTCACGGTCGAGAGCCAAGCCACACACCCACTATTATTTTCAAATTTCCATCTTGCATTCTACATACATTCAAATGTGAAGGATCACGTATAAGGAGGCTCGGTGCTTACGGATTGCCAAGGACCTCACCACAACGCTATTAACCAACCGTTTTTCGTCTAGTTTCTTCCCTAGCCACGAGCTAGTAGTAAGTGACTCTAAACACCCTATTGTTCATATCTAAAGTGGTTAATAAGAAATTTGTCGGATAAAAATCATGAACATATAAGATCAAAGTTTAAAGTCTACTAAAACGATGAACATGTTGGTTAAAGAATGAATATTAGTGTAAAACTCTTGGATCTTGTTTTGTTATGATTCTTAGTTGATTATCTGATGTGTTGCTGGTTAATATTAATGTTTGATGTTGTTGTGGTCACTAAACATGATTAACGGAATCAATCGAACACAAGTTAGTAAGTTAAAGAGTGAAAACAGAATCTGTCCCGGTTTTACAGCCAACTTCAGTTGGCTGTAAACAGGTCATAAACTCTACGAAAAACTGATATTTTCAGTCTAAAACATGTTATTATGAAATACGGTTCTAATGGCACCGGAATCGTAATTTTTGGACTTCGTTTACTATTTTTAAAGCGTCATTTCGTAACAGCAACTAGAGCTGCATTTTTCTGCTGAAAATATATGTTTTGTTTTTTGTCATAACTTGGGTTCTGTGTAGAGTTGGGTCATGAAACTCGTACTGTAAATGACCACCGATGTATTTGTAATTACCCCACTAGAATTTCGTAAATCGGACGCTCGATGAATTTTAAATAAATTATCCCGTGGACTGTGGTAAGAAAAATATGAATCTAAGTTCAGTCCGGAAAATGAATTTTTATAAAATATTGGTAATGAACCGGACCCCTATATTTTTACACAATAAAATTTGGAACGTTTAAGACATTCTGTAAAAATTTAGGAATTTTTGGAATAAGTTAACTATTTTATTAAAATGTCCGAAAACAGCCCGGTTTTGAATATTTAATGTTGAAAGGACATAAGTTGTGATTTGTATGTCTAAATGCCGGGTAGGTTATCTGTGAATGATATAACATGTTATATGTGTTATGTTCATTATCGTATGTTTGTTTATGAGTGGGGAATGGATGGGAAACTTATATGGGCATAAACTGTTAAAGTGATGCATGTTATGTGATAGATACGTGTAGGAACTTTGTGTTCTATTTGAAACAACTAAATGACTAACTGGTGATCATACTAGGACGTGATTGACCAACCTTGATTGCTAGCTATTTGTGAGAGTCAAACCGAGCAACCGAGGTGAGTTCACACTTTTCTACAAAGCATGGTAAATTCCCGGTGGGAATGGGAATGGGCACAGGAATAGGGATTCCTCGTCCTTTGAGACGTGTTCAGGAATGTAAATTCCTCGTCCTGTTGGGACGTATTAGACTTACTGGACTAGAACTCTGTCAGCGAAGTCCCTCCCTTTGTGTATCGACTTAATCGCCAAGGCTATGACGAGTGGGTCATTAGTTAATAGCGCTATTAGGTTTAACAAACCTCACACCGTGCCAGTCGAACGGGCGTGTACAAATGGACTATGGCACGTCGGTGGTGATAGAACACCGACGCTAGGGCACAATTGATTTTTGTTAGTAGTCGATATGATAAACGAGTCTGGTAGTTTAAAATACTGGGGTAGCTCCCCACGGCCAAAGTGCCGGGCTGGATAGCCAGGGAAGGTGGACATGGGATGATTAATTAATAAACGTTTTCGAACTATGGGGTAACCCCCACGGCTGGATAGCCAAATGAGATTAAACTACGCTTTTGGAAACAACTCTAAAATGGACAACCAACCGTGAACTCACTCAACTTTGTTGTTGACTCGTTATTACATGTTTTGCAGGTCGTTAGATGCTATGGAGCTTGCATATGGAGGTGGTCGTTGTGGGATGCGAACCGATATGTCCCGTACTTAATAAATAAACTTTATGAACTTATTAAACCTACGTTTTGGACGTTAAACTTATGAACTATGGACTTATGTTTTGAACTTATGTTTTATGCTTCCGTTGTTAACCTAAAATCGGTTTACTTTCTTTTGGTCACCAATCGTATTGCGTTTGGTTTTATTTACTTAATTATGTTGTTCAATATGATTGGTGGTTCGATCCTGGTCACGTCACGCCTCCAAGCGGTGGTACTCCGCATGGTGGATTTTGGGGGTGTGACAATAATGAAATAAGTAAATGTAGACTAAAGTACTTGGATATGTGAAGGAACCTGATTTGTTAATAAATGAAAATAAAAATGATGAGATTAGTGGTAAAATAATTTAAGGAATGTGACTTAGATGGAATTCGTATGAGAATTCGGATAAATGTATGCTTTGATCAGAATTATGCATTAGAGGCTTGTACCCTGTGCTTGAATATCCGTTCACCAAATTTTCGTCGATAAAGTATTGAGTTTTGACCTTATGGAAAGTGGATTTTTCATTATAATTTCACTAAATTATAAATTTACTAAATATCCGTTCACCAAATTTTCAACATGGTTTTCAAAACATCATGGTTGTGGTTGTGTTTTAAGACATCTTTAAACTTGTTTTCATGACTTTGTGAGACCGTTATTGTAACCATGCAAATTTTCAAAGATTGTAAATCATTTCCATGTTTAATAGAATTCTAAATTTTATTCACGGTTATTGCAACAAAACTTCAGTTAGGGTTAATCAGTTATGAAGCTCGATTATAATCGGTTAATGGTCTATAATGCAAGTTCAATAAATTTGAATGTTTATCTGTTAGCTTGTTTCATGTAGTAAAAACAAGGTTTATATTCTTTGGGTTGAGTTATAATACAAAGTTTTTAAAAATAAGAAGGGTAAGAAGCCACCAGAGAGTGACAAGTGTCCTATGAGGAATTAAATGGAAAAGGTAATTTTGTCTACAAGAAGAAAGAGAATATGCACATGCAAGTCAAGTGTTATTTCCCCCCCAATTTTTAAACGTCCGTAAATTTTTTATACATCATTTGTTTTTAAAAAAAAATTATACCATAAAATCGAGCGTTTTTTTATCTTTAATATGAGTACCATATTGTTATATTTTTCAAAAAAAATTCAAAAACCCAGTTGCATATTACACAATGGACATGATGTAAAACACAATGTAAAGTAGATCAAAAACACAATCAATAACAACAGATAAAGACACAATGGACAACATACTAAAACACAATGACCATAACGTATAACACAATGGCGATAACATATAACACAATAAGTATCAGACTAAATAAAAACACAACTGATGACAACAGATAAAAGACACAATTAATTACAACAGATAAAAGACACAATGGAGAGCAGATGAAGACACAATGGAAAACAAACTAAAAACACAATACACAACAAACTAAAACACAATGAAAAAAATTGAACAAATTATTAAAACACAATGAATAACATATTAAACACAATGACCTGAACTAATAACACAATTTATTGAAAACCCAGATATAACACCATCTTCATTGTGTCATATATTGTGTTATAGGTTCTTATAAAAACGCAATTGATAGAACCCAAATTAACATTGTGTTATAGGTTTTGATAATAACACAATGTAAAGTAGATCAAAAACACAATCAATGACAACAGATAAAGACACAATAGACAACATACTAAAACACAATGAGCATAACGTATAACACAATGGCGATAACATATAACACAATAAGTATCAGACTAAATAAAAACACAATTGATGACAACAGATAAAAGACACAATTAATGACAGCAGATAAAAGACACAATTGAGAGCAGATGAAGACACAATGAAAAACAAACTAAAAACACAATACATAACAAACTAAAACACAATGAACAAAGATAATGAAAAAAATTGAACAAATTATTAAAACACAATGGACAACATATTAAAACACAATGAATAACATATTAAACACAATGACCTGAACTAATAACACAATTTATAGAAAACCCAGATATAACACCATCTTCATTGTGTCATATATTGTGTTATAGGTTAATATAAAAACACAATGGATAGAACCCAAATTAACATTGTGTTATAGGTTATGATAATAACACAATGTATAGAAACTCTACCGACCAAAACTCAGTTAAAAGACACAATGACCTGAACCTTTAACACAATGCAATAAAAAACCCAGTAAAAATGAATTTTTTTTATTTTATTTTTATATGATAATATGGTACTCATATTAAAGATAAAAAAACACTCGTTATTATGGTGAAATTTTTTTAAAAAAAAAATGTCGTATGAAAAAGTTATGGACGTTTTAAATCGATGGGGGAATTGGCATGTGCCTTGCATGTGGAGAGAGAAAATCCATAAATATAGGATTCCCTTTATGCCCTCCTATTATCTTCTTTTCCCTACAATTAATCTCAACCCTCCAAATCTAAGATCAATGGACTAGAATCCTTCTTACCCTTCTTATTTATTTTATCCTTTGTATTTGATCCTAACCCTATATTCTTTTATCAAATTTATTTTGCTTCATAACTTTATTTGCTTCTATAAAAAAAATATAAATTATTATTGAAGGTTGATTTTTTAAGTTTATATAGACCAGTTTAGGGGATGAGGGGTGGTTCACTAGTGATGGTTTCTATCACTCCCACTATCCAATCAAATCATGTCATGTCATCACCCAATATTCTATCACTAGTGATAGAAATGTAGGGGGTGGTATCACTGGTGATGGAATTCTATCACTCCCAATTTTTTTAATTTTCATTTTAAAATTAAATTTCATTAATTTTTTTAATTTTATTTTAAATTAGAAATTAACAATAAAACACTAAAATTAAAAATTTCATTAAATTTAAAACATACTACTTCAATTTAACATACTAGAAACATACAATTTAATAAATAAAAATAAAAAAACCCTACTCCTCGTCCGAATCATCAAACTCCAAACCTAGAGAACCTACTAGTTCGATTAAATCGAATCTTAACCGAAAGTGAGTTTCTTCGTTACGCAATTGTAGATGGATATCTTGTGGAACTTGAACTTGTGTAGGAGGATCCGGCACTCAATCCGGGGATATTGCACGTCCGTCTTCTTTGATCAACATATTGTGCAATATGATACATGCATACACTATGCTATGTATTGATTTCTTGCTCGTCGCACGAACCGGTCGGTGTAGTATACCCCATCTACCCTTTAAAACACCAAATGCCCTCTTAACATCTTTTCTTGCCGATTCTTGCAATTTTTTGAACGTCTTTTCTTTAGGCTCGACAGGAAATGAGGGAGCTTTCACAAAAACAGACCAAGACGGGTAGATACCATCCACAAGAAAAAAGCCTCGTCTGTAATGTCGACCGTTAACATAGAAAGGAGAGGAAGGTGCGGTACCATCCGTTACGCTTTGGAACAACGGCGACGTATGCAACACATTGATGTTGTTGTTTGAACCTGGAACACCGAAATACGAATGCCAAATCCATAAATCATTCGACGCCACCGCTTCTAGTATGATGGTTGGTCTTTTGATGTCTCCCCTAACATACGCCCCTCGCAACTCTCTTGGACAATTTTTCCACTCGATATGTGTACAATCGATGCTACCGAGCACCCCGGGAAAATGCCATCTAGCCTCGTGTGCGGCGTAAGTACGTGAGATGTCGTGGCTCGTCGGTTTACGTAAAAACTCGTTAGCATACAACTTAATGACCGCGTTGCAAAAAAATTGCAAACATTCACGTGAAGTTCTTTCCGACATAGCTAGGTATTCATCATATTGATCGGGAGGGTTACCTGTCGCTAGTTGGCGAATGACGGACGTGCATTTTTGTATCGGCGTGAAACTTGTTTTACCCCAAAATATTTTAGCGTCTCGTTGTCGGAAGACGACTCGATATCACTATCGCTAGACATCGGAAACGTCGAGTCCGTAGGGAATTCCATTTGAGAAAGATATAAAAATTGTGAGAAATGGGTTTATGTTTTTTATGTGTGTAAAATGGTTAAAATGGAGATATATATAAAGGGTTTAAAGGTTTTTTTTTTTAATAAACTTAACCGTTGTATAACGGTCATATGGCCCAACGTTCAAATTCTTTCAAATCTCAACGCGTTATACATTCCACGCGTTTAAAAAATAACGCGTTAAACTTCATGCGGCGGCGGTGTAGCGTGATGGGTTAACGAGTGATCGGGGTGGTATAATGGACCACCCCGTGTGCCCTTACTCAACAAAGCTTGGGAATCGTTACGTTTTGGTCATGGAGGTTAGCAAAAGCTTCAAAATCCGATTGGTCGGTTAACTAATGCCTCACGGCCATAACCTCGGTTATCGGTTAAAATTAGTTCCGTTATAACTGTCAATTTGTTCACCCTAGTTATTTTGATACAAATTAAACAACAAACTTTTTTTTTTATTTTTTTATGAACAATAAGAAGAATTTACATCGAGATAGTTGGTAAACGGGCAACAAGTTGCGCCGTTACCCCTTTTTTAATAGCAAAACTAAGTCTTTTAATAATTACGTCCATAGATTTCAGGGTCATAACATTACTATGCATGACCATTTGAAATCGACTAAGTAGGTCCACAACCTCTAGCGCCAGAAAACCAAAAGTATTAAAAGCAAATGAGATAAACACGTGCTGGTTGTCAAGGCACGCTTTTTCATGTTTGGTCACTTTACCCGCAGCAGCCATTAAGCAGGGAAACCCCTGTTAGATCCACCGTGAAAGCACTACCCCCTAAGCCCACAAGCGGGGAAACCCTTGTTAGATCCACACAGACATGTTTTCCTCCTACCCATTCAAATACCAGAATGTCGGCTGGTTGAAGGGTAGATCTCCCTTCCAACGGGTCTGTTAAGAAATTAACAGGTGGCTCTTTCTTAGCAGAAATACCAGCACGCCTGAAAATGTCAGTACATTAAAATTAAAAAACCTATTATAATAACTGTATGAATACAAAATACAAAATACAAAATACAAAAAGAAATTTATTTGGTGGGTCTCGTGGGATGTGAGTGACCTTTTGGAAGTTTCCACTTGAGAAAAAAAAGAAAAACAAATGTGTAGGCTCATACTTGTCTATAAGTAAGTCTTCACAAAGACAATGTCTTTGTTTCTTTAGTTGTTTTTTTCCAATAAATCTTTTAAATAATTTATATATTTATTAGGAGGGGTTTGAAATTATATGTTGCATTGCTATTTGGTTGGGGTGTTTAAGATCGAATTATTTGGTTTTCGGATATCCGAAAATTTCGGATAGTGAGTATTAACATCCGAATCCGTATCCGAATTTATAGAAAAAAAAATAAAAAAATCCGTTTTGTGCATATATTTAAACTAAACCTATATTCGATTATCAAAATTTCCTAACATTGAAAACTAAAAGCATTAATAAATCAACATCTGAATCTAGGGTTGACATATTAGAGTCAAACACAGTACTTTTTAGCAAGTTATCATGATCTTCCTCTAGCAATAACCAAAAAAGTTTACAGCTGTTCTTATTACACTAGTGTTATATATATAGTCACATGCTTTTTTCTTCTTTAGAAACTAGCATCCATATGAGATTTGAAGAGCAGTTATTACCTATGTTTGACCTAGTTAACTTGCTCTTGGTTAGGGTTGACTCAATTTCAACTTGATCCATCATTGATCTTTTAGATATGAATTCTGACTCTTGGCTTCACATTGGATTACAAATTTGCACACCGGTGTTTTGCTGGTCTTTTTAAACCATTTTTTTCGGGTCGTACAACAATGTCGATGTAGATAAACTGTTGATCAGCTGATAATTGCATGTTTGATTTTGTGTTTCTTGTAGTTCAATGTTATTCATGATATTAAAACTTCCTTTCAGGCTTAGGTGTTGATTATTTTAGTGTAATTAGATTGACTTGTTGATCTAAGTGTATCATAATATTCTTCAAACAAGTTAAGAGAGTGCTAAGTGCACGCTTGAAAAGTTAAGAGTTATTTGTTGCGGAATTTGTCTAACTTTTATCCGGTTGAAAAGTTTGAGGGAATCATGGAATTCTTTCAACCTGAAAGTGTCCCACACGATTCTGAGATTATCCAAGCATTCATTTATCTTAGAAATCTAGGTTCAAAGGCGGCCCTGAGGGTGGGCGGGGAGGAACACCGGCCAGGGCCTAATATTTCAAAGGACACGTTATGTTAAAAAAAAACGATATGTATATGTAAAAGAAACTTTTTTAATAGGGTATACCCATACAAACATCAACATAGGCCCACTTACAAAACTATTAGGGTTTAGATTAGTTATTAGCCCATTGACATTAGGCATAGACCTTTAGTGAGCCTAATACCCAATTTCGTTAAGGCCTAATGGCACGTTTTTTCGATCTCGAACAGAGTACACGAATTCTGTGGGCCGGCCCTGACTAGGTTCACATGAAATTCACAAGATCGTAGAAAAAAAATATCTTATTTATCCGAAACAATACAAATACTGACCATAAAGAATTTCATACATAATATGTCGCTCAGACAAACTCACAAAAGTAAAAAACAAAAAACAAAAATCTTCAAAAAGAAACATATGTAAGAATCAAAGAAAATAAGTGAATATCATGAACAATAACATAATGTTTCCCGATATACTTGCTAATAACTTAGATCACCGTTGCGTATGTGGCAACAAATATCGAAAATATTATAGGAATGGTTGTGAATCTTAGTGAAGTTGCATCTGAAGAACCGTTATCTGTTGATGGCACAGTGTTTGTTTCAGTGCCTTTACCCGAAGGGGATCCTGGAGAAGAAGAAGGTGTCGTTCCTGAAGGAGAGTCGGTTGGAGAAGCAGCTGCCCAATTTGAAAACACAGAACAATGAATAAGTTTATAAATTGTAGTTGGTTGGTTTTGAAAATGCAAACTAATGAATGTTTTATAAACTAGAGCTTTAAAATTTGTCTAATTTAGCTATGAGTTAATTGATTTGGTATTTTGGGTTATGTTTATCTAAACGGGTCAGACGTGTAAAGTAAAAATTAGTTGAAAAGGATATGGGTCAACCGTGAAAGTTACTCATAGCCTCATAGTGTATGTTAAATGTACAAAACCTTTTAGTCCGGTTTTTTAAGAAGTTTAAACCCGACCCGTTATGAGAGGTACAAAATATTACCCGTTTGACTGTCACCCTCCCATTTTGACATATAACATATTTGGATCAACTAATGTGTGGACTTTTATAACATATCATAAATCACCAGTTGACTTTCCTTAACTCTTGAGATCACCTCTGGATCATTTCAAATTGTATCACAATATTGTAATATCAAAATTTGAATTCGACATGTATTTATAATGTGACAATAGTTTGAATAAAAATTTGGTAACTAAATGTTTAGACCATTACCATTGCATTGACTGGTTGGTGGTGTCTGGACATTGCAAGCCTTAGGCAACTCAAGAGCCTGAGTTTGGTTAATATTAAGTCCCAAAGACGAGCCACCGCCGTTAAGAACTTGACACAAGCACTGTGGCTGTGACCGGACCACACTAGACAGTTGGGTGCAGCATCCTGATGATGGTGTCGATGTGTTACCCGAAATGTAGTTTAGGCATGGAGACAAACTAACTAAAACACTTGTGCAACTTGAAGATTGAGCCATTGAGCTTCCATATAGGGCAGCCATTGTGACCACTAGGATCATTAAGATTGTGTTGGCTTTTTGATATTGTGCCATTTGGGATTTTGGTGTTTTTTTGTTCCTTTTTTTTGTGTGTAATTTGGTTTGAAGAAGATGATTTGACTTTGATGTTTTGGATGAGAGAATGCAGGTTTTTTGGTTCTATATATAGGGGAATTGGTATGACTGAGTTAACTTGGGTCTTCAGGAGTTGTTGTGCATCGGTAACCTACTTATCCCATTTTATAATATTAGCTAATAGCTACTAAAAGATATGTAAAGGGAAATGTATAGTATTGCTGCAAGAATCACTAGATAATTAAGAAGTATAAGAACAATTTTTATAGTTGTTGATATGGGTTATTAACATAAATTTTGTGGGTTTAGGTGGTCTGAACGGGTCCGGGTCAGTTTTGGGTCTAACGTATCTGTGCAGTTAGCTAAATCGGTTGTGTTCGGGTCAACCTAATGGGTACTTAGGTTGACCTTTTAATTTATAACATTCTAAAAAATATATGCTTTATGCCATAGTTTAAACTAGTTGGGTATCATATTCCACAACTTAAAAACATAAATAGAAAATAACATTAGGTTTTATAGTTTGAACGGACTCTACTCTATGTATTTTTTGTTGTAAATTGCAATTTAGAGCACCATTTGTAAAAAATAATTTAGAATGAATTAAATTTGGAGTTAAACAGTTGCATTCTTGTCAACTCGTGAATAAGTATGTTGTATTCGGATTCATATGTTTATCTAATACGATTTTCAAGTTCGTGTTATAATAAATTTTGAGGTTCATACCATTCTCAGCCTATCAATCCGCAAACGTAAAACATTTATCATTCGACTTTTGATCATGGAAGTGACACGAGACTTGCATCTCAACTACTCCCAATTAAAATATAAAGAAAAGTCTTAAATATGGTTATGTTTGTTTCCTACTAATTTAATAATTTTCATTGAATTCCACTATAACCTTATATATTTTTGTGTGAGTTTTTCTTGGCTATAAGGTGGGACCACATCTAATGTAATTACTAATTAGGTATTTAGATGATCTGCTTCTTAACCAACCAAATGGAATCAGTTAACTAACCACCAAACTCTATAAACAAATTATTATTTTTATTGATTTGGTAGGCTATATACACACGCAAAGTTAAATAATAAGAGGAAGAAAGACCACTGAAGGAAAGATGACGGTATAATGGATCCAATGGTTAAAGACTCAGCCCAAACCAATAGCCCAGCTACAATCTCTTTAAACTGAATCCAAAGCTTGAGCCCATCAGCAACACTTCCATTTGATAAGCCCAATACCTCATTAATAAAAACAAAAAACAAACATGTCACAAAAAGCTTTGAAATCACATGAAGAAAGCAGCAAGATTGCAGTCGAAGTTGTCACTTCCTTCTAATCTCAAATATACGAATTACTAAAATAATTTTAGGGACCTAAAAAGCGCCAGTTCCCGAAAGCATCAAGCAAGCTTGGTATGCAGTATTTGTGCTTGGGTTTTCTCAAGGGTCTACATATTTACACACCTTATTGCCTATTTCCACACCTTTCAAGACACCTCGTATAGAGTTATACGAGGCGTATAGGGTTGCTTTTCCGACCAGCTTCTGCACCAAGCACAATGTCACATCAGACGGGGAGCAGTGGCGGATCCAAGATTTTTTTCCTGGGGGTGCGGAAATTTTTTAAAGATTTTAGACCCTTAGCTATATAAAAAAATCGGTTCATAGCGGGTCGGATCGGGTCGGGTCATGTAAAACAAGTAAAAACAAACAAACAAAGTTTCATAGCGGGTCGAATCAGATCGGGTCGGGTCCATTTCAATTCTCAAACAATCAAACCCTAGTTCCTAACTTCCTATCACATTAACAAACAAAAAAACATCAAAATTCAAACCATCCCTACTTTTATTTCTCTTAATCACTCAATAAAAGAACAAAAAAACTTATCTATAACATACTTTGGTTTTTAATTAGAATAATCCGGCGAAAAAAAGTGGTTCAACCCCTTTCCTCTTGAGAAATCGGGCATAACTTCTCTACTCAATGTTCATTCCTAATCCTATCACATAGAAAATAAACAAAGATCTTCAAGTGTTCAACCATAGCCCATGTTCCTTAATTTTCAATTTAAAATTTTGAATTTCAAGCCATTGTAATTATTATTTGCCAACCAACAATCATATAATCAACAAACATGTTTGCCAACCAAAATTTTGAATTTCAAGCCCTAGTAATTATTATAAGCCCTAGTAAAAAACATGTACCTGTCAGGGGCGACCTGAATTAACCAGTTTGCAGCCGAAATTTTGCAGTCGCCGGCCGGAATTATGCTGTCGCTGGGCGCTGAAGTGAGGCAGAGGGAGGGCGGGAGTCGCTGGCAAGTGGCAACGATTTGGGGGTTTTTTTTTTATTATTATGTGGACTGGTTTGTTTAACAAAACTAGTAGTTGGGTTGGGCTTGAATGGGTATTAAATTATTGGGCTTGATGGATTGAATTTAAGTTTTATTAAAGGGGTTAGTAGGCTAACTTGTTTACATAATTTGATCAGGTTTCAATCCGTGTTCACAATTTTTTTTACATAAATTCCTAACATTTTTTTCTAAGGGGTGCGGACGAAAATGTCCAAGGGGTGCAGTCGGAATTTTTCAAGGGGTGCGGATGAAAATTTTCAAGGGGTGCGGTCTGGATTTTTCGCGAAAAATACCACTAAATTTTTTTTTTCAAGGGGTGTGGCCGCTCACCCACCCGTTAACTTGGGTCCGCCCCTGACGGGGAGTCTAGGTCTGTACGGGGGAAGGATACGAGGCACTAAGACGCTTCGTATAGACCTACACGAGGCGTCTTTAGTGACTGATTTGACTATACGTTTGACAGGTGACTTAAAGCTATACGGGTAGTATAGAGCTATACGAGGCGTCTATGTCTCACATAAAGTGCAAGATACAGTGCATTCTTTGTCATTCATTCTGCTTCTTCTTGTTCCGTTTTTTCATTTCAAACATTTCATTTCATTCATTCTGCTTCTTTGAAAGAATTGGCATTTGTGTTTTTATCATCCCGAGACGGTGGATACGGAGGAGACGGTGGATACGAAGGAGACGGTGGATACGGAGGAGACGGTGGATACGTAGGATATGGTGGATATGGTGGTTATGGTGGATATGGTGGTTATGGTGGTGAGACACCTCCCATCCAGGACAGTCCGTTCTTAGAAAAACAGGTATTAATTACTATTTTTTTTTGTTATTTAATTATTATTATTATTATTATTATTATTATTTTATTATTATTAATAGTATTATTATTATTATTAGTATTATTAATATTATTATTATTAATATTATTATTATTATTATTTATTTATTATTATTATTATTATTATTATTTATTATTTATTTATTTATTAAAATTATTTATTATTATTGTCGATGTTACAGGTTTTCAACTCTTTAGATGAACTAAAGAATCGGATATAAGAAATAACAAACGTGGATGGTTTCGTTATTATCACCCGTCGATCAAAGAAAACCGGGGGAAGAACCGGGAGGGTATGGCTTGAATGTGATCGTGGTGGTGAGCACCAGACTACAGCAACACTTAGAAAAGCCGGAAGCAAAAAAACCGGTTGCCCGTTTTACCTGCTGGTTGTGCGAAACCACCCGTATGAAACCTGGGAGATTAAAGACGGGAAAATTGAACATAACCATGAACTTTGTGAGGACCTGTCGGCCCACGCGTTTGTGCGAAGGTTTACTCCAAGCGAAATGAAACTGATCGAGCAGCTGACAGCTCAAAACATGGAGTCGCGCAAAATATTTCAAACGATAAGGAAGCAGGACCCCGACAGGTTTCATGTTCAGAAAGACGTTCAAAACGTTGTGGCGAAGATTAGAGCCGAACAAAGACAAGGATTGACTCCCATGCAGTCACTAGAAAACATACTGATAAACAACGACTTTATTTACGAGACACGGGAGGAACCCGGAACAGAGATCGTAACAGAGATCTTCTTTCTTCATCGGGACTCGAGATGCATGTGGCGTGCATTCCCCCACGTCATGCTGATCGATGCGACGTACAAGACAAACATATACAATATGCCCTTTATCCAGATTGTTGGTATGACGCCTACCAACAAATCATTTATTATCGCGCATGCCGTTGTTAGTAAAGAACGGGGTGATAACTTTATGTGGGTGCTTGAGAGGGTCAAGTCAATGTTGGATGAATGTATGGAGCCACGTGTGATTTTAACGGATAGAGACCTAGCCCTTATGGGCGCGTGTGCTAAAGTATTTCCAGACGCCTCCAGGCTTCTTTGCAGGTGGCACATACAACAGAATGTTATGAAGCACTACAAGGGTGCCTTCACAGACGAAGACTGGAAGAAATTTTTGTCATTCTGGGGGACATTGATTGAGTCTCCATCCATACCCATCTACGAGTACCACTTGCGCAACATGCGAAAGCGACTTGTGGAGTGCAAACGTTCTAGTAAGTTTTTATAATAACATACGACTCACCTATGCAAATTTTATTAAATTATTTTTACTTTTTAGGAGTCTTCAAATACTGTACGATAACTAGCTAAAAGACTATAAGGAGATGTTCGTCTTTGCGTGGACTGATAAGAGGCGCAACTTTGGTAATCGTACCACAAACAGAGTTCAGCCGGTTCAGCAGGGTCAGCCGGTTCAGCAGGGTCCACGACGGACACGGCGGCCGCCTCTGGATACGCTGCAGGGTTGTCCTTATCTAGAGTTTCCCGACGGCACCGTGCCGCCCTTCATTGCCAGAAGCTTAGGAGGATGCACATTGGATCGCATGCATCGATCGACTGGGATGCGATGGATGGGATTGCTGAGACGGCTAGAGTGCGTCAGTTTATACCTGTCGATTCGCTGTGGCATCGTCTTTTTGATTTGGCTCACACACCGACCTACAGGGAGCTGCTGGTCGAGTTCCTTTCATCATTCACATTTCACGCTCCTGGGGTCCCAGTGCCGCTTCCGTACCCAGATGCTCCCCCTCCGCCTGAGGTTTCTTTCAGGCTCGCTGGCGTTTTGCGTGAGATGACGCTAGTAGAGTTTGCGGTGCACTGTGGTTTATACATGCAGAGGGAGATCGAGATTGAGGTTTACACAGCGGGGCTAGTGGTGGTTGACAAACCCACTCTTGTAGGGTTTTGGCAGGTGATTGCGGGGGAAAATCATTGGGAGCACGACAAGTCGAAGGGGAGGGTGTCGTTTGTTAGGGACCCACTGTACAGGTACGTACGTTTATTACGGCAATTATTTTTGTTATGTGCATTGTTTATTAATCTTTGTTTCTGTATTTCGTTAACACTATTTGCAGGTATCTGCACCATTTGCTCGCTACTTCTATTTCAGCGCGCGGCTACAGCCGTGAGTGGTGTACAACCACAGATCTTTTTTTCCTTTATTGTTTGTTGTATAGGAGGCCGTGCGCGCTAGCACGCGGTCTAGCCCAGTACTACGCCTCCGCCCATCACCGGCAGGAGCGCGGATTTTTGTATGGCGGGGCGTACGTGACCGTCATTGCCCGTTCATTGGGCCTCGTACTGCACCAGGACCCACATCTACGGACGGCGCCAGTCATGCCGACGCGGATGTGCATGCAGTCGCTGTGGGGGATGAAGGTAATCAAGAGATTCCCCGTTGGCCCGCGGTTTAAAAACCGCGACGGGGGCATATGGACAGAGGAGCCCCTACCAGAGCATTTCGATCCCGTTTATGCTCCTGCAGATCCTGCTGATGTAGTTCCCGTGGAGGAGCCTCCGGAGGATGTAGACGGTGCAGCGGTGCCACAGCCACCGCCACCTGCCGGGGCGCCTCAGTTTCCACGTCACGTTATTCCAGGTCATGCCCCAGGAGCTGCGCTACATCCGGATGTACGAGCCGAGCTTGACAGGCTCAACAATTTGGTAGGTTGGCTGGTACGGGCCGAGCAGGATAGACGAGAGAGAGAGGGATTACCCCCGATACCGCTTCCACCGGCTCGAGCACCACATCAGCAGCAGCAGCCGCAACAGCCAGATCCAGATTCGGATTCGTATTTGGATGCATATACCTGTTGTTGTTTTTATTTTTATTATGGATGTACAAACTTATCTTATATATTTTTGTTATGGATGTACAAAGTTATCTTATATATGTCATATTTATGTTTGTTTTCAGTTATTCGGTTACCTAATGATTGTTGTCTTAAATTGAGATAATACGGAAACAAAATATGTTTTGAATATAATACGAAAACAATATATCCCCTGAATATAATACGGAAACAATATTTGAACGAGATAAAATTTTAATCGGAAGAATAAAAAAGTAAAATGTTTAAAACATTATAATATTTAATCGATATAATATATTTAAAGAGCCGATTTTTAAAATAGTTGATTTTTAAAAAACAAAAACTTTTTTATAGTGTAAAAAAAAAACAAAAACAAAACTTTTTTTAAAACCAAAAAAAAATTCAACCAAAAAACACATCTTCAAAAACTATCCAAAAAACCATACCAAAACACCCCTCATTTCAGCCAAAAAAAAACCCAAGATTAGATGCCTCGTATAGGTCTGTACCCTTCGTATAGGGTTCCTTAAACTTTGTGCCTGACACCCTCTGAGACCCCCTTGAATTCAGTGCTTAGACGCCTCGTATAGGCCTATACGAGGCGTCTAGGGCACAAAAAGTGTGAAAATAGGCGCAGAGGGTGTCCAAATATCTCCACCATTTCTCAAAGCCTTATGGGTTATACTTGGGCTCTAGGCTTTTGGTATGGAGGGAAATTGATTAGCAATGGTCATCTTGAGCCAAAATAATTTTTTCAATGTTTTTTAGTAAACACAGGTAGAATCATTGTGGATGCTAGAACCATGAAAAATGATCTAGCCAAAGGATTTTATGAGTATAGTCAGTGTTCACGGCATTAGACCGTAACACTTTGATATATCCTGAGGGTCATGATGGTAAGAAGCTCGAGATCATTACAGGACATGTAGAGATATGTCTTGTTCACCTCGCTTACCTTGCTCGGCCTGATATGAGTATCTGTAACATGTTCTCCATCAATGTTGAAGCTTGAAAATCAATTGCTTTGGTTTGACAAAGTGGATCAGGGAAATCAACCATAAGTTAGTTAATCGAGCATTTATACGGCCCAATGAAAGGTGCTGTCAAATCTGATGGAATTTATCGGGCTTGTGAGCCAAGAGCCCACGTTTTTTGCTAGTACTATACGTGAAAACATCATATATGGTGTTTCCAAGGAGTTAGTGAAAGTTGATATTATCGAGGCTGCAAAAGAAGCAAATGCTCATAATTTTATATTGCTCAAAGGTTCTAAACGATGGGCATGGTACTTGGTGCGACAATCAAGTAGTATTGCTTTCCGGAGGTCAAAAACAATGCATTGCAATATTGAAAAACCCCAAGATTTTGTTACTAGACGAAGCCACTAGTGCACTTGATAGTCGATTGGAAAAGTAGTGTAAGATGCACTTGAGCACATGATGGTGAGTCGTATCAGCGTAGTGGTGGCTCATCTGTTGAGTACCATACAGATTTGTGACACCATTGTGGTTTTGGAAAAAAAAAAAAGGGAAGGTGGTTGAAAAGGGGAACCATGGCTCACTACTAGCGAAAAGGCGAGCTGGAGCATACTACTCCTAGGTTAATCCTCGAGAGCCTAACACTACTCACGGACTCGGCGGGATCTCACTTTGTAGATCCTGCTCAAGTGTTGGAAGTAACAGAAAATTGATATGTATTTTCTCTAGCTTTTCAACAATCTATGATTACTTATGATTTTATATTAGATTTGCAATTTAAATACTTTCCTTTGTTAAAGCTTGTGCATATAAAAAACATGGTTCATAATAGCACCAACAATAGCTCGGTACTAGTCCACAATCTATATGTACCAAATATTTAGCGAACTATTTGGTTGGTCCGAAGTTCAATAGTTTATTTACTATAGTTAACAAACAAAACAAATATTTTATGAGCATCTAACTAAATAGTAAATACACAAACACTACAAAACAAAGGGGTATCACCTACGAACACTTCTTTCGGATAATCTGTGAGTATAAGTGGTTACCAATGAGAATTTGTTGGTGAAAGTGTGACCGTAAAATGGGCATGAGTAATTTGGTTTCGGACGGAAATCTAAGCAAAAGATTAGTCAAATATGGCCTGGGACCTGGGTTAACAACAACCAAAATAGTTTATAGCTCTTCTTATTAACACAGTGTTATATGGTCACAAGCTTTTTTCTTCTTTAAAAATAAGCATCCAGATAAGATTTGTGTTAGAAAAAGTAACCGCTGATCAGAACCACTGTCTATTTAAGTCTGATCAAACAGTGGCAAGTTTGTTAGAAAATATCCACTGATCAGAACCGCAGATTAATCAGAAGTAGAAAAATAAATTGCAGAACCAGTAAAACGATTGAACCGGGCTTGTGTTTAACACAATTCCCTTAAACAGATTCGTCGTCTGTTCCCAGGGTACGCCGGTTCGAAGCAGCACCGCGCACTGCCGGACATGAGCACTTGCCTGAAAAGAACAAGAAGCTGTGTTGCAGAAACTGAGATAGAGAGAAGAGAAGTTGTTTTTGTGTGTCTCAACTGATCAGCCTAGTCTTTGATTTATAGTGCCAGAACCCATAACCGAAATCAGTAAATAAAAGACCATATAATGGTCATTAGTGTATATCGGTTACGAAACTGATTGATAATTCATGACCACAGTTGTTAGGATTTGAAAATGAAATAATGATCTCATTCATTCATTTCAGTTTCAAAAAACTGCAAGTCAAGAATGCAAAAAATCGCTCCACGCGGACCCGGGTTTTTGGAACTGCATTCGTGTCCGCAGGACGTGCGGGCATACGCGAGTTCAACTAATTCCGGTTCCATTTTTTGCACCCCCCCTGCGCGCGCGCGGGTAGGACTTGTGGTAAAACATGTCATAAGACTTCAAAGGCTTGGTTAAGGATTCACCTTATAAATAGCCTATCATTTTGTTCCCACTCCGATGTGGGACAAAGTGGTTTTACCACTTGTGACTTTCCATTCACACTATAACTTCCAACAATCCCCCACATGAATGGAGGTTGATCCCAGAAATAACATAATTCCTTATTACATTTCAGTAGTTGAGTTTTGCATACGATAAGTAGGTGTTACCCTTTGAACCTTCGTTCATGAAATGCACTTAGCCCACTAGCTCTGAGTAGAACTCGATGTCTTTGAACTCGTCTGCCGTTTGTGTAGACGACAATGCACTTCACACAAGACTCTCCCTGACAAAGTCAAGTCCTCATAGTTATGTTCGTTATGGTCATGAACATGATGCCTGGTTCTGCGAGAGCCATTAGGTATTGTGCCCCAACAATACCCTTCGAAGCGACTCCACTTCTCTCTCACATAGGTGATTCACTATGTATGGTTACCATAGTCGAATCATTAAAAGCCACATGCTTAGCCTCACACTTGTCACTATTAGGAATGGACTAGGAAGTTTATTAATCTTTATAATAGACTACCTTATTAAATGCGTAGGGTTATCCCCCCCCCCCACCCACAGTGACCTCGTTTATTCATACAATTAGGTTTTCCTATTGAACTCAATTCTTGGGATCTCCAGTCTATTGAGTTAGGTTTCCATCATATGAACTTCATTTTTCAAGGGCTTCAGTCCCATTCCCATGGACGACTTCTGCACTAACTCTCTACTTAGGCCTTTTGTCAGCGGATCCGCAATATTATCCTTTGACCTCACGTAGTCAACAGTGATAATTCCTGTAGAGATTAGTTGTCGTATCGTATTATGTCTACATCTGATATGTCTGTTCCTACCATTATACATTGTGCTACGAGCTCTGCCAAGTGCCGATTGGCTATCACTATGTATACAAATGGCCGTTGCCGGCTTAGGCCATCTTGGTATATCCTCAACAAATTGACGTAGCCATTCTACCTCTTCACCTGCTTTATCTAAAGCGATGAACTCAGATTCCATCGTGGGTCTAGCAATAACTGTTTTTTTGATGATTTCCACGATATCGTTGCACCTCCAAGTGTGAATACCTACCCACTTGTTGCTCTGGAATCATTCGTGTCAGATATCCAATTTGCATCGCAGTGTCCTTCTATAACTGCTGGATATCTGTTATAATGCAACCCGTATTCCCGAGTGTATCTTAAGTAGCGAAGCAACCGAGTGATACAGTTCCAATGCATTGAACTTGGGTTGCTTGTGTATCTACTTAGCTTGCTCACAGCAAATGCTATGTCTGGCCTAGTACAACTCATAAGATACATCAAGATACCAATAATTCTTGAGTATTCCAACTGGTTTACGGGTTCACCTCTATTCTTGACTAGATGTTGACTTGTGTCAAGTGGAGTTCTAGCTTCATTAGAGTCATTTGCATTGAACTTCTCAAGAATTTTGTCCACATAGTGGGATTGACTTAAAACAAGTCCACTTTGGGTTCGCGTGATTTTGACCCCCAAAATCACATCCGCAAGACCCATGTCTTTCATGTCAAATCTTGCTTTTAGCATGTTCTTTGTAGATTTTATGATTTTGTCATCGCTTCCAGTAATGAGCATATCATCTACATATAGACAAAAAATGACATATCCATCAGATGTGTCCTTCACATACACACACTTGTCACATTCATTGATTTTGAACCCAGCATCAAGCATGACATGATCAAACTTTTGATGCCATTGTTTTGGAGCTTGTTTCAATCCATACAATGATTTCACAAGTTTACACACTTTCTTTTCTTGCCCAATAGCTGTGAAGCCTTCGGGTTGCTCCATGTAGATTTCTTCCTCTAGAATTCCATTCAAGAAAGCTGTTTTCACATCCATTTGGTGAACTTCCAAATTTCTAATGGCGGCAATGGCAAGAACCAACCTGATGGATGTTATTCGCGTAACTGGCGAATATGTATCAAAGTAATCTAAACCTTCTCGCTGTTTATATCCTTTGATCACCAACCTTGCTTTGTACTTATCGATGGTTCCATCTGGTTTCATCTTCTTCTTGAAGATCCATCGATATCCTAGTGGTTTACATCCTTGGCTAAGATCCACTAGTTCCCAAGTATGGCTCTGTAAGATAGAGTCTATCTCACTTTTGATTGCCTCCCTCCACTGAGGTCCTTCTGAGGAATGTACCGCTTGTTGGTACGTTTGAGGTTCATCTTCTACCATATAGGTAAGAAACTCAGGACCAAAGGATTTTTCAGTCCTTTGCCGCTTACTTTTCCTGATTTCAACTTCCTCATTCTTAGATTGTTCTCGAGGTTCATCGTTTCAACTACACCCTCGGGAACAATTTCCTCAACCGGTCTAGAAG
Source organism: Helianthus tuberosus (assembly GCA_030545235.1). Classification (NCBI taxonomy): domain Eukaryota; kingdom Viridiplantae; phylum Streptophyta; class Magnoliopsida; order Asterales; family Asteraceae; genus Helianthus; species Helianthus tuberosus. The sequence continues at coordinate 151,043,345 of CM060412.1, forward strand.
AACTCGGTTCACTTCTATCTAAGCATGGGAACACATGTTCAAACCACGTTGCATCCTTAGATTCGATTATGGTGCCTTTGCATATTCCAGGGTTCTTGGAATCATGCACAATAAAACGATAAGGACCATAAGGACGGGTGTATCCTATAAGTACACAATCCACCGTTTTGGACCTATTAGTAGGCGCTTAGGTGGTGTGACCACCACCTTAGCTAAACACCCCCACACTTTCAAGGATTTATATGGTGCTTTCTTTCCCGTCCATAATTCGTAAGGCATTACATTCTTTTTCTTATTGGGTATCATGTTCAACACATAATTTGCCGATAAGATTGCTTCCCCCCACATGTTTTGGTTTACACCAGAACTTATCATCATGGCATTCATCATTTCTTTCAAGGTACGATTTTTCCGTTCCGCTATGCCATTTGATTGAGGGGAGTAAGGAGCTGTGAGTTCGTGGATGATTCCACTTTTTACACATATGTCAATAAAAGGTGAAACATATTCACCTCCTCGATCGCTCCTTACGATTTTGATTTTCCGATTTAGTTGATTCTCAACTTCGGCTTTGAACAAGATAAACTTGTCAACAGCCTCGTCCTTACTCTTAAGTAAGTACACATAGAAAAACCTTGTACTATCATCAATAAACGTGATGAAGTACTTGTTCCCACCACGAGTAGGAATTGCTTTTAGGTTACACACATCAGTGTGGATCATCTTGAGGGGTTCGGTGATTCGTTCAACCTTTTTGAATGACGATTTTGTTTGTTTTGCTTCTACGCAGGTTTCACATTTATTAAGTGAGTCGATATCGAATGTTGGTATGCAATCAAGTTTGATTAAACGACGAATGGAATTATAATTTACGTGACCTAGTCTACCATGCCAAAGATTAGAAGACTCAATCAAGTAAGTAGAACTAGTAGCGTTTTCTTTCATTGCATTCACGACAATTACGTTGAGTTTAAACATTCCATTTAGGGCATAGCCCTTACCAACATACACACCATTTTTGGTCAACACGACCTTATCTGACTCAATCACCATTTTGAACCCAAACTTGTTCAACTGCCACCCCGAAACAAGGTTCTTACGAATTTCTGGAACATACAACACATTGGACAATGTGAGTTCTTTTCCAGAAGTCATCTTCAAAACCACGTTACCCTCGCCTTTTATTTCTGCCGTGCCAGAATTTCCCATGAAAACCTTTTCTCCATTAGTCACCTCCTTGAAGGTGTTGAAAAGGCTTTTGTCAAAGCACACATGTCGGGTAGCCCCCGTATCGACCCACCAATCCTTGTTATTTTGCCCAACTATATTCACTTCCGTGACCAAAATCGAGAGGTCCGTGACCATGGCAACAAGCTTATCGACTTCATCTACCATGTTCACTTGTTGAGCATTTTCCTTCTTCTTGGGAAGCTTGCATTCGCTAGCCTTGTGGCCTTGTTTTTGACAATTATAACAAGTTCCTTGGAACTTCTTTTTCCTAACTCCTCCTTTAGGACCAAGGTTGGAGCGTTTCCCATGACCTTTCTTTCCACCTTTTCCACTGTTTTTTCCCTTTGAAGATTGGCCATGTTCAACAAGATTGGCCTTCACTGTTTCAGGACCATCAATCCGTTTCAAAGCCAATTTGTTATCTTCTTCAATACGAAGACGAACAACGAGATCTTCAATGGTCATCTCCTTTCGCTTATGCTTGAGATAGTTCTTGAAATCAACCCAACTTGGTGGCAGTTTTTCAATCATTGCCGCAACTTGGAATGTCTCACTGAGGACCATTCCTTCCGCATGAATATCAAGAAGAATAACTTGCAATTCTTGGACTTGGCTCATGACAGTTTTAGCATCTATCATTTTAAAGTCCAAGAACTTAGCCACCACGAATTTCTTAGTGCCCGCATCTTCTGTTTTGTATTTGCGATCCAACGAATCCCATAATTCTTTTGCAGTCTTGGATTTGCAATACACATTATACAATGTGTCCACCAAACCATTCAAGATAAAGTTTCGGCACAGGAAATCCGAATGATTCCAAGCATGCATCGCGCTCACAGTTTGAGCATCCATTTCCCCTTCATCAACATGGGGTTTAGGTTCAGTCAAGAACCTTGCCAGATTCAACGTGGTCAGATAAAAGAAAATCTTTTACTGCCACTGTTTGAAATTCACACCATTGAATTTCTCTAGTTTTTCAGCATGCGAAACTGCATTAGGCAGTGGTGCAACCAGACCGGTTGTGACAGCAACAACGAAAGTCATGACAGTAGTGACGACTGTAGAAACAGCAGTGGTCACAGGGGTTTCCATTCTGAAAAGAACAATAAGAACAATCAGTAAGCGAGTCTGTTTAAGTTTGTTAGAAAAAGTAACCGCTGATCAGAACCACTATCTGTTTAAGTCTGATCAAACAGTGGCAAGTTTGTTAGAAAATATCCACTGATCAGAACCGCAGATTAATCAGAAGTAGAAAAATAAATTGCAGAAACAGTAAAACGATTGAACCGGGCTTGTGTTTAACACAATTCCCTTAAACAGATTCGTCGTCTGTTCCCAGGGTACGCCGGTTCGAAGCAGCACCGCGCACTGCCGGACATGAGCACTTGCCTGAAAAGAACAAGAAGCTGTGTTGCAGAAACTGAGATAGAGAGAAGAGAAGTTGTTTTTGTGTGTCTCAACTGATCAGCCTAGTCTTTGATTTATAGTGCCAGAACCCATAACCGAAATCAGTAAATAAAAGACCATATAATGGTCATTAGTGTATATCGGTTACAAAACTGATTGATAATTCATGACTACAGCTGTTAGGAATTGAAAATGAAATAATGATCTCATTCATTCATTTCAGTTTCAAAAACCTGAAAGTCAAGAGTGCAAAAAATCGCTCCACGCGGACCCGGGTTTTTGGAACTGCATTCGTGTCCGCAGGACGTGCGGGCATACGCGAGTTCAACTAATTCCGGTTCCATTTTTTGCACCCCCCTGCGCGCGCGGGGGCAGGACTTGTGGTAAAACATGTCATAAGACTTCAAATGCTTGGTTAAGGATTCACCTTATAAATAGCCTATCATTTTGTTCCCACTCGGATGTGGGACAAAGTGGATTTACCACTTGGGACTTTCCATTCACACTATAACTTCCAACAATCCCCCACATGAATGGAGGTCGATCTCAGAAACAACATAATTCCTTATTACATTTCAGCAGTTGAGTTTTGCATACGATAAGTAGGTGTTACCCTTTGAACCTTCGCTCATGAAATGCACTTAGCCCACTAGCTCTGTGTAGAACTCGATGTCTTTGAACTCGTCTGCCGTTTCTGTAGACGACAATGCACTTCACACAAGACTCTCCCTGACAAAGTCAAGTCCTCATAGTTATGTTCGTTATGGTCATGAACATGATGCCTGGTTCTGCGAGAGTCATTAGGTATTGTGCCCCAACAATACCCTTCGAAGCGACCCCACTTCTCTCTCACATAGGTGATTCACTATGTATGGTTACCATAGTCGAATCATTAAAAGCCACAGGCTTATCCTCACACTTGTCTCTTTTAGGAATGGACTAGGAAGTTTATTAATCTTTATAATAGACTACCTTATTAAATGCGTAGGGTTATCCCCCCCCCCCCCACAGTGACCTCGTTTATTCATACAATTAGGTTTTCCTATTGAACTCAATTCTTGGGATCTCCAGTCTATTGAGTTAGGTTTCCATCATATGAACTTCATTTTTCAAGGGCTTCAGTCCCATTCCCATGGACGACTTCTGCACTAACTCTCTACTTAGACCTTTTGTCAGCGGATCCGTAATATTATCCTTTGACCTCATGTAGTCAACAGTGATAATTCCTGTAGAGATTAGTTGTCGTATCGTATTATGTCTACATCTGATATGTCTGTTCCTACCATTATACATTGTGCTACGAGCTCTGCCAAATGCCGATTGGCTATCACAATGTATACAAATGGCCGTTGTCGGCTTAGGCCATCTTGGTATATCCTCAACAAATTGACGTAGCCATTCTGCCTCTTCACCTGCTTTATCTAAAGCGATGAACTCAGATTCCATCGTGGATCTAGCAATAACCTTTTTTTTTTGATGATTTCCACGATATCGCTGCACCTCCAAGTGTGAATACATACCCACTTGTTGCTCTGGAATCATTCGTGTCAGATATCCAATTTGCATCACAGTGTCCTTCTATAACTGCTGGATATCTGTTATAATGCAACCCGTATTCCCGAGTGTACCTTAAGTAGCGAAGCAACCGAGTGATACAGTTCCAATGCATTGAACTTGGGTTGCTTGTGTATCTACTTAGCTTGCTCACAGCAAATGCTATGTCCGGCCTAGTACAACTCATAAGATACATCAAGCTACCAATAATTCTTGAGTATTCCAACTGGTTTACGGGTTCACCTCTATTCTTGGCTAGATGTTGACTTGTGTCAAGTGGAGTTCTAGCTTCATTAGAGTTATTTGCATTGAACTTCTCAAGAATTTTGTCCACATAGTGGGATTGACTTAAAACGAGTCCACTTTGGGTTCGCGTGATTTTGACCCCCAAAATCACATCCGCAAGACTCATGTCTTTCATGTCAAATCTTGCTTTTAGCATGTTCTTTGTAGATTTTATGATTTTGTCATCGCTTCTAGCAATGAGCATATCATCTACATATAGACACAAAATGACATATCCATCAGATGTGTCCTTTATATACACACACTTGTCACATTCATTGATTTTGAACCCAGCATCAAGCATGACATGATCAAACTTTTGATGCCATTGTTTTGGAGCTTGCTTCAATCCATACAAGGATTTCACAAGTTTACACACTTTCTTTTCTTGCCCAATAGCTGTGAAGCCTTCGGGTTGCTCCATGTAGATTTCTTCCTCTAGAATTCCATTCAAGAAAGTTGTTTTCACATCCATTTGGTGAACTTCCAAATTTCTAATGGCGGCAATGGCAAGCACCAACCTGATGGATGTTATTCGCGTAACTGGCGAATATGTATCAAAGTAATCTAAACGTTCTCGCTGTTTATATCCTTTGATCACCAACCTTGCTTTGTACTTATCGATGGTTCCATCTGGTTTCATCTTCTTCTTGAAGATCCATCGATATCCTAGTGGTTTACATCCTTGGGTAAGATCCACTAGTTCCCAAGTATGGCTCTGTAAGATAGAGTCTATCTCACTTTTGATTGCCTCCCTCCACTGAGGTCCTTCTGAGGAATGTACCGCTTGTTGGTACGTTTGAGGTTCATCTTCTACCATATAGGTAAGAAACTCAGGACCAAAGGATTTTTCAGTCCTTTGCCGCTTACTTTTCCTGATTTCAACTTCCTCATTCTTTGATTGTTCTCGAGGTTCATCGTTTCAACTACACCCTCGGGAACAATTTCCTCAACCGGTCTAGAAGAACTCGGTTCACTTCTATCTAAGCATGGGAACACATGTTCAAACCACGTTGCATCCTTAGTTAACTTCTATCTAAGCATGGGAACACTATAACTTCCAACAATTTGGAGGGCAGTTATTATCTATGTTTGACCTAGTTAACTTGCTCTTGGTTAAGGTTGACTTAATTTCAACTTGATCCATCATTGATCTTTTAGATATGATTTCTGACTCTTGACTTCACATTAGATTACAAATTTGCACACCCGTGTTTTGCTGGTCTTTTTTAACCATTTTTTGTTGGGTCCTACAACAATGTTGATGTAGACAAACTGTTGATCCGCGTAATAGTTACATGTTTGATTTTTTTGTTTCTTGCAGTATAATTTTATTTGATATATTAAAACTTCCTTTCAGGCCTAGGTGTTGATTATTTTAGTGTAATTGGATTCACTTGTTGATCGAAGTGTATCATAATATATCAAAGAAGTTAAGAAAGTGCGGAGTGCACGCTTGAAAAGTTCGAGGGAACCACACTTTGTTCTTGCGGAATTTGTCTGAGTTTTATCTGGTTGAAAAGTTCGAGGGAACCATCGAGTTGTTTCAATCTGAAAGTGTCCTACGCAAGTACACAACTCTTGAATTATCCAAGCATTCGTTCATTTTAGGTTCACATGAAGTTCACAAGAATGTATAAAAATAATCTTAATTATCCAAAACAATACAAATACTGACGATAAAGAATTTCATACATAGCATGTCCCTCATATAAACTGACAAAACTATCACACACACACAAAAAAAAAAAAAAAAAAAAAAAAAAAAAAAAAAGAAAGAAAGAAAACAAAAAAAGTGAATATCATGGACAATAACATAATGTTGCCCAATATAATGGTTAATAACTTAGAACACCATGGCATATGTGGCAACAAATATCGAAAATATTATAGGAATGGTTGTGAATCTTATTGAAGTTGCATCTGAAGAACCGTTATCTGTTGATGGCACGGTGTTTGTTTCAGTGCCTGTACCCGAAGGGGATCCTGGAGATGAAGAGGGTGTTGTTCCTGAAGGAGAGTCGGTTGGAGAAGCAGCTGCAAAGAACAAAGAACAAGTTTATAAATTGTAGTTGGTTGGTTTTGAAAATGCAAACTAATGAAAATTTTCTAAAGTCTAAACTAGAGCTGAAAAATTAGACTCATTTAGCTATGAATCAGTTGATCTGGTATTTTGGGTTATGTTTATCTCGAACGGGTCAGACAAGTAAATTAAACAGTTGAAAGGGATATGGGTCAATCATGAAAGTTGCTTATAGTTTGTTAAATGCATAAAACCGTTTCCTGTTATTCAAAAGGTTTATAAATAATATGATTATTTTAGCATACTTGACACACTGAAAATTTTAAAAATACTTTTCTAGATAAATCTGTATGGTAAACCCAACCCGTTTTGAGATGTACAAAACATTACCCGTTTGATTGTGTTACATACCCCGCCCGCCCATATTGACATATAACATATATTTGGATATGGTCAACTAAAATGTAGACTTTTAGAACATATCACAAATCACCAGTTGACTTTTCTTAACTCTTGAGGTAACCTTTTGATCATTTCTAGTTAAATTGTGTCACAATAATGTGACAATAGTTTGAATAAAAACTTGGTAACTGAATGTTAGATCATTACCATTGCATTGACTGGTTGGTGGTGTCTGGACATTGCAAGCCTTAGGCAACTCAAGAGCCTGAGTTTGGTTAATATTAAGTCCCAAAGATGAGCCACCGCCGTTAAGAACTTGACACAAGCACTGTGGCTGTGACCGGACCACGCTAGACAGTTGGGTGCAGCATCCTGATGATGGTGTTGATGTGTTACCTGAAATGTAGTTTAGGCATGGAGACAAACTAACTAAAACACTTGTGCAACTTGAAGATTGAGCCATTGAGCTTCCATATAGGGCAGCCATTGTGATCACTAGGATCATTAACACTGTGTTGGTTTTTTGATATTGTGCCATTTGGGATTTTGGTCTTTTTTGTGTGTGTAATTTTTGTTGAAGAAGATGATCTGACTTTGAGGTGTTGGTTTAGTCTGGAGTTTTGCGGTTCTATATATAGGGGAATTGGTATGACTTGAGTTAACTTGGGTCCACAAGAGTAGGTAACCTACTTATCCTATTTTATGGTATTACCTAATAGCTACTAAAAGATATGATCCAAAGGGAAATGTATAGTTTTGATACGTATTGTTAACTAAACTGGTTGTGTTTGAGTCAGCCTGGTGGTACGTAGTTTAACTAAACTGTTTGTGTTCAGTTTCAGGTTGAACCCAACTATATGTTTAACTAAACCGGTTATGTTCGAGTCAATTTGGTGGGTACGTGGGTTGAACTTTTTAATTTATCTTTCAAAAATATATCTTTCTTGCCATAGCTTAAACTTGTTGGATATCTTATTCCACAATTTAAAACCTTAAAATAAAAATTAACTTGAGGTTTTATAGTTTAAATGCGTTTGTACTCATTTGTATTCCATTTGTAAAAATAAATTAGAATAGAATAAATTTTGGATTAAATAAGTTGTAGTCTTCTCGACTCATATATTGTGTTCGAATCCATATGTCTCACGCAAATTTTAGGTTATCAACCCGTAAACACGAATCCATTATCATTCTACTTTTCATCATGGAAGTGACACTTGGCTTAGATCTCAACCACTCCCCATCAAAGTTAAAAGAAAAGTTTAAATATTGTTTGGTTTGGTTCCTACTAATTTAATAATTTTAATTTGAACTCCATCATAACCATATATTTTAGTTCTTGAATATTTCTTGGCTATAAGGCGGCACCAAATCTAATGTAATTAGGTATTTAGATGACCTGCTTTTTAACCAACCAAATGGAATCTGTTAAATAACCACCAAACTCTATGAACAAATTCTTTTTTTAATTAATTTGGTAAGATATACACGCACGCAAGTAAATAATAAATAAAAAGGAAGAAAATAACAAACCATGACCTGATTAAGTTCGACCGGAGATTTTATCCGAAAAGAACTTGAGATGGGTTAAACGAGTTTTCATATCTTTCTAATTTTTAATTGTTTTTTTTAACGGCGACCTTCTTGTGTTTTGGCCACCATAGGTCATTTTTCTATTGCCTTAGGGTGTATCTTAACATCTAGGGTGTTAACCATGATGTGACATGTTAACCGGCATTGCACACCACTCTCTTCTTGTGTTAAGGGATGTTAAAGAGATTATATGTTAACAAGATATTAAGATATTGTCTTAATTTGTTTTTTTTTTTACACTCAAACAATTAAAAGTTTTTACACCCAAACCATTAAAAGAATAAATAAACTTAAGGGGATTAAACGATTTCCTTGTTGCGAGGTAAAGTGAAATGAAGAAAAGTAAGTGATGTAACATCTAGATGGTATTAAGGATAGTTAAAGTATACCACAAGACCTGACTAGCAATAATTAGTTTTAGGGAAAATGTTATCGAATTAACATATTTTCTTTAATATTCGGCGATATGAATGGATGTATGTCTCATGTCCATAACACGACTATATGAGATGAATAAAGCTCATTTTTATAATTGCTTATCGATTAAAAGTAGACCAACTAAAAATGTTTATAAAAATAAGCAAACTGACTCAACAATACATAAGGGACGGCCCAATAATTTTGGGGCTTAAAATTAAAAAAAAAAAAAAAAAACAATTGAGGCCTTCTTTGAAAAAACTAAGCTTGTACTTTCCAAAAAAGTATTCTTTTAGCTTGACAATTAAATAACTTGAATTGATGCCACACGTTGCAGGGCGTTTTTTAACGTGATTTGAGTATATTGGTTTTTTTTAATTGCTTATCGATTAAAAGTAGACCAACTGAAAATGTTCATAAAAATAAACACAAAAGACGTATTATAGTTGACATGACTTATTTCTGAAAAAAAAAAAAAAGTCAAAATACAAACAACTTGAATTTATACCAATACGTACATAAAATTAAGCACGTCAAACTCGAGTTTGTCAAAATGTTATTACATTGAAATGTAAACAAATTTTAATTTATACCGACACGTACATAAATGTCAAAAGGTACACCAACTCAAAATGTCTGTAAAATAAGTAACAAATGTAGCATATATGACATGACTCACGAAATGTAAAGTATTATGTACTTTAAAAAATATTATGTCAAAACATAAACAAATTTGAATTTATATCATCATGCACATAAAAATAAGCATGTAAAACTCGAGGAGATCAAATGGCATTTTACAAAGTTTTAAAAAGTTAAAAGGGTGTAAATGTCAATGTTAAAATTTGAGAAAAGGGTGATTAAAAAAAAGCAAAGTTGTTGAAGCTAAGTGGTCAACCATTTATATATATAATAATAAGTTAAATATAAACTAAAAGATACTTGAAACAGGGGGAAATGTATTGAACTAATCTTTATTTTGAGAAAAATAAAGTTTACTTAGAACATATGTAGTAGGGCTTGAAACTAATGCTCCTCCTTTGGGCATGAATTGACATGTGGCATATGGGGGAATTATGGAGCTTGAAGTTAAAAAGAGGCATAGTGGTATAATGTCCTATAATGCCCAACAATAGTTACCCAAATATTATCTTTTATAAAAAATAAAACAAATAATATTAATTGAAAGGTTCTTATTGGTCAAACACAAGTGGAGGAGGCGTGTTAAAAAACGGCAAACACATTTTTGGACAAAAAACGCCCAGGGGCGGTGTGCGGGGCGATTTATAGTATTATTAGACAAAAACATGGCTAAAACTCTTACCACTACGACTTGTGTTAAAGAAAACTGGATCGTTAGGCTACCTCTTTGGTGGTTTTTTTTTACACTTTATGGTGCTTGCACTGCATGTGCTTTGTATGGGATTTTATCGTTGTAGGACATGTTAGTCATTTGAATTGGATTTTTTTCAAGTTATACATGATGTAAATTGTAACTTTTATATATATTTTTTTTTTTTTAGCTAAGGCTCACCTATATCATTCCACACGAAAAAGGACAATTACAAAGCAATGGCAGGTAGTCGGGCAACAAGTTGCGCCGCCACCCACTTTTATATTAATTTCAATCTAATTACAATACACAATCAGTTATTTACAATCATTGTTCATTATTGCTTTCCATTTCGTAAGGCCAATGTTTTTAAACCCGGACCGGTGGTGGACCCGGTCGCTTTACGGGGTCAAAGGTCGGACTGGTCCGACTGGTTCAACCGGATTTAAGACCCGGATTACATCATAAATTATATAAAAATATATATGTAATTTTTATATGTATTTTTCTAAACTTGTATATATTTACATAAAAAATTTATGTAATTTTTTAAACTTATATATATTTACATAAATATCATAAAATATATAAATGTTTTCGGATTTCCCAATTTCATATTAACTATACTTGTACTTGAAAATTGAATTAATCACATTTGACTTTTTTAATATTTATCATTTCCAATGCATGACTGTCAAATTGTTAACCTTTCCTTTTCATCATTTATAGCCCTTCTTCACAATTCCATAAAATTGAAAGTTTGATGCCATACTTCCTGAACATCACAACGACACTACATTGCCTTTTCATTCTCGTAATTTCTGAAGAAAACAATCGGTAGATCTCTTTTCCAAACTTGCCAGACATCCCCAATTTCACAAATCGCCGAATGTTATTACTCTTATATTACGGGATTCACCGGAGCTTGTATCAGAGCTTGTAGCACCGGCCCGACCTTAAATAGATGAACCGCTGGCCCGACCGCCCGGATCCTAGCCCGACCTCCGGGTCGATGTTGAAACCGGTTAAATGCAAGACCCGGCCCGATGAGGTTCCCGGCTCCCAGCCGGACCGGTCCGACCGGCCGGCCCGGTCCGTGTTTAAAAACATTGCATAAGGCTATATTGTAATAACCGAATAATAAAAATAATAATAACTAGAAATCTATATTTATATCTTTCTATACTTTCTATAAAAGGAGAAAAACCAAGTGACATAAGAAAAGCTGAGGTGGCAGCCATAGAGGCTGTCCAACAAGGCTTTTCTTATGTCATTACTGGATCATAAATCGAAATATACAAATCACTTTTAAATACATTTAGTTTTAAACCACTGCCCTATATTCAAATTTCAAAGGTCTGGCCCACATTCAAAAGGGCAAACCACTGCCCATCTCTAAGAAAGTATAACTTAGCAGATGTTTCCTATGACAAACGTATACTTTAGCAGATGTTTTGAAATTGTCGGTAATTTCAAAATGTTTAGGGATATGTAATTTGCAATTAATGCATGTCACTCACTCACTTCTGTCAATCATCTTCTTATATAAAGGTTTTTTTTCCCCTTTCACTCTTCATATTTACACTCTCGTGTTCTCTGCTTTTATTTTTTCAACCCACATTTCCAATGTATCTCTCCCTCAAATCCCTTCTTCTCAATACTCGACATTTGTTCATAAAGAATAAGAGAAAACGGAAGCTCTCTCTGACCCACTTTCAGAACAAATTTTGGGGATATGTGGTTTGCCTTGATGATGGTAATGTCATATATATAATTATGTTTGTTTTGGTTTTTGATTTTTACTAATTGTTTTTTATCTGAGTTATGACTAAATGATGATTGTGAATGATCTGAGCAGATGATGATGATGATTGTTCTGCAGTTATTTCCAGCATCATTGTTCCAACATCGTTTAAAGTATGTTTTTTTGCTACTCTAATTTTGAAATTTTTAATTTTTAATTTTGAAGTGATCTACTCTAATTCTCGCTTTATATTTCAGTCTAATCATAGTTGTTTGAAATTCATACAATCATCTGCGGGTTATTTTAGGTTTGTGGATTTTAAACTGTTGATATATTCTAGCTCTGTTTTCTTCGAGCGACCAGTAGTAGAAGTATTTGTGGAGTCATAATGGTTTCAGAATATGTTAGTGTGGATTTTGATGGAATCAAATTAAACACAAAGAAAGATTATTAAATGTACAGTTAAAATAATTTTTGCTTATGACTAAATGATAATTATAATTGACTTGGGCAGATGATGATGATGTAGAACCCACAGTGGTTCCTACTAAACGCAAGAAAGGGTCTGCTAATATTTTAAGATAAGATTTTATCTAATAAGATATATAAGTAGATTCAGTTTGTTCTTTCCTGCCTTTTTTGTATTAAAAGAAGCATAAAGTTTGGAATTTTGATGTATAGAATGTATACACTTCTGCAAGCTCCGATGATTTAAAGCAGCTTTTTATCAAGCAAGTTGAGGATTAAGTATATGAGGATCGGGCTACTCTTTAACAGCCGAAGAAGTGTTTTGATGTACTGCATCTTGGTCTGTTCACAAGAGACCAGGTTTCCAGAAATCTGATGGTGATGCCTTCAATACTTCCGTGGAGTTCATGGAGATTGTCAATGATATACATTGAGAAGTTCAGTAGTCGATGGAGTTGAAGCTAGAAGCACTTAATTTTTGATGTTAGATTCCTAAATTTCTTGGTGTTGTTGTTAGATTTTAAAGTTTTGTTGTTCAGTACTCGATGTAATTGTTGATCTTTTAATCCTCATAATTAAATTTTAATCCTATTAATGTTTGTGGAGCATTTTATTTTTACTAATTTTAAGGTGCATAAGTATTATTATGTAATTTTTAATATCATCTGATTATTGCAGATCGGTATTGATGTAGATGTGAAATTGTCTCTGAGTTTGATTAGATTATGTTGATGTTGAATCAATTTATGTTTCTGTATAGATCTGTCAAAGTTAAAGTTTGCCAAAAGAGAACATCTGCTCGAAATCACCATCTGCTGATCTAACGGTTGTTTGACTTGCTACTGTTGCTAACATCTGTTGTTGCCTAACAGAGCTTTTTGAAGAATTCAATTGCAAATACTCATGCATCTATTTAGTAGTGATCTTCTGCTAATCTAACGGGTGTTTGACTTGCTACTGTTGGCAACATATGTTGTTGCCTAACAAAGGTTCGCAAATACTCATGTCAAAGGTTTGAAATTTTAGTATTTTTTATTATTTGGTAAGTTAACAGTTTTTTGAAGAATTTCCTCTCAGTTACAAATACACAACATCTGCTTTTCTAAAATGTCTATGAGAGGTAAACTCTGCCCAAAGAGAACATCTGATGTGGCATAAGAAAAGCTGGTGTGGCAGCCATAGAGGTTGTCCAACAAGGCTTTTCTTATGTCATTACTGCATCATAAATCGGAATATTTAAATCACTTTAAAATACATTTAATTTCAAACCACTGCCCTATATTCAAATGTCAAAGGTCTGACCCACATTCAAAAGGGCAAACCACTCCCCATCTCTAAGAAAGTATAACTTAGCAGATGTTTCCTATGGCAAACGTATACCTTAGCAGATGTTTTAAAATTGCCGGTAATTTAAAATTCAAAATGCCTGGGGATATGTAATTTGCAATTAATGCATGTCACTCACTCACTTTTGTCTTATGGTAAATGAAGAGGTTAATTGTAATTATGATAATGTGTTTAATTTTATACTTTTCCCATGGAAACACACTTTTGAATTGTTTTGCATTAAAAGCCTAACCATCGTCGCATCATATTCTTTAACAATAAATTAGTCTGACGATGTATTTAGTCATAACCGCCTTCATTGGGTATATAAAATACATTTGGCAGAGGCTTTCATCATTACCACTTTCATCCATCTACTCAATCATCTTCAAAGTTTTTTGTTTATCAATATCATTACAATTTCGTTGGCTTTCAAACATGCATTTGTTCACTGCAAAATGGAAAACATTGGGTTTCAAGTGATTGTTGATGAAATTTTCACAAGGCTCTCTGCACAAGATATTGGTCGTTTGAAATGTCTTTCCAAGAATTTTTATAGGGAACTGTCAAATCATGCATTTGAGATGATGCATGCTCTCCGAAGTGGAGATTCACTAAAAAGAAACTACTCTCCTTTAAAGACACGTCAATTGTCGTTGACAACATAGTAGCTGGTAATTTGGATGTCGTTACAAGCAAAACCTTAAGTTTTCCTAACAATGTCCACCCTACCTTCTTACGTATTCTATCGTCATTTAATGGATTGTTGTTAGTTTGCAATGAAGGGATTTGCTGTGAGCTGATCCTTTGGAATCCAACTGCCCGGCGCTATAAGGTTTTGTCTGATGACTACTTAAATATATTCAAGATCGAAACTCTGATACCGGTGGAATTTATTTTGATCAATCCAATGATCTGAAAGTGCTGAACATCAGATGTTACCGTAATGTGGCTACTGCTCGTGTTTACTCACGACGTCGTGAGTCATGGAGAACAATAAATTTCGGTAGCGTATGGTTCAAGTGGTTATTCATGGTCTCTAGGAATTTATGCTAATAAAAGCATATATTTCATGGTTTCAAATTATTGGTATCCACTAGGTGAGAGGAACATCGTTGCTTTCGATGTTCTTTCTGAGACTTTTAGAATGCTTCGTTTTCCAGAGAGTATCGTAGTCAATCTTGCCAAGGGCATATTTTGACCATCGCAAAGAGGCTGCATTTGATTGTTATTGGAAAGTCTGCTGAGCTAACTGCTGATTTGCTCAGATATGAAGAAGAAGGCTGGATCAAGGTGTTTGCTTTCAATAATCCTCGTGTAGTTGATTAAGTAGATAGGCGCTGAAGGACTAATATAATTGAAAACAACAAGTGGCTGATAACAAGCATTTGGGGGGAAATGGATGAAGTTGATCTGAGCAATGAAGTTTTGAAATACCTCCAACATGTTGACAACTACAATGGTCCGAAAGGAGCTTTATTAATCGAGACTACTGTTTCGCCCATTGATTAGAAATTAGTATGCTGTATTTTACTGAATGTTGTTTGCTGTTTTGAACTTTGTTTATTATATAGTTACCTTTGTTTGACACTTGTAGTTTTTATATAATTAGTTGTGTTAAAATTATTAACCATGTTTGTTAGTTAAATTAATTAAATGAATATTTAGGTTTGATAGTTTAAATGCTTGTAATATTGGCAAGGGTCTGTTTAAATGATGAAAGCTCTGTTGTTGTGAACAGATGTTTGAAAAAAAAACAGTGGTTGATACATCTGTTGACTTTGGTCAACAGATGGATGAAAACAGATGTTTGAAACCACTGTTGGGTTAAAGCAGAGTGTTGTGGAGAAAACTGTGGTTGAAACCGCTGTTTGGTTAAAACGGTGGTTTAAAACCACTGTTGGGTTAAAATAGTGTTTTGTGGAGGTTGAAGGGGATTGAAACGACTATTGGCTAAAATATTGTTTTTTGGAGAAGGAACATGCTTGAATGCAAATGTTATTTCGTTTACAAACGATTAATAAATTATATATTTTTGTATTTTTATGCTCTAAACTTTAAGTATTTAAGGATGAAGTTGAAATTGGGGGGATATGGTTGAAGTTGATCTGAGCAATGAAGTTTTGAAATACCTCCAACATGTTGACAACTACAATGATCCGAAGGAGCTTTATTTATCGAGACTACTGTTTTGCCCATTGATTAGAAATTATTATGTTGTATTTTACTGAATGTTGTTTGCTGTTTTGAAGTTTGTTTATTAAATAGTTACCTCTGTTTGACAGTTTCATATTTTATATAATTAGTTGTGTTAAAATTATTAACCATGTTTGTTATTTAAATTAGTTAAATGAATATTTAGGTTTGAGAGTTTAAAAGCTTGTAATATTGGCAAAGGTCTGTTTAAATGATGAAAGCTTTGTTGTTGTGAACAGATGTTTGAAAATAAAACAGTGGTTGATATATCTGTTGACTTTGGTCAACAAATGGATGAAAACAGATGTTTGAATCCACTCTTGGGTTAAAGCAGAGTGTTGTGGAGAAAACTGTGGTTGAAACAGCTGTTGAGTTAAAACGGTAGTTTAAAACCACTATTGGGTTAAAATAGTGTTTTGGGAATTGAAACGACTGTTGATTTAACATAGTGTTTTGTATATTTTTGTACTAGGTTATCACCCGGGAAATGCTTCCTGGGCTGGAGAAAGTTATTAATATAATTATTATTTATGAATAATACATACTTAAAATGATACAAAATGTATGACTTGTTAATGGAATCAAAAAGGCTAAGGGGAGGTGATTGGTGTATAAGTAGACATACTTATTTGGTGTATTATTTGTATCAAGACTTATTAGCCCATACTCCATCTCACTTGTGTAAGCAAATTCATAGCATGGGTCATGTTAGTTTATTTTAAGTTAATCTACGACTAAGGGTACATCCGTATGAAACGTGACTAATGTTATGGGTACATCCGTATGTAACTTTAGGATCTGAATCAATCATGCAAATCTTTGTTACTTGATACGATATGATTTTCTACTCAAAACCCTTTTACTAAAAGAAAACTTAGTCGATAATACCCTCTTTGCAGCCGTCGAAAACATGCCCTCTTCTCAATTCTTTACAAAGCTACAACACGTAAAACACCATACTTAGACACATTTAGTCTCTAACTTGGACCCACAAAAGTTTCTATTATTAGTTTACTTTTGTTCAGTCAACCAATATTATTGTATATTATGCTTTTTGTTGCAAAAAACTTAAGAAATAGCCAACTGACATTTATAACTTCATGTAGCAGAGCCAACCAAACAGTTGTCATTGTACAAAAGCTCACGGGGTTTCTAATACAAAAAGTAGATTGAGTTTGATACCAACTGACAATATAACATTAGTGCCAATAGTATTTGTATAAAACAAAAAATTGTAACAATAAAAGTAGCTCATGTTAACAGGACCAACGGGTCATTTTTGACTTGCAACAAAAATGACCCGTTTTGATCTGTGTAACCCAACCGACCAAAAGAAAGGTATTTTCTTTATGAAAATGGGGAGTCATCAGTCATCTATGTAGAAGATTGTAGGAGTTTACATTGTGCGATACTCTCATCTCTACAACAAAAGATAGGCCCGGATTATAAAAAAAAAAAAGAAATTAAGAAAAAACGAAGTTCAACCGTAGGGAAACAATAGCGAGGGGTCTTTCAAGGCTTCTCGGGCTGTGGGCCGCCTTCGTGGGTTGATCTCAAGTAAGTTACCAATAAAATCGAGTAATAATGTATAGGAAACTTGTACACGTTCTTCCAAAGATGTTCTTGTGGGGTTATGTATTCCATCTCGTTTGTTTCCTGGACGCATTAAAAGTTTAAAATCCGACACATGAATTTTAAAATTTTAGAAGTTAGCTATCGTTTTGTTATGATTTGGAAAGAAAAAACAAACCTCGTTTATGCGATAAAGATCGAACTCAACGGTGAAATATTTGCTTGTTTCGTGACCTCTTTCTAGCTTATCGTAATTGATTGGCCCGAGCAGTCCAATCACTCATGCAAGCAAGAACACAACTTCATCTTTTGAAAATAAAACCTGTGAAAATTTACACAAAACAACCACCAAAAGATTCAAGAGGGTTATTAATAAGGGTAAATATCATAAAATAGCAAAAGCGCATCGTTGTTTTATTACATTTTCCCGTCCTTGAGGTTTGGTCACTTTTGCGAATTTCATTCAAATGTTTGTTTTTTCGCAGCTGGATCCAAAAGGTTTGAAATCTTGGCATTTTCATACGACTCATTAACCCCATCCATTTTTCTCCGTTAAATGAGGGGCATATCTGTCTTTTAGTTGTTTTTTTTATTAAAAAGTCGGGTGAAAATGGTAAGATTTCAAACCTTTTGGATCCAGATGCAAAAAAAAAAATAATGATGAAAGATCAAAGCTTTTTAAGGAAGACATACATCACCAGATAAGAGTTTAGCTAAGATGCAACCGAGTGACCAATCTAGAGGTGTCCAAATCCGTTTTTTTTTTTTTGAAAACCCAGTCCGGTTTTTAACCAAACCTGTTTTTTCATCCAAAACAAAAACAGGTTTTTTTAATAACCAGTTTTTCAAGTCCAAAACAGTAACCGATGTAACTGGTTGGGATCGGTTTTTAACCGGTTTTTGCAAAAAAAAGAAAAAAAAGAAAACAGTTTTTAACCGGTTCTTTTAAAACTGGTTTCGGTTATTAACCGGTTTTTCAGATTAAGAATAGTAACCGGTCACCAACCGCCGGTTCGGTTCTAAAACCGGTTTTAAAAAAAAAACCGGTTAAAAAGGAACCGGTTTTGGTTTTTTTTTTCCGGTTACAGTTCTAAAACCGGTTTTTTGTACACCTCTAGAACAATCTGTCGTTTTTAAAGCAACTGCTTTCGAGATCAATAACCTTGATCTCAAATTGTCTATAGCTTTTAAAGCTCAACGTCAAAATTTGAGGATTCTTAACAAAAACATGTATACAGAAAACGAAAACAATTGGTATATGCGAATACCTTAAGAATGTAACGTGCCACCCACAGTTCATCCGCCTGCAGATATGCCCACAGCAGGTCCAACTTGAAACTCCCACCGTGTACCAACAAAGTTGAGTTTTATAAGATTGCACATTTAGTCGGGTTTGGGTCAAAAGGGAATTAAATTACCTGACCAGACATAACTTCGCCA
This sequence comes from Helianthus tuberosus, assembly GCA_030545235.1. Lineage (NCBI taxonomy): Eukaryota > Viridiplantae > Streptophyta > Magnoliopsida > Asterales > Asteraceae > Helianthus > Helianthus tuberosus. Next base: position 151,062,335 of record CM060412.1, read on the forward strand.
TTGATACCGCTAATGTTGATGCCAGCGTAAAGGCAAGCCTTATTATGTGCATCAACAATATCATGACCGAAAGCCTTATCGGTACCAATACCACAGTAGTATGGCCCCTAAATTGAATCACATTATTTAGTATAAAAATTGATCAATTCTTTCAAATATATTAACAATAAAACTACTTAATTGATTACCTGTGGACCAGGGAAACCACCTTGAGGCCAACCTAGAGGCCAGTTGACATCCACGGTGTATTCTTGCTCAATTCTGTACCTATTAACATGGAAAGCATCGAGTTTTTTAATCGAATAACAATTTTAGAAAGTAGATTTTAACAATTAAAAGAAGAAATTCAAGGAAAATACCATCGGACCTCCTTTTCGACTTCCGGGTTGCTGAAGATCTTGCCAGCAGCACACCTCTTGTTAGTCGGGATTGGCTTGCCTGCCAGAGTGTAAGCATCACACATCAACTAAAAAAATAATTTGAATTCTGGTCTGAAATATGCAATATTTACGCAGTATACTTTTGTTATTAGTCATTTTGGTCTAAAACCAAAACCAAAATGACTATATTTAATCGTAACGCTATATTTAATCGTAAGCAACCTATGGTGGCGAATGTTATCAAAGAGGTCAAAGTGATAAGCTTTTTGTGGATTAAGCATCAGTGAAGATCCACATCTCTTTTAGTTATTATAATAGTTTTATTTTTAATATTTCATAAAGATTGAGGGAGCTTATTGAATGTAAAGCCAAAAAAACAAACCTGCGGTTCTCGTTCTACCCTTTGAAGCTCTTCAACAGGAGATATAACTATAATTTTGCCCTCGAAAACCTAACAATAGTATAACCATTTTGTCAAAATAGTTATTTAAATCCATAATAACTTGAAGCTTAGAGTAACCAATTAGTGTTATTATGATAAAACTTTAAGAAAGTTGGGATCTATAGTGGCAGCCACGAGACAATCTTCTAATGCTTCTTTTATCCTTCCAAGAGACGTCTTCACTGCTGCATCATTACTATAGCACAACATCAAAGCTCTAATGCAGCTTGTAGCCTTGTAGAGTTCTCCTATTCTGAAACAGAGTTTAATCCTTGTGTATGACAATCTTCTTCTTTAGCCATATCACCATTACTATAAGCTGGGTTTCCCTTGATACGTAAAAAAAGATGATGTTATCAACCGATCAACATACAAGTTGTTTGAAGCTGTTAAATGCATTCCACCACCAAAATTGACTTGGTTATAAAAAAGCAAATTTCTATAAGCTATAGCATAAAAAATGTGTGATTGTAACAACTGAAAGTAACAAAAGTAATCACCAGCTTCCACCTTTCCAATTTAATTGAACATAAATGAACTCCCTCTCGAAAGAAGATACAAGACAAGGCGAGACTTTTTACCAAAGACCGAAAAGAAGAGCATGAAAGCAGCTGATATCTGAATCACACATTGACTTCCAACTTTAGTTAATGCCAATGCACCAGAGTTTTCCCTACAAATCACCATATTCGTAAAAATATGTATTCGATGTCATATAATCGTTAAAAACAACGTTAAATGAAGGTCGTTACACTGATGCAGCAAATCCGGTTACCGTACCACACATGCTACCAATGAAAGTCCCAAATCCCTACATAAATAATATGTTTTCTTGAATAAAAATGTATAAAAAACTAATAGATCATATGCAAACATATAGTTTCGGTTATAACATACCAGCAACCCGATACCGCGACTTAAAACAGAAGGTGACACAGGAGTCGCGCTCCCATATATTGTTGTTGCGAGAAACGAACCAGTGGACTGCGCATAAAATAATTCGTGAAATTGACAATATCTTAATAGTTACAATATCTTAGTAGCACACTATAGATACTAAAAAATAACATTAGAAGTTACGAATCTCAGTTGCGATCAGGGATGTTATCGTCAAATTCTTTCATCATGTCCACGGCCCATCACTATCCTCAATTAATACGATAGATAGTGGAAGCTTGCTGTACAAAAATATATGTTATACTTTACCAAAAGCCGATAAAAATTCTTAGATATAAACACTTAATACTTAATAAATATGGTAGAGTGTAGACAATCACCTTGCTTCAAAGATACATCAAACTTAATAAATTCTTCGTTGTAGAGTGTAGACTTCCAAATATGAAGCGCCTTCATAAGAAGTCATTGTGGTTAATTTGCCTACAAAGCAATTTGTTATAAAATAAACAATGATTATGTTGAAAGAAGCCCCATAGTGTGACCCAATCCATGGTATGGATCCTAAAACAACAATGTTAGTATTCATATGCGATGATGGTTCATGTTCAGATATATCTAAAAAATCCCAATAAAAAGCATTAAATTCATAGCTAAAAGTGACCCAATAACTTACTATTCCATAAGATCACTATCACGGCTTATTCCCACCACTAATTTTATAGTAGAACACCACCACATTTAGTTTTTTTTTTCTTTTTATCATTTTGCATTATTCAAATGACTCCAAACGTTATTTATATAATCACAGATATACAAACTCAGCAAAGATTCAAAATGCTCTTGGTAATCTTGATTAATTAATCAAAATATACTTCTTTAAAGCTACAATAAAAGATGTTATAATCAGTAGATAGTCAAATCTTGTACCTTCCACCTCAACACAAATTTGTATCAGCAAGTTACTATTCATCTTCCCAAATTAGAGTTTGGGTTTCAAACGTCGTAATCCATCTGAAATACCCAACTCAAAATTTTAGTTTCGATCGACACATAAAAAGGTTCATAGTCATATACAGGTTAATTTTTTTACCTGTTTCGCGACCTGGCGTTCGAACAACGGCTTTTATTCGTGTTGTCGACGAACAGATACGACCACCATGAATCAATCTAAAAAATAAAGTAAAAAGCTCGTTAATCTCTTATATCCAAAACGGAATGAATTTTGTAACCCACCACCGAAGCAACCTGACCCCAAGGTCGGCAACACTGCCTAAACATAGTTGCCGAAAATCATACCTAAAAAGATAGAAAAGATCAGTAATATGAAATCAAACCGACGACTTGAGAATCCAAAACGAAGAATCAACATTGGCGAGTGTAGAGGTGAAGAAGCGATTTGTGGTTTGAAATCGGAAAGAACGATCTAAGATATATCAAAGTAACAATAAGAATATGAATTAGCAAAAGGGAAATACATACCAGAATGATTATAGTAGCTGGATCTTTGAAGAAACAATTGTAGCGGCTTGATCTGGGGATTTGATGAAGGAGATGCGTATGAAAAGCTAGGGTTTTCTTGATCAGCGGTGACCGAGATTACGGTTCGTGATGGAAAACATGAGGCAATTGAGGGATTTAGGTTTATTAGGAGATTTATATAAACGGGTATGGAGCAAGTCGGATCCATGAAAGAAGGATCCGCGAGCTTTTCCAAAAGCCATCCATTTTCCCGCCAAAATGAATCCTGAGAAACTCTAATAACACGCCATGTCAGCCCAAATCTTTATGTTTATTATATATAATAGATTTTTTTATACTCTAAACTTTAAGTATTTACCGACTGACTTATCTATTTATAAGTCTATAAATATAACCATATTCATCATTTATATTTATTATGCATAGTTTTCTAAGAAACCACCCGTGTTTGCGCACGGGTCTTACCGCTGGTACTATATAATAAAATAAATCATATGAGAACACATGTCATTAAATGAGAAGCTCTTAAGTGTATTTTTTCGATCTAAATAGAGTTATCCCATTTATTATAATTAGATTAGATAAACTTCTTAAACTTCAAATATATCTACTTTTTTAAATGATAAAACTTGAGAAGTTTCCCAAATATATCTCATGGGGATGATCGGTATTGACGTATACTTTTAAATTAATCATTTACAAATTAAAGACCAGGGGTGGGGTTTTAGATTGAACACTAGTGTATTTGTGAACTAAATGAACAAATTCTGACTATTGATTTACATCATTAAATCGTAAAATACACTAGTGTATTTTTATTATCAAATTCTGATAATTGATTTACACTTGTGTATTGATAATGAAGTGTTAGAATTAGTTCACTAGTGTTCACAATTAAAGTAGTTGCTCACAAATAAACCGAACTTTTAAAGACCACTACCAAAAAAATAATTATTCAATAAAAAAAGTATTCGTGTTCCATATATATCTTGCCAAGATTTAATTAACATAACTAAATTAATAATCACATCTTATGTATTTGCAATTACATGAATTATACATCTACTAATATTTAAATCAAAATTTATTGGATTTATTAAATTTCAATGTCTATCAAATTTTGGTAAGTAAAAGAAAACATAATATTTACCCTATATTAATCAGCAAATTTGGTTTGTGAGGCAAAAGTAGTATTCAATTTTTTACAAACAATTAAGTTTGATTTACAAGTTCATAATGCATCATTTTCTTGCTGCATATCCAACTATACATCAAATCTTATATCCATATATACCTACACATGCATTTCTTATATCAATGCTATTTCTTTCTTTTTTAAGCTTGGCTTACAAGTTCATAATGCATCATTTTCTTGCTACATATCCAACTATACATCAAATCTTATACACATGCATTTCTTATATCCATGCTATTTCTTTCTTTCTTACTTTTTTTTTTACTTTTAAACCATTTAGTTTCATCTTTTAGTTTTAGTTTTTCAACCTCTTTAGTTTTCACTCTAACCCCAATAATTTTCCACTTTCAACTTTGATCATTAATACTTTTTATCTTTTACAAATTTGTCATTTTACATTTCGGTCTAAGTCTTGTGAGTAAATACGCTACAACACGTGTGTGTGGTTCAACGTTTTTATGTCTATTTTTTGTGGTTTAACGGTACCGTCACAACTCGCGAGTGCTAAGCCGACTTAGTTATTCTTTTTTATGTTTTAAGTTTCGATCTAATTTTTATGAGTTAACACGCCTTCAACACTTTCGCTTTTACTTTTTTTTTTGGTTTAACGGTCCCGACGCAAAGCTCGGGTCCTTAATTCTAGTTATATTTATTTTGTGAAAAAGTTTAGTAAAGGTATTTTAAAATAGAATTTAGTAAAACTGTGAGTAGCTGAGTATCACGTTAATTGAAATTGTTTATTATTAGTTAGATTAGAATATTAGATTAACTAAAATTAATACTATGTCACATGAACGTATTTAAGTAATAACAAAATAAGCATAAATACTCTTTTTTTAATTAAAACTACAAGTAACAATAAAATACATAAATATTCACATATAACAAAATAAGATGTATCTACTATAATAAAAGAAACCAACTTTTGGACACGTGTCATTCATTGAAGGTATCTTTAAATATATACTTATCTTATATTAACTAAATAAATAATAAATTAATTAATATTAAATCTTATCATACTTTAATAAAATATTATCCTCAAATCTAAATTGTTAATTTAGTATATTTTTAAAGCAAATACCTCTCTTTCCTACCTATCTTATATTAGATATATCAATAATAAATTAATATTAGATATTATCCTAATTTATTAAAAATATAACTTTTTTATTATTTGGTATACAAAATTATATTTATTCAACTCCTGGGTAAAATGCGAGGTTTTTACAAATTTAACTTTTTTTATTATTTACTATACAAAGTTACATTTATATAACCCGTGTAATACACGAAGTTTTAAAGATATTAATAGCATAGGCATATAGTTAGCATATTTTCTGTGTATATTAGGCATATAATCTCATCCCTAAAATAAGGGATTGTAGTTACTGTAATTGGTCTATATATTGAATGGCATTTTGAGGGAGTGGATCAAGGATCCTCCCATCTTACATGGTATCACGAGACTAGGTCTTGATCCCCCTCTCTTTCTTTCCTCTGCCGGCCCTACTTCTGACCGCCGCAGCCCTCCATCTTCTTCATCTTTGAATACCCTGCCCCCTCCTTCTAATGGAAACCAAAATCCATCCTGCAACTATTGTCACCAACATCAAAACTCTGGTCCCTATCACCCTTGAAATCGACACCAGCCACTATGAATCCTGGTGTGCCCTCTTTCTGCTCCACTGCCGTGCTTTCGAAGTCCATCAACATCTTCAACCCAAATCTGCCTCTCAACAAACCACCAACTCTAAAAAAACAACCGATGAAGAAAAATCCTCCACTTCCTCCGCAGAAAATCAGTGGGACGATCTCTAATGACTTGCTGCCATTGTACTTCAATGGATATACGGGACGATCTCTAATGACTTGCTGCTCACCATCCTCGACAAAACCCACACCGCATATGATGCTTGGGTTGCACTGGAGAATATGTTTTAAGATAATAAAAGCGCCCGGGCTATTCACCATAAACACAAGTTCTCAAATACCCGCCTATACAGTTTTCCAAGTGTTTCGGCTTACTGCCAGTAACTGAAATCGTTGGCTGATCAGTTGACAAGTGTTGGTTCAGCCTTTAACAATGATGATCTGGTTTTACAACTCATAGCAGGCCTCCCCGAACAGTATGAAGGAATCGCAACTATTCTTCAGAACATGAATCCGCTACCAACCTTTTACGAAGCACGTTCGAAAGTCATCATGGTTGAACAACGGAAAGCCGAAGCCGCCTTGCTTGCATCTCAGTCCGCCGGTACCGCGCTACACACATCCACCACTCGTTCTCCTTCCTTCGAAAACCGAACTGAACTCGTCTCTTCTGAACGAAACCGTGGCAGGGGCCGCGGAGGCCGAGGCCGTGGTGGTCAGCCGTGTGGACGTGGCCGCTACCCCGCATATCACCAACAGCCTCCTAATTGGCCCTCCTGGCCGAATTACCCATATCCTTGGGCTCCTACACCTACCTGGCCCAATTGGCCCATGCCACCATGTCCATATCCTACTGTTGGACCCAAACCTCCTGCCAACTCTAATTCCACCAATGGTATTCTCGGCCCCAGGCCCAATACCACCAACCAAGCCTATACAGCCTATGCACCCACTGATATTGAGCAGGTAATGTACAACATGTCCCTGAACCAACCGGACGCTACTCAATACATGGACACAGGGGCGACTTCAACCATGGGGAACACGCAAGGTAACTACCAATCTTTTTTTAATAATAGCATTCCTCAGTCAATACTTGTTGGTGATGGTTCAACCATCCCTGTACTCGGACATGGCACAAAAATCTTACCACCACCTTTCCCACCCCTTGTCCTTAAAAATGTCTTATACGCCCCTAAACTTGTCAAAAACCTTATCTCTGTCCGTCGGTTCACCGCCGACAATTCTGTTTCTGTTGAATTTGACCTGTTTGGTTTTCCTGTGAAGGACTACAAGACCCGGACCCTGATGTGTGAAATATGTATTAGTTAAATTCAACAAGTTTTAAAAATTGGAAAAACCTATAAACCAAACACTACCGACAAGTGTACCGGTCGTAAGTAGTAAAACAAGTAAGTCCGAGTATCGAATCGTGGACACAATCTAGCGACTCTTGATACTAAACCTCTATCGACCCCTAGCCTGATAATTTGGTTTTGTTTTGAGAAAAATATGTTTAAACTAAAAAGCAATTAAAATAAATAGACGACCAAACAGCAGCAAGCGCAAACAACTAGAGACTGGACTAGAACTCAAGTATGAGAAAAATAGGTTACCTAGGCAAAAATCCCTAGACTCATGAATAAAATCCTAACCTTGGTTTCGAATGAAAACTATGCCTAACCCGATAAACCCCCGGAAGGCAAACCGAACCTGACAATATGACAAGTGATGAAGTGCTAAAAAGGTTTGACTCGAGTTATCGACCACCAAGTCCCACAACTATCAGGTATAAAGCAATTTATTTACTAAAACCCTCAAATTATGAAGCAGAAATAACTAAGAACACCGAGACCCTAGGAAACTCTAGACGCGAATAAACAGATGAACCCGAGTTATCGGCCACCCAAACTGCCAAACAACGCCCAGCTAATAACCTAGCAATTCTAGATTAGATTTCTCACCTCTAGAAAAGATTGCACGTTTTAATTAATTGGTTTTAATAATTATTAAACTTGAATTAGATTTCTCACCTTCAAGGTCTAGACCGAAAGATTACAACCTAGACTGACTCCCGGCTCTAAAGTATATTTCTAACTATCTAGAGCAATGGAACCAACAAATAAATTATCAAACTAATCAAAACCAACACACAAATAATTAGAATCGGATTCAAAAATTATAACTTTTAAATCATCACATTCATTCAAAACCAAAAGTTATTCATTTAAACAATCATCTAGTTCATCAACCCTAGGCAACCATAAAAAGTTTAGCCACTCATAGTAAATAAAAACAAAAAAACAATGTTCAAAATAACCATCATGTTTAATAATGAAGAGAACAAAGTTTAATGTTTAAATCTAACCGGGTTCCAAACTAATAATACCTCCCTCTTTTATTCTTCTTTTTTTCTTCTTTCTTTCTCTGCGCCAACTGTCTTGCGACCTGCCTTCTGTGCTTTCTGTCGTCCAAAGGGAGTTAATTCCCTTGACTATGCACCATGAGATGTATATATATGAGATTCCTTTTGGTGCACCACTAGGTTTTCTTTTATATGCAGCCCACAAGAAAAATGTGCAGCCGTGTATATTTCCCTTCCATAAAAGTGGGTTGGGCCTGGCTCTCGACACTACTAACTGGCCTAAAAATAAAGAAATAGAGGCAATGGCAGCTTTGTAATATTTGAATTTCATTGAAGGCATTTTTGTCTTTCTAACATGTGAAACAACAATCACACATTCAGATTCAAGTTTTGTCGTTTGGTGTCAGGGAATTAATTAACTTTCACTCTTTTGCTACTTTTAGTCCCTCATTTTTTCACACTACATCACAATAAACTTTCAACTTTCAGCTTATGGCGATAATGGTCCCTCGCACTTTATTAGATTATTCCTAACTTGGTGTTTATTTTTCTTTCCGCACTGGGACCTGGCAAAACACAAACTAAACAAATATGACTGTATAAAGACTAAAAATGACTCAAAAACTATAAAAATAAAATACAAAATACAGGGGTAAATGACGGTGTTTTTCAACACATCAGACCCCTATCCTTCGGTGCAACAGCAGCGGTGACCTATATCCTCTAGCCTTGGGATCCGGGAGCACAACCAGACCATCAGCCTTTGCTGCCATCACCTTTGACCTTTGGCATCAACGTCTTGGCCACCCAGGACATGCATCTTTACAATTTTTAAAACATTCCAATAATGTTCGTTTTGATACTTTTACTAAACATGTTTGTCAATCTTGCGTTTTTGGCAAGAGTACTCGTTTACCTTTCTTTAATTCTAGTACTCCTATTTTTCAGCCATTTGATATCATACATAGCGACTTGTGGACCTCACCCATACTTAGTACAGGGAGTCATAGATACTATATATTGTTCATTGATGATTTTACAAATTTCCTATGGACATACCCCATCTCTCGAAAATCGCAGGTTTACGACATCTTTTGTCACTTTTATAATTATATAAAAACCTAATTTGAGAGAAATATTAAAACACTACAATGTGACAACGGCCGTGAATTCATCAACCACAACTTCCAAACCTTCTTCAATCAACATGGTATGCGTTTTCGCCTATCATGCCCTCATACATCATCCCAAAATGGCAAAGCCGAACGTCAAATCTGAACCATAAACAACATGATCCGAACACTCTTTTCTCACGCCTCACTTCCCGCAAATTTTTGGGACCATGCCTTGGAAAGCACCACTTATCTTCTTAGTATTTTGCCCTCTAAATCACTTAAAAATAAAACCCCCACTGAACTCCTTTACCATCGTACCCCCACTTCCGATCACCTTCGGGTGTTTGGTTGTCTCTGTTACCCTCTCACACCGTCAACCACCATTAACAAATTACAAAACCGTTCCACCCCGTGTGTTTTCCTTGGCTACCCACCGTCCAATAGAGGCTATAAGTGTTTTGACCTTCAATCCAAACAAATAATTCTTTCTCGCCATGTGGCGTTTGACGAAACTACATTTCCATTCAAAAACCACATTCAATCACCTCCTAACTACTCCTTCTTAGACACTCACCTGAATCCATTATGTTGGCCTTATATTTCACCTAACCCCACTACCCATCCCACTCCCTCTCATTCGGCCCAACAACCCAGCAGCCCACCTCCCACTCCCCCTCCCTCACCATTATCCGGCCAAGCCCAGCAACACGCCACCCCATCCGCTACCTCAACCCAGCCACATCTCACGACCTCCTCTCCACCTCACCCGCAGCCACCCTCGCCCGACTCGCCCTCCACACCTGTCGCTACACCACCACCTCAACCACCTCCCACCCGGACCATGCGGGCCCGTGCAATGGACGAGATTCGCAAACCCAAACAACATCTTAACCTTCACACCACCACCCGCACTCAAACCATTGTTCCTATTCCAAAAACACCCATTGATGCCTTGTCCGTTCCAGAATGGCTAATAGCCATGACTAACGAGTATAATGCTCTTATTAAAAACGAGACTTGGGAGTTAGTTCCGCGTGAACCTCATATGAATGCCATTCGTAGCATGTGGTTGTTTAAACATAAATTTAAATCTGATGGGTCTTTGGAATGATACAAAGCTCGGTTAGTTTGTGATGGCAGGTTACAGCAGGTCGGCGTTGATTGCGGAGACACGTTTAGCCCAGTGGTTAAACCGGGCACCATACGTACTATTTTATCTATTGCTCTGTCTCAGGCTTGGGAGGTTCATCAACTAGATGTAACCAATGCATTTCTCCACGGCACTTTACAGGAAACAGTCTATATGTACCAGCCTATGGGATTTCGACATCGAGGAAAACCTACACTTTTGTCAGAATTGGAAGGTTCAGAATCAGAAAAAACACAGGAAGCCTTCTTATAAAGACAAAGAAGATGAAACTTATCACCAAATCAGTGTTACCATATCAGTTTAAATCATTCTAAAATCATTAATAAATTTGTTTATTAGCACTAATTTCACATGAAAGCTTAGAAACTACCTTGATTACATCAGGAACCCATCATTTTATACAGCATTTAGCAACTATTATTCAAGGTTCAAAAGATCACATGATAACAGTAAATGACAAAAAAAAATGACCAATAAGCGGAATACCTTAATAATTTTTAAAGAGGGGTTTTTGAGGTGTTTTTAGTGTTTGTGAACTTGAATCTTTTGCTTGAAGCCGGTGCCCACCGAGGCATGTTTTATTTGAACAATATGTAGTGATGAGAGTGTTGTCTACTACTGTTATGCTTCTTTTATCACCACTGCATCCTCATTTAATATGGCCATGTTCTGTTCTCGATGAATCAATACAAAAAAAAGATAAGATTTTGAAAGTGAAGAAGAGGGGTTTTAACCAAAACTATAGCATGTATAAATTAGGGTTCCTAACCAACAGTAACTGAAATAGATGTAAGAATACATAACCTGTTGTGGACGCCGGAGAGCCACCATAAACCCCGCCGCCATGCACGGCGGATCCCCTCTGTCATGTCGATGCCGGAGAGCCTACTCCGTTTCTGTCTCCCATCTTCAGTTTCTTCTCTGGTCTCTGGCTATGAAACCCTCTTTGTCAATGCAGCAGACAGTGGGTTTTTTTATGCGTGCCAAGTGGGCTGACATAAGCCATACACCTGGTTTCCAAAAACGTGGGCCAATTGAATGGTGACAACACCTATGTGTCACTATTCATTTGGCTTGTTTTATTAATAGATATTAATATTAATATTAATATTAATATATAAAATTACATTTATTCAACCCGTGTAATACACGGGGTTCTAACCTAGTAATAACATATATAAAATTAGAGTTAGACGTTCTTAATTAACTTGACATTTCATATCAAACATATATAGAGTTAGACGTTCATAATTAACTTTACGTTTAATGATAATTCATTTGGATTTCAAATTTATTTAACAATTAACCTAATAATAAATAATAAAAAAACAAATAAAATGTTACAATAAGTAAATAGGGGTAAAGATCCTGTACAAATAGCCTTATTGTACAAAACGTACGAAAGAAGTTAAAAGGTGAAAAACACGGTGACATTTTCGTAATTATTTTACTCATAATTACCCTACAGGATCAAAATTACTCTACAAGATCAATATTACCCTACAAGATCATTTGTAGCCTAATTATGATGCTCTACAAAATTACCTTACAAGATTATTTGTAGAGTAATTATGATAGTCTACAAAATTACCTTACGAGATCAAAATTACCCGACAAGGTCATTTCACAAAATTACCCTACAAGATCAAAATTGCCCTACAAGATCATTTGTAGGGTAATTTTGATAATTACTCTACAAGTAAATACTTACGAAAATGTCACCGTGTTTTTTACCTTTTCATTCCTTTCGTACGTTTTGTACGATAGGGTATTTCTATTTGATCTTTTGCCAAGTAAATAGTATATCAAAGTCCAATTTTTAAGTTTATATCTTGATGACCGTATGTTTTAACCTATTACATTATATTTATCCATTCGTGTAATACACAGGTTAATTCAACTCGTGTAACACACACATTTTTTTAAGATATAACTTTTTAATTACTTAGTAAATAAATTACTTTTTATTCAACCCGTGTAATACATGGAGTTCTAACCTAATAATATTTATTAATACAATCTCTGTAAATAGGAAAATTTCAATTGTAAAACATAGGTAAAGTTGTCAGGCAATTGGATAGAAATGAATGGATGAGAATTTATTTATATAAAATATTATATGCATGAATTATTCATACAAATTGACCTTTACAAATCTCCTCAAATTTTCTTAATAAGAACCTTCCATGTTCCTCTATAAATTGAAAACTTCATCGGCTGGCAATAGGTAACCTGTAGGTAACCTGCTAAGACACGACAAAAGAAAAGTACACCATGTGATTTTTACGTTTTTAAAAATAATCAAAATTTGAAAGTTAGGATCCATTATTTCTCCTTCTAGGTGCATAAAATATACATCTGTGTTATAGACATTGGATATAAAGTAGTTAAACGAGTCGTATTCATGTTTAAAATTTTTGTTGTTCGCGTTATCAGATACCTGTTAAACCTGCTAAGACATGATTTGCCAGCCATGCTTCATCCTCTTGCAAAACCACTCTCAACCTTCTTCATAAACTACACCATTTTCCATCACCTTCCTACATCTTTGAGCCTGGATTCAATTGACCATCCGTTCGTTTCTTACTCCGATTATGATTGTCATTTGGCTTGACAACATGCGATAAGTTTATTGTCACACCTTGACCGATGGCGGAAACATCGGGGCGTGGCACTAGGCGAACCAGATTGCTCAAGAGATCTATAACAACTAAATGTTACCAATATTTTTAAGGTCAATTGTCCCATACCAATCAACAAATATTCGACAAATAATTATTACAGATAATGAGTTTCTCTCAAACAAAGCAAGTTCGACAACCTAGGTTTTCTAATTGATGTAGTTTCTAGACTGCCTATCTTGATTCCATAAAAGACCGGCACATACAGCATCCTAGACACCTGTCACATACGTTAAAATAAAGTCAGTACGCATAGTTTAAAGGTGAGCATACAAGTTTAATAGCATATAGTATAGCGAAAGCGATTTACGCATAACCAGCATTTAACACGTAGAAATGTGAAGAGAGTAAGCTATCGACAATGAAATATGCAACCGATATGACTGCGAGTTGTAGAATGCGCAACACATTATCAGCACTGTGACCATGTGAAGTGAATCCCTTAACAACCCCTGTCCACGACAGGTGCTGAGTCCAAACTATAGTACCATCGTTGCTAAGGTGTCAGACAACAATCATTGTGTAATCATAACATACAAGCATTCATGGAAGACACGTATAACATGCAGAGCGGTTAGCGTTTAAAAGTGTTTGCGTTGTGTGTCGATGTGATTTGATATAGGTAACGTATGTAACACCCAAAGTGCGTTAAGCAAAAAGGGATCGAGTATACTCACTGTGCGTTGGTAACGCTAAACACATACTGTATTGGATTGAAGGGAGCGCTAAGAGTTAGCTTGATCAGAGAACGATAGTGTAAGTTTTGAACAACGTATAACGGTACGTCGAGTGAGATGATTGATCGGATGGTGGTTCGATCGGACGACCGTCCGGATGGATGGTCATCCGGACGGATGACCATTCGGTCAGTTGGTCATTCGATTTGTAAATTGTTTGAACTTTTGAAGTTTTCGTTGTAGTATAAATAAAGTCATTTGATCGGATGGTCATCCGGACGGATGGCCGTTCGATCGGATGGCTATTCGATTGAAAAGCTGATATTCTTTGAAGTTTTGAAAATTGTTTAAGTGTTGAACTTACAGGTCACCTGGTCGAATAGTCGTTCGATCGGATGGTCATCCGGTCGGACGGCTATTCGATCGGCGATCTGATGTTTTGCAACTTTTGTAAAATCAGCTAAGTTGAAAAGTTTTGCGGTTTAACCGAGACGGTGTGACGCCGTGTCAAACAACGGAAACCACTCCAAGTTCAGCTCAGCCGATCGGATCGGAATCACCCCGTTCGATCAGACTTAACTGTTCTTGACGGAGTTTCATGTTCAACCCAAGAATGGGTTGTCTCTCCGGTAGAAATCCATTCTCAGACCGGTTCTCCACTAGAGAATGAGTAGAGAGCCTGAACGAGTCCAGATTCTAATGGCTCTGAGTGAAAAGTGAAAGATGTTGAAGAAAAGTTTTGAAACAGTTTGAAAATGTTTAGATCTAGTCGAAATTAGTGTGAAAACATGTAGAAATCCTTTAGATCCGAACCGTTCTTGACAAGATGAGGTCATTCAACAGTGTTCATCGGAACCCGTGATGACGTCACCTTGTACACCTTAGGTTCACAGGATACGTTGGCGCGGGATCAAGAGAGAGAAGACTAACACTTAGGAATCTGAATAATCTGAAGATGCCCATTAACTTTATGTTTTCTGAATAATATGTATTAGACATTTGGGCTTACTCAAACTTGCTTATAAACCACTATGAGCCCACTCATTAGATTTTTATTTTTTTTACCTAAGTGGAAACTTCTAGGAGGCCACCCCTATCCGATTGACTCACCCAATCACATGTAATCGTATCTCTTATTTGAAAAGACAATGATTTAGATTGTAAATTTTAGTTGTGTTGATTGACGATAGCACGAGTGAGAGGGGCCACTTTGACTCATGCTTAGAGTATCACAATAAGGAGCACAAAAATCATCTAAAAACGTACATAGTCACATCAGTAAAACAATCATCATTTAAAAACACTCAAAACCCACCCAATAAGGAATCTTAAAAACACCTAAAAACAATGTCACATCATCAACACCTTTTACATTTACTTTTTTTTAATTATCAATCTTATAATTTTAATTAACTATATTAAAATTTAAAAATATAAAACTTTACTATCATAACATTATAATTTAAAGACATCTGATCTATTTGAGTAAATTACGATTTTGGTCCCTGTGGTTATATCACTTTTACCCTTTTAGCCTAAAAATTAATCTTTTAACATCTGAACCCTTAGCGTCTTTTTTAACCATTTTGGCCCCTAACACTAACCTCATCCATTTCCTTTTATGGGCCAAGAGCGTTATAAAAAAAGACGTTGGAGGCTCAAATGTTAAAAGAATTCTTTTTGAGCTAAAAGGGTAAAAGTGATATAACCACAAGGGCCAAAATCGTAATTTACTCGATCTATTTTATAGCAATTTATGATAAAGATTTTTTTTTAATTAGTTTGTATGTAGTGGGACGCCATGGACAAGACTTTGTGGGTGATAGCACCCGCCACACCATTACAGGCGGCGCTATGGGGTAAAATTTTGAGCCCAGCGTTATGCCTATAGCGGCGAGAGAGGAGAATTTTTTTCAAAAAAATGACCGTTCAACAGTCAGAAAGTTTAAAAAGAATTTAGTTCATTTTCCAATCTCTAAATACACCCCATATCTCCCATTTTTTTTTAAATTCATCACACTCTCATTCCATCTTCTCAACATTTTTTTTATAAAAAATCTAGAAATTACTCCCACTTTCTTCTAAAAAAATGGGTTCCCCCTCGGAAGATTCGTTCACCGATATTTCCCAAAGATTTTTTTCACCCGAAGAAATCGCGGAGGAGGAAGAAGCGGTTACGAGTGCATGTACTCTCGCGATACAAGCAATGGAACACGTTCGGCGTTCTCCTCCACGCCCCATTTTGAGGCGCACCTATATCTTGCGAGATCGTGAAGCCGCAAACGAGCGTTTGATGAAAGACTATTTTGATCCCACACCGGTTCACGGACCCAATGTTTTTAGACGGCGGTTTCGGATGAGTCAAAGGTTATTTTTGCGCATTAATAATGATTTGGAAGCAAAGTATGATTTTTTAAGCAAAGATTGGACGCATGAGGATATTTAGGGTTCACCTCAATTCAAAAGGTCACTTCCGCTTTACGTATACTAGCCTACGGAAACACTTACGACTTTAACGACGAGTACTTGAAGATGAGGGAGAAAACAACACGAGATAGCGTGGAACAATTTTGCTATGGTATTTTTTTACTCACTTTTATATATTTATTTTTATTTTTAAGTACATCACTAGTAAAACTTTTATATATTTAATTATATTTTAGGTATATGACAGTTATATGGAAGACGTTATTTGAGAAAATCCCACTTTGAACGACCTTCAACAAATATATAAGGTGCATCTAGAAAAGCATGGAATACCCGGCATGATTGGTAGCTTGGATTGTCGTCAATGGCGTTGGTATAATTGTCCAACCGCATGGCGAGGTCAACATACATGGGGTGACCAGAAAGGGCCAACTTTGGTTTTACAAGCGGTTGCGTCATACGACCTTTGGGTTTGGTCGGCTTTCTTAGGTGTAGCCGGGTGTATGAGCGACATTAATACGTTCGAGTGTTCACCATTGTTAGAGAGCTACATTTCTAGAACGATACCAAAGGCCGGTTTTCATGCAAACGGGAACGACTACGAGCATGGCTACTATCTGGGCAATGGTATATACCCGGAGTATTCGAATATTGTTAAAACGTTTTCTGAAACGTTCGATGAGAAAAGACAATATTTAAAAAAAATACAAGAGTCTTCGCGAAAGGACATTGAGAGGTGTTTTGGGGTTCTACAACAACGATGACATTTTATCAGAAATCCTTGTCGTATGTGGCATAATGATAGAATACGAATGACCATGTATGCTTGCATCAAGCGATATGCCAAAACTATATTCCGGAAGATGTAGTTGAAGGAACCCAAGCAATAATGGAAGAGAGACTCGTAAATGCTCAACTATTGCGAACTAAGGATATACATAACACGTTAAAGGCGGATTTGGTCGAGCATGCTTGGGCGATTCGCCCAATTCGACACGATGGTGACGACGAAGAAGATTCCGAGGAAGAAGAAGTTGAGGATTCGAAGCCGGGAACTTTGAAAACATAGGATTGGATGCTGGAGAAAACGAAGAGGAATAATGAGAGAACGACGATGAAGACGAAAAATAAATGTATTGTTTTTTTAATATAATGTTTTTTTAATTTTATTTTAATGTTTTTTTTTAATTTTATTGTAATGTTTTTTATTTAATGGAATGGTTTTAATTTTAAAAAGTTAGAAATTAATTAAAAAAATTGAAAAGCTCCTGTGTGACGTGGCACGACACGTGTCGCATAACGCCCACAAAGGGCTTCATGACTACACATGGCCTTATTATCCAACCCCCCACCCGGCCCCACTACCTGCACACTACCCCAGCTTCTCTCATTTTTTCTAGTACTTGCACAAATACATATATAAAAAATGGATCCTACAAACATCAACCACAATAAAATAAATGAAAAACAGGTCCACGGGGCATGAAAAAAATGAGAAAAAATGGCTGTTGGCCATGCTGTTAGAGGGCAACCCCAGTGACACTAGTTGGAGACCCAATACAATTCTTTTTGTATTTTGTATTCGTACAGATATTATATTTGATTTTCATTTTAATTTCCTTTTCAAAAAGTTTATTATTTTAGTTTGTATCAAAATAACTAGGGTGAGCAAATTAACCGAGATACAAGATATTAACTGAACCAATTTTAACCACGGACGTATAATAGATGGTTATGGCTTTGAGGCATTTGTTAACCGATTTGTTATGGTTTTGAAATTGAAGCTTTGGTTAATCATCATGACCGAAAGCCGATCTATTCCCAGATTTTGTTGGGTAAACTGGCCTACATAAATTTTAAAATATAATCTTCAATAATAATTTATGTTTTTGATAGAAGCAGTAAAGCAAAAAAAAAATTGATAAAAGGATATAAACCTTGTTTTATACTTTTTTTTTAACGGCCAACAAACTCAATCCCGAGCACTCTCGGGGCATCCACTGGACAAACGGAGTACTCCGAGAGTAACCCGAGTCCACCACCAATTCCGGGGAAAACCTGGTAACCCACCCGCCTGTAGGCACGACGGTGAAATTATCAGTAAAACTCGTTTGGCTCAAGGATCCAACCCAGGTTTCCCTGGGTCTCCTATCATTGCCCACCAGTGCCTCACTCTACACCAAGTGGGAGTCGAACCTGCATCTCTCAAGAGAAATGCAAGCCTTCCACCACTTGATCTAGAGATCATTGGCACCTTGTTTTATACTACAAGAAAAAAGCTAATAAATAAACGTACATTTAAATTTACTGACTTGCATTATTGGAACATTAAGTGATTTTAATCATACTTGAGCTTCATAAGATATTAATCATAATCGAGGTTCTGTTTCGGTTATGGTTAAAGACATACCAAAACTGAAGCTGTTGATTATAGTTAAGGGTAAAAAACCAGAATCAACCCATAATTTGGGCACCCGTACAAATTACTTTACCAATGGATTACCAAGAGAGGAGTTGTCAGTAAGATCTCAAATATTTCTAAACAGAATAGTGTATCCTCTACCAGAGAAGAGTTGTTTGTATCCGGTCACCGGTGAAGACTTGTTAGCCATCGAAAAAGATGCATCAATAATCCCTAGCTAACGTGTCGATAATCTATCAGAAACCAAATTACTAATGCCCATGTTACCGACGTACTTTCACCAACAGATTCTCGTTGGTAACTCTTACACAGACATATTCTCTGAAGGAAATGTTTGTCGGTGATACTCATTTGTTTAGTAGTAGTGTATCTTCATTTAGTTAAATGACCTTAAAATCTTGTTTATGTTTATTAACTAGTTTAGTAATAAACGGATATAAACGAACTTCAACCCACCAAACAATTTGCTAAACATTTGGTTCATATACAACCCTACCTGACGTGTAGATTGTCTACTGACCTTAAGCTATTGTTGGTGCTACTATGAACCATGATTTTGATATGCACATGCTTCTAAAGGTAATAAAAAGTTGTGTTTCTGATATTAAATCATAATTAATAGTAGATTGTTTTAGAATAAAAAGTTGTGTTTCTGATATTAAATCATAATTAATAGTAGATTGTCGAAAAGGTAAAAAATACATATCAATTTTTATTACATCCAACACTTGCGCATGATCTACCAAGTGATATTCCGCCATATTTTAGTCCAGTGTATGGTGAATAGTGTTAGGCTCTTGAGGAATAACTAAGCAGTAGTATGCTCCAGCTCGCCCTTTCGCTAGTAATGAGCCATGGTTCCCCTTTTCAACCACCTTCCCTTTTTTCAAAACAGCAATGGTGTCACAACTTTGTATGGTACTCAACCTGTGCGCCACCACTACACTGGTCCGACCCATCATCATTCGCTCAAGTGCATCTTGCACTACTTTTTCCGATTGACTATCAAGTGCACTAGTGGCTTCGTCTAGTAACAAAATCGAGGGGTTTTTCAATATTGCACGTGCTATAGCAATGCGTTGTTTTTGTCCCCCTGAGAGTTGTACCCCTTGATTACCGCACAAAGTATCATACCCATCTTTCAAAACTGATATAAAATCATGAGCATTCGCTGCTTTTGCTGCCTCCACAATATCAACTTCACTAACTTCCTTGGAAACACCATATATGATGTTTTCACGTATAGTACTAGCAAACAACGTGGGCTCTTGGCTCACAAGCCCGATAAATTTCCTTAGAGTTCTTAAATGGTATAACTTAATGTCTCTTCCATCAACTTTAACAACGCCTTCCATTGGGTCGTAAAAACGCTGGATCAACCCAATTATTGTTGATTTCCCTGATCCACTTTCTCCAACCAAAGCAGTTGATTTTCCAGCTTCGATACTGATGGAGAACCCGTTAAAGATCTTGGCATCAGGCCGAGCAGGGTAAGCGAAGTGAACATCACATATCTCTACATGTCCCGTAATGACCTCAGGCTTCTTACCATCATGTACCTCAGGATCTATCAAGGTGTTACGGTCTAATACCGTGAACACTGACTGCACTCCATCAAATCCTTTCGCCAAATCATTTGTCATGCTTCCAGCTTCCGCAATGACCTTACCTGTGTGTACTAAGATCAAAAACGTCTGAAAATATTCTTTTGGCTCAAGATGACCATTGCTAATCAATTTCCCTCCATACCAAAAGCCTAGAGCCCAAGTAAATGCCATAATGCTTTGAGAAAATGCAAGCAAAAATCCTGCATACCAAGCTTGTCGGATGCTTTCGCGCAGTAGTGCTTTTTGGGTCCCTAAAAGCATTTTAATAATTCGTATTTGGGATGAGAAGGCGGTGATTGTACGCAAATTAGAGATGGCTTCGACTGCAAGCTTGCTGCTTTCCTCTTGTGATTTCAATGCTTTTTGTGACATGTTTTTTAACAAAACTTTTTTGCTATAGTGGCAGAAGATCATCAATGGCTGAACCGCTATCACAACCAGTGCGAAGTTCCACGCGATCACCAACCCCATCGTGCAGGCAACAATAACTGCAGACAATGTTTGAATTAGAAGAGAGCATCGATCACCAACCAAAGATCGCACCTGCAAATTAAACATTGTTGGCATATTGTTCATCAGTAACTAATGGAAAGTCAACTATTTTAGGCAAGATCAACTACATGTAAAACCATACCATATTGGCATCAGTAGCTAGTCTTGAACAGATGGCTCCACTTGAATTTTCATCTTGATCGAACCACCCAATTTCAAAGGTAAGTATCTTTGACAACATCCTTTCTCGGACCCTCTTCGTTAAGTATTCTCCCATGGCTGCAAAATTGTAATGTTGAATGATGTTGATCACCATCGAGAGAACGGACAAACCCGCAAAACACAAGGTATAAATCATTGTCTTTTGCTTTATCTCATCGTGATCAACCAAGAAATAGACCGATATCATTGACCCCATTGAGAAGGAAAATGCTGGCTGGACTGCACCAAATAGAATTGCACACACACTTCCAAGTAGCGCTTGCTTCCATTCAAGACTGTTCAATGCTAAAATTCTCTTAAAGGACGGCGCTGGAAATTCTTGGTTGGCTTGCGAGGTAAAGTCGTCCTCTCCATTTTGATTAACTGAGGTTGCAGAGCCCAACTGGATCACCATTGACTGCCGAGGGCTGCTTATGTTGTTGACATCAGATGTTGAGAAGATGGATGAAAGTCCAGGTAGGTAAGGACTAGGGATTTCATCGATTTGCTTGGTTTCTTGAAGTTGAACGAGTGACGTGTAGAAACCGTTGTCAAGTTGCATGAGGTCATCATGGGAGCCAAACTCGACCACCTGACCATTTTGGACCACACATATTACGTTTGCATTTCTAATTGTGGAAAGACGGTGAGCTATGACGATGGTGGTTCGATCAATGGTGGCATGGTCAAGTGCCTCTTGAACAACTATCTCAGATTCTGAGTCAAGTGCGCTTGTTGCCTCGTCCAATAGAAGAATGCGAGGTGACTTGATCATCGCACGGGCAATTGCAATTCTTTGCTTTTGCCCACCCGACATTTGAACTCCTCTTTCGCCAACCTGTTATTTGCACCATTTAAATTACAATACAGTTAAAATCCTGTCATTGTATAATAAATTTTTATTTCTGATCTTTCACACAAGTTTTAATCTGCTCATCCGTTTTGGTTAAAGTTCACAATGCAAAATGTCAAACCAAAGTCTATGGCCAAGATACGCATCATATCATTTATTCTTAAAAAAGTATCAAGAGGAGTCTCTGATCCAAAGTATCCGGAGATGGATTGAAATTGACTAGGCTAGAATTTAAATTCGTAATTGCTGTACTTGCCTTCATGATGATTAGATATACATAAAGACTTTATTATATTTTAGTATCCTATTTTTTATATTTTCACTACTAGAAAAAAAAAAAAAAAAAGATGTAGCGGATGTAAAATTTGACTGATATTTGTTTTCATCATATTATTTTGGGAAAAAAAAAGCTGCTTGTGTTTGCATACCTTTTGCTACCATATAATTTGGATAAATACAATTCTTTATTTTTTTTTAATTTTTCCGAAAGTTTTAACTATAATCTGCAACATTTAAACTGAAAATAATAAGATAGTTAATAGATGTTGCAAAATCCGTCGGTAAGACTTTTATGCCCGTTTTCCATTGAACTTCACCAATGTATTACTGACGGTTCACCAACGGGGATTAACGGGGATTAGTGTTTAGGAAGTAATACAAACAAAGGCATCATTGATTCTAGAGGATGTGAAAAGAACCTGAGTGTCATAGGCCTTCTTCTATTAAAAATATATATTTCTAAGCTTTTGTTTAAGTGTTAATCTGCTCATCCGGTTTGGTTGAAGTTCACTATGGCCAAGATACCCCATGTTTTTCATAAAGAAGTATAAAAATACTTGAAACTTGTGATTCATGAGTTTACCCCACGTTTCCTTTTTGATTAATTTATCAAGAGGAGTCTCTGATCCAAAGTATCCGGAGATGCGATTCTAATTGACTAGTATATAATTTAAATTTATTGTACTTGCCATCATGATGACTAAATATACATAAAGATTTTATTATCCTATTTTTTATATTGTCACTACTACAAAATTTGACTGATATTTATTTCATCTAGATGCTTGTGTATGCATTATTTACCATATAATTTGTAAAAATACGTGTCTTCTTTTCTTAATTTTCAATAATTTTTAACTATAATCTGCAACAGTCTGTCACGATTTTTTCAAGCAAACTGAAAATAATCTGATCGTTTATATATGTTGCAAAATCTGTCAGTAAGACTTTTATGCACACCCATTTCCCATGGAACTTCACCAACGGATTAACCGTGGATTCTACTACGAAAATCCGCTGATATGTAGTGTTTAGGAAGTAATAGAAACGAAAGAATCATTGATTCTAGAGGATGTAAAAAGAACCTGAGTGTCATAGGCCTGGGGTAACTGAGAGATGAAGTTATGCGCGTTTGAAGCTTTTGCAGCTTCAATGACTTCTTCCATGGTGGCATCTTCTTTGCCAAACAATATGTTTTCTTTTATGGTAGTGGAAAATAGAGCAGGCTCTTGACTCACCAAACCCAATTGTGATCTCAGCCATTTTAGCTGAAGTTTGTCTATCCTCACTCCATCTATGCAAATCTCTCCTCCTTGAGGATCATAAAATCTTTGCAACAATGCGATCACCGTGGATTTACCAGACCCGCTCCCACCCACCAACGCCATTGTCTTCCCTGCCGGAACCTGTAAGTTAAAGTCTTTGAATATCAAAGACTCCGGCCTTGACGGGTATGCAAACATAACGTTCTTAAATTCGACTTCCCCATAGACTTGTTGTAATATCTCCCCTTCCATGTTTTCTGAATCAATCGCGGGAACTCTTTTGATCAAGTCTTGTATACGTTTGCTCGCAGCCATGGCATCAGAGAAGTACTTCACGTTGGTCATTGCAGAACCAAATGCCCTGTCATTATTAGATTCATTTAGACATTCAAAAACCTTTCATTTCATACGGGCATCTGAGCTGCGATTTGAGACGCACAATGCTCAGGGTCGTCCCTGAGAATTCGGGAGGCCTATGCAACTACAAAAAACGGGCCCCTAAAATTAATTGGGGTTTAAATTAAAAGTTTTCAATTTGTTACTTAGAGTTAGTTGGATACTTGGGTTAAATGAAAAATGGTTTCAAATGGGCCAACACTACAAAGGTTAATTGGTTTAAAAATCATATTGGGTTGTAAATATTAATTGGTTTTTAGTTTTATACGCTTTTGTTTCTAGAAAAAGTTATATACAAAACAAATAAGAAACTCCCCGGGAAAGTGGGCCCTGGCTCGTCCGCTTTGCCCTTTTGCTAGAACCGGCCCTGAGAATGCAGGCAACTATATGATAAAATGTCGGAACAAAAACTAGAAACTTACAGCCCGCCAAGGGCGATTCCTGCTCCAACTGACCACACGGTTCCTCCTCTAGCTCCATGGTACATCACCAATCGACTTCCATACCAAGACACGAAAGCCCATACAGCAAAAGTGACACCGTTGCTTCCAATAGCAAGTCCTTTAGCCAACCCCTGCTTTAAACCCAACTTCACTGTACTTTCCAGAGCATCAGAGTAGTCTTTAACGGTTTTATTTTCTCCCACAAAAGAATAAACTGTCCTTATTGAAGAAACCGCCTGTTGTGCCACCGCATCAGCCTTATTATACTCCTCCCTGATTTCTCTTGATAACCTCATCAGAATCCTTCCATAGATCAAACCAGGTATAACTAAAATTAGGATAAATGGCAGCCCAACAATTGCTAGCCTCCATAGTAAAATAAATCCCGCAATATATGCCCCACCAAAAGTTGCCACATTCATCACAAGCATCGGCACCTGCATTGCAGTTTTTTCTCCGATAAAATTGATCATAACCTCCATAAAAAGTGAAAACTAGCTAGTGGTTGACATACCTTTTCACTGATGAAGTCTTGAATGATTAGGCTGTCACTAGAAACACTAGCAACGATATCGGCTGTGCTTGTAGCGTTCAAGTCAAAATAGGCCACTTCTTGCCTTAACACCGCTTTCAAATAAGTTAACCTCAATCTTGATGCGTGCCTTTCTGAGGTCCTTGACCAACAATACCCCTCTGCAACAAAACTCATCATCAGATTACATGAAACGTCTTCGGAAAAACAAATAGTCAGCGCAGACAGAAAAGCCTGCGCATCTTTTTTAGAAAAACAAACACCACCTAAGTCTCTAACCCACTTTAATCAGTGGCGAAACCAGAACTTCTTTACTAGGGGTCATCACAAGGCTTTTTTCTTCTCTACCAACTACGACTAGAGGGTCCATCAAATTTCCTTGGGGGGGGGGGGGGGGGGGGGGCATGCAGACCCTCATGACCCCCTCTAGTTCCGCCCATGACTTTAATCAGAAACAATAATCGAGCAAAACAAAACCTACCAAGAAAACATGCAACCCATTTCGCGATAGACAAGTAAC
Organism: Helianthus tuberosus; assembly: GCA_030545235.1. NCBI lineage: Eukaryota > Viridiplantae > Streptophyta > Magnoliopsida > Asterales > Asteraceae > Helianthus > Helianthus tuberosus. The sequence goes on from CM060412.1 coordinate 151,087,806, forward strand.
AAAGATAAACAGCATTCTGTAATCAAGAAATTAAAAAAAGGTCATTTAGACAAATTTCTTTGCCATAATCAATACTAGTTTGATTTATCAACTTATATCTAATATTAACCTTGTTGATTTTGTCTGTGTATACGTCGGCGGATACAGAAGAACTGCCTCCAATGCTGTTCATTGCGGTGCTGGTGAAGAACAACATGGCTGGAGACCCGAGTCCATCGCCAATAGCACTGATAAATCCAACAGCCATCAGAAACATGTCGGCTCTATCTGCATGCATGAAAAGCGATCGGAATGACCCGTTACTGGCCTTGTTAATATTTGTTTCTTTCCTATGCTTACTCATGTTTACAGGACAGGTAAACAGTTTGTCCACAAATTGGAGTTTATGGTAACCGGACTATATATGTGCATTTATAAATCAGATGTTTCGATTTTCTTTTCATTTTTTTTTTTTTTCATGTGATGGTTATGCTAATAATATTGCATTATTTGTTTAGTTTTTAATATGAAATAAGTAATAACCTTAAAATGCAGGTGGAAACGCATGATTTTATAGTTGATGGCACGTTTATGAAATCATAAATATCATACTATAATATTTGTGTTGCACATGTTTATATATTATTTGTAGATGATCATTGATTGCTGTCTGTTAAAATCTTTTAGATATGTGAATGAATAAATGATCATTATTCATTAATGATCTGCAATATATATTATTTGTAGACGATTTGCATCCTTCTTTGTGTTCTCTCAATCCGATACCCGATTTAGTCACTCGAATCTTCAAAAAGTTGATACTTTTATTTAGGATTTCAATTATTTTGTGTATTTAAATTAAAATCTCTAATTTTCTTGATTGTCGTTTTTTATTTTACTTTTAAACCTCCAACTTCGTTAATATACATGTTTAGACCCTTTGTTTTTAGAAAATAAAACTTTATTTATATTGGTTATCTTTGTTTATAAGTGTTAGGGGTGTGCATGGGTCGGTTTAGGTCGATTTTGACCAAAAACCATAACCATAACCGTGATGTTGGTTATTAGATATATAACCATAACCGATCGGCTATGGTGGTTATGGTTATTCGGTTTTGATGGTTATAGCAGGTCGGTTATAGGTGGTTAACCGTGTATTTAGCTTAGCTAAAAATAGTTTACTTTTTTTAACATGGAATAAATTGTTATTGCATATTTGTATATATTAGTATATTACAAAGTATTAAAAATACATATAATCTATAATATTAATACCAATTATTATCGAATATTCAAATAAAGTGTTATGATACATTTCATAAATTCAAATAAACATTCAACTAAAACCACAAAATGATATGAAAAACCCTTAAGTACTAAAAATCTTCAGTCAAATACATCAAATATTAAAAATATGGTGAAAAGTCCTAAATCCTACAAAGACTTATTACATGTCGGTTCGGTTCGGTTATGGTGGGTATGGAAAAAATGATAACCATAACCGACCCGCTACTTTCGGTTTTTCAAAAAAAACCATTAACAGACCCACCGGTTTTTTATTTGGTTTGGTTTTGTCGGTTAATTCGGTTATGGTTCGGTTAATTCAGTTTTTTGCACACCCCTAATATGTGTGTTTAGTCACTCTGCTTTCAATGGCGAAGCTTGATATTTCCGACCGGGGGATCGAAAACGTATATACCCAGTTTCTATAAAACGGGGGGTCGAAAACGTATATAACCAAAAATTTCTATACGAAAACTATATACTCTCCACTACTGAGCGAAAAGTTCGGGGGGTCGGCCGCCCCCTCCCGCCCCTACTATGCGTATGCTACGCCCTTGTCTGCTTTAACTTTTGGTAGTGTACATGTTTAGTCCTTCTACTTTTATTCCTTTTAGTATTCATCTTTTAGCCTTTTCTCTTTGCTACCACCATAACGAATCAACCCGGGGGAACAGTGATCGTTAGCTACTGATGGGCAACCGCTACTACTCTTGGGCTTTAATAAAGTTGCTTTATAATTCCTAATCTTTATTAAAAGAAAATCTTTGGCACGCGTATTTTTATTTCTGTCTATTTTTTATTGAGATCGTGTTATGAGCGGTTTGTACAAGTAACCGAAACACACGCATGCATGTTATTAAACTGAGAAATATTTCGCTTACCGCCCCGTAACGCGGGCGAGGAATAAACTACTACTAATACATTGCATACAATTTTGTAAAAAGCTAAGTCAACTTAACAGCTAAGTAAGATTAATTAATCAGTTAAGTAAGATTAATTAAGCTAAGAAAGATTAATTAATCAGCTAAGTAAGATTAATTAACTAAGTAAATTAAACACCTAAATAGATATACATGAAAATAGATATATATGTGGTAGATAATATCTAAATAGGTATATATGGGGTAGGTATTATCTAAGGAAAATATTATCTAAGGAAAGTAATATATAAGGAAGGTTTTATCTAGGGAAGGTTCAACTGAGGAAGGTGTATATGGGTAGATAACACCTAGGGAAGTTCTATATGGGATAAGACTTATCCCTTACCTATAAATAGGAAGCTTAGGATTCATTTTCATTTGCTCATTTCTTCTATTCTTCTCTCTATACGTTGGTGTTATAACCAATAATCACCGATACGATATTCTGTCCGATCGATTCGGGAACCAACTAACGAATGCCAAAGTGCTGTCTAAATAAGTCTATACTTTGTGAATTTCGTTAAGGTTCTGATCTCGTGACCATCGTTAGGTTTGATATGGTTTTACACTAATACGTATTCCACTCTGTTAAACTATATGTTTAACCATCAGAAAACTCCGATCCATACCATACTATCAAACAAGATGATTAATCATCAGAAGATTTAGAACTATAAAGTAGGTGCTTAGAATCAAGATGCTTGTTTAATCAAGACTATATGCTAACAAGGTGAGTCATTCTCTTTTTACCAAATTGTTTGCAAAACCCTAAATGTTTTCCAGTTATACTTTGCAGTGATTAAGTCTTTGCTAATCTTTAATTACTGGTAGTAAGTGGGGGTATTGTGCACATTACTACTAATGATTTATCACTTTAGGTGGGTGAGCCTAATTAGTGATATGTCCACACTCATAGATCCGGTCGAGTGACAACTGAACCAGCTAATTATAAGATAGGGGCAAATATAAAAACTCTTAATGCTGTGAATTATAACAAATGTGTTTTTGTACAAAATGAATGAACTCACCAGTATTTTCTGCTGACCAAATGTTTTTAAAACGCGTTTCAGGTAATTACAGTAGATTGGAACAAGAGTGGCGAGACGGCACCGAAAGGCTTAAAGAAGTGGCTTATTTTATCAAATAAATTAAATTAAACGTTGTTTTACGTATTCGGGTATATCTCATACTAAAGCTACCTTTCAAAACATGATTTTTTTCCATCTATTTAATAAATAAAATCCGGTGTTTTCTAAACTCTGATATTTTCCTAACTCTGATATTTTTCCTAACTCACGGTCCTGATGAACATTTCCGCTGCAATGTTTTTAAAATAACCACCGGTACCACTTGACTACTCGCGGCTCCCGTCCAGGGTGGGATCGGGGGTTGTGACAACCACCACCACCACCACCACCACATATTCTTAATTCATCAGGTCACCCATATCATCCATTCAGAATAACAAATTATTACTTATTCATATTCTGCATTTTCTTAGCTATTTGATGCTCACCGCATATTCTTAATTAACAAATTCATCAGCTAAATAAAAATGCAGAATTTGTTAATTCATCAGGTCACCCAAATCAGGTCACCATCGAACCTGCATTAAAGCCACTGCATATTCTTAACTAGTGTTATTAAATTCGCGCGTTGCGCGGTGGGTGGGTATCAGTTCGTTTAACTACGGTACTGACACTTGTTATAGCAACCAACAGAGAAAAAAAATCATGATATGACCAAAAATATACCAACACGGTGGGAATTTGATTGGTATCGGTTTGTTTTGTTACGCCACCTACACTCGTTACAGCAACCCATAGAGAAAAAAAATCTTGATATGATAAAAAAATACTGACACGTGAATTACATCGATAAAAAACAAACGCAAGTTAAATAAGATATATAAAAGAACCACATAACACATATAAAAAACCACTAAATAACACATATAAAAAAACCTTTAAAACAAATATACTTACAGTTCATTAACTTTGTCTATTAATAGTATACGGCGGGAATTTGATCGGTATCGGTTTGTTTTGTTACGCCACCTACACTCGTTACAGCAACCCATAAAGAAAAAAAATCTTGATATGATCAAAAAATACTGACACGTGAATTACATCGGTAAAAAACAAACGCAAGTTACATAAGATATATAAAAGAACCACATAACACATATAAAAAACCACTAAATAACACAATTAAAAAACGGTTTGTTTTGTTACGCCACCTACACTCGTTACAGCAACCCATAAAGAAAAAAAATCTTGATATGATCAAAAAATACTGACACATGAATTACATCAGTAAAAAACAAACGCAAATTACATAAGATATATAAAATAACCACATAACACATATAAAAACCACTAAATAACACAATTAAAAAACCTTTAAAACAAATATATACTTACTGTTCATTAACTTTTTCTATTAATAGTAAAAACACAATTAAAAAACCTGTAAAACAAATATATACTTACTGTTCATTAACTTTTTTTATTAATAGTATACAAAATAACACAATTAAAAAACCTGTAAAACAAATATATACTTACTGTTCATTAACTTTTTTTATTAATAGTATACAATATATACTTACTGTTCATTAACTTTTTCTATTAATAGTAAAAACACAATTAAAAAACCTGTAAAACAAATATATACTTACTGTTCATTAACTTTTTTTATTAATAGTATACAAAATAACACAATTAAAAAACCTGTAAAACAAATATATACTTACTGTTCATTAACTTTTTTTATTAATAGTATACAATTCATCATGTCACCCATATTCTGCATTTTTATTTAGCTATTTACAGAACAAGTTAGGGTTCAAACAAAAGCTTTTACGATCAATCCAATTCAGGTCAATCAGCACAAAAAATTCCTTCATTTACCTACTTTATTAACTAGTACAAAGCTCATCATCAAATGCAAGGCCGTATGCTTATAGTTCACGGTCTGTCTCCCTGTTCATTCGTTGACCGATTAAAAACGCCGACAACAGTGACTCGCTGTCGGTTCGTTTTTCTGACGGAAAGCGAAAGAAACAGAGTCATCGGTTCGTTTTCCGGCAACAGAGAGAGAAAGAAATAAAGCTTGCTTCTAGTGTTGCAGGTTCGATGGGGAAGAGAGCGACATTGAGAGAAAGAAACAAAGCCGTATCATAATTTTCCCGCCATTGATGGCGGTTCGTTTTGCAGGTTCGATGGCGGTTTGATGCTCACCATCACTGTGCTTATGTTGATGTTGTGGTTTTGTTGCTTGGAGTTCGGTGGACGGCCAGAGCAGCAGCGGTAGGGGGTTGGGGTGCTTGGAGTTGGGTGGTTGCCGGAGGGGTGCGGTGGGGTGGGTTTTGTTGGGAAGATAGATTGTAGGTGGGGATAGGGGTGCGTGTGAGTGGATGAGTTTGGTTTTTATATTTTAAGAAAATGGTGAGGCACACATGATTTAATTAGATTTTTTAAAGTCAATACATATTTTTTTATGAACAAGGGCAGTTTAGTAATTTTACACATACTTAACTCTAGAAACTAACCCTCATCCACGCTAGGGACTATCCGGGAACGAAATTGCAAAAGTTGAAGACTATAGCTGTAATTTTAGAAAGTTAGGTGAAAAAAAGGCAAACCACAGGGACTATCCGAGCATTTTTCTCTTAAAATCTCTAATACGATGCATACAATTTCTTCAACTGTTGTAGGATTTTATTTTTTGGAAATTGGAACATTGACATACTTATTGCATATGCTCTTATTACATACGATTTAGACTGTGTAATGCTAAAGGATGCCAACTACTAAAGGGTAGGTGGGGCGTCTTCAGGTGAGTGTATCGGGTACCAACTACCCGATATATACCCCACATTTTTTACACTTAAGCAAAAAAAAAAAAGAACCATAATTGGTTAAATAGCTAAGCTTCATGTTCATAATAAAACCAACGTTGGTCATTTCTTATTACAGTAAAATCTATATAAATTAATACTCGATAAATTAATTAACTCGATAAAATTAATAATAGACAAAACCTACGAATTTTTAAGTATTATAATAGACAAGATAATACGTTTGAACAAACTTTGAGTTACTTTGGAATTTGGAATTTGTAAATTGTAACTTTTATTTTAACTAGTGTTATTAAATCCGCACGTTGCGCGGTGGGTGGGTATCAGTTCATTTAATTACGGTACTCACACTCGTTACAGCAACCAATAGAGAAAAAAAATCATGATATGACTAAAAATATACCAACACAGCGGGAATTTGATCGGTATCGGTTTATTTTGTTACGTCACCTACAGTCATTACAGCAACCCATAGAGAAAAAAAAATCTTGATATGATAAAAAAATACTGACACGTGAATTACTGATAAAAAACAAACGCAAGTTACATAAGACTATGGGGTATGGGGCGGGGGTTGGGTACAAACGTCCACGTCACCACCCCGGGTGAGCTTGGGTTTCGGCGTGGCCCCTTAGGCGGGGGTTTCAGCCCAGGCGTTGGGCGGGGCTACGAACATGACATGGCGGAACCTCGTTGGCCAAGAGCTCTAGCCCTTTGAAATTGGTTTTTTTTCCACGCCACCCCAGCCACGCCCCACCATACCTAGGGCTGTAAACGAACCGAACGTTCAGCGAACAGTTCGTGAACCGTTCGGCGGGAAGTTCGTTTATGTTCGTTCGTTTAATAAACGAACGAACATGAACAAGAAATTCCGTTCGATTAGTTAAATGAACGAACATGAACAAAGGTCTCGTTCGTTCAATTGTGTTCGTGAACGTTCGGTAAGGTGTTCTTGAACATTCGTTCATTTGCGTTCGTTTATGTTCGTATGTTTGTGTTTTAATTAAAGATTTTTATACTTTCATATATTTTATCTATACTTTTTATACTATTAAACTTTTATTTATATCATTACTGTCACACCCCCAAAAGTCCACATGCGGAGTATCACCGCTTGGAGGCGTGACTGACCAGGATCAAGCCACCAATCATATTGAATAATGCAATTAAGTAATTAAAACCAAACCCAATATAATTGGTGTTTCAAAATAAACCAAACATGTTTAGGAAATCAGCGGAAGCATAGTAATGTTTAAATAACCAAAACATAGTTTAAAGTTCAAATGTTAAGCACAGGACATAACAGTCCATATCCCACAACGACCTTTCCTCCTCGTCCAAGCTCCATAAGCATCTAACGACCTGCAAGGCATGTAACAACAAGTCAACAACAAATTTGAGCGAGTTCACAGTTGGTTGTTTAGTTTTAGTGTTTGTCTCGAAAACCATACGTTGTTTCATAAACCACAAGTTAACCAATATCCTTGTTTCCCAAACCATATCCATAACCAGTGGGGGCTTCCCCATGTAAACTACTAGACCGTTACCATATCGACAACTGACGAACAATAGTTGTGCCCTACGTCAATGTCTATCATCATTGACTAAGTGCCCAGATCCATTAGTACACGCCCGTCCTACCGGCACGGTGTGAGGCTTGTCAACCCTAATAGCGCTATTAACTAATGACCCGCTCGCCATTGGCCCGGCGATTAAGTCGATATAAAAATGAGGGACTTCATCATAGAGTTTTGTCTAGTAAGTTAATGTTGTCGTCCTTCCTATGGAGGAGCGGAGGTACGTAATCTACCCAAGGAGATTATGCAGGTTCAAGGTTGTCGTCCTTCCTATTGAGGAGCGGAGGTACGTAATCTACCCAAGGAGATTACGCAGGTTCAAGGTTGTCGTCCTTCCTATGGAGGAGCGGAGGTACATATTCTACCCAAGGAGAATATGCAGGTTCTCTTTAATCTCTTTACCCATTCCCTAACCACCGGGAATTCCATGCCTTGTAGAAAGTGTGAACTCACCTCGGTTTGCTCGGTATGCTAAATTACGTGCTCACAAATAATCAGTCAAGGCCTATAGTATGCACGTGTACGCAATCAGTTTAAGTTCGTAACGATTATCATGCAATCTATGTCACAAAGTGTGCTTAGGCAATCATTATCAAGTAACACATAACAGTTATCTCATGTTGATATAATTCGTGTTTCACATAGTTGAGTTTTCAGTCTATTCTTAACATGGGTTATTAGTTAACAGACTTAACAGAGTTAACATACTATCAGAGTTATCACACTAACAGAGTTAACACACTAACAGAGTTAACATACTTAACTACTGTTACTTATAAGTTTCACGAGGAACCTTAAGTACTTACAAGTTTCACGAGGAACCTTAACCTTCCTCAACAGATACGAAACACAGAAACCCTAATTACATACTAACAGTTACATCATCTTCATCATACAATCATTCAATCAAGCCAACTCATGCAATCATATGAATTACTAAATCACTATACAATCATGATTATCATTCAGCCGTCATTCAACATTAGCAAGTTGTTATGATCATCAAGTATTCGACACATGTTTTAACATAAAACAATAATCTGCCAGTCATCTATTATCGTATCATCAACATATCATGATCATCATCATCAATCGAACAAAGACAATATGCATAACACAACCGATCCTACATCAGATTATAAGAATTCCTATCACACTTATCTATTCAACACACGAACAAGATCACATAACAGTTAATTCATGATGCCAAAACAAATAGTAACTCGTGATTTCAATCAAACAATCCTTAATGATTGATCGCTAACCTTAAGAGAAGGAACAATTAAATCGAACGATGAACAAGGCTTCGAGTGTACAAGGCTGCCGTCGCACACAGGGGGGAGAACTCTAGGGTTTTCTATTCGGCCAGTGGTTTCACGAATGCACATTTCGCGTAGTATATACACTTTTAATGAACTGGGCCCTAAATGGGCTTCGGCGAAGACATGGACTGACGAAAACATTCTTGGGCCAAAGCCCGCTCCCGACGAAGGTATGTGCGACGAAGGTTAAGCTTCGTCGGGTGATGTGTGTGACGAAGGTTTAGCTTCGGGTGTCTTCAGTTTCGAGGAAGGTTAACCTTCCTTGAGTGGTTGTTGTGGAGAAGCTTTCAAGCTTCGTCGTGTGTGTGTGGGGGTGGCGAAGGTTAATAATTTATGTCACATATTCAATTTTTACTTATTAACTAACACACGACACATAGTTCACAATTCAATATTTATAATAACTACATCCATATATGCCAACCACGAGCAAGTTAAAATGCAATGAATTACAAAAACAAATCACGAAACGAGTAATGTGTCAAGTAAACACCTTGGAAACTCGGGTTGTCACATTATCCCCAACTTGAAAGAAATTTCGTCCCGAAATTTAGCACGTAGTCACTGAGGAAGCTAGTTATGTTGCGTTGTTTTCCTGGTTTTCCTGGGGTGTCACATCATCCCCCCGTTGGTTTGGAATTTCGTACCGAAATTCCGCAGTAGCTTCAGCCTCAGTAGTGGTTGCACTGTTCTCGAATAACTGGGGATACTTGAGTTTCATTCGGTCTTCTCGTTCCCAGGTGAACTCTGGGCCACGACGGGAGTTCCAACGAACTCGAACAAGAGGTATTTTGGTGCGCTTGAGAACCTTAACGTCTCGGTCTGTGATTTCAACTAGTTCCTCGACGAATCGCAACTGATCGTCGATTGTGAGCTCCTTCAAAGGAACTATGAGGGTCTCATCTGACAGACATTTATTCAGATTTGACACGTGGAATACGTTGTGAACTCCACTGAGTTCTTCAGGTAGATTCAACTTGTAAGCGACTTTGCCAATCTTCTCAATGATTTCGAACGGTCCAACATAACGCGGGTTGAGTTTACCTCGTTTGCCAAAACGAACCACACCTTTCCAAGGTGAGACTTTGAGTAGCACTCGATCCCCAACCTGGAACTAGAGTGGTTTCCTACGCTTATTAGCGTAGCTTTTCTGATGGTCGCGAGCTGCCGCCATTCGTTGTGGTATCTGAGCAATCTTCTTAGTCGTGTCTACCACAAGTTCTGGGCCTGTGATTTGGCTGTCACCAACTTCTGCCCAACAAAGAGGTGATCGGAATTTACGTCCGTACAATGCCTCAAACGGAGTGGCCTGGATACTGGTGTGGTAGCTGCTATTATACGAAAACTCCACCAAAGGGAGGTGCTTTTCCCAACCATTGCCAAAATCGATTACACATGCTCGAAGCATGTCTTCAAGGGTTGGATGGTGCGTTCAGACTGCCCATCTGTTTGCGGATGATAAGCGGTGCTCATGTCTAGACGTGAGCCAAAGGACTAGTGCATTGCTTGCCACAGTTCAGAAGTAAAGCGTGCATCACGATCGGAAATAATGGAGGTTGGCACCCCATGCCTCGAAACCACTTCCTTTAAGTAAACGTCTGCTAAAGTAGAAAACTTGTATGTTTCTCTGATAGCCAAAAAGTGTGCAGACTTAGTCAATCGATCCACTATCACCAAAATAGTGTCATTTCCGCGTTGAGATCTAGGCAGGCCAGTAATGAAATCCATGGAAATTTGCTCCCATCTCCATTTCGGGGTCTCTGGTTGTTGGAGTAGGCCCTATGGTTTCTGATACTCAGTCTTGACTCTCGCACAAGTCAAACATTTGCTGACATAAGTTGCTATGTGGGCTTTCATGCTAGGCCACCAGTATGTAGTCTTTAAGTCATGGTACATCTTATCCGAACCAGGATGTACTGAGTAACGAGACTTATGTGCTTCATCCATCACAAGCTCGCGTAAGTTTCCATATAGTGGGACCCAGATGCGCCCTGTTACGTAGTAGGCGCCGTCTTCCTTTTGTTCTAACCGTTTCCTCGATCCTCGTAGGGACTCCGCCCTAATGTTCTCTGCTTTCAATGCTTCAACCTGAGCATCTCGTATCTGAGTAGGAAGATTAGATTGGATGGTAAGTTGTAACGTACGCACGCGTTTAGGTGTAGTATCCTTTCAAATGAGGGTGTCGGCCACAACATTGGCTTTGCCCGGATGGTACTTGATCGCGCATTCGTAATCATTCAAGAGCTCGACCCATCGACGTTGTCGCATGTTTAACTCCTTCTGCTTGAAGATATGCTCGAGACTCCGGTGATCGGTGTAAATGGTGCACTTGGTACCGTACAGGTAATGTCTCCATATCTTAAGAGCAAAAACCACTGCTCCTAATTCCAAGTCGTGCATAGTGTAGTTCCTTTCGTGAACTTTAAGCTGGCGCGATGCGTAGGCAATGACCTTGTCACGTTGCATCAACACGCAACCAAGTCCTTAGATGGAAGCGTCGCAATAAAACACAAAATCATCTGTGCCTTCAGGCAATGAGAGGATAGGCGCGCTACAAAGTCTATATTTTAAATGCTGAAAAGCAGATTCCTGTGCATCACCCCAACGATAGGTGACACCCTTCTGAGTTAGCGAGGTTAGAGGTTGCGCAATCTTGGAGAAATCCTTGATAAACCTTCTGTAATAGCCCGCCAAACCCAAGAATTGGAGGATTTCTGTTGGTGTACGAGGTGCAGGCCAGTTCTTGATCGAGTCTACCTTGGATGGATCAACATGAATCCCATCCTTGTTTACCACGTGGCCTAGGAAATGGACTTCACGAAGCCAAAAGTCACATTTCGAAAACTTGGCATAAAGCTGCTCTGCTCGAAGAAGTTCTAAAATAAGCCGCAGATGCTGCCCGTGCTCTTCCTGAATCTTAGAGTAGATCAGGATGTCGTCGATGAAAACAATAACGAACTTGTCCAACTAAGGTTTGCACACTCGGTTCATAAGATCCATGAAAATCGCAGGTGCGTTTGTCAGCCCGAAGGGCATGACCAAAAACTCGTAGTGCCCATAACGAGTTCTAAATGTTGTTTTGGAGACGTCCTCATCTCGGACTCTCAGGTGGTGATATCCCGATCTCAGATCAATCTTTGAGTAATAGCTCGACCCTTGCAGCTGGTCGAACAGGTCATCAATGCGTGGAAGAGGATAACGATTCTTCACAGTTACCTTGTTGAGTTCGCGATAGTCAATACACATATGGAAGGTACCATCCTTCTTCTTCTTCACAAACAATACTGGAGCTCCCCAGGGCGAAGAGCTAGGACGAATAAAACCTTTATCCAAGAGCTCACGTAGTTGCGTAGACAGCTCTTCTAGCTCTGATGGGGCTAAACGATAAGGTGCTCGAGCTATGGGCGCTGCTCCAGGTGTTAGCTCGATTTGGAATTCAACCTGACGGTAGGGCGGTAGACCTGGCAATTCCTCTGGAAACACTTCAGGAAAGTCACGTACGATCGGAATATCTACTATCTCCTTCTCTTTCTTTGAGGTGTCCGTAACGAGGGCTAAAATAGCAGTGTGGCCCTTTCGCAAACACTTCTGGGCCTTAAGGAAAGAAATGATGCCCACCACAGCACCACTCTTGTCGCCATGAATCACCAAAGGTTCTTCACCAGAACGAGGGATGCGGACGATCTTCTCCTTGCAAAGGATCTCTGCTCGATGTTGAGATAACCAATCCATACCAATAACAATGTCGAAACTACCCAGAACGATAGGAATGAGGTAGATAGAGAAGGTCTGACCAACTAAGATGAGATTACAACCCTTAACTACGTGTGTGGCTTCAAAACTTTTACCGTCTGCTAGTTCTACCATGTGCTTGGTGTTTAAAAGTGTTGGGGTACGTTTAAGCATTTGACTAACTTTTAGAGACACATAACTGGTATCGGCACCCGAATCAAATAAAACAGAAACATAGAAATCATCCAGTAGGAACTTACCCGTAACAACGTTGGGATCGTTCCTCGCTTCACCCTGACCAATCATGAAAACACGTCCCCTAGCACCATTGCCTTCATTGTTACCCCCATTGTTTTCATTCCCTTGATTGTTGTTGTTCTGATTCTGGTTCAGTTGGGGGCAGTTCCTCTTGAAGTGGCCTTCAGCACTACACTGAAAGCATCCCTTATTACCCTGTTGTTGCTGGTTCTGTGGAGCCTGTTGCTGCTGACGATTTTGATTTGCAGGATATAGGCTCCTGCATTCCTTTGCTGCGTGACCAAGCTTGTTACATCGATGGCAGCGACCTTTGTTGCACTGCCCACTGTGGTGCAGGTTACATCGATTGCACTTAGGGTGGTTTCCCTTATACCCACTTTGACTCTGATTCTGACTGCTTGCGAATTACTGACCAGGACTCCTGAAGTCGTCAGTCTTTCGCTGCTGGGACTGGGACTGAACAGAAGTAGAACCCTTGCTTGAATTTCCATCCCACTTGCGCTTGTTATCACTGGGAGCATCAGTAGTAGTAGCGCTAATACGCTTGGGCAGCTTGTTCTACTCAACTGCCTGATCAGTGAGACGATGAGCCAACCTGATGATTTACTGAATGGTACCAAGATTAGCTGAAGTCACATGGCTCTGAATTTCTGGCACAAAACCCTTGAGATACAGCTCGATACGTTTGATGGGAGGGTCTACCATAGTAGGACACAAGATAGCCAGCTCATTTGATCTCTTCGTATATGCTTCGATTTCGGACCCCGACATCTTCAAATTGAAAAATTCCACCTCTAGTTTGTCGATGTCATCCCGACTACAGTACTCCTCTTTGATCAGCTCCTTGAAGTCGTTCCATGGGGTGGCATTAGCAACCGCCTGCCCCAACAGCTGAACCTGCGCCTTCCACCTGGTTAACGCAGCACCCTCGAGTGTTCCAGTAGCAAACTCTACCCTACGAGCCTCAGGGCATTCACACATCTCGAAGACAGATTCGAGCTTCTCAAACCAGTGGAGGAGACCTACAGCTCCTTCTGTACCACTGAAGGTACTAGGTCTACAGTCCATAAAAGTTTTGAAGGTACATGCAGGAGGCTGAGCAGGTTGACCTCCTGCCTGAGCAGCTGCGAGTGCTGCAGTAACTTGTTCATTGATCAAAGCCGTCAGATGGGCTTGAGTTAGGTTAACACGTCCACCCATGATCTTCACATCAAAGGAAACATGAATGAGAAAGGTGTCGCGAAAGTGCGATGACAGAAGAGAGTAAGCACACATGTGTTTCAAACAATCGTTGCTACGTTTATCTAAGGATATCATGAGCAATGTACTGTGTGACTAACAAGTAGGCAATATAAACATAAATCATATCACCTATAGTGTTGAGCCTTGCACGTGGAGCGAAGTGTCGTTGTGGATCGTTGAGCACTGTACAGGTTAAAGTCTGGTTTTAACAAAATTCTTTTTCCCCTTTTTAAAACCAAATTCACTATAACCAATGGCTCTGATACCAATCTGTCACACCCCCAAAAATCCACATGCGGAGTATCACCGCTTGGAGGCGTGACCGACCAGGATCAAGCCACCAATCATATTGAACAATGCAATTAAGTAATTAAAACCAAACCCAATATAATTGGTGTTTCAAAATAAACCAATCATGTTTAAGAAATCAGCGGAAGCATAGTAATGTTTAAATAACCAAAACATAGTTTAAAGTTCAAATGTTAAGCACAGGACATAACAGTCCATATCCCACAACGACCTCTCCTCCTCGTGCAAGCTCCATAAGCATCTAACGACCTGCAAGGAATGTAACAACAAGTCAACAACAAAGTTGAGCGAGTTCACAGTTGGTTGTTTAGTTTTAGTGTTTGTCTCGAAAACCATACGTTGTTTCATAAACCACAAGTTAACCAATATCCTTGTTTCCCAAACCATATCCCTAACCAGTGGGGGCTTCCCCATGTAAACCACTAGACCGTTACCATATCGACAACTGACGAACAATAGTTGTGCCCTACGTCAATGATGCGTGTGAATTGTTATATATATTAGGTGTATATTTTAAGCCCCTTTAACACTTATTTTTAGCCAAGTTTTAAATTTATAAAACACGATATTTTACTAACACTAAACACACATATGGGCAAGTGCACCCATCGTGAGCGTAGTATAGTGTTGGTAAGATACCGAGGTCGTCCAAGGACACAAGAGCTTTTAATACCGGTTTATCCTCAACGTCTAATCAAAATAAAAAGTTTAGAAAAAAGGTTTTAAACTAAGAAAAATAAAAACTAACTAAAATGCTGAAAATAAAAATAAAAAGAAAAAAGCAGATAGACAAGTTGAATCACTTGGTTCCGACTCGTATCTAGTGTAACCTTTGATTATTTCCGCACTTTTGCACATAGTTAAGAGATTATCTTAGTTATTGTAGTAGGCCCCTCTTTTGAAGGTGACGTTACCCTCACCCCAGTAGTTTGAGTCAGCAAGGATACAATCCTAAAAGGGTGGATTATTGGAAGATAATTAATTAAGTTATTAATGCAATATTATGCTAGGCCCCTCTTTTGGGGGTGACGTTACCCTCGACTAAGTAGTCTGAGTCAGCAGGGATACAGTCCTAAATAGCCGGGTTATAGTATTAATAGTAGTTAACTTATGAAGGGATCAAAGAGTTTGGACCCCCGCCATCCAATACCGTGAAGTATTGAAGGAGGTCCTACTAAATTTGACCCAGGTCCATTGCAGGACCTCTAAACGCTGAACAATGGCAAGACCTTTACCAAACCGTTCCCTTAACCCCCGACCAGGTAGCCAACATACCTCCATATAGACCGTGGAGATATGAATGGTGAAAATCTTTTATTTTATATAGACAGTAAAATAATTTCAAGACACCACGGACAAACGATAAAGAAAGATCACCTTCAACATAAGCAACTAGTTATTAAAGTCATTAATACGAAACCAAATAAAAAGTGCAAAAGATTAGAAATAAAAAGTATTACACTAGACACTTTGTCTTCACCAAGTGATGTAAGAGACTTAGGCAAACATGGCCTTGATTGTCAAGAACTCTTACGATCAATCTTGGATCCCAAGACGACTCACACACTCTATGATGGACAATGGATGATGGTGGTGGATGATGGTGTTATGGTGGTGGTGGGTGGTGGGTGAAGTGTGAGAGAGGTGGTGTGCCAAGGGATGGTTTGAGCTTGAGCCAAGCACTTCTATTTATAGGCTGAACAGAAGCTCGGGCACGGCCCCGTGTCCAGTGGGCACGGCCCCGTGTCCACATCCTCTCTTTCTTCATTAAATGCAGCTTTGTCTTATTAGTTGACCACGCCCCCGTGTCCGCTGAGCACGACCCCGTGGTGCAGAAGAATCTTTGTACTATGCAGATTTACTGGATTGTGCGAATCTTATAGTTGACCACGGCCCCGTGTCCGCTGAGCACGGCCCCGTGGTGGACAATAGAAGCTTCTACCACTTTGTCTTTTCTGCTGACACTTGGGCACGCCCCCGTGCTGGCTGAGCACGGGGCGTGTTCAGTCTCCTGATCTCTTGTTTTGCTTGGGAAGATGCTGTCGTGGGGTCGGGCATGTCATGTTTTGTTCCTTTTCTTGTATTTATGTTAGATTTTGATGTCTTTTTGCTTCTTTTGTTAATTTGAGCTCATTTAATCCTGAAAATACAAAAGGAAGACAAAAGCACACTTTTTCCAACATTAGTACTAAAAAAGGGTTAGTTTTATGCCTCATTTGATGAAATTTATATGTTAATATTTGAACACATCAGTCAATGTCTATCATCATTGACTAAGTGCCCAGATCCATTAGTACACGCCCGTCCTACCGGCACGGTGTGAGGCTTGTCAACCCTAATAGCCCTATTAACTAATGACCCGCTCGCCATTGGCCCGACGATTAAGTCGATATAAAAATGAGGGACTTCATGATAGAGTTTTGTCTAGTAAGTTAATGTTGTCGTCCTTCCTATGGAGGAGTGGAGGTACGTAATCTACCCAAGGAGATTACGCAGGTTCAAGGTTGTCGTCCTTCCTATGGAGGAGCGGAGGTACGTAATCTACCCAAGGAGATTACACAGGTTCAAGGTTGTCGTCCTTCATATGGAGGAGCGGAGGTACATATTCTACCCAAGGAGAATATGCAGGTTCTCTTTAATCTCTTTACCCATTCCCTAACCACCGGGAATCTCATGCCTTGTAGAAAGTGTGAACTCACCTCGGTTTGCTCGGTATGCTAAATTACGTGCTCACAAATAATCAGTCAAGGCCTATAGTATGCACGTGTACGCAATCAGTTTAAGTTCGTAACGATTATCATGCAATCTATGTCACAAAGTGTGCTTAGGCAATCATTATCAAGTAACACGTAACAGTTATCTCATGTTGATATAATTCGTGTTTCACATAGTTGAGTTTTCAGTCTATTCTTAACATGGGTTATTAGTTAACAGACAAAAACAAAGAACCTTTTCAACACGTCGGTCAAAAACACACGAAAACAAAGAACCTTTTCAACACGTCGGTCAAAAAAAAAAGAGAGTTGGTTTTGTGAGTCCCGGTCTTTAGTGCATAGAAAACAAAGAACCTTTTCAACACGTCGGTCAAAACGGTTTAATTGTAGAATTTACGAGTTGGAGAGCACATGTTTCTTTAAGTTGCGGGATAGTAGGTTGATTGAATCAGTTTTTGGGAAATAAAAGGTTTTTTGGGATGCCTAGGATAGTGGATGGAGCCGGAGAGTGATTGGTTATGCATTGTTGATATCGTTAGCCCTTATTTACCACATGATAGTGAGATTTGAGCCTTTACATGTTCATATTTATATGTTCACTACTTTCGTTTCATGTGTGTTTACCAACTTGTTGCATTACTTTAGAACTTGTGCATTTTGATACAGTTTGAGACCTTCGGTTAGGATTTGGCATGGATATGATAGAGGCATTAGGATCACCTTGTTTGTGTTACCTTTGTGTTTGACCTGTTTCACCATTACCCTTAGTTACACTGTGACAACTCGTATTTCCGAACCTATTTTTGTGCTTTGATGTAACGTATGTGAACGCAATGTGATTTTTATGAAAGTGATTGATTAAATGAATGCTATGATTTTATGTGTTTATATGAATGTATGTATGATGTAGTTGCACAACACTCACCCGATCACACAAGCCCATTCGGGCCACCACTTGTATTCAGACCATGGGCAGCCCATTGAGGGTTCGGCCCACTCTTCTCTTGGTCGCATAACATTAGGGGTTAGGGTATACTCCTCACTTGTTTGCAAATCATTCAAAACACAAACCCTAGCTCTCCTCTCTCTCTCTCACGAACCGAAGGCAGCCAAACATCCTCCTCATCGAAGTTCATAGAGTTCGGATCATTCTCTTGTTCGGATCAATTCTCGTTCCTTCTCTATTCGGACGTGGTTGACCACTAGCAACTAGACTTGACTTTTCTGTGTAATCTGCCGAGCAAACCAAGGTGAGTTCACACTCTACAAAGCATGGGATTCCCAGGGGTTAGGAATGGGGTTAAGGAATATGGATTCCTCGTCCTTTCTTGGGTAGGACAGTATTGGTTCAGGAATGTAATTCCTCGTCCTCATGGACAGATAACTCGTACTAGACCAAAAACTCTATCACGAAGTCCCTCCTTTTTATATCGACTTAATCGCCGGGCCAATGGCGAGCGGGTCATTAGTTAGATAGCGCTATTTAGGTCTGACAAGCCTCACACCGTGCCGCAGAGGACGGGCGTGAACTAATGGATCTGGGGCACGTCAATGCTGATAGACATTGACAGTTTCAGGGCACTTAAACATGACTTCAGTCAGTAGTCGATATGGTAACGAGTCTAGTGGATACATGGGGTAGCCCCCACGGCCGAAATGCCAGATAACTATCATGGGGTAGCCCCCACGGCAGGATTGCCAGAGTAAATGGGTTAAACAAAGGGTTAAACATATCACGTTTTCAACTATGGGGTAACCCCCACGGCAGGAACGCCAGTTAAAGGAAACTGTTTTTGGAACAACTTAAAACGAACACCCAACCGTGAACTCACTCAACTTGTTGTTGACTCGTTACTACATGCTTTGCAGGTCTTTAGGTACTTAGCTGGAGCTTGCACAAGGAAGAGTCGTTGTGGGACATGGACAGCTGTGTGCCATGTTAAGCATTTGGATAATTAAACTTTGGATTTGGTTTTGAACATTTTGCTTCCGCTCATAACTTAACTATGTTTGTTTTGGATATTAATCGTGTTGGTTGGACTTTTACATTAAATATTTACTTGTTCAATATGATTAGTGGTTTGATCCTGGTCAGTCACGCCTCCAAGCGGTGATACTCCGCGTGTGGATTTTGGGGGTGTGACAGATTGGTATCAGAGCCATTGGTTATAGAGAACTTGGTTTTAATAAAGGGAAAACGTTTTTGTTAAAACCAGACTATAACCTGTACAGTGCTCTACGATCCACAACGACGCTTCACTCCACGTGCAAGACTCGACATTCTAGGTGATGTGGTTTATGTTATATTACCTACATGCTAAATTACGTAGAACTTTGCTCATGATATGCTTAGCTAGTATAGCTACTGTTGTTTGAACACGTGTGTGCTTACTCTCCTCTGTCATCGCACTTTCGCAAACCTCTCTCACACATACTTCTCTTGATATGAAGATCATGTCTGGACGCATCAACATGACTCAAGCCCAGTTGACGGCTCTGATTAACGAACAGGTTGCTGCGGCGCTTGCAGCCGCACAAGCAGGAGGTATACCCTGCTGTTTAAAACTCATTCTAGGATCTTTAGATCCTACTCTCGTGAATCTATCCTTGTGTTAAATCTTGTCCTTTCTTATACACACAACAGGTCAACATGCTCAGCTACCCGTATGCACCTTCAAAACTTTCATGGACTGCCGCCCCACTACTTTTAGCGGCACTGAAGGAGCAGTAGGTCTCCTCCACTGGTTTGAGAAACTGGAATCTGTGTTCGAGATGTGTGAATGCCCTGAGGCACGCAGGGTGAAATATGCTACCGGCACTCTCGAGGGTTTAGCCCTCACGTGGTGGAACGCCCAGGTGCAGATGCTGGGGTTGGTTGCTGCTAACGCCACCCCATGGAACAATTTCAAGGAGATGATCAAGGAGGAATACTGCAGTCGTGACGACATTCATAAACTGGAAGTCGAATTCTTCAACCTCAAGATGACGGGAATTGAGGCATATACTAAGAGATCGAATGAGCTTGCACTACTGTGTCCTACTATGGTGGACCCTCCAATTAAGCGTATCGAACTGTATCTTAAGGGTCTGAAACCAGAGATCCAAAGTCATGTGACTTCAGCAAATCTCGCCACCTACCAGCAGGTTGTTCAGTTGGCTCACCGTCTCACTGATCAGGCGGTGGAGCAAAACAAGTTACCAAAACGTATTAGTGCTACCGCTACCTCTGAACCTCCCAGTGATAACAAACGTAAATGGGATGGAGCTTCAAGCAGAGGTTCGACTTCTGTACAATCCCAGTCGCAACAGAGAAGAACTGAAGAGTATAAGAGTCCTAGTCAGCAATCGTCAGATAGTCAAAGTCAGGGTGGATACAAAGGAAATCACCCCAAATGTAATCGTTGCAACTTGCATCATCGCGGGCCATGCACCAGGGGTAACTGTCATCGGTGCAACAAGCCAGGCCATGCGGCAAAGGATTGTAGAAGCTTATACCCAGCAAATCAGAATCGCTAGCAACCGCAAGATCAACAGAATCAACGCCAGCAACAGCAGCCGCAGGGTAACAACAAAGGGTGCTTTCAGTGTGGAGCTGAAGGCCACTTCAAGAGAGATTGTCCCCAGCTGAACAGGAACCAGAACAATAATAACAACAACAATCAGGGGAATGGGAACAACGGGGGTAACAATGGTAATGGAGCAAGGGGCCGTGTGTTTGTTATTGGCAATGGAGAAGCAAGGAATGATCCCAATGTTGTGACGGGTAAGTTCCTTCTCGGCGACTTTTACGTTACTGTCTTATTTGATTCGGGTGCTGATACTAGTTATG
This sequence comes from Helianthus tuberosus, assembly GCA_030545235.1. Taxonomy (NCBI): domain Eukaryota; kingdom Viridiplantae; phylum Streptophyta; class Magnoliopsida; order Asterales; family Asteraceae; genus Helianthus; species Helianthus tuberosus. The sequence goes on from CM060412.1 coordinate 151,108,834, forward strand.
TGTCTCAAAGCGTTAGTCAACTGCTTAAGCGTACCCCAACACCTTTGAATCCCAAACATGCTGTAGAGTTAGCTAATGGTAAAAGTATAGAGGTCACACACGTAGTTAAAGGTTGTAACCTAGTACTTGCCGATCACACTTTCTCGATCGACCTCCTTCCTATCACTCTGGGTAGTTTCGACGTTGTCATTGGGATGGACTGGTTATCCCAACATCAAGCTGAGATCCTCTGCAACGAAAAGATTGTCCGTATTCCGTGCCCAGGTGAGGAACCTCTTATGATTCGTGGCGACAAGAATGGTGCTGTTACGAGCATCATTTCTTCCCTTAAGGCTCAAAAGTGTTTGCGTAAGGGCCACACTGCCTTTCTGGCTCTCGTTACCGACACCTCGAAGAAAGAAAGAAAGATAGAAGACTTTCCAATTGTACGCGACTATCCTGAGGTATTCCCTGAGGAACTACCTGGCCTCCCGCCTCATCGCCAGGTCGAGTTTCAAATCGAGCTAGCTCCGGGAGCAGCGCCTATAGCTCGTGCACCGTATCGTTTAGCTCCATCAGAGTTGAAAGAGCTATCTACGCAACTACAAGAACTCCTAGATAAGGGTTTTATTCGTCCTAGCTCTTCGCCCTGGGGAGCTCCAGTGCTATTCGTGAAGAAGAAAGACGGTACGTTCAGAATGTGCATCGACTACCGTGAACTGAACAAGGTGACTGTGAAGAACCGCTACCCTCTTCCACGCATTGACGATTTGTTCGACCAGCTACAAGGGTCGAGCTACTATTCGAAGATTGATTTGAGATCGGGATATCACCAGCTGAGAGTCCGAGAGGAGGACGTCTCCAAAACGGCCTTCAGAACTCGATATGGCCACTATGAGTTTTTGGTCATGCCTTTTGGGATGACAAACGCACCGGCGGTCTTCATGGATTTGATGAATCGAGTGTGCAAGCCCTACTTAGACAAATTCGTTATTGTCTTCATTGATGACATCCTGATCTATTCGAAGAGTCAGGAGGAACACGAGCAACATTTACGACTTATTTTGGAACTCCTTCGAAAGGAACAGTTGTACGCCAAGTTTTCAAAATGTGACTTCTGGCTTCGTGAAGTTCATTTCTTAGGCCACGTGGTGAACAAGGATGGGATTCACGTTGATCCATCCAAGGTAGAATCGATCAAGAGCTGGCCTGCACCTCGCACGCCAACGGAAATACGCCAATTCTTGGGATTGGCAGGTTACTACAGGAGATTTATCAAGGATTTTTCTAAGATTGCTCAACCTCTTACTACACTAACACAGAAGGGCGTTGTTTATCGTTGGGGAAACGAAAAGGAGTTAGCGTTTCAGCACTTAAAGGATAGACTCTGCAGTGCACCTATCCTTTCATTGCCAGAGGGTACAGACGACTTCGTGGTCTACTGCGACGCATCTATTCAGGGTCTTGCTGTGTTTTGATGCAGCGGGATAAAGTTATAGCATACGCTTCACGTCAACTCAAGGTTCATGAGAAGAACTACACTACACACGATCTAGAGCTGGGAGCGGTTGTTTTTGCACTTAAGATATGGCGACACTACTTGTATGGCACCAAGTGTGCTATCTACACTGATCACAGAAGTCTCGAGCACATTTTTAAACAGAAGGAACTCAACATGCGACAGCGACGATGGGTCGAACTGCTGAACGATTACGAATGCTCAATCAGGTATCACCCGGGCAAAGCCAATGTTGTGGCTGACGCCCTCAGTCGAAAGGACACCGCGCCTAAGCGCGTACGAGCTTTACAACTCACTATACAGTCTAGACTTCCTTCTCAAATACGAAATGCTCAGGTAGAGGCATTGAAACCAGAGAACGTCAGGGCTGAAGCCCTACGCGGCTCGAGGCAACGCTTAGAACAGAAGGAAGACGGTGCTTACTATGTAACGGGACGTATTTGGGTTCCATTTTATGGCAACTTACGAGAGCTTGTGATGGATGAGGCACACAAGTCTCGCTACTCAGTGCACCCTGGCGCGGATAAAATGTACCACGACATCAAAACCACATACTGGTGGCCTAGCATGAAGGCACACATAGCAACATACGTTAGCAAGTGCTTGACTTGTGCGAGAGTCAAGGCGGAGTACCAGAAACCTTCAGGCCCCCTTCAACAACCAGAGATACCACAATGGAAATGGGAGCAAATTTCCATGGATTTTGTTACTGGCCTGCCTAGATCACAACGTGGTAACGATACTATTTGGGTGATCGTGGATCGACTCACGAAGTCTGCTCACTTCTTGGCCATCAAAGAAACAGATAAGTTCTCCACCCTAGCAGAAGTATATCTCAAGGAAGTTGTCTCGAGGCACGGGGTGCCCACCTCTATTATCTCGGATCGAGATGCACGTTTTACATCAGAATTGTGGCAAGCAATGCACAAGTCCTTTGGCTCAAGGTTAGACATGAGCACAGCTTATCACCCGCAAACGGATGGGCAGTCTGAACGCACCATCCAGACCCTCGAAGACATGCTTAGGGCATGTGTTATTGACTTTGGCAACGGCTGGGAAAGGCATCTGCCACTTGTGGAATTTTCGTACAACAATAGCTACCACACCAGCATTAAAGCTGCTCCGTTTGAGGCATTGTACGGGCGTAAATGCCGGTCACCTCTTTGTTGGGCAGAGGTGGGGGATAGTCAGATTACTGGTCCAGAATATGTGGTTGACACAACAGAGAAAATTGCTCAGATACGACAACGAATGGCGGCAGCTCGTGAGCGTCAGAAAGTCTACGCCGATAAGGACAGAAAACCACTAGAGCTCCAGGTTGGGGAGCGTGTATTACTCAAAGTTTCACCCTGGAAGGGTGTGGTTCGTTTTGGGAAACGGGGCAAACTTAATCCACGATATGTTGGACCTTTTGAAGTCATTGAGAAGATAGGCAAGGTGGCCTACAGATTGAACTTACCAGCGGAACTCAGTGCAGTTCACGATGTTTTCCACGTGTCTAATCTGAAGAAGTGTCAGTTAGATGAGACCCACGTAGTTCCTTTGAAGGAGCTCACGATCGACGAGCAGTTACGATTCGTCGAGGAACCTGTTGAAATCACGGACCGGGATGTTAAGGTCCTCAAGCGCACTAGGATACCTCTCGTTCGAGTTCGTTGGAACTCACGTCGCGGCCCAGAGTTCACCTGGGAACGCGAAGATCAAATGAAACAAAAGTATCCCCAACTGTTCGCAACCGGTGCAACCACTACTGAGGCTGAAGCTACGGAATTTCGGGACGAAATTCCAGATCAACGGGGGGAGGATGTGACACCCCAGGAAAACCAGGAAAACCATGCAACTTAACTAGCTTCCTCAGTGAGTACGTGCTAAATTTCGGGACGAAATTTCTTTCAACTTGGGGATAATGTGACAACTCGTATTTCCGAACCTATTTTTGTGCTTTGATGTAACGTATGTGAACGCAATGTGATTTTTATGAAAGTGATTGATTAAATGAATGCTATGATTTTATGTGTTTATATGAATGTATGTATGATGTAGTTGCACAACACTCACCCGATCACACAAGCCCATTCGGGCCACCACTTGTATTCGGACCATGGGCAGCCCATTGAGGGTTCGGCCCACTCTTCTCTTGGTCGCATAACATTAGGGGTTAGGGTATACTCCTCACTTGTTTGCAAATCATTCAAAACACAAACCCTAGCTCTCCTCTCTCTCTCTCTCTCTCACGAACCGAAGGCAGCCAAACATCCTCCTCATCGAAGTTCATAGAGTTCGGATCAATCTCTTGTTCGGATCAATTCTCGTTCCTTCTCTATTCGGACGTGGTTGACCACTAGCTACTAGACTTGACTTTTCTGTGTAATCTGCCGAGCAAACCAAGGTGAGTTCACACTCTACAAAGCATGGGATTCCCAGGGGTTGGGAATGGGGTTAAGGAATATGGATTCCTCGTCCTTTCTTGGGTAGGACAGTATTGGTTCAGGAATGTAATTCCTCGTCCTCATGGACAGATAACTCGTACTAGACCAAAAACTCTATCACGAAGTCCCTCCTTTTTATATCGACTTAATCGCCGGGCCAATGGCGAGCGGGTCATTAGTAAGATAGCGCTATTTAGGTCTGACAAGCCTCACACCGTGCCACAGAGGACGGGCGTGAACTAATGGATCCGGGGCACGTCAATGCTGATAGACATTGACAGTTTCAGGGCACTTAAACATGACTTTAGTCAGTAGTCGATATGGTAACGAGTCTAGTGGATACATGGGGTAGCCCCCACGGCCGAAATGCCAGATAACTATCATGGGGTAGCCCCCACGGCAGGATTGCCAGAGTAAATGGGTTAAACAAAGGGTTAAACATATCACGTTTTCAACTATGGGGTAACCCCCACGGCAGGAACGCCAGTTAAAGGAAACTGTTTTTGGAACAACTTAAAACGAACACCCAACCGTGAACTCACTCAACTTGTTGTTAACTCATTACTACATGCTTTGCAGGTCTTTAGGTACTTAGCTGGAGCTTGCACAAGGAAGAGTCGTTGTGGGACATGGACAGCTGTGTGCCATGTTAAGCATTTGGATAATTAAACTTTGGATTTGGTTTTGAACATTTTGCTTCCGCTCATAACTTAACTATGTTTGTTTTGGATATTAATCGTGTTGGTTGGACTTTTACATTAAATATTTACTTGTTCAATATGATTAGTGGTTTGATCCTGGTCAGTCACGCCTCCAAGCGGTGATACTCCACGTGTGGATTTTGGGGGTGTGACATACACCACTTTGAGCCTAGCCATTCGTTTGTTACCCATTTGTGATTTGATAGCCGGGTCGTATTATGTGATGTTTATATGTGATTGAAAAAAAAACGAAAAACGGAAAAAAAGAAAAAAAGAAAAAAAAAGAATAAAGTTGTAGGTCAAAATGACCAATATGTTAGTATTTGTTTCGTGCTTATCCGGTTTTTCGGGTGTTTACGTGTTTAGCCATATACTTCCAAAATAAAAAAAATAACCTACCCGTAGCCCTTACCTACCCAATAAAGCCCTCTTGATCCGTGTTGAGTTCTAACAAATAGGTGGAATTCTGATTGGCGTACAAGCTTATGATAGTGTGCTTCATAGTTTGGTTTTGAGAGTTCACTCAAAATAACATATTTATCAGCCGAGAGATGAGTGATATTGTGAGGGGTATTGACATTGCATGATTGGTTGCTCGAAGGTAAGAAAAGCTTGATTAGGTAGGCCCGTTTTCATTTAAATGTTATGATTCGTCACCTTTTGAACGTTGTAAGTCTTGCGAAACTTTTGTGTTGGATGACTTCGTAGTTAGCGTTATAACTTGTTCGAGACTTGCGTCCTTGTTAAGTGTTTAAGTTGGACATGTTGCTTGGGATTTTGCTTAGGGACAAGCAAAAGGTTAAGTGTGGGGATATTTGATGCGTGGTAAAATACACATATTTGTCCCGTGTAAATTGTATAGTTTTTGTGTAGTTTTTATTTGTTTTATTTAGTTTTTAGTGTTATATTATATTATTTGGTGTTTTGGCAGGTCCTGGTGCAAATGGAGCGAAAACGAGTAATATGGAAATGACCAGCCAGTCGGGCAGAGTAGAACGCCAGTGACAGAAATCAAAATTGCTGCTATTTTTTTCGTGATTGAGCCGAGCCCGCTATCTATATATTATATTGGGGAGGCTATATATTGAATTCAAAATCAAAAGTGGGCCGATAAAATAAAGTTCATGCATTTCGAAAACAGTTATTGTTTCACGCTTTTGGGCTTGTGAAACAAACTTAGTGGGTATTAAAAATAAAAACCCTAACGCAATGGAAAGATAATATATATAGAGAAGGTGGACGTGATGTAGGGGACTATCATTGTTTTTGAGAAAAGGCACAAAGGTCAACAGCAATTGGCGGCAAGGAGGTGATCAGGGAAAAAGGCAGAAGTGGACGAAAATTGTAAAGCAAGAGAAGACAAAAGGATTTCTTTTTGTTGGTGCTGTTATTGTTTTCGAGATAGCAGTTGACGGCAGCAACAACTATTTTATTCTTTTTGTTGAAAGGGACTTGGCTAATTGTTTCAACAACAGTTTGGATCGCACATCAAAAGAAAAAAGAAAGAAAAGAAATATTTGGTTCGTGAGCATCACGGTTCGATATTACTTATTTGTTCTTAATCTTTTGCATTGAAGCCATGTCTTGTTTGATTTTTACAATTGAGATTGCTTTGTTTTCGGATATTATGAGTAGCTAAATTTTTAAACTACCTAGGTTGAGATGAACTAGATGTTTGTGACGTTGTTTTGACTCGGTTTGGCTATTTTATGTGATTTACATAATTTGATCTTGTGATTGATCTTGATATTGCATGTTGGTGTGTGTTGATTGATTATTGGTTGATGAATTCAGTGGTTTAGGCATATAGAAATATCCCCTAGATTTAGAGTTTAATTTGAATCGTTGATCTTAGGATTTTCGGTTTGAATATTGAGTTGAGAAATTGACCAATTCGATTAATAATTAAAATCAATATACTAAAACTAGCATCCTCATCTTGTGACTCGAAAGACGATTAAGGTGAGCTAGGTTATTAGCTAATCATTGGTGGGTAGATTGGGTGACCGATAGCTCGGGCTCGTTTATTACATCGTGGTTAAGGTTTCCTAGGATTTCAATCTTCATGGTTTGGTTTGCTTTGCGTTTTTGGGATCTTCTCTTAACATAATTGTCTTTGAGGTCAAAAGGATTCTATTTTCGTGGGATTTGGTATCGATAGGTCGAGCCGGTTCGTTCTAGCACTTTGCATTTCGTCCTTATCTTTCGTTTGATACATCTCTAGCGGGGGGTTAATCGAGGGATTAGGATATTTAGCCATTACCATAGTCAAGATAGCGTTGCATGATTCTAGGGATTCGATACCTAGGTAGTCTTTTCTCATCATATTTGATTTAGACTTTGCTCTCGAGTTTGTGTTTGTTTGCGTGCTTGTTTTTTTTTTTTTTTTTTTTTTGCTATATTTTCTTAATTAATTAGGTTATTAGTTAAAAATCAAATCAACTTAAAATCAAACTTAAAAATTGACTTTTTATTCGATAACGGTTCAGTATCTAAAGTTTGCATATAGTGTCCACGGATTGATATTCGGTCTTGCCATCTACACTACACTGCGACCGGTGCACTTGCCGATTGTGTGTGGTTTAGTTAGCGATTCCTTTTTAAAACTTGTTCGAAATTAATATATACATTTTCACACATCAATCACATAACAGTTAATTCATGATGCCAAAACAAATAGTAACTCGTGATTTCAATCAAACAATCCTCAATGATTGATCGCTAACCCCAAATCATCACGATGGTTACGAACACCATCCAGTTCCACGGGTTACCTTCTGAGGACCCGAATGTCCATCTCTCGCGCTTTTCAGCTATTTGCGACACGTTTCAGGAGCAAGGTGTCAGCGAGGACGCCTGCAAGCTGCGTCTATTCCCATTCTCACTTGCTGGTCTATCCCATGCTTGGTTGGAATCCCTTCCTGCGGGATCCATCACCACTTGGGCCGAGATGAAAGACAAGTTCTTAAGCAAGTATTTTCCTCCTTCCAAAACCGCTCGTCTGAGGAGCATGATTCAAGAGTTTCGCCAACAGGAGGGAGAGTCTTTTTACGAGACGTGGGAGCGTTTCAAGGAGCTGCTACTCAAGTGTCCTCATCACGGATTCGAGGATTGGGTGTTAGTTGAGAAGTTCTATTATGGAGTGACGCCCGCCACGAGGAATATGCTGAACACTACTGCTGGTGGTAATCTGATGACCGCCAAAACACCAGAGGAGTGCACTGAGATGTTCGAGGACATAGCGATGAGTAGTTACGAGTTTCCTGATTCTAGAAATTCGTCCGCTACACAGAGAGGGGTGCATAAGGTTGATGATACTACTATGATGCAATCGCAGATCGACGCCCTGAAGAAAAAGGTGCATGATATGGAGTTGAAAAAGGAGCAGGTGTGCGAGATATGCACTGGGAGGCATGACACGACCGCGTGTCCTATTGCCCCTGTGGAGTCACCAGAGCAGGTAGAGTTTGTGGGCAACCGGAATCAAAATAACTTCGGAAATAACTATAATTCCGGTTGGAGAAACCACCCGAACTTCAGTTGGAAGAACAGCAACCCACCGGGGTTTCAGCAGCGTCAGAACTTGTTCCAGGACGCAGGTACAGGATCGAGTGGTGGGGATAAAAACCCCACGTTAGAGGAGATGCTGAGGCAGAACCAGGAGACGATGAAGCAGAATCAAGAGACCCTGGTCAAGCAGACACAGTTACTGACTCAGTTCATGACCAGAGAGGAGACACGACATCAGGAGAACCAGGCGAGGTTCTTGGAGCATGAGGTTTTCATGAAGAGTCAGAACACAGCTTTCCAAAACCTTGAGAGGACTGTAAGTGCGATGTCAGAGAAGTTGAGTCAGAGACCTCCAGGTGGTCTCCCTAGTAGCACTGTTGGGAACCCGAACGCCACTGCAAAAGCCGTTACTACGAGAAGTGGTCGAGGAGGTGTAGAGGTCGAGCCGGTAGTCGATGAGGACCCGGAGGTCGACGAGGAGATTGAGATGGAGACACCGGCTGGCAAAGTGCACCCTAGGCTGCGCCCAGCAAGTACAGCACAGTCCAGCGGGTCTCCAGGAGAGAAGGAGCCAGAGAAGGAGCCGATGAGGGTGTATAAGCCGACACCCCCTTACCCTGGTAAGGACGCAGAGCAGTATGGTCGTTTCATGGAGATGCTGAAGAAGTTGCATGTGAACATCCCGTTCGTCGAGGCTTTGGCGAAGATGCCAAAGTATGCGAAGTTTTTGAAGGATCTTCTTACGAATAAGAAGAAATTAGAGGATCTTTCGACTGTCACCCTGAGTGAGGAGTGTTCTGCTGTCGTGCAGAACAAGCTGCCAAAGAAAATGACTGATCCTGGTAGCTTTACCATCCCATGTCTGATTGGGAATCTTACTGTCAGCAATGCGCTTGCTGACCTAGGTGCTAGAATAAATCTCATGCCCTATTCCATATTCGCTAAGCTTGACCTAGGAGAGCCTTCACCTACGCGCATGAGTATTCAGCTCGCCGATTGATCGGTGAAGTATCCGAGGGGCATCGTGGAGAACATGTTGGTGAAAGTCGACAAGTTCGTATTTCCAGTTGACTTTGTCATTCTTGACATGGATGAGGACTCTGAGGTCCCGTTGATCTTAGGCTGTCCATTCCTTGCCACTGCACGAGCAGTCATTGACGTATATGATGGCAAGTTGACTCTTCGTGTCGATAAGGATGAGGTCACTTTTGATATCCAACATTCTATGAGGCACACCCGTCAGCATGATGACACTCTTTACTTTATTGATACTCTCATGTCACATGTGGGTGGCCTTCTCAGCGAGATTTGTGGGAGTGATGCATCTGATACGCAGGATGCGAGTATGGATGATCAGGGGAGTGAAGTCACTGAGTTGGATGTTGAGCAGGACCCTCTGTTGCAGGCTACCAAGCCTTCCCCTATATTCGAGGTGTTTGAGGTAATCGAGGAGGAGGAGATCCCAAAGGAGAAACCATCTGTTGAGGCACCCCCGCCCCTGGAGTTGAAGGAGTTGCCGTCTCATCTGGAGTACGCATTCTTAGGCGAGGGATCCCAGTTACCCGTCATCATTTCTGCTGGATTGACGGAGGAGGAGAAGAAGAAGCTGATGAGTGTCCTGAGAGACCATAGGCAGGCGATCGCGTGGAAGCTGATGGACATCAAGGGTATTAACCCTTCGTTTTGCACGCACAAGATCTTGATGGAAGAGGAGTTTAAGCCGGTGGTTCAGCCTCAGAGAAGGCTAAACCCTAATATGCAGGACGTTGTGAAGAAAGAGGTGATTAAGTTGCTGGATGCAGGACTGATTTACCCAATTTCGGACTCTGCATGGGTGAGTCCCGTCCAGGTGGTCCCCAAGAAGGGGGGTATGACAGTGGTCGTCAACGATAAGAATGAGTTGATACCCACCCGGACCATCACCGGCTGGCGAGTTTGCATAGATTATCGCAGACTCAATGATGCCACGCGCAAGGATCACTTTCCTTTGCCGTTTATTGATCAGATGCTAGAGCGACTGTCAGGACAGCAGTTCTATTGCTTTCTTGATGGATTCTCAGGTTATTTCCAGATCCCTATTGCACCAGAGGATCAGGAAAAGACCACATTTACATGCCCTTTTGGCACCTTCGCGTATCGACGCATGCCATTTGGGTTGTGTAACGCTCCAGCCACATTTCAGCGCTGTATGGTGGCGATCTTTCATGAGTTGATCGAGGACTCCATGGAGGTGTTTATGGATGACTTTTCTGTGTTTGGGAGTTCCTTCGATCACTGTCTGCGTAATCTCGAGCGTGTGCTTACTCGATGTGAGGAGACGAACCTGATGCTTAACTGGGAAAAGTGTCATTTCATGGTTCGGGAGGGGATTGTGCTAGGGCACAAGATTTCACAGGCGGGGCTTGAGGTTGATCAAGCCAAATTTGATGTTATTTCCAAGCTCCTGCCGCCTACTTCTATGAAATCAATTAGGAGTTTCTTGGGTCATGCGGGATTTTACCGCCGCTTCATCCGCGACTTTTCGAAGATTGCTCGCCCGATGACCCAGCTGTTAGAGAAAGATAGGCCATTCGTGTTCGACGATGAGTGTTTGAGGGCCTTCGAGTTGATTAGGGGGAGGTTAGTGAGTGCTCCCATTCTGATTGCTCCCGATTGGAGCCTCCCATTTGAGATCAAGTGCGATGCCAGCGACTTCGCTGTTGGGGCCGCTCTAGGGCAGCGTAGGGAGAAACACTTTCATCCCATCTACTACGCTAGCAAGACCCTAAACGACGCCCAAGAAAACTACACCACGACGGAGAAGGAGTTACTAGCAGTCGTATTCGCGTGCGACAAATTTCGTTCTTATCTTGTGCTGTCGAAGACTGTTATTTTCACGGATCATGCGGCTCTTCGGTACTTGTTTGCGAAGAAGGATGCGAAGCCTAGGCTTATTCGATGGATTTTGCCGCTTCAGGAGTTTGATCTAGAGATTAGGGACAAGAAGGGGGCTGAGAACGTAGCTGCTGATCATCTGTCGAGATTAGAGAGCCCCGAGATAGAGAAAACTCGGGAGGATATGATTGGGGATGAGTTTCCCTATGAGGCGTTGATGTTTTTGAATGCCCACGAGGAAGGCTTTCCCTGGTTCGCTGATCTGGCGAATTACTTGTCTACAGGTAACCTTGTGGAGGGCATAACGTATCAGCAAAAGAAGAAATTCTTTGCGGATGTCAAGCACTACATTTGGGAGGATCCGTACTTGTTTAGGATCAGTGCGGACCAGGTTATTAGGAGATGCGTGTTTGGGTCCGAGTCGCACAGTATTCTGCGACATTGTCATGAGGGACCAACTGGTGGCCATTATGGTGCGGCTTACACCGCCAAGCGGGTGTTTGACGCGGGTTTTTATTGGCCGACCATATTTAGGGACGCACATAAGTTTGTGCGAAGCTGTGATGCCTGTCAAAGGACAGGAAATATCTCATCCCGTAATGAGATGCCCCAGGACCCCATCCAGGTGGTTGAGATCTTTGATATTTGGGGTTTCGATTTTATGGGTCCGTTCCCTATGTCGAGGGGGAACCGATACATCCTAGTCGCAGTGGACTACGTTTCTAAGTGGGTGGAGGCAGAGGCCTTGCCTACGAACGATGCTATGGTTGTTGTGAGATTCTTGAGGAGATTGTTTGCTAGGTTCGAGACACCGAAGTCTTTGATTTCAGATCGAGGCATCCACTTCTGTAATTCACAGATGGAGAAAGTCTTGAAAGGCTATGGGGTCACCCATCGGCTTTCAACGGCTTATCACCCTCAAACTAGTGGGCAGGTGGAAAACTCGAACAAAGGGATAAAGAGGATCTTGGAGAAAACTGTCGGAAACAGTCGTGTTGATTGGTCCGAGAAGTTGGATGACGCTCTGTGGGCTTTCCGTACTGCTTATCGGACGCCTATTGTGTAACAACTCTCATCAAAGGTCCTATTTATTATATTATTTTATTCAATAGGAAACTCTAATTACGAAACCCAAGTGATTCTGCATAAACCCTAAAATTTTCAGAACAATCGGAATCAGGATCAGGGCCCCTAAAACTCAGGGGGGTAAACCCTAATCGATAATATCTACACAGTTTGTTACCAAAAATTCAAAATAACGCGAAACCAACTCAGCTGAGCTATACAGACACGAAGCAACCCTATAGTAGACTAGGGTCTCTCGCGCCACGCGACGCGAACAAGAGAACCTCTCGCGTGGCGCGAGGGGACGGTTTTTCATGTATAAATAGAGCAGTCTGTTTCATGCAATTGAGTGTTCGTTCGACGTTCAAATTCGAATTATACGTTGAGTTATAGCATAAACAGTCCCACAACACACACAATTCACAAAGTGCTGCCACAATACAGGGTAATAACTCGATCGCTGATACGATTCAATGTCCGATCGATTAAACTATCCAATGGATGTTTAAGTGCTGCCCACATTAGGGTTTATGCTTTGTCATTCGTTGTTAATTCAATGGATGTTTAAGTATCGCACTTTGTCATTCGTTGTGAAGGTTTTAATCTCGTGAGTTATCGTAAATGCTGTATTAAGTTACTAACCAAGTTGTGTGCATGTTGTTAAATTTAGGTTAAAAGGCTAATCAGTAGGCTAGGCTCTGCTCAAATTAAATCTGCAATGTGAGTCATTCTCTTTTTATCAAATTACTTTAAAAATCATGTTTATTTTCAAAGTTATAATTACAGGGATTAAGTTTATGTAATCACCAAATTACAGCCAGTATGTGGGGTTTTGTATACATTACTTGATAATCTTTGCCATTGGACAAACGGGTGGCCAATGGTGATATGACCATAGTCACAGATCCGGTCGAGTGACAAATACTGTGGGTAGTTGGTTGATATCTGAAACATTGTAATCTCCCTTAATACTGTAAATTATAACAAACAGGTCATTTTACTAAAAAGAATGATTCACTCAGTATTTCCCGCTGACAAAACCTTTTTCAAACATGTTTCAGGTGATCTACTGTGATCCAGGAAAAGTGTCGTGAAGCACTACAAGCTTAAAGGAAGTGGCTCAATATAAAATAAAGAGACATGTTTTGTAAAAATAATAAAGATTTCTCTGTGAAATCTTATGATTGTAAATTACAGGGATATTATCCCGAGTTGTGAAATAAAATAATCGGGAAAATTGCAGTTTTAAAAAGATCCTGAAGAAAACTTCCGCTGTTAAATAAATACCACGGGATTTCTGTCCCGCGGCTCCTGAAACGGGTCAAACCGGGTCGGGGACCGTGACAGAAAAAGGTGGTATCAGAGCCACTGATTTAAGCCAATTAAGTATTTAGAAAATACTTAATTTTTTCTACTTGTCATTTTGTGATTATATGTTTTATTATTTGAATATTTGTATACAGTATGGGTAAGCAAAAGCTGTCAAACATCTATCTTAAATTAGATAGGTCATCCAATGAGAAGGGAAGTTCGTCCCAAACAAAATTCCCAAATCAGCCTGTAATTCCTGATGAAGGAATATTTGTGCGAAAGACACAATATGAGGAACCACTTTCTCCTAGTAAAAGAAGTCTGATTATTAGTAAAAGTAAAGAGAAAATAAAGAAATTCCGAGAAAAGAAGATTAAACAGGAAACCCAGGAATTAACCAGTAAATCACCTTGGGAGGACAAGTTAGATGAGAAATGGGCAGATCTTTATATGCTAGCTACTGTAGCAGTTAATGCAAATCTTTAAATAATTTTACCCAAGTCTTAGCACATTTATCAACTACAGTCCAGAAACTTTATTTCAGTAAATAAATAAATTTACAATAAAACTTAGGGTGTTTTTTTTGTAGTTACCCAGTCTGAAATAATATTTAAAGGTTTTCTATGAAATTTTGTTACCAATTAGTAATTGTGTGTATTTTGTATAACAGCATGAGTGACTTGTCTGACGCCCTTCAAAATTTAAATCTCTATCCGGTAAAAATAAAGATTTCCAGAGATTTCAATAGGTATATACCCGACATAGAAGAACCTATTGAATTCAATGCTTTACCACCTCCGGAGAAACCCAAGCCCAAGAAAAGGAGAAGGTTCGTAGGATGGAGGCGTGTGAGAAGAAGGAAACCTGCCACTAGAAAAAATTCCCAAGATAGAAAATCCGTTAGATAAAGGGAAGGGGATTGAAGTCGGGGAAGAGTCTAGGCAGATGGGATTACAGTTTGATGAATATTCTAAACAAATAGAAATGGAGATTAGGGGAGGTTCTAAACAAACCCAGGTAGAGATGGGAGAAAGTTCTACGCAAACTCAGGAAATGACATTACAAGAGGAGCTAGACTTTATATTGGCGAGCTGTGATACTATTCAGCCTGTCAATACAAATGTTTTTACTCGTCCTATTGAAACTCAACTCCCTATAAACTTAGAACCAGCAATCCCAGAACCTATAATCCATAACCAACCTCTGGGAATGGATGAATGGTGGACGAATGATTGGCAATTCCAAAACCTGCTCAACAGTCCTTATTCCTTTCTTCCTCAGTTTGACCCTGAACCAATACCTAATCCACCTATAAGCAATGAGAATTTAGCTGAACTCCGCCACTTTGGCGAAGAACTGGTGGATGCAGGAAATAGGATCAGGGAAGTAGGAGAACAGATCTCCTGGAAGTATGATAAGAGGGAGCGCCGTTATTAAAAATTAGCTGACAAGGGATAAGGGGGTTATAAGACTGTGGTTGTAAATTAGCAATAATAATATAATCATGTGAAATAACCTAAAATAAAACTTTGTAAGATAATGATGTGTATTGATGCATACTATTAAATATCAATGAAAATCGAGAAATCAATAATTTTGGCTATATGTGTATTGTGAAAAATTTTATGATTGTTTTGTGTATAATTGTTATCGATACTAATAAATTATATATAATGATCAGATGGAAAACGCTAATAACGAACCAGTTAATGAGGTTAATCAATCTGAACAACACCCGGGGGATCAATATATGACTAGGCAAGATATAGAAAATATAGTTGCTCAAGGGATAGCCAATGCTATTCCAGCAATAGTCGCTGATGTCCAGAAACCTGCCGAACCTCAACAAATCATTCCGAGCAAACGTATTTCTGAAGATAACTTCAGTAATAGCGTAAATGAAGGCAATGATCATATTAATTATGATAATGAACAACCACAAGCTCCGCTCCCTAAGAAAATGAAAGCTGCAACGCCTGGTTGCACTTACAAAGAATTTCTTGCTTGCAAACCCACTGAATTTGCAGGCAATGAAGGAGCAACCACAGCACTGCGTTGGTTAGAGAAAACCGAGGCAGTGATTACAATAAGTAAATGTGCTCGGGAAGATCAAGTCATGTACGCGTCAAATCTTTTTAAAGAAGGGGCTCTAGAATGGTGGAATACGGTGTTACAAGCAAAAGGAAGGATGATGGCGTATGCTATGAACTGGGAAGAATTTAAGAGTCTTGTAGAAAGAAAATTCTGTCCCGAATATGAAAAAGATCAAATGGCAAATAAATTCTTAAATCATCGAATGATGGGTGTAGATTGTCGTGGTTATACTTCGACATTCTTTGAATATGCTAGAGTGGTACCAACACTGGCTTCGCCAGAACCGGTACTCATTTCTCGTTATATTTGGGGATTGATAGGTGAAATCCGCAATATCATTAAAGCTGCGAGACCTCGCACTATTGACCATGCTGTGGAATTAGCCAACACCCTAACTGATGAACTGGTGCGCACAAGAGATGATAACAGGAAAAAGGAACTGGCTCAGAAAATTACCCAAGGATTTCGTACGGGTAATAATAACAGCTTCAAAAGAAGAGGACTAGGGCAATCCTCAAATCTACCATTCTGCAAGAATTGCAGAAAGAAACACTATGGAAGATGTAATGTGACTTGCAATTTTTGCAAAGCCATAGGACATCGTGAAGAAGACTGCATGAGGAAAACCAGGATCTGCTATAACTGTGGAGAAGCTGGGCATTTCAAAACAGAATGTCCTAAATTAGTCAAACCAGCAGACAATAAAGCCAAGACAGCCGACGGAGCTACTAAAAAGAATGTTCAAGCTTTTCAGCTAACTACTCAAGAAGCAGAACTCATTCCAGATGTGATAGCTGGTACGTTCTTAGTTCACAACATTTATGCAAAAGTATTATTTGACTCTGGTGCAAACCAAAGTTTTATCAATACTTCATTCTGCCAAGCTCTTAATTTACCTTTAACCAACCTTAGGCAGATTTTTACAGTCGAAACGGCAGACGGAAATTCTATTAGCATAGATAAAGTTTTGCAAAAGGAAAATATAGAACTCTCAGGTCATAAATTCTTTGCAAACCTATTACCTATGAAATTAGCCGAATTTGATGTTGTGTTAGGAATGGATTGGTTAGTAGCCAACCATGCTCGAATTCTTTGTGATCAAAATTCCATAGAAATTCAAACACCTACCAGAGAAGTAATTATGATTACAGGAGATAAACCACGAAAACCCATGAAGTTCATATCAGTAATGAAAATTGCTAGTTATGAACGAAAGCAAGGAATAGTGTATATGATTTCGGTAATCATTAACACTAAGGGTAAAGAACTTAAGGAAATACCAGTAGTCTCAGAATACCCAGATGTATTCGCAGAAGAATTACCAGGACTACCACCAGATAGGGAGGTAGAATTTAGAATTCATCTAATTCAAGGAATTATACCGATAGCCAAGGCACCTTATCGGTTAGAACCCACAGAAATGTTAGAACTGAAAAAGCAATTAGATGAATTACTAAGTAAAGGTTTCATACAACCTAGTTCATCCGCATGGGGAGCACCCGTGTTGTTTGTAAAGAAGAAGGATGGTTCAATGAGAATGTGTATTGATTATAGAGAATTGAATAAGGTTACAATTAAGAATCGATACCCATTACCTAGGATTGATGATCTTTTCGATCAACTCCAGGGAGCTAGATATTTTTCTAAGATTGATTTACGCTCCGGATATCATCAATTGAAGGTACAAGAAGAAGACATACCTAAAACTGCTTTCAGAACTAGGTATGGTCATTACGAGTTTACAGTCATGCCCTTCGGATTAACGAATGCACCTGCAGCATTCATGGACATGATGAATAGGATCTGTAAACCGTATTTGGATAAATTTGTAATTGTTTTCATCGACGATATACTTATTTATTCCAAAAGTCAAAATGAACATTGTCAGCACTTGCATGCACTCTTAACTTTGTTAAGAAAAGAAAAGTTGTACGCCAAATTCTCGAAATGTGAATTTTGGTTAAAAGAAGTACAATTCTTAGGACACATGGTAAATCATGAAGGTATTCATGTAGATCCTGCTAAGATAGAGGCAATTACCAAATGGAAGGTTCCGCAATCCGCAATGGAAATTAGAAGTTTTATAGGATTAGCTGGATATTATAGACGATTTATTAAGGATTTTTCCAAGATAGTTGTACCATTAACTAAGCTAACCTGTAAGACAGTTAAGTTTGAATGGGGACCTAAGCAAGAAGAAGCCTTTAGGATCTTGAAACAGAAATTAACAAATGCTCCAATCCTAGCATTACCAGAAGGGATTGAAGATTTTAAAGTATATTGTGATGCTTCAAAACTAGGATTTGGATGTGTGTTAATGCAACGTAAGAAAGTAATTGCGTATGCATCAAGGCAACTGAAAAAGCACGAAGAAAACTATACAACTCATGATTTAGAATTAGGAGCTGTAATTTTTGCCCTTAAAATCTGGAGACATTATCTGTATGGAAGTAAGTTTACTGTCTATACAGATCATAAAAGTTTAAGATATATATTTGGGCAAAAAGAATTAAACATGAGGCAAAGGAGATGGATGGAAATCCTAAGTGACTACGACTGTGATATTCAGTATCACGAAGGAAAGGCAAATGTAGTTGCAGATGCCTTAAGTCGTAAGTACCATGAGAAACAACGACGAGTTCGTGCTCTTAGGTTAAATCTACAGTTAGATTTAATGGAACAATTAAAGAATTGTTATGGCTCATTTTCTAAGCATACATATCCTGCTCAATATCCTGCCTTTGTTTGTTTAATTGTAACCAGGATGCTGGAAGAGGGTATTGCTAACATCTTGGGCGATATCCTGAGGTTTATTGAATTAACCACGTGCAGGTTAAAGGCTGAGACTTGCTAACGGTCAAGAGGACTTCTTCTCCTCAAGACTCGGACGAGTTTGTTGAAGGAAAGACGTTGAGCCCGAAAGACCAGGTCTACAACGTTCGATTAAGGAATATTCGATGGATCCCGGAAGTTTAGGATAGTTTGTTAGCTTATCTTTACTATAAATAGATGAGGTCGGATCTGTTTAAGTCACACAATCTCCACTGTCACTCTCGCATACTTTCACTTTCTAGCTCATTGCAAACACCACACTTGTATTCACATTTCGTTGTAACACTTAGTCGATCCGTACCACATCCTGCACTGTATCATGATATTTGAAGCAATAGAAGAACAAGGCAGCTGCGATTGTCAGCTCCCGAGGATTTATGCCGGCGATCTAGATTGATCAAGGGCTTTCCTCGTACATCTCGTGTCATTTACTTTACTTTTGCTCATAGTTTGATCTTAGATACAGCTCTATATCCTGAGCCGTATCCTGAATACTGATTTTCTAAACAACTTAACAAGCACATTTTTAATTTACTTTCTAGCACACTACCTCACTTTACTAATTTGATCACTTAATTGCTTCGGTAATTTTTTACCAAAACAATTTGGCGCCCACCGTGGGGCAAGTGGTGCTCTCTTTACTAAAATTTTTTGTGAAATCGCTAATCGGCTTTCTATTTTCAAAACTTTTTGCCACATTGTCCATAATGGCCTCAAGATCAAACATGAGTTCCTCTACTGTGTCTACTATGACTTCTGCTACTACCGGCCCGGTGCTTCCACCACATCCTCCAAGGATGCCAGCCTCTACACGACCTCAGGATATTATCCCTACTCACAGTGTTCAGGAATCTGCTCCCGTTCTAGCTTCTAATGATGAAATTCTTACTTTATTTGGAAGTGTGCAGGAACAAATGAGGCAGCAACAGGAAACAAACCAAATGCTTTTAAGGGAAATACAACTCCTGAAGTCAGGCTCGAGCAGATCTGCTGAGGACAATGTCACTCCATTACACCCTAGAGCGTTGAACTTTAGTTCCGCTGTGTATACTGAGGATAACAGGCGGAATATTGTGCCCAGTCTTCCTCAGAATCATACCCCTGAAATACCCTCCTCGCTCAGGATGTCAACCATGAAGAGCTCAGGATATGCTTCAGGATATGGGCAAAATCCTCCAACGGGTAACGTGTCAAATAATAATAATACTCATGCTACTAACCATAGTGGATCTTTGCAGGATACAGGTGTGACATCAGCACTTACTAGGGAACTTCAAAAGCTGAAGGACATGATATCCAGTGTACCTGGTGTTTTGGTCAAAAATTACCGAAGCAATTTAGTGATCAAATTAGTAATGTGAGGTAGTGTGCTGGAAAGTTTATAGAAAATATGCTTGTTGAGTTATTTAGAAAATCAGTATTCAGGATACGGCTCAGGATATTGAGCTGTATCTGCGATCAAACAGTGAGCAAGTAATAAGCAAAAAGTAAAGGAAATGACACGAGATGTACGAGGAAAGCCCTTGATCAATCTAGATCGCCGGCATAAAACCTCGGGAGCTGAAAATCGCAGCTGCCTTGTTCTTCTTATTGCTTTAAACTTTAGGATACAGTGCAGGATATCAACCAGATCGCTAAGTGTTACAATGAATTCGTGTGAGAGTACAAATTGCAAAAGAACAAGTGTTAGTGTGTAGTGAGTGTGATTGCAGTGAAATTGTCGTGTCCTATTTGATCTGGTGTTCCTCCTATTTATAGTAACGAAGTACAAACAAATATTCCTATAAATATGGGATGCTCCGAATATTCCACCACGAACGTTGTAGACCGGGTAATAAGGTTTCAACGTCATTCTTTGAACGGCCTGGACCGAGTCTTCCGCGGAATAAGTCTTTGTGAACGTTGCTAGCTTCTAACACACGTACCTGCACATAATCCATTAGTAATCCCGAGGATATCGTTCAGGATACTACCAATATCCTGAACCAGCATCCCGGATGTAAACAGATAAAATATAGATCAAGATATTTTCCAGGATATGGGCTCAGAATTTCACCCATAACAATTGTCCCCAAAAATGTTACCGTTTGATATCCTAACGGTTACATTTTTTCACAATGGCCGAGACAATTAAGAGATAAGACTTCTGATGTGACAGCTTTCAACTACCCAGCCTATATTTACTCATCATACCCTATATCTTCTCATCCTCATCTTCTTTTTTTTACCCACAGTCGTCAAGAAAAGGTAATATTCTCTCTCTCATCTTCATAACCATTTCTCATTTTACTCCGGCAAGAATTCAGGCGACCAAATGCCTAGGCAAACGAGATCCAGTTCAGGCGACTCGGCTCCCACATTCATCCAACAGAATCTTCTCCAAGAACCGGAGAATGAAACATGCACCTTTGATAGTGCTCATCTGTCGGCTCTGAAATCTTCCGGAATCTTTCCGGATGGAACCATATTCCGACCCTTTGACAGAGAAATCCAGTCAGATATGGTTTCCACCGAGTGGATTTGCTTCAATGCTTTCCCCTTCACCTTAGGGCTACGATTCCCCTTTCCGGATTTTATTACCGAGTTCTTTAACATCACTAACATTTCTTTCAGCCAAACCATGCCAATGCTTTGGCGTGTTTTGTCTGTTCTTGACCAAATCAAGAGGAACCACATACCTGACCTTTCTGTCCATGATCTTCCTTTAGCCTACAAGCTTAGATGCCATGGCTCTTCTAGGTTTCTATTTTACTCTAGCTCCGGTCCCCCATTGATTCTTCGCGCCACCAAAAACGAGGATGGTTGGCAATCCAAGTTTTTCTTTGTAAAAAGGGATTCGATCCCCGGTGGAACGGATTATCCGATGAGATAGTTAAGAAAGGGTAGGAATTAGGGTTTAAGAATGATCCTGTCTCTTATCCTGTCTCATATTCTGAACTAATAAATTTTCATTATTGTGCAGCTGATTTTAGGAAGATTGCTCCTCCTCTTGCTAATTCCCAAGAAAGAATAGACGCCATTAGACTTCTCCCAGAGGCAGAAAGAAGTTTCAATCCTTCTCCACCAACTCCAAGTCCTCTTTCAAGTGCCAACATGTCTGGTAAGGATCCTGCAAGATATCCTGCACACATATGCTTCTTATCTGTTATTTATAGGAGGGATTTAGAATTTACTCCCTGTGTGCAGATTCCAGCAAAGTCCCAGTCTATCTAGACCTGGATGAACTTGACAGCTATCCAACTCCAGCCATAGTCAAGAAGGAGACTCCTGCTACCACCAGCTCCAAGCCACTCCCGGCTCCCAAGGCCAATCCAAGAACCCGTGCTTCCGCAGCGAAAAAGAGAAAGGGCCTTGAGGTCAGTACTCCAGGCTCAGAAGGGTTCTCCTATGATGAACTCAGCTTCTCCGACTCCTTAGAGCCAATGATATCCTTCCTCAACAAGGTAATATCCTGCCGCATATCCTTCATGTATATCCTGCACATATATCCTTCACGTATATCCTAACAGGATATCCTGGTAGGATGTCTTAGTCAGCATACATTCTAACCCCATACATGTGATCAATGTACAGGGCCTCCAGCATTTGATCCACTTGTACAATGACGCTTGTGGTACTGTGGCACTTCATGAAGCCAGGATCAAGCAGCTCGAGAGCACCGTTGCTGACCAAGGTGCTATTGCCGAAGCAAAGAGCCGGCACTATGAAAGCTTGCTAAAGAAGGTCACCCAAGATGCTGAGGTCAAACTTGCCAGCGTTCAAATGGACCATGATCAGGCCTTGATCAGCTTTCGAGAGGGAATCAAGGCTTCTGCTATCGTCTCCCTGCTACAAGCACGCATCAAGATGGCCTATGAGGCCAAGGAGACGGGCCTTGTTTGTCCATCTTGGCCAGTCGAATCCTGGGTGGCTAAATTGAAGGAGCTCGGAGGCAAAGCTGTGCCACTTCCTGCTGAAGCCGGTGAGTCTTCCAAGTCAACGGAGGTGGTGGTCCAAGCTGGAGAGAAGAAGGATGCTGGAGGTGATGCTGAGATGGACATTGGTCAGGATGCTGCGCAGGATGCTGGTCAAGATGCTGGAGCGGAGAAGTCTGAGAAGGTTGGAGGTGATGCCGCTATGTGAGGGCATTTAGGTGGGCGATGACGGATATACGTGCCAAGGCCAGAGCCCACCTTTTTTAATTTGAATGTTGGTTTGCAGTTCCACGAACATTTTACTTTTCTGCATTTTTCCGTACCTGAACAATTTACATTTCCTGCATGCTTTTTGAACAATACAACAGTTGAAGGTGGATGGGTCTCAGTTTGAGACGAAGCCCTCAACTGTTGGGTAAATATGGTTATGAACTACTAGTGCTCTTAGTGGATGGGCCTTGTTTTGAGGTGAAACTAAGAGCACATCTTTTGGTATGTTAATAATATAACTACTTTCTTGACTTTATTGTTATTGTCATACAAATTTTACTTATGAAAATTGTTTGGTTTGAACATTCTTAGGAACAGACATTATAAATGAATCCTGGAAGATATCCTGAAAGATATCTTGATCAGGATATTAAAATACACCAAATAAAAAGGAGAAATCATACCAGAGATCCTTAGAGGATCAGTTCCAATTTTTTATCATAAGTTTGTCCCCAGTGCATACTTATAAACTTGGATCCATCCTTTGAGCAGTATTACGTATGTCCCCTGTGTTCGACAAAAACACAAATGTATTTACATTTTGACTCAAACGAATTCCAAATGCCCAAGGGCAGAACCCCTGATATCCTGAAAAGAATCCTTAGTATATTGGGGATAAACCCTGATATCTGGGGATAAACCCTGAATTTCATGCGCTACAGGCGAGAGTGTATAAACTCCTAGACTTAGAAAGGTGAAAACCTTTAAACCTTTGAGAGTATGAAAATACTCTTTCGTGAGAGAGGGTGATCAATCCTCATATACCTTTAGGATCCAGGATATAGCCAACAGTAACGAAATTGTCAGCCACTTTTACATGAACTGGTCCCGCTACCTTGAACTATACCTAGATAACTTGCGCTCCAGGCGAGGTGTTTAAACCCAATTCGAAAGAAAGGTGAATACCTTTAAACCTTTGAAGGGATCAGGATCCCTTAAACGTGAGAGAGGGGGCCAATCCTCTAATCTTTCGACTTATCCTGAGTATATATCCTGGAGCTATATTCTGAAACATATCCTGCAAAACAATTGTAAACTAAGGTGGGTGTTAGCTTGGCTAACACCCCTCCGATGCTTAAGTCAGTATTGGGTTCAAGATAATAAACAAATATATTTAAAAGAGATAAAACACATACCATTCCGAGATAGAAAATAAATTCTACTCTTACTTGAAATAGAGCTTCAAATGTATTGCATTCCAGGATCATGGTAGCATATCCCCTTCCATATTCCTGAGTCGATATGCTCCTTTCCCTGCTTCTGACTCGACTTCATAAGGTCCTTCCCATTTCGGAGCTAGCTTGCCATCGGCAGGATTAGTGGTATTTTGAAAAGCCTTTCTCAGCACCCAATCACCAACTCGAAATCTTCTAGTCCTTATGTTCTTATTGTATGCTCTGGATATTCTTTGTTGATATGCTGCTATCCTTAGCCTTGCTGCATCTCTTTTTTCATCTATGGTATCCAAATCCTGACATAAGACTTCAGGATTCTGTTCAGGATCCTGCAGCATAGATCTTGCAGTAGGTATCGTCATTTCTGTTGGAATCATTGCCTCTGCTCCAAATACCAAGGAAAACAGGGTTTGGCCAGTTGCATTCTTCACAGTTGTCCTATCAGCCCACAAAACAAAGGGTAACTCTTCCGCCCATCTTCCTTTTTTGGCTCCAAGTCTCTTCTTTAAGTTATTGACTATTATCTTGTTCGAGGATTCGGCTTGTCCATTCGCTTGAGGATGTACCGGAGTAGATGTGATCATTTTGATTCCCCAACTCTTGCAAAAGTCAGTAGTCCTTTTGCTTATAAACTGGGACCCATTATCACAAATGATCTCAGCTGGTACTCCAAACCTAGTCAGGATATTCCTCTTTATGAAGGATACTACTTCTTGGTCTCTTACTTGAACGAATGCTTCAGCCTCGACCCACTTAGAGAAATAATCCGTCATTGCTAACATAAATACTTTTCCTCCCGGAGCTTTTGGTAACTTCCCTACTATATCCATCCCCCACTTCATGAATGGCCAAGGGGAAACTACAGGATATAGTGGTTCAGCTGGTTGATGTAGTATGTTACTATGCCTTTGACATGCATCACATCTTCGAGCATATTCTGCAGCATCTTTTCTCATTGTTGGCCAAAAGTATCCTGTCCTCAATACTTTCGAGAATAATGATCTGCCCCCAGTGTGATTACCACAGTCCCCTTCATGTATATCCTGAAGTACTTCTTTGGCTTCATGATCCTCCAAGCATCTTAAATATGGTCCTGCAAGAGATTTCTTGTATAGAATATTATTTATAATAGTGAATCGTGATACCTTCATCCTAAATGCCTTAGGATTTTCATTTTCGGGGATGTGTCCATCTTTAAGATATTTCAGAATTGGAGTTGTCCAGGATTTAGGATCCTGTTCAGGATATTCCACTCCAGGATCCCGAATATCCGCTACTTCTTTACCCTGAGGATTAGTTGCAGGATATAAGACATGTATTATTGGTATTTGGGTCCCTTCCGGTATCCTGATTGATGATCCCAGATTTGCTAAGGCATCCGCTTCAGCATTATCCTCTCTTGGTACCTGTTCAAGTGTAAAAACATCGAAATATCCTGCTAATTTTTTGAGAATATCAAGATATTCAGTCAATTTCTCACCCTTAACTGCATATGATCCATTAAAATGGTTAGTAATTAACAAAGAATCAACATATGCTTGTAAATTTTTTATACTCGTATTCTTAGCCAATTCTAATCCTGCAATTAAAGCTTCATATTCTGCCTCATTATTGGTAGCAGGAAATTCACACCTAATAGCCTGGGGTAATATGTCCCCCTGTGGCGATTTTAGTAGTATTCCCAATCCTACTCCTCTTATATTAGATGCACCATCAGTATATAATGTCCAGGATCCTGAGGATTCTCCTAATTGTTGAACTTCTAGGTCTACCTCATCCTGGATGTCACTACTAAAATCAGCCACAAAGTCAGCTAAAGCCTGAGATTTTATGGCATTCCTAGGTTCATATACTAAATCATAAGCACTCAACTTTACTGACCACTTAGCCATCCTGCCTGACATCTCTGGTTTCCTAAGTACATTCTTGACAGGATAATTTGTTTTAACATGAATCCTATGAGTCTCAAAATAATGTCTAAGTTTTGTTGATGCCATGACTAATGCTAGTATTAATTTTTCTAAGTGAGAATACCTAGTTTCAGCATCTAACAAACTTTTGCTAACATAATAAACAGGATATTGCTGACCTTCATGGTCCTTTACAAGGACGGCACTTACAGCGTTCCCTGATACCGCGAGGTATAGGGATAATGGTTCACTATTCTCAGGCTTCATTAGTAGAGGTGCGGTTGAAAGATATTGCTTTAACTCCTATAGGGCCGCTTCATGCTTCTCACCCCACTCGAATTTTTTGTTCTTCTTCCGGATATCATAAAAATCTTTGCATTTCTTTGAGGATCTTGAGATAAATCTGTTTAATGCTGCCACTCGCCCCGTTAATCGTTGAACATCTTTCATATTTGAGGGTGATTTAATATCCAAGATGGCTTTAATCTGCTCCGGGCTTGCTTCTATTCCTCTTTTGGTCACCATATATCCTAGAAATTTTCCTGCCCCCACTCCAAAATGGCACTTAGCAGGATTCAGCTTCATATTATACTGATCCAGGATATCAAACGCTCCTTTAATATCCTGGAGGTGATCCTGAGCTTTCTTTGACTTTACTACCATATCGTCAATGTACACTTCCATGGTGTCCCCCAGTTTGTCTTTGAACATCATGTTTACCAATCTTTGGTATGTTGCACCTGCATTTTTCAAACCAAAAGGCATAGCTGTATAACAATAAATACCTGTTGGTGTCATGAAGGCAGTATCCTCCTGGTCGGAAGGCTCCATTTGGATCTGTTGAAATCCTGAGGATGCATCCATGAAAGTCAGCATTTCATGCCCAGCAGTGGCATCTACCAATGCATCAATATGGGGGAGAGGAAATGGGTCTTTAGGACAAGCTTTATTCAAGTCTGTGTAATCCACACAGACTCTCCATTTTCCGTTTTTCTTCTGTACCACAACCACGTTTGCTAGCCACCTTGGGAACTTGACTTCTCTAATCATTTTGGACTTCAACAATCTTTCAACTTCTTCTTGAATAATTGTATTGCGTTCAGGAGCAAACTTCCTTCTTTTTTGTTGCACTGGCTTGAATGATTTATCAATTCCAAGCTTGTGAGTGATAATATCTTTGGATATGCCTGTCATATCCTCATGCTTCCATGCAAACGTTGACATCCTGCATCTTAAAAAGTTAATTAATTGCTCTTCAATATCCTGAGGGATATTGGTTCCCACGAGCACCGAAATATCGGGATTATCCTGGTCCAAGACAATTTTCTTCACATCCTGCTCCAGATCCTCCACGATATCCTGGGCCCGCGTCTTTAATTGCTATGCTGCACTAGGTTTGGTTGAGGATTTCATCGAGGATGAGTAGCATTCTTTCGCCTCCTGCTGATCGCTATCAACTTTAACAACTCCCCAAGGGGTAGGTATCTTGATGCATTGGTGATATGTTGATGGCACGGCCTTCATATCGTGAATCCACGGTCTTCCCAGTATAATGTTATAGCAGGATAGAGAGTCCATCACACAGAAACGTTGTATCGAGTTGACTCCTTCAACGTACACCGGCAACTTTATCTCTCCCACGGTGTTTCTGGCCTCTCCACTGAACCCAACAAGCACGGTGGACTTCGAAGTGATATCCATTGGAGATACATTCATTCTTTTAAGTGTCTCTAGTTGGATTATGTTGACGGAGCTGCCATTATCAACCAATATCCTGCGTACAAAATGGTTAGCCACATATAACGTTATTACCAGAGCATCATGGTGAGGATCCTGGACAGTATCCCTGTCATCAGCATCAAATGTGATCACTTTGTCAGTTGTGAGTGTAGTCATCCTGACAGGTTTGTCTCCCCTTTCGGCCTTAGCTTCTTTTGCATGTCTCTTTGCTGCCGAATACGAAGTCCCACAAATGTCGGATCCTCCCGAAATGAAGTTGATTATCTTGGCATCCGCGGGAGGTGAGGCTGCTCGCTCAGGATCCTTCTCAGTATCCTGTCCCTTATTCTTCTTTCTTCCTAAGAGATATTTCAAATATCCCTTGCTTAGAAGATAGCTTATCTCTTTCCTCAAAGCAATGCAATCCTCGGTCATATGTCCGAAATCTTCGTGGAAAGCACACCATTTTGATTTGTCTTTCCAATCCGCTTTTTGTTGATTCTTTCGAGGCCATCTTGCCTTGTCCCCTAGACCCTGCATGGCATACATCAATTCAGGAATGTTAACAGAAAAGCAATATTCAGATAATTCAGGATATTCTTCAGGATCCTCATCTTCAACAGCATTCACTCTCTTGTTCTCATTCCTGCCATATGGCTTGGACCGATACGACTTGAATGAGGATTCCGACTTCCTGTTAGTTGACTCATAAGTGTTGGATGAGTTTATCCTTTCTTGCATCTTTCTGTCATCTTCCAACCGAATGTATCTTAGGGCCCTGTTCCGAGCTTCATCCAGGTTCCTGCATGGGTTCATTACAAGGTCTTGGTAGAATTGAGAATCCTTTTGCAACCCCATCTTGAAAGCTTGCACAGCTGTTGCAACATCAAGATGAGGAATGTCTAGTGATTCTCGGCTAAACTTGTTCACATAATCCCTAAGGGATTCCTGAGGCCCCTGCGTTATCCTGTAGAGATCACTTGTTAATTTTTCAAAGCTCCTACTACAAGAAAACTGACTATTAAATAAATTTACTAAATGAGCAAAAGATGTAATTGAATGTGGAGGAACATTCAAGAGCCACTTCAAAGCTGATCCTGTCAAGGTTGAACCAAAACCCTTGCACAAGCATGCTTCCTTGAGATCCGGAGGGATAGGGTTGATCTCCATCCTCTCCCTATACTGAGCAATATGCTCCTCAGGATCCGTCGTTCCGTCGTAAAGCTTCATGTTGGGGGTTTGGAACCTCTTTGGAATCTCAGCATCACAGATAGGATATGCAAAGCGAGATATCTTATGGCTGTCTTGAGACACTTCCGGGATTGGCTGGACCACCCCGGGTACACTTGATATCATGTCCTTCAATTTCTGAAGTTCCCTGGTAAGTGCTGACGTCACACCTGTATCCTGCAAGGATCCACTATTGTTAGTAGTATGAGTACTATTATTATTTAATATGTTACCCGTTGGAGGATTCTGCCCATATCCTGAAGCATATCCTGAGCTCCTTATGGTCGATATCCTGACCGAGGAGGGTATTTCAGGGGTATGATTCTGAGGAAGGCTGGGCACGATATTCCCCCTGTTATCCTCTGTATACACGGCTGAACTGAAGTTCAAAGCTCTGGGTTGTAATGGAGTGACAATATCCTCAGCGGATCTGCTCGAGCCAGACTTTAGGAGTTGTATTTCCCTTAAGAGCATTTGGTTCGTTTCCTGCTGCTGCCTCATTTGTTCCTGCACACTTCCAAACAAGGTTAAAATTTCGTCGTTAGATGCTAAAACAGGGGCAGATTCCTGAACACTGCGGGTAGGGATAATATCCTGAGGTCGTGTAGAGGCTGGCATTCTTGGAGGAGGTGGTGGAAGCACCGAACCTGTAGTAGCAGAAGTCGTAGCAGACATAGTAGAGGAACTCATGTTTGATCGTGAGGCCATTGTGGACAATGTAGCAAAAAGTTTTGAAAATAAAAAACCGATTAGCGATTTAATAAAAAATTTTAGTAAAGAGAGCACCACTTGCCCCACGGTGGGCGCCAAATTGTTTTGGTCAAAAATTACCGAAGCAATTTAGTGATCAAATTAGTAATGTGAGGTAGTGTGCTGGAAAGTTTATAGAAAATATGCTTGTTGAGTTATTTAGAAAATCAGTATTCAGGATACGGCTCAGGATATTGAGCTGTATCTGTGATCAAACAGTGAGCAAGTAATAAGCAAAAAGTAAAGGAAATGACACGAGATGTACGAGGAAAGCCCTTGATCAATCTAGATCGCCGGCATAAAACCTCGGGAGCTGACAATCGCAGCTGCCTTGTTCTTCTTATTGCTTTAAACTTCAGGATACAGTGCAGGATATCAACCAGATCGCTAAGTGTTACAATGAATTCGTGTGAGAGTACAAATTGCGAAAGAACAAGTGTTAGTGTGTAGTGAGTGTGATTGCAGTGAAATTGTCGTGTCCTATTTGATCTGGTGTTCCTCCTATTTATAGTAACGAAGTACAAACAAATATTCCTATAAATATGGGATGCTCCGAATATTCCACCACGAACGTTGTAGACCGGGTAATAAGGTTTCAACGTCTTTCTTTGAACGGCCTGGACCGAGTCTTCCGCAGAATAAGTCTTTGTGAACGTTGCTAGCTTCTAACACACGTACCTGCACATAATCCATTAGTAATCCCGAGGATATCGTTCAGGATACTACCAATATCCTGAACCAGCATCCCGGATGTAAACAGATAAAATATAGATCAAGATATTTTCCAGGATATGGGCTCAGAATTTCACCCATAACACCTGGGGTGGTCCAGCCGATCCCGGAAGTGTCCCAAGACAGCCATAAGATGTCTCGTTTTGCACATCCTATCTGTGATGCTGAGATCCCAAAGAGATTTCAAACCCCCCAACATGAAGCTTTACGATGGAACTACGGATCCTGAGGAGCATATTGCTCAGTATAGGGAAAGAATGGAGATTAACCCTATCCCTCCGGAGCTCAAGGAAGCGTGCTTGTGCAAAGGATTTGGTTCTACTCTAACAGGATCAGCCTTAAAATGGCTGTTAAACATTCCTCCACACTCAATTACTTCGTTTGCTCATTTGGTTAATTTATTTAACTGTCAATTTTCTTGTAGTCGGAGTTTTGAGAAACTAACCAGTGATCTTTACAGGATAACTCAAGGGCCTCAGGAATCCTTGAGGGATTATGTGAATAAATTCAGTCGAGAATCCTTGGATATCCCACATCTTGATGTTGCAACAGCTGTGCAAGCTTTTAAGATGGGATTACAAAAGGATTCTCAGTTTTATCAGGATCTTGTAATGAATCCCTGCAGGAATCTCGACGAAGCTCGTAACAGGGCTTTGAGATATATCCGTCTGGAGGATGACAGGAAGATGCAAGAAAGGATGAACTCATCTAACACTTATGAGTCAACTAACAGGAAGTCAGAATCCTCATTCAAGTCATATCGGCCTAAGCCATATGGCAGAAATGATAACAAGAGAGTAAATGCTGTCGAAGATGAGGATCCTGAAGAGTATCCTGAGTTGTCTGAATATTGCTTTTCTGTTAACATTCCCGAATTGATGTATGCCATGCAGGGTCTAGGAGACAAGGCTAGGTGGCCTCGAAAGAATCAACAAAAGGCTGACTGGAAAGATAAGTCAAAATGGTGTGCTTTCCACGAAGATTTCGGACATGTAACCGAGGATTGCATTGCTCTAAGGAAAGAAATAAGCTATCTTCTAAGCAAGGGATATCTGAAAGATCTCTTAGGAAGGAAGAAGAATAAGGGTCAGGATACTGAGAAGGATCCTGAGCGAGCAGCATCACCTCCCGCGGATGCCAAGATAATCAACTTCATTTCGGGAGGATCCGACATTTGTGGGACCTCGTATTCGGCAGCAAAGAGACATGCAAAGGAAGCTAAGGCCGAAAGGGGAGACTAACCTGTCAGAATGACTACCCTCACAACTGACAAAGTGATCACTTTTGATGCAGATGACAGGGATACTGTCCAGGATCCTCACCATGATGCTCTGGTAATAACGTTATATGTGGCTAACCATTTTGTACGCAGGATGCTGGTTGATAATGGCAGCTCCGTCAACATAATCCAACTAGAAACTCTGAAGAGAATGAATGTATCTCCAATGGATATCACTTCAAAATCTACTGTGCTTGTTGGATTCAGCGGAGAGGCTAGAAACACAGTGGGAGAGATAAAGTTGCCAGTATACGTTGAAGGAGTCAACTCGATACAACGTTTCTGTGTGATGGATTCTCTATCCTGCTATAACATCATACTGGGAAGACTGTGGATTCACGATATGAAGGCCGTGCCATCAACATATCACCAATGCATCAAGATACCTACCCCTTGGGGAGTTGTCAAAGTTGATAGTGATCAGCAGGAGGCGAAAGAATACTACTCATCCTCGATGAAATCCTCAACCAAACCTAGTGCAGCATAGCAATTAAAGACGCGGGCCCAGGATATCGTGGAAGATCCGAAGCAGGATGTGAAGAAAATTATCCTAGACCAGGATAATCCCGATATTTCGGTGCTCGTGGGAACCAATATCCCTCAGGATATTGAAGAGCAATTAATTAACTTTTTAAAATGCAGGATGTCAACGTTTGCATGGAAGCATGAGGATATGACAGGCATATCCAAAGATATTATCACTCACAAGCTTGGAATTGATAAATCATTCAAGCCTGTGCAACAAAAAAGAAGGAAGTTTGCTCCTGAGCGTAACACGATTATCCAGGAGGAAGTTGAAAGATTATTAAAGTCTAGAATGATCAGAGAGGTTAAGTTCCCAAGGTGGCTAGCAAACGTGGTGGTAGTACAGAAGAAGAATGGGAAATGGAGAGTTTGTGTAGACTACACAGACTTGAACAAAGCTTATCCTAAAGACCCATTTCCTCTCCCCCACATTGATGCAATGGTAGATGCCACTGCCGGGCATGAAATG
Source organism: Helianthus tuberosus (assembly GCA_030545235.1). Lineage (NCBI taxonomy): Eukaryota > Viridiplantae > Streptophyta > Magnoliopsida > Asterales > Asteraceae > Helianthus > Helianthus tuberosus. Next base: position 151,141,121 of record CM060412.1, read on the forward strand.
CTGACCTTCATGGACGCATCTTCAGGATTTCAACATATCCAAATGGAGCCTTCTGACCAGGAGGATACTGCCTTCATGACACCAACAGGTATCTATTGTTATACAGCTATGCCTTTTGGTTTGAAAAATGCAGGTGTAACATACCAAAGATTGGTAAACATGATGTTCAAAGACAAACTGGGGGACACCATGGAGGTATATATCGATGATATGGTGGTGAAATCCAAAAAGGCTGAGGATCACCTCCAGGATATCAAAGGAGCATTTGATATCCTGGATCAATACAACATGAAGCTGAATCCTGCTAAATGCCATTTCGGAGTGGGGGCAGGAAAGTTTCTTGGATATATGGTGACAAAAAGGGGGCATGGACCGTATGTGGTTACACAGGTGTTCCCGTACGGAACGATAGAGGTCGAAAATGAGGACGGTCAGAGGTTTAAGGTCAATGGTCATCGCTTAAAGCATTTTGTCAAGGGACCAGCTGAAGAGAGAGATGAGGAGGTACTATACCTCCCGCTTGTTAGCACGTGAGAGTTAGCTTGCGTACTCGGATGTTCGTCCGAGTTGTAGAGTTTGTATGGTTTCTCGTAGTTTTTATTTTATTTTTATCTTTTGTGTACATGAGTCTAAATTAGTTGGTTTGAGTCGGTTTTGTCGTTGAGTCAGTTTTACGCTTGGGTTTGTTTGTGTATTATGTGTGCAGGTTTTATTGGCCCGTTCGTACCCAATCTCCATTCGGACGGCGATTTCAAGTTTATACCATATTGTAAAGGGCAGCCCTGGTACTTCAGTTTTGGATACGATCGCGAAGGAAATGCTATACGATCGTGTACGGGTTCGGATTGATGACACGCGCAGCTGGCACTGATTTTTATCCTAACCAGCTAAGTCCTTTCCAATTCGTTATCTTTTTATTTTTGTATATTATTTTAGGTTTTATTTCTTATTTATTTTTAGTTGTCTTTCATCCTACATTGGGGACAATGTAAATTTTAAGTGTGGGGATGGGAGACTACGACTTTTTAGATAGTTTTGAGTCAAAAAAAAATTAAAAAATAAAAAAAATTCGAAAAAGAAAAAAAAAAGAGTTGGTTTTGTGAGTCCCGGTCTTTAGCGCATAGAAAACAAAGAACCTTTTCAACACGTCGGTCAAAAACGGTTTAATTGTCGAATTTACGAGTTGGAGAGCACATGTTTCTTTAAGTTGCGGGATAGTAGGTTGATTGAATCAGTTTTTGGGAAGTAAAAGGTTTTTTGGGATGCCTAGGATAGTGGATGGAGCCGGAGAGTGATTGGTTATGCATTGTTGATATCGTTAGCCCTTATTTACCACATGATAGTGAGATTTGAGCCTTTACATGTTCATATTTATATGTTCACTACTTTCGTTTCATGTGTGTTTGCCAACTTGTTGCATTACTTTAGAACTTGTGCGTTTTGATACAGTTTGAGACCTTCGGTTAGGATTTGGCATGGATATGATAGAGGCATTAGGATCACCTTGTTTGTGTTACCTTTGTGTTTGACCTGTTTCACCATTACCCTTAGTTACACCACTTTGAGCCTAGCCATTCATTTGTTACCCATTTGTGATTTGATAGCCGGGTCGTATTACGTGATGTTTATATGTGATTGAAAAAAAAAAAAAACTAAAAACGGAAAAAAAGAAAAAAAAAAGAATAAAGTTGTAGGTCAAAATGACCAATATGTTAGTATTTGTTTCGTGCTTATCCAGTTTTTCGTGTGTTTACGTGTTTAGCCATATACTTCCAAAATAAAAAAAATAACCTACCCGTAGCCCTTACCTACCCAATAAAGCCCTCTTGATCCGTGTTGAGTTCTAACAAATAGGTGGAATTCTGATTGGCGTACAAGCTTATGATAGTGTGCTTCATAGTTTGGTTTTGAGAGTTCACTCAAAATAACATATTTATCAGCCGAGAGATGAGTGATATTGTGAGGGGTATTGACATTGCATGATTGGTTGCTCGAAGGTAAGAAAAGCTTGATTAGGTAGGCCCGTTTTCATTTAAATATTATGATTCGTCACCTTTTGAACGTTGTAAGTCTTGCGAAACTTTTGTGTTGGATGACTTCGTAGTTAGCGTTATAACTTGTTCGAGACTTGCGTCCTTGTTAAGTGTTTAAGTTGGACATGTTGCTTGGGATTTTGCTTAGGGACAAGCAAAAGGTTAAGTGTGGGGATATTTGATGCGTGGTAAAATACACATATTTGTCCCGTGTAAATTGTATAGTTTTTGTGTAGTTTTTATAGGTTTTATTTAGTTTTTAGTGTTATATTATATTATTTGGTGTTTTGGCAGGTCCTGGTGCAAATGGAGCGAAAACGAGTAATATGGAAATGACCAGCCAGTCGGGCAGAGTAGAACGCCAGTGACAGAAATCAAAATTGCTGCTATTTTTTTCGTGATTGAGCCGAGCCCGCTATCTATATATTATATTGGGGAGGCTATATATTGAATTCAGAATCAAAAGTGGGCCGATAAAATAAAGTTCATGCATTTCGAAAACAGTTATTGTTTCATGCTTTTGGGCTTGTGAAACAAACTTAGTGGGTATTAAAAATAGAAACCCTAACGCAATGGAAAGATAACATATATATAGAGAAGGTGGACGTGATGTAGGGGACTATCATTGTTTTTGAGAAAAGGCACAAAGGTCAACAGCAATTGGCGGCAAGGAGGTGATCAGGGAAAAAGGCAGAAGTGGACGAAAATTGTAAAGCAAGAGAAGACAAAAGGATTTCTTTTTGTTGGTGCTGTTATTGTTTTCGAGATAGCAGTTGACGGCAGCAACAACTATTTTATTCTTTTTGTTGAAAGGGACTTGGCTAATTGTTTCAACAACAGTTTGGATCGCACATCAAAAGAAAAAAGAAAGAAAAGAAATATTTGGTTCGTGAGCATCACGGTTCGATATTACTTATTTGTTCTTAATCTTTTGCATTGAAGCCATGTCTTGTTTGATTTTTACAATTGAGATTGCTTTGTTTTCGGATATTATGAGTAGCTAAATTTTTAAACTACCTAGGTTGAGATGAACTAGATGTTTGTGACGTTGTTTTGACTCGGTTTGGCTATTTTATGTGATTTACATAATTTGATCTTGTGATTGATCTTGATATTGCATGTTGGTGTGTGTTGATTGATTATTGGTTGATGAATTCAGTGGTTTAGGCATATAGAAATATCCCCTAGATTTAGAGTTTAATTTGAATCGTTGATCTTAGGATTTTCGGTTTGAATATTGAGTTGAGAAATTGACCAATTCGATTAATAATTAAAATCAATATACTAAAACTAGCATCCTCATCTTGTGACTCGAAAGACGATTAAGGTGAGCTAGGTTATTAGCTAATCATTGGTGGGTAGATTGGGTGACCGATAGCTCGGGCTCGTTTATTACATCGTGGTTAAGGTTTCCTAGGATTTCAATCTTCATGGTTTGGTTTGCTTTGCGTTTTTGGGATCTTCTCTTAACATAATTGTCTTTGAGGTCAAAAGGATTCTATTTTCGTGGGATTTGGTATCGATAGGTCGAGCCGGTTCGTTCTAGCACTTTGCATTTCGTCCTTATCTTTCGTTTGATACATCTCTAGCGGGGGGTTAATCGAGGGATTAGGATATTTAGCCATTACCATAGTCAAGATAGCGTTGCATGATTCTAGGGATTCGATACCTAGGTAGTCTTTTCTCATCATATTTGATTTAGACTTTGCTCCCGAGTTTGTGTTTGTTTGCGTGCTTGTTTTTTTTTTTTTTTTGCTATATTTTCTTAATTAATTAGGTTATTAGTTAAAAATCAAATCAACTTAAAATCAAACTTAAAAATTGACTTTTTGTTCGATAACGGTTCAGTATCTAAAGTTTGCATATAGTGTCCACGGATTGATATTCGGTCTTGCCATCTACACTACACTGCGACCGGTGCACTTGCCGATTGTGTGTGGTTTAGTTAGCGATTCCTTTTTAAAACTTGTTCAAAATTAATATATACATTTTCACACATCAATCACATAACAGTTAATTCATGATGCCAAAACAAATAGTAACTCGTGATTTCAATCAAACAATCCTCAATGATTGATCGCTAACCTTAACAGAAGGAACAATTAAATCGAACGATGAACGAGGCTTCGAGTGTACAAGGTTGCCGTCGCACACAGGGGGGGAGAACTCTAGGGTTTTCTATTCGGCCAGTTGTTTCACGAATGCACAGTTCGCGTAGTATATACACTTTTAATGAACTTTTAATGAACTGGGCCCTAAATGGGCTTCGGCGAAGACATGGACTGACGAAAACATTCTTGGGCCAAAGCCCGCTCCCGACGAAGGTGCGTGCGACGAAGGTTAAGCTTCGTCGGGTGATGTGTGTGACGAAGGTTTAGCTTCGGGTGTCTTCAGTTTCGAGGAATGTTAACCTTCCTCGAGTGGTTGTTGTGGAGAAGCTTTCAAGCTTCGTCGTGTGTGTGTGTGGGTGGCGAAGGTTAATAATTTATGTCACATATTCAATTTTTACTTATTAACTAACACACGACACATAGTTCACAATTCAATATTTAAAATAACTACATCCATATATGCCAACCACGAGCAAGTTAAAGTGCAATGAATTACAAAAACAAATCACGAAACGAGTAATGTGTCAAGTAAAGACCTTGGAAACTCGGGTTGTCACATTATCCCCAACTTGAAAGAAATTTCGTCCCGAAATTTAGCACGTAGTCACTGAGGAAGCTAGTTATGTTGCGTTGTTTTCCTGGTTTTCCTGGGGTGTCACAATTACCCTAACAATTAAACTAGAAACCCTCTTTCACCTTGTTTATGCACAATTTCCCTTTCTTTTCTCATTATTTACATCGACGAATATGATCTACCTCCGTTCCACAATAAGGAATTCAAGTTCTAGTGCTACTCTCTGGGCCATCCACCTTTATCCTTCATCGCATTCGCCAAATTTATTTGTGTTCGCTTGTGTTCGTGAACCGTTCGTGAACACGCTCATTTCCTTAATGAACGAACACGAACATAAAATCTTGTTCGGTAAGTGTTCATGAACCGTTCGTGAACACATTTATTTCCTTAACGAACGAACACGAACAAGGCCTCGTTCGTGTTCGTTCGGTTCGTTTACAGCCCTAACCATACCCCTTTGAAATTGGCTTTCGGTCTTTGGTGCCACATACTCCACGTGTCGCACCATGCCCCCAACCCACGCCCCACCATACGCCACTGTCTAAGATATATAAAAGAACCACATAACACATGTAAAAAACCACTAAATTCGGTATCGGTTTATTTTGTTACGTCACCTACACTCATTACAGCAACCCATAGAGAAAAAAAATCTTGATATGATCAAAAAATACTGACACGTGAATTACCGATAAAAAACAAACGCAAGTTACATAAGACTATGGGGTATGGGGCGAGGGTTGGGTACAAACGCCCACGTCACCACCCCGGGTGAGCTTGGGTTTCGGCGTGGCCCCTTAGGCCGGGGTTTCAGCCCGGGCGTTGGGCGGGGCTACGAACATGACATGGCGGAACCTCGTTGGCCAATAGCACTAGCCCTTTGAAATTGGTTTTTTTTGCACGCCACCCCAGCCATGCCCCACCATACCCCTTTGAAATTGGCTTTCGGTCTTGGGTGCCACATACTCCACGTGTCGCACCATGCCCCCAACCCACGCCCCACCATACACCACGGTCTAAGATATATAAAAGAACCACATAACACATGTAAAAAACCACTAAATTCGGTATCGGTTTATTTTGTTACGTCACCTACACTCATTACAGCAACCCATAGAGAAAAAAATCTTGATATGATCAAAAAATACTGACACGTGAATTACCGATAAAAAACAAACGCAAGTTACATAAGACTATAGGGTATGGGGCGGGGGTTGGGTACAAACGCCCATGTCACCACCCCGGGTGAGCTTGGGTTTCGGCGTGGCCCCTTAGGCGGGGGTTTCAGCCCGGGCGTTGGGCGGAGCTACGAACATGACATGGCGGAATCTCGTTGGCCAAGAGCACTAGCACTTTGAAATTGGTTTTTTTTTTCCACGCCACCCCAGCCACGCCCCACCATACTCCTTTGAAATTGGCTTTCGGTCTTGGATGCCACATACTCCACGTGTCGCACCATGCCCCCAACCCACGCCCCACCATACGCCACGGTCTAAGATATATAAAAGAACCACATAACACATGTAAAAAACCACTAAATACCACATAAAAAAAAGCTTAAAAACAAATGTACTGTTAATTCACTTTATCTTTTATTAGTATACAATTTTAACCTGGTTATCACATCATCCATTCTTTTGGTACCGGTCCAATACCCAATCAATTAATTACAATCATTGTTCATTATTGTTTTCCATTTCGTAAGGCTATATAGTACACAATACATACCAAACAAACATAATGAATTTAACATTGTTGCAACTTATGAATCAAATTTTAATGTTACACATGTGTTTTCTAACAATGCGAGGTTTAAGGAACAACCAACTAAAACACGCGTTCAGAGGTTGTTGGTCTACGGTTTACCAGCAGCTGCAATACGCCTTGTAACTGACCGCATTGTGACAAACTCCTCTGCAGCTGACGGGTGTATCCCGACCTGAAAAATATCAAATATTTTCAGTTATATCCGAAATAACGGAATATGAAATAAAAAGTATATAATCCGCGTAAGCTAACCGTGTTATCGAATTGTGCCTTGGTTGCTCCACATTTGATTGCAATAGCAATGCCCTAAGAACAATATGAACATTATTAGAAGTGTTTTTGCTGGACACAATAAAGATTAACCAGACACATTATGTACAATTTTTTTTTTTAAATATTCATAATTAATGAGTCACAAATGATTGCAGATATAATATTATTGCATTAGCAGTCTAATTTTTTAATTAATTATAGGAGGTTTTAACATATTAGCAATTTTTCTAAAAGGATTAAGAGTGATTATGTCTACCTGCATGATTTCTGGTGCATCGGGCCCACACATCGAGGCTCCGATAACTTTATCAGAGTCGGCATCAACGATAAGCTTCATGAGTGTCTTCTCTTGTCGTCTATGGATATATAAAAGTGCAGATTATTAGTTAAACTTAATACATATCATTAGATGTGGCAAGATCGGCAAGCTTAAATAGATCAAAACAAACTTGTGTCAAAACGGGTCATTGACTCTTTTCAGCCATTCAGGTCAAAATGGACGGACCAAAGTCGACCATGAAGACAATTTTCTCCATTTAAAAAAAAAAAGATAATACATTATGATTCTAAAATTATATGCATCAAAAATAGACTCGATGAACTTTAGATATTTTCTAATAAGTTTACATTATTTATATCTCAAATTCCCATACTTTTTTATTTTGATTAACTAGTCATGGATGGGACAACCAAAACCCATGATTTGGTTGTAGAACTGAAAGACTTAAATTACTTTTGATGGTACCCTTAACCCTAATTATCTTTAAATCAAGAAAATGATTTTTATAGAGTTGAAGAGAGAAAAAAAATGTCGATAAAATTCCAACATGGTAGCTAAGTTTTTGTCATTTGACCCATTTAAAATGAAGCACAACCCAATTACAAATAAATGGGTCGAAAATGCCACTCTAAATTATCAACCGAATTCCCATTTACTTGATTACAAAGAAGTGGCACAATTTTACATACCCTGAGATGGTGTTCTTCATTGGTTTAAATGTTGATGTAAACACCAATATGTCCCCAGTGGCGTGCTCTATGGCCTGTTCTTCACTTAGTCCAACAACGGAGAGAGGCGGTATGCTGAAATGAAAATGAAAATATAAATTTGATTAAAGAAACATAAAAATGATGTTTACATATTCACCCCCGTAAAAAAGTTGGAATTGAATAATCTGTTACCAGAAAACGGCACAAGGTACGTTGCTATGGTCTGGCTTGCTAGGTTCGTTACCGAAGACTGTTTTCTGTATGCAATAAATAATAAACGTATGTCGTGAAAAAGTGAACTAATCAATTTGTACCAAAATAGTACAGAAATTTCCTTTCCGGGATGCCCCAAAATGAATGCAATAATGATCCAAACACGATCCATAAACTTATTCGTGTAACGAGTAAAGACATCAACCCTAACCCAGACCCACTTAAAATCGTGTAACCCATATATCTAAACGAGCCAAATGGCGGACGGCTGTAAACGGGACGTAAATGGGTTGGCGGGTGACCTCATAACTATTTTTAATAAAATTTAAACAGGTTTGACGGGTTGGCCCCATCAATGGCGAAGCTTGAGATTTCCGAAAACGTGTCTACCCAAAAATTTCTATAAAACGGGGGGTCGAAAACGTATATACCCAAAAATTTCTATACGAAAGCTACATACTCTCCACTACTGAGCGAAAAGTTTGGGGTCCGCCGCCCGCTCCCGCCCCCACTATGCTGCGCCCCTGGGCCCTATAATTGTTAATAGCAAGCATAGCACTCGCTATAGCGAATAGCGTAGCCAAGCGGGAGTATCCCGTGATATGATGTTTAGCGCTTAAATAGCGTGAAATTAGTGGATTTAGTTTTTTTTTCTTTTGATAAATATAGATAGAGATTGAAAAAAAGAAGCATATTTCTTCCATATTTACCGGATTTTTGATAAAAACATACATGTAAAATATTTCTAAAATTTTATTCTAGTGTATCACTAAACAGGAAATAGCGCCCGCTATTCCATCGTTATCGTTACATAGCATATAGGTAGCTTGTCGATATCTATTCGCTATTGACAACTATGGTCGGCCCATTTAATCAAACGGGTTAAACGGGTCAACCGAACACGGCAACCCAAAACCTTATCATTTCCATGCCATGTTACAGATCGTGTCAGAATTTGCCACCCCTATAATCACGTCAACTCTACTTCAGAATTACCTATTTGCCCATCAGTGATTATTAAAATATATTGATCCCGTCAACTCTAGTCCAAAAATTCCCTCTAATTAATAATTACTTTTGTATTTTAGATAATTGCATTTATTATGGGACAACGGAGTATAAAGCAGATGCATAAATTGAACAAAAATCAGTAAACGCAGAGTAAAAAATTAAGAACAGAACTTATAAAAAGGCTGAAATCACATACAGCAAACATAGATCCTTCCATCAACGCAACAGGAGTAAGATTCATCCGGTTTGTAACATCACCTATGGCCCAAATGCTAGGTACACTGGTTCGAGAATACTCATCAACCTGCATAATTTTAATCCAAATTCTTATTACTTGCATTCCAAGCATCGTTAAGAAAAACATAGGGAAAAAAAGTAAAAAGGGAACCTTCACTGCTCCTATTTTGTCAACTTCAACACCCACAGCTTGCAAATTTAATCTCTTTGTATTAGGGACCCGTCCTGTGACCAACAAAAAAAATATAAGAATTGGGATGAATATATTTAAGACTAAAATGCCATTTTTGTCCCTGAGGTTTGGCCAGTTTTGCGACTTTGTCCAAAGGTTTGTTTTTTCGCATATGGATCCAAAAGGTTTGAAATCTTGCCATTTCCATCCGGTTCGTTAACTCCATCCATTTTTCTACATTAAATCAGGGGTATTTTCGTCTTTTTTGTTTACTCCATCCAATTCAGTCTTTTGAATACTTGTACATTATGCTAAATGCTTGTACATAAAGTGAAAAAGACCGAATTGCCCTTTAAGTTGACAAAAAAGACGGAAATACTCCTGACTTAATGGAGAAAAATGGATGGAGTTAATAAGCCGGATGAAAATGGTAAGATTTTAAATCTTTTGGATCTAGATGCGGAAAAACAAACCTTTGGACGAAAGACGCAAAACTGGCCAAACCTCAGGGACGAAAATGGCATTTTACTCTATATTTAATAATTAAGGATACAATTTAGGAGCATCATGTAATATTTTAAAGCAACTAAATTAAAAAAAGTTCCAAGTTTTAATTAACACGACTATCTTTTATGAAGGCCCAAAATTACCGGTGGCGAAAAGTACGACATCTGCCATTAGCTCTTCACCATGATCTGTAGTAACTTTAATACCATCCTCTGTTTTAACCAACTGAAACATACGTATATAATTTTAATCAACTGAAGATTCACGACAGTAAATCGGTATAAATATATTAAATAATTAATTATACAAAAATTACCTTTGTTATATTTGTTTGTGGGTGCAAAATAATGCCTCTTCCTTCGAGATTTCTTGCAACCAACGCTCTCATTTCATCGTCAAAACCTCTGAAATGATTAATATTTCACTGAAATTGCGGTTTTGGAAAGGTTTACTGAAAATGTCGATTCTCATATATAAATAAAAAAGTTATAACCTCAATGGAAGTTCCTTTCTGAAACATAGATTCACGGTGGAACCCATCCCACGCCAAATTGAAGCGAACTCCACAGCAATATACCTGATCGGATACAAAGATTTTCAGCGTGTGTGAACGCTAAACTAAAAATTTAAAGACGTTCCAAGATGAAAACATAGATGTCAATCGCGCCCATAGCGAGCGTTATAGCGCGCTACGTAGCGAAGCGGATTGATGGCACTACATAGGATTTAGCAACAGATAGCGAGATTTTTGTATTTTTAAATTTTTATTTTTATTTATTTATTTATTTTATTTTTTTTGATAAAATAGACATATAAAATATTTCCTTAAATTTTCTTCTAGTGTATCGCTAAACATGTAGCGCCCGCAATTTCATCGCTATCGCTACGTAGCATATAGGTAGCTTGTCGCTATCGTCCGCTATTCACTATTGACAACTATGGCTGAAAAGTCAAAGTCAACATACCCTCCCCCAAGTACAACAACACGCTTTGGTAACTCTTCCAAGCTCAAAGCCTCATCAGATGTGATAGCTAGCTCCTAAATTGACCCACACAAATAAAAAAAGCAAGACATAATATTATATATTGAAATTATTGATTCACTGGATGCATGACAAATTAAATTAAATTAACGAGTTCCTCAAATTATCGAAAGTTTTTACATGTCCAGGAATATCGGGACGATGTGCCCTGCTACCGGTTGAGATCAGTATGTGTTTTGCAGAGTATGAGAGTTTTGTGCCATCCAACTGTATCACTTCCACTTCATTGGGGCCCACAATTCTTCCCTCCCCTTCAAAAAGTTTGACTCCCGCATTCGAAAGTAAGCGTTTGTATACTCCATTTAGCCTCACTATTTCCTCAGTCTACAATAATAAAAAAAAAAAAAAAAAGATATGATTATGATGACGATGATGAAAAGCAGAAATGGCGTTTGCGACCCGGTTACTTATGAATAGGTAAAACCGACCCGGCCCACTCCAGCTTGTACACAAAAAATGCTCATTTTGACCCGAACCATACCATCCTAATTTGACCATTAGACACATCTAACGAAAGGCATTACCCTGACAATTTTCATTCTCATATCATAACATTTCACTATCCTATGCTATTTATAAGAGAGCTAAACCATTATATCCACAGAAGATCTATAAAGAACAATTTTCAAGAATTAAAAAAAAATACAACTGAAATATGGAATTAAAGTATCTAGAAATTCATATACAGAGTAGATATCTCATCAACATTTATACATATATCTAAACAAATAAGTTCCAATGTGTAAGGGATGACAAAAATATCACATTTTCAGTAGTTACACATTTTTTATCCTTCATTATATTTCCTTGACATATTAAAGATGCAAGAGAAAATAACATTTAAACTCAATATATTAACTAGATTTTCCGATTATGATAGTAAATAAGCCAGATTTTTGGAGGTTTTATTTAACCAACAGGAATTAAAATGGCACAACAGAAACATTTAACAACGAACCTTCTTGTGCAGTAACCTTTTCCAATCAAAATCAACATTCTCATTCACTTGCCAGCCATACTCCCGTGCATCCTACACGAGTTGAAACATAGATGAGTAACCTTAGATGAAAGATCCATTGATCCAATACATCAAAAACCACCCGAATTCACTAGTTTAACGAAGAAGCTCAATATCACCTGAATTTCAGGCCCAAAGCCTGCTCCATAAACCAGAATCTTCTTCGGAACACACCCACGAATCACACACCTGCAACACATGTAAACCATTACAACACACACTCATACACCACTAACAAACTGTGCTCTCCCCAATCATCCCAAACTAACATCCAAAGCAAAGATCCAACAACTTACGTTCCACCAACACCTCCAACGGTTTCCGAGCTAACTGGATGAAATGGCAGCTCACAAATCCCAACCTTATAACAATATTTAGTAAAACAAAGATCAATAACCAAACATATATCCTTAAAAATCACCTTAAACATATATAAGAATAACATGTCTTGGTCTTGGTTTTAAAAAAGCGTGTGGCGATCCAATGCGATTTGATCCCAAAAGCACGTGTCGATGCGTTCGTTTTTAGAATATACCAAAAAATATTTACCGATGATATTTCAACTTGTTAACTTTAAAACACTAAAATATAAGATATTCTCATCATCAATAGTCAGATTTGTTCAAAAACTCAAACCCATCGCTCAAACGATGGTCAAATAGTTTAGACTAAGGGGCTGTTTGTTTACCTCTTAATGAGGCTCTTAATGGTTCAGACCTCTTACTGGTTCAGCACTTAATGATTCAGACTGTTTGTTTCGTGAGCAGATGTCTGAATGGTTCAGACATTTGCCTCTGAATGATTAAGTATTATACAGAGTCTGAATGGTTAAGACCTCTAATCTGAATTGGTCAGACATTTGCCTCTGAAGGGTTAAGCATTATACTGGCTCTTAATGGTTCAGACCTCTTACTGGTTCAGCACTTAATGGTTGAGACCTCTTACTGGTTCAGCACTTAACCATTCAGAAATTGCCAAACAGCCCCTAAATCATGTGATGCGCGCATAGTGGCGGACCTTACTCTATGCACCCGGGGGTTAAAAAATAAGTGTAATTTCTTGAAAAAAAATCCCCATCACCCCCTTAAAAGTTCAGTTCAGCCCCCAATTCCACAAACCCCCACCCCACCCAAACCAACCGAGAAAATAAATCCTGGGTCCGCCACGCCACTGTGCGCGCATCATGGAATCAATGTGATCTCACCAGCGCGCGTATTAAAACCAAGTAACGTATAAACTCAACAAAGTGTTACGTTAGCTCCATATTGAGCTGAAAATCTAGAAGCCCAAACACCACCACTACCAGCACCAATCACAAACAAATCAAAATCATACTGATCTTCATCACTAACATTACTCACATCACCATCAATCAGCATCTTTCTCGACATGATTAAAATACTGAATCCACATAACAGCAAACAGGGTATCAACAATCGATCAATCAAACGAATAATATCCATTTTTTTATCTTCCTATTTATACAAAAACGACCCACATCATAAAACTCAATGTAGTACTAAAATCAGATCCGAAACTTACCAAAAATAACAATAAGCTATAATTATTAAATACCCACGTAAATTTCGGGTTTTTTTGTGATTCAAGATTAGCTATATATACTGGATTTGAAAATTGGAAGATGAAATTGATGATGAATTGAAGTGGGTATGTTAAAGTTACCGTTTTTAGAGGTGAAACGACGACGTGTTGACCTTGATCGTGAGTATGGGGTTCTTAAAGACGATATTGGAAGGGCTTGAATGAGAATTTGACACGACAGGTTGCGACTGTTGAGGAGTTTGAGACGAGATTGCAGAAATGATGTGCTCAACACGTTATTTAAAGTGCAGGGTTTGAGAAGGTTCGAATAATTAATGAATCATTGGAGGTGGAATGCAAGTTGATGTTGTACTCTTGGTTGGACAAGAGATGCGATGTGCAAATCCAACCAGTGGCGGATCTACGATTCCGACCAAGGGGTAACCTTCGGATCTAGGATTCCGACCAAGGGGTAACCTCATATAAATAAGCCATAACGAAATCGAAAAAACGTCAAATTTTTCCAAAATTTACACTAATTTTTCCAAATTTTTTTCCGACCAAGGGGTAACCCCGGTTACCCCTACCTCTATGGTACATCCGCCCCTGAATCCAACTTTGGTTTCGGTTACTCGGTTATGAAGCTGAGTTGAGGGTTCGGTTTTGGTTAATTTCAGTTATTAATCAAGATAAGTTTGAACTAAAATATATGATTTTCTTTTTTAGGTTTTCTATTGCTGGATGATTCTTGGTTGTAGATAGCCTCCTTGGCAACAGGGATGACAATGAAATACAAACCAAATGAGAAAATCCAAAACATTTGGGACGAGTTTGGGATATTTTTTTGTGGGTTAGGGACCGGTCCGGGATATGTAGTATGCCCGATTACCCGATAATATAGCCCCATTTACCCCCATTACATACCCGAGTAACCCGACATGATTATTTCTTTATTTTAAATATATATTTATCTCAATATAAGTTAGAATAAGATTTTAAAAGTATTGTGCATCTCAATGTGACTTTTAATTTTCAAATTCAATTTGAAAATTTAGATTTAAATTATTTAAGCCTAATTGACATCAACAATTCCGGAGATATGTTGGATTTTGCCTGTACTAGAATTTGTATTTCCTTGTATGAAACGACTAGATCAAATTTTACTTGTTTTTTGTGTTTTTCAATTATTGTTTCATTTTTGTTTTGTGATGAATCCACTGTAGGATTTTATGTCTTTTATAGAATTTGTATTTTATGAACCAACTAGATCAAATTTTACTTGTTTTGTGTGTTTTTCAATTATTGTTTCATTTTTGTTTTGTGATGAATCCACTTTTAGATGATTTGAGGAATCTTACTATTTTCAAATAAATTTATAACTAAAAAATCAAGTAATAAACGTAAATTTATGAGTGTCCTGTTCAGTTAGACACATCATTGCTTAATGATATGGTTTATATTCGTTCTTGAATGATTAATATTTACGATCGATACCGGATGGGTTTTAGACCATGTATACCTGACTTATATTTTTAATAAAGTAACGGGTATACTCGAAACCCGTGAATATACCCGATGCTCGACGAGTTTGAGATGGACTTTAATAATCGAGTATGGGTTTGAGAATACCTAAACGTGTCTCAAACCCAACCCATTGCCTTCCTTATTGGGCAAGCCTTTGTCAATAGTACAAAAGGTCTAGTTTGGGTTGTCAAAAAAAAAATATAATGGTAGAACCTTATTTTGGACACTTGAACCAAATACAAACACAAATTTGAATGTGTAGCTTGTTTCACATTACAGAAGCTTCTTGAATTAGACAAATGATACAAATCCAAAACGAAGTCATCGGTAAATCTACTTTGTTAACCAATCGGTTAGTTTTAGTCGATTAGATTGTCGGTTTTCGATTCTGTTTGGTAATTTTAGTTGATAACCAAAACCAAACTTAGGGTAAAATTGTGTGCTTAGAAGTACATAAATGGAGGTGTAAATACATGAAACAGAGTTTAAAACATGAAACACATGAATTGAGACATAAAAGCTAGAAACATATGAAAATGTGAATGGTTTAGTTCAGTTTCGGTTAACTGAGGTTACAAAAAATCTCGATAATCGATTTACGTTTAATTTGGTTTTCGGTTAACCATTTTTGGTTAATCCGGTTTTAAATTGATTTCGGTTAACCGAGGGTACAAAAAAATAACCGATTTTTGGTTAATCGGTTTGGTTAATTTGGAATCGGTTGTTGGTTAATTTAGTTTTCAATTGATTTGTTTATCCGAGGGTACAAAAAATCGATAACCGATTTTCAATTAACCAGTTTTTGGTTAACTCAATTTTCGATTGATTTTGGTTCAGCTTCATCTGTTTTTGGTTCAGTTCGATTAACAGTTTTGGTTACTGCTCATCCCTAGACACTATTGATCATGTAACATATTGTTATTTATAAATTTAAAAAACTATAGTAATATACTCAAACTAAAGAAACTAAAATGCTTTGGTGTAAAGTGTTTTTATAAAAAAAAAAGGTATTTGTGAAAAATGTTAAGGTTGTTAAAAATGTTGGAGTAGTTAGTTTAAAATAAGGGGACAAAAATGTTATTATATATTATAAACTAGGTTTATACCTCCGTGCGCGTTGCGTACGGGACCGCTGAGAAGAACAAAAAAGAAAATGTAGAAAAAAAACACTAAAAGATAACCGAAAGAAAATCAACCAAAAAAATTTATGGCAATGATATTGTTTGTATGAAACATGTGGTCAGAGATGAGCAAATGGTACTGGGTGTCGGTGCCGAATTTCCCGAACCGAAAGATCATAAGTACCAATTCGGTACCGACTTTTGGCGTTCTTGGTACCGGTTTTTACCTTCATATACCAGTACTGTAACCGGTATTTTCGGTATCAGTACTGATTCGGTATCTGTTGGCACCGAACTCATCCCTACCCCTGGCACTAAAAAAATCATTAAAAGTTGAAGAAAATCAACAAAAAAAAAAACGTTGTACGATACCATTGTCCGTACAGTACCCGTGATCATGGATGAGCAAACGGTACCGGGTAGCAGCACCGAATTTCCCGAACTAAAAGATTCAATATCAACTCGGTACCGACTTTTGCCGTTTTCTGTACAAACTGGTGCCGGTTTTTACCTTCATGTACCGACACCGAACAAAATCACCGCCCAATTTACCCAATCACACAACACAAAACCTTATATGACATGTACAATTATACATTTATACATGTATAAATACTAAGCCTTATGTCAAAGTACAAAAAAAACATAAGAACTTACAATAAAGAATAGCATGTAAAACTTTTAATGCATAGCTTACAACAACTATAAGCATAACAATGTTACATATTAATAATATATAATATAATTAGCAACGCTTTTAGGCATTAGGTTGTTGTACCAGATGCTTTTTGTGTTTTTTGTGCTTGAGCATGTTGTATCTGGTACAATACAAGTTTTTACAGCATAGGTTGTTGTATTTAGGGTTTTTTGGTTTCTAAATTAATTTAAGCATTGACACGTGGAGGTTGATGTGTCCTACCACCGCCTATACGTGTTTTATCACCTAAAATAATAATATGAGAGAGAGAAGGAAATGGCGGTCTGGTGGGAGAGGCGGTGGTCAAAGACTAAGAGGAGGCTCACATGGCTCAATCTTTACTCTTCTCCAATTCTTTAGTTGATATGCTTCTATGATAAAATTGACTTTTCGATCTTCCACCGTATCTCTGTAAAAAAAAAAAGCAATCCCTGATCCAGAATTTGCTGCACCGATTGAGCGCTGAAAGAATCGATGTATGACTTATTTTTTTGTATAGGCGATAGGCTTCATCGGAGCAACCTCCGAAGAAGCGAACCCGTCCTAACGGCCACCGACAACACCGCTGGTATCAAGACCGTCACCGGTGGTTCAATCGGACGCCAATGTACTTTCTACAACCCTAACCAGGCCAACCCATACTCAATACTATATTTGTATGATTGTGTTTGCACATGAACATTAATATGTATACATAGATTTGTTTTTCATATATATGATTTGAAGAATTGTTGGAGATATTGGTATAATGTTATAACATATCAGCAATTTAATGTTAGTTTTATGTTCGGAGTGTAATTTCAGTTTAATGGAAATGCTGGTGGTTTTTTTGTTAGTTAAGGTTTAATTGTATGTGAATTAGTAAGGTTGTTCGACATCGCAAAAATAATATGTTGATGATAGCTTGAATTATACTATTGTACTTTGGTGTGATTGCATGCTAGCATACGTTTTGATTGATGATAACATATTGTGTATTCACTATTCTATTTGTTATAGATAGTTAATTCGGAGTTAAAGCAAGTGAGTTTCGTGGAGTTGCGTTTTTTCATCGTAGCATTAGCATTAGGAATGTTTCTGTTACGTGTAAAGCTCACCGTCCGCGGCAGCGGCGCTACCAGAGAATCTAGCTGCAAGTCGTTTCTCTTCGTCGCCATAAAAAGCGCAGCGATTAACATATGGCAACCAATACTCCGCCTAGGGTAACAACAAGTTGCATCTTTTATTCAAATTTCAGCTCCTATTATAATCAATTCACATGATTCTCTTATGGTTTTCTGCAGTGAGGAACCTTTTTTCAATTTTGTTATGGGTCTCTTTATTTCAACCAATGATCCTCGGAAAATAAAGAAAAGGCGTCTCTTTTTTTGAATTGTTATCAGTTTTGTTGTTGTTTATTAACTTTATTTTGTGCATACCATGTGTGTTCGATGAAATGCCAATGTTGTTTTAACATATTTTTTTGTCTAATGTTTCATTATAGAGATGATTTCATCCTCGATGGCTGCCATGCATGCATTTGGATTACATTTGTGGTGGGTTATAGTTACAGACTCAAATCGTGTGTCCATCCTTTTTTTCTTCTCTTATATGCTTTTTGTCTCACCAATTTTGCTTCAAACTCTTATTTCATTAGTTATCCACTATAGGTCGATATCAATAGGCGATCGTTTGTTCCTTAACCAGTGACGCTGGTATATATATATATATTTTAATTTATGTTATCGTTTTTGTTGGTTTTGTGATGGCTCTTTCTGTTATTGAACTTAAATACGGTTCTGGTGTGCGTTTATATTGTATCGGTTATGTGTAGTTTTTCTTATAATTAATATAAAATATATAGTTTTGTTTATGATGTGAAGATTTCAGTTGAGCTTTATTGTATGTTTGTTACTAATATTTTATCTTTTTTCATGTAATCGATCGTGTTATTTTACTTGTATTTTGTATCTGCATATTTGTTAAAATTTATTAATTCTTCTTATAAATTAGCTTATATCAAAGCATGACAGATTAAGCTATTTTATGATAACTAACTGTTGGCAGTCTCTCTCAGGCCTTTTTTATGATAATTTTCATATTATGGACGCATCGTGCGCAAACATATAGACATTTGCTAGCCAAACGTTGTTCGTCTCAAACATTTACACTTTTCCCAGCCACGCGTCGCTGTTGTGATCACCACCACACCTGCTTTCGCCGATTCCTCCCATTGCACCAGTTGGAGCTCCTTCACAATGACCAGGTATGTCTCGAACGAAAACCTAAGTGGATCCTAGGAAGTTAAAAATTCTGACTTTCTTAACATAATGTACTAAAAATTGTTGCCTGCTATATTTATTTGTTCATTTAGATAGTGAGCATAGTTTAATCGACTAAACTAAACAACATTTATCTTACAGCTTTTTATCTTTCAAGTTGTTAATCGAAGGTTTAATGCATATTAAAACTTTGCAATATTGCGAGATGGCAGAAGCGGATTACATACGAGATAAATTAACTTTTGAAGGACGCTAAACAAAAATTAATTATCAAGGTGTAAAGCCTTACATTTAAGATGATGCTCATAAATTTACATATATTACGGTACATATTAATGATATTTTATCTTTTGCTTACCAGAGATGAAAGCATAACTGCTAAGATGGAGATTTCTCAAAAGTTTTTTGATGTATGGATGCGATTTCTCAGGTTCTGCATTGGACGAGGGAGGGGAAGCTGCTAAACGCTTCACTTACTTCCTCGGGAAACATAGCCGCTTGGAAAGGTTTAATGAAGGTACAATCCAACACATATTATCGTTGCCTTCAAGCTGATTTTCTTTTACTTTCAACAATCTATGAGGATGGTATTTGCTAACTGATTATTACCTGGTCCCTTATTGGCTGAAGTGTACATCAACCGACGCCTCACTCTGTTTGTGTGTTTGCAAAGTATGAAGCAAAGAAAGTAACCAAGAATGAACAACAACAAGAAGCACTTTGTAAGGTCAAGGCATATGTAATACAGCTCATCATATTTAACAACAACAATAGTTAGGGGTTGTGAATATGTTTGTTGTGTGCAATTATCATACATTTGGTCTATAGATAACTATGTTAATTAATTAATAAACCTGTCACATAAATTCGTATACGTTCCGTCTGAATTTGTAAGCCCCCGGCCGCATCGCGGCGGGGGGTTCCATCTAGTTATAACTTAAATACTAAAGTTGAGTAAAGTTAAAGGGTAAATGTGTAACTATTGTTCAGAAAGATAGATTTGACCTTAAAAATAGATTAACACGTTCATTAAAACTATGGGGTGTGGAGGTGGGTAGTCCTTAAAGAATAACCCGCCACATAGGCGTCTACGTCATCGGTTATGAAGATGAGCCTAAATGGGATGAACCTAGGGTGTGGGGGATGGGCTTCACTATATATATATATATATATATATATAGGAGAAGGATCCGTTAGGAACCACCCTTTATTGCGAGAACCGCGAGAACCAATGTGAACACAACAAAAAATACCTAAAAATAGCTAAAAACACACAAAAAAAAAATTAATATTTTTTATTAAAAAAATCGCTACTTTTAGTAGCAAAAAAAAATTTAATTTTTTTTAAATACAAATTTTTTTTTGCTACTAAAAGTAGCGATTCTTTAAAGTTACGTCCCATATCATAACATACTCAGCAAATCAGTTAATACATACATAGTATCTCGCACACAAATAAATTGTTTCGACAACTCAGATTTCAAATAAAAGTAAATTGTTTGTTTGTTTCTAGACTCTTCCTAACTCGATTCCACATAGCAAGCATCCTAGCAGATAGCATCCTAAACACCTGCCACATACGTTAAAATAGAGGTCAATACACATAGTGTAAAGGTGAGCATATAAGTTTGATAATAGCATAATAGAGTTCGAAATAGTTTACGCATAACCAGCATGAAACATGTATAAAGTGAAGGCATGTAGGTTATCGACAGAGAAATATACACAAACGTGACTGCGAGTTGTCAAATGCGCAATACATATCCCCACTGGGACACGTGAAGTAAAGCCCTTAACAACCCCTGTCCACAACAGGTGCTGAGTCCAAACTATAGTACTATCGTTGCTAAGGTGTCAGGCAACAATCACTGTGTTAACATAACATACAAGCATTCATCGAATAACACGTAGCATGCAA
Source organism: Helianthus tuberosus (assembly GCA_030545235.1). Classification (NCBI taxonomy): domain Eukaryota; kingdom Viridiplantae; phylum Streptophyta; class Magnoliopsida; order Asterales; family Asteraceae; genus Helianthus; species Helianthus tuberosus. The sequence goes on from CM060412.1 coordinate 151,162,133, forward strand.
TAGCGGTTAGTGTATAAATAGTGTTTGCGTTGTGTGATTGATGTGATTTGAATATGGATAACGTATGTAACACCCAAAAGTGCGTAAAGCAAAAAGGGATCGAGTATACTCACAGATTGTGTTTAACAAGTAAACACTCTCTTGGATTGAAGGGAGCACTGAGAGAAATTAGCCTGAACAGTTAACGATAGCATAAACGATAAGCGGCGCGTTAAATGGTGCAAAGTGATAAGTGTCTGATGGAATCCGATCGGATGGCAATCCGATTGGATGGCCAGTCGATCGGATGTCAATCCGTTCGGATGGTCATCCGATCAGATGGCCATTCGATTGGATTGACACCTTGTTTGGTGAAGAGGTGTTTGTGTATGATGGTTTGCCTTTTGAAGTTTTCTTTGTAGCATTTTGATAACAGAGAAGTATCTCTACCCTTCAGGTCGGTCGATCGATCGAACGGTGGTTCGATCAGGTGACGATCCGTTCAGCGAGGTATTTCTCAGAGAACAAGTTCACAGCAGTGTTGTCACTCGATCGGATGGTCTGCCGATCGGGTGGCAATCCGTTAGAACTGCTGATGCATTGAACATGTTGAAAATTGTTTAGTGTTGAAGTCCCAAACATCACATGGTCGGATGGTCGTTCGATCAGATGGCTATCCGATCGGACGGCAATCCGTTCAACGTTCAAAGAGTTGATTGTAAAAGAGTTGAAAGAAAGTTAGAAAACCACCTTTCAATCCTTTTCACCTTGAATATGTTCAGATCTATGCAAGATCTTTGTTTATTCATGTGGAAATCAACCAGATCTAAGTTGTTCTTGGTGGATTGAAGCCAAAACATGAAGTTCATAAGAACTCCATGATGACATCACCCTAGAACACCTCAAATCCACTGATTTCATGGTTAAAAGTTGAGATTCAAAAGAGAGAATGATGAAGAAGTGTGTGTAGATCATAGAAGTATAAGATTTAGGTCGAAAACTTACAAGAATCGCGAGAAATCGAGAGAAAGAGAGCTTGAGTGCGGCTGGGTCGAGTGAGAGTGTTGTCACATCACAAATGATGTGACAGGTAGGTATTTATAGGGTTTCCCAAAAAGGAAAGTGCAAGGGGTCGACTGGGTCACCGATCGGATGTCTGTCCGATCGGATGGCAATCCGATCGGATGGCCATCCGATCAAGCAGTCACTCGATCGAGTGGCTCCGATGATTTGAGTCTCGGCGTTTCGTTTCGTGCGTTGGGTTTTGCGATGTGAGTTTCGATTAAGCGACGCGATAGATTAATAATAAACACACAAATACTATATCTAACATACAATCATCATAATCAACTGGCGTTTAGCGTTTGCGATTCGATTGCGATAGAGTTGCGATTGCGTTTCGATTAATTACCACAACATACACATAAATAAACATGCACAAGTAACCCATAAATAGTACACACACGCAAAACAAAATCAAGAACGCATAATTCGGGTTGCGAATGCGATTGCGATGCGATAAAGCGATAAAACATGCAATAAATAGCTATCAAACCTCGATTATTAACAAGTACTCCACATAATACAACTAATGCGATAAGATAAATAGATTATCTACAAGTCAAAGAAGTCAAACAGGAGTTGAGCAAGGAGTGACAGATCGCAATTAGCAATATTTTCTTCCTTTGACTTCAATCTTGACTTTGACTTTCGAAACACGGGGTGTTACAGCCTCCCCTACTTTAAGGGAATTTCGTCCCGAAATTAGGCTTTAGCCGTAACAAACAACTTCGGGTACTTCGCCTTCATGTCGCTTTCGAGTTCCCAAGTGAACTCTGCACCTCGTTTGCCTTCCCATCGGACCTTCACAATGGGAATGCGAGAGCGTCTGAGCTGATTGGTTTGGCAGTCCATGATCTCGACAGGCTTCTCCATGAAGTGTAATGTTTCGTTCACTTTAAGATCCTCAAGTGGTACGTATAAATCATGCTCAGCCAGGCACTTTCTGAGGTTCGACACGTGGAAAGTCGGGTGGACGTTGCTAAGTTCCTCCGGTAGTTCGAGTCTGTAGGCCACTTTTCCGATCCTTTCCAGAATCTTAAAGGGTCCAACATATCGAGGCGCGAGCTTTCCTTTCTTGTCGAATCTGACCACACCCTTCCAAGGTGATACATTTAGGAGTACGTGGTCGCCAACGTCAAATTCAAGGGGCTTGCGTCGTCTATCGGCGTAACTTTTCTGACGACTCCGAGCTTTCAGCAGATTGTCTCGAATTTGAGGATTTTGTCAGTCGCTTCTTACAGTAGCTCAGGACCGGTTATCTGCGAGTTTCCGATCTCGTGCCATACAATAGGCGATCGACATTTTCTTCCGTATAATGCCTCAAACGGTGCCATTTGAATGTTGGAATGATAACTGTTATTATACGAGAATTCGACTAAAGGTAAGTACGCGTCCCAATTACCACCGAAATCTATGTCACACGAACGGAGCATGTCTTCAAGGGTACGAATCGTTCTTTCAGTCTGACCGTCGGTTTGGGGATGGAATGCGGTACTTAGATTAAGCGTAGTACCGAGAGCAGATTGAAACGTTTCCCAAAGACGCGAGGTAAACCGACCATCGCGGTCAGAGATGATGTCGCGAGGCGTCCCATGTCGACTAATGATCTCATTGGTGTAGATTCGGGCTAAATTTTCTACCTTGTAGTCTTCTCGAATCGGCAGAAAATGAGCAGATTTAGTCAAACGGTCAACAACAAACCAGATCCTGTCATGACCTAATGGCGTGCGCAGAAGTTTCGTTATGAAGTCCATAGCTATACTCTCCCATTTCCACATGGGAATCTCGGGTTGGACGAGTAAGCCAGAGGGTCTTTGGTGCTTGGCCTTGACTTTCGAGCAAGTCAGGCACTTCGAAACATAGAGAGCGATATCTTTCTTCATGCCCAGCCACCAGTACTTGTAGCGAATGTCCTGGTACATTTTATCGGCACCGGGATGAATAGAATATGGTGACTTATGGGCCTCGTCCATCAGAATCTGTCGTAAATCGGTCCGCTTAGGGATCCAAATTCGGTCCAGATAATGGAATATCCCATTCGACTTATTCACTAGCTAGGCTCCATCGTTGAGAATCATTTCCTTCATCAGAGTTCGCTCGGTAAAACAAGCATGTTGGGCTTCGCGGATGAGAGTTTCGAGATGATGCTAGGCTTGAACATTACGAACGCTATGCAAATAGCTTCGTCTGCTGAGGGCATCGGCAATGACATTTGCTTTGCCAGGATGGTAACGAATCTCATAGTCGTAATCGTTGAGAAGTTCTACCCATCGGCGTTAACGCATATTAAGTTCTTTCTGGCTGAAGATGCGTTGTAGGCTCCTATGGTCGGTGAAGACCATACACTTAGTACCATAAAGGTAGTGTCGCCAAATCTTCAATGCAAAAACAAGTGCGCCTAGCTCGAGGTCATGGGTTGTATAGTTCTTCTCGTGGATCTTGAGCTGACGAGACGCGTAAGCGATAACCTTGTCCCGTTGCATGAGAACACAACCAAGACCAAGGTTCGAGGCATCGCAATAGACAACGAAATCATCGTTTCCGTCGGGTAAAGCAAGGAAGGGAGCATTGCAGAGCATATGCTTGAGGGTTTGAAAGGCAGACTCTTGTTCAGTTCCCCAAACGAAAGGCCTGTCTTTATGCGTGAGAGAAGTAAGCGGCACGACGATTTTAGAGAATCCTTCGATAAATCGGCGATAATAGCCCGCTAGTCCAAGAAAAGAACGGACTTTAGACGGGTTCTTAGGTGTAACCCAACTCTTAACAGCTTCGATCTTCGCGGGGTCGACATGAATACCTTGACTATTGACAATATGACCGAGGAATTGAACCTCCTCTAGCCAAAATTCGCACTTGGAGAACTTGGCATAGAGTCGATTCCCCTGGAGTAGCTCGAGAACCAAACGTAGATGTTGCACGTGTTTGGTTTTCGTCTTGGAATAGATCAGGATATCATCGATGAACACGATGACGAAACGGTCAAGAAAAGGTTTACACACGCGATTCATCAGATCCATGAAAACCGCGGGTGCGTTGGTCAAACCGAAAGGCATAACAACGAACTCATAGTGGTCGTATCGATTGCGAAAAGCGGTTTTGGGTATATCCTCCTCTTGAATACGTAATTGGTGATAGCCTGAGCGTAGACCGATCTTCGAAAAACACGATGCACCTTGTAGCTGATCAAACAAATCATCGATTCGAAGCAGGGGATAGTGATTCTTGATTGTCAGCTTATTCAATTCCCTATAGTCGATGCACATTCAGAACGACCCATCCTTCTTTTTGACGAAAAGGACTGGTGCGCCCCATGGAGAGGTGCTAGGGCGAATGAAGCCTTTATCAAGCAATTCCTGGAGCTGACTCGAGAGTTCGCGCATTTCGGACGGGGCGAGTCGATAAGGAGCTCTAGCAACAGGATTGGCTCCAGGAATGAGATCGATGCGAAAGTCGATATCACGACTTGGCGGTAAACCTGGAAGTTCATCGGGAAATACATGAGGAAATTCACAAACAACAGGAACATCCTTCACCAACGTCTTCCCTTTCTTTTCCTCCTCCGCTACTACAATGTTAGCCAAGAAAGCTCTGTATTCCTTTCGGAGATACTTGTTAGCTTGAACACATGACATGAGTTGGAGTTTCTTCGACGCGACTTCACCGTAAACACACAATTGATCACCATTAGCGAGCGAGAAGCGAATCATCTTATCAAAGCAAACAACTTCAGCATGATTTTCACGAAGAAAGTCCATGCCTACTATGACGTCAAAACTACCGAGCTGCATCGGAATAAGGTCGATAGGGAAAACGTGATTGTTGAGTTCGAGAGTACAATCACGAAGAACAGAATTGACAGCGACGGTTCTTCCGGTGGCAACTTCAACATCGAATGACAAGGGGAGATGGGCGCGCTTACGATTAAGGAGCTTTCGAATTCGAACGACACAAAAAAGTTATCGGCTCCAGTATCAAACAAACACGAAGCATATATACCATTCACAAGGAACGTACCATTAACCACATTGTTGTCAGCCTGAGCCTGGCGCACATTGATGTTGAAGGTTCGGGCACGAGCTGCTTGCTGCTGCTGTTGTTGCTGTTGCTGGGGCTGCTGTTGTTGTGGCTCTTGCTTCACCACTCGATTCGGGCACATATTCGTGAAGTGGTTGGGATCACCACACGTGAAGCAAGCTCTAGCATGGATCGCGGGTGCAGGAGCCGCTTGCTGGCCTTGAGGAGCAGGAAGTAGAGCTTGCTGAGCAGGAGCTTGACCTTGAGCTGGAGCTGGAGCTTGACGTGGACCAGTACGGCAGTTGGCGGTGAAGTGGCCCCGTACATGTTGCAATGCACACAGTATCTGCAGGCGATTCCCACTGGGTGATGATAGGTACAAGTCGGGCAAGCCGGGTGAGGACCAGTATAAGCACGTTTTGCCGGCGGTGCTTGGGTAACCGGTGCCGCGACTTGGCGGTGCTGAGTCTGCTGTTGAGCTGGTACAGCTTGGAGCGGGGCAGCAGTGGTGACAGCGCAATTTTCGCTACTGTTGTTGTTTTTCTTCCTCTTGCGACGAGAGGACTTTGAAGACTGCGGAGCGGCGGCGGTTTCAGCAGTTGCAGCGGTGGTAGCTTGATGGAGATTCTTGGAAGTTTTATCCCAATACCCATCTTTAACTCGCTTGTCGTTGATCTCAGCGGCGAGTAGAAAAGTCTCCTCAATGGTTGACGTCTTGGCAGCTTGAACGAAATCAGCCACACAATCCGGAAGAGCACGAATGTATTTCTTGATGGTGATTTCGGGCGTCTTAACTTGGTCTGGACAGATTATGCTGAGCTGCTTGAAGCGAGCGGTTTAAGCAGCGTTGTCACCATCCTTCTGCTTCAGATGCCAGAACTCATCCTCCAACTTTTGGAGCTCGTGGGGAGGTCAGAACTCTTTCATCATTAGGTCCTTCAACTCATCCCACATCAAACCATAAGCTGCGTCATTTCCTCTCTTTTTTCTCTCGGCCGTCCACCCGTCTAAAGCGCGGGACTGGAAGATGCCGGTGGCGTTAACAGTTCGGAGATTGTTAGGACAGTTGCTCTGACGCATGGTGACTTCAATCGAATCGAACCATTGAAACATGGCCGTAGGACCATCTTCGCCGGTAAATTCTTTTGGACCGCAAGCTTTGAACTGCTTAAAGCTAAAAGTAGCTTTTGGCGAATCTGTTCGGGACTCTTCAGACGACTTGCTACCGTTTTCATTCAGCTTGCTAACAATTTGCGGGATAACTTTCGCTATCTGCTTAGCAACCAAAGAAGCGATACGCTTGTCTTCATGGTTGCGACGGGCGGAGCGAGCAGTGTGAGATTCAAATGACGACATTGTCTGCAACAGACATCGCCATAGGATTCAAACGCTATACAATTTTTAATTAACCCTAGTATAGACTAGCGATTCATCCAAAGTCTACTTTATAAAGCACAGGAACACGTCTACCATACGAGCACATAATCACAGAACACATAAGCACATAAGGCACATAGGGCACATAGAAGCACATTAAAGCAGTCAGAATACAGAAACCTATCATTTAAAGTTCGCGCGCGTTCAAGAATAGCGATTGCGATTAGCGAACACACAGCGAGTAGTATAGCATAAGCGAGCAACATAGCATGCGATCATCCACAAGTAGCAACGATTTGTTAGCGTGGTGTCGTGGGTGTTGCGTGTGTGTAGCGAAAAAAAAGCGTTAGATCGAAACCAATAGTACCTCAAATCGCTAACAAATAAACACATAAAATCCACATAAAATCCACATAAAAACGGCAAATATCAGAGTCAGCCGTTGCGGCCTTAGAATCGAAACCACATAATATCAGCAAATGCGAGATTGAAATCGAGGATAGATTGTCTAAGGCTAGATAGACGTCGACTACCCAAAGTGATTCGACTATTCACAAGCACCTTTGGTACGCACTTTGGCTTTCGAGACTATGCTCTTGCCTCGATTTGGGCGAACGACACGCATCCTTCCAGTTACAGTGCGTCTTCAAGTCATTGGAGTCCGTCGAGACTTTGGTGAGAGTTTTGTAAAACCAAAATAGAGATCGGAACAAGTCATCAAGGTTCGGGTTTTACCCCTGACTTAACAACTTAGTTCCTGTTTTGATAAGATAACGAAGAAAATCTGCGTTAAAGTACGGATTTCACTCCTGATTCAACGCAAATTCTCCTGTTTATAGATATAATGCGGGTCGAACAGGCGATTTAGTCGAGAGTTTGCGGTTTTCACACCTAATCTCGACTTAATCACTCGTTCATTTTCGAAAAGTAGAGTGCAGTGATAGTGTAGCGTTCAGCGAGTGCGAGCGAGAAGTAGCAAGTAAGCTCGTACAAAACCCCTAAAGGGCATGCACAAGTCGGTCTGTTGGTACTTAGACTATAGACTAGGTCGTTTCTAAGACATCGACCAGGACTAGGTCTAGTCTTGCCTAATTCCCTATAGTTATGGCTCTGATACCAATCTGTCACACCCCAACCGATGGCAGAAACATCGGGGCATGGCACTGAGCGAAACAGATTGTCCAGGAGAAATCCATAACAACTGATTTTACCAAATATTTAAAGTTACGTCCCATACCATAACATACTTAGCAAATCAGTTAACACAGACAAATAAATTCTTTCGACAACTCAGATTTCAAATAAAAGTAAATTGTTTGTTTGTTTCTAGACTCTTCCTAACTCGATTCCACATAGCAAGCATCCTAGCAGATAGCATCCTAAACACCTGCCATATACGTTAAAATAGAGGTCAATACACATAGAGTAAAGGTGAGCATACAAGTTTGATAATAGCATAATAGAGTTCGAAATAGTTTACACATAACCAACATGAAACATGTATAAAGTGAAGGCAAGTAGGTTATCAACAGAGAAATATGCACAGACGTGACTGCGAGTTGTAGAATGCGCAACACATATCCCCACTGGGACACGTGAAGTAAAGCCCTTAACAACCCCTGTCCACGATAGGTGCTGAGTCCAAACTATAGTACTATTGTTGCTAAGGTGTCAGGCAACAATCACTGTGTTAACATAACATACAAGCATTCATCGAATAACACGATGGCCAGTCGATCGGATGTCAATCCGTTCGGATGGTCATCCGATCGGATGGCCATTCGATTGGATTGACACCTTGTTTGGTGAAGAGGTGTTTGTGTATGATGGTTTGCCTTTTGAAGTTTTCTTTGTAGCATTTTGATAAAAAAGAAGTATCTCTACCCTTCAGGTCGATCGATCGAACGGCGGTTCGATCGGGTGACGATCCGTTCGACGAGGTATTTCTCAGAGAACAAGTTCACAGCAGTGTTGTCACTCGATCGGATGGTCTGCCGATCGGGTGGCAATCCGTTAGAACTGCTGATGCATTGAACATGTTGAAAATTGTTTAGTGTTGATGTCCCAAACGTCACATGGTCGGATGGTCGTTCGATCGGATGGCTATCCGATTGGACGGCAATCCGTTCGACGTTCAAAACTTTGAAAAGTTGAAATAATAGTTTAAGTGTGGGACCAAGTGTAAGCCGATCGGATGGTTGTCCGATGAGATGGCAATCAGATCGGACATCAATCCGTCCCAACGGCCAAATCGTTCTTGACACTTGGTTGTTTTTGCAGTTTTGATCGAGACGGTGTGAAACACGCAAAACAACAGAAACCTCGTCAAGACTTAAGTGATCCGATCGAACAGGAATCACCCTAGTCTGACCAGTTAACTGTTCGAGAAGGCGGTTCATGTTTAACCCGAAATCGGTTGTCTCTTGGATAGAATTCAGATCTTGAACCAATACATCACTAAGAAGGAGTAGAAGATCAAAACTAGCTCCGATTCTATCGGTTTTGAGTGCATTGAGTGTAAAAAAGTTGAAAGAAAGTTAGAAAACCACCTTTCAATCCCTTTCACCTTGAATATGTTCAGATCTATGCAAGATCTTTGTTTATTCATGTGGAAATCGACCAGATCTAAGTTGTTCTTGGTGGATTGAAGCCAAAACATAAAGTTCATAAGAACTCCATGATGACATCACCCTAGAACACCTCAAATCCACTGATTTCACGGTTGAAAGTTGAGATTCAAAAGAGAGAATGATGAAGAAGTGTGTGTAGATCATAGAAGTACAAGATTTAGGTCGAAAACTTACAAGAATCACGAGAAATCGAGAGAAAGAGAGCTTGAGTGCGGCTGGGTCGAGTGAGAGTGCTGTCACATCACAAATGATGTGACAGGTAGGTATTTATAGGGTTTCCCAAAAAGGAAAGTGCAAGGGGTCGAGTGGGTCACCGATCGGAAGGCAGTCCGATCGGAGGGCAATCCGTCGGATGGCCATCCGATCGAGCAGTCACTCGATCGAGTGGCTCCGATGATTTGAGTCTCGGCGTTTCGTTTCGTGCGTTGGGTTTTGCGATGTGAGTTTCGATTAAGCGACGCGATAGATTAATAATAAACACACAAATACTATATCTAACATACAATCATCATAATTAACTGGCGTTTAGCGTTAGCGATTCGATTGTGATAGAGTTACGATTGTGTTTCGATTAATTACCACAACATACACATAAATAAACATGCACAAGTAACACATAAATAGCACACACACGCAAAACAAAATCAATAAAGCATAATTCGGGTTGCGAATGCGATTGCGATGCGATATGCGATAAAGCGATAAAACATGCGATAAATAGCGATCAAACCTCGATTATTAACAAGTACTCCATATAATACGACTATGTAAGAATCAACTCTACTCCATCAAGTTTAACCAACTCAAATCAACTCTACCCCTTCAACCCCAGATTCTCATGGCCTTGAAAGCATCTGGTAAGAATCAAATCCATCAAGTTTAACCAGTTGATACCCCTAATCAATTCTTGGTTTATAATTTCCTCATGGCCTTTGCGTCGTTTTTTTTCTGCGTCTTCTCGATGGCTCAACATTATGTTCCATATAACAAAGCCGGTCGAATTACAACCCTGTAAAATTTCCCCTAAAGGTTCAGTTGGGAAATTCATTTATCTGACACGAGTGTAAGATTTTAATTGTGTGAGGATTATTGTTTGCAGGAATGTTAGTAAATTGAGAAGCAATCAGAAAATCGTTAGGACTTCTTCGGTGAAAGCTGTATATTCCGATGAATATCCGTCACTAGACAAGAATTCAAGACAGGGAATATGGTCCATTAGGTAGGGTTCTGTGCTTCTGTTTCGTTATTATTATCAATCTATTTATTTATTGTAATTGTTGAGTAATTTCTAATACGCAATGAGGATGTACAAGTTCCATCATCACCCTACTTCCCGACATATGCACAAGGTTAAGGGCCACCTCCGATGATGCAAGAACGGTTCCAGAGTGTTATCAGTCAACTCTTTCAATACGCGGGTACCTTCTTTGTGCTGGTGAACTTTGTTTAATATGTTTATAGTAATTATACGCGTGTTTGGCTGTTTTTATAGAGAATCATACGTTGTGGTGGTGCGGTTGATGATGATATGGCAAACATTATCGTTGCTCAGCTTCTATATCTTCATGTTGTTGATCCTAACAAGGTTTGATCAGATCCATTACTTAACTGATCAAAAGTTAGTTATTCCTCTAACGACTGCTCACTACATGCTACTGTCACCTTTTTTTAATATTATTGACAGGATATTGTGATGTATGTAAACTCTCCTGGTGGGTCGGTTACTGCTGGTATTTTGCTCTCTTCGTATTTTTTTTTGTGATTCTTGAATATGAATTTTGTTGTTTATTTATGTGATTCTTTAGGTATGGCCATTTTTGACACCATGAAGCATATCCGCCCCGATGTTTCCACTGTATGCGTCGGACTTGCTGCAAGATAATCAGTTTATATTTATTATAACGTTATGTAATACTTTTAAATTTCTGTTTTATCAATAAAAATTATATTTTGACTCGTTTGTTTTACAGTATGGGTGCTTTCCTGCTTGGTGCCGGCACAAAAGGTATTAATTTACTTTCGCTTTACTTACTTTAGGATTTCAGTTTATGTTTACCTCTTCAACAAAATGTAGGAAAAAGATACAGTCTTCCAAATTCAAGGATAATGATTCATCAACCTCTTGGAGGCGCACAAGGTGAACAAACTGATTTGTATATTCAGGTATGTCTTCTTTTGTCCGATTTTAAAAACTTAACACAAGATGTCTAATGAAATTACTATGTTTGGTGGTAACTAATGACGACATTATTCTTGTTGGCTAATGAAATGTTGGCATCACAAGGCGAATTTGAATGGGTATCTGGCATACCACACAGGTCAAAGTATTGACCGAATTAACCAAGACATGGACCGCGATTACTTCACGAGTGCCAAAGAAAGTAAAGAATATGGGCTTATAGATGGTGTCATTATGAATCCACTTAAAGCTCTCCAACCATTGGCAGCCGCTTAAGTAAGCATCAGTTATAATTTTGAACTGTGTCTTTGAATGATATCACCAGCGATGGCAAAAGCCATTGACTTCACAACGTTTTCCCTAAATTTGTAAGTTTTTAGTTTATTTGTTTTTTAGACAAGAAACTAGGGGTGTGAATTTCGGACACAACCCGAAAATACGACACGAACCCAACACGAAATTCGCGGGTTTTGGTTTAGTCTAGATAGGTTTGGGTCAGTTTCAGGTTGAACCGGCGAACCCGTTTAGGTTAACGGGTCGGGTTCGGGTCAACCCGATCAGGTTGTCGGGTTGACCCGTTTAACACATTTATATTATATTATATTTTTTTACAACTTATTTTATGTTATAAATTAAATGGGGTGTGTATTTTATGCCATAATTATAACTTCAAAAGAGAAATTAGCATAAGATTTTATAATTTAATATAATTGTGTTATATACATTTGTGTTTTTAAGTAAATTTTAATTTTAATATATTAATTTCAGGAAAAAAAATTAAAAAACTCTGGTTGAATGGGTCGTGTTTGGGTCAACCCACAAAACTTCAGGTCGTGTTCGGGTTCATATGTACAACACGATTTTCGGGTTCGGGTCGGGTTTGGGTTCGTGTAAAATTTTTGGGTTTGGGTTCGTGTAAAATTTTTGGGTTTGGGTTCTTGTAAAATTGTTGGTTGGTTTTTTTTATAATAACTAGGTTTATACCCCGCGCGCGTTGCGGCGCGCTACATAGCGTTGGTTCAAGATCGCATTCTTGGCTTTCTTCATCTAAAGTGGATCGAGAGAAACCAAAATAAAAAATTTGCAGCCTGTTCCGGTGAAGATTCACTGTTCACCTCTTCATCACCGAACTCTTCTTTTGCGACCAAATACTTTTGCCAAACATACCCTATATCCTGTACATGTAAAACACACAAAAGCATTTCAAGTTTGTGCCAATTTGACTTTTGAGGTCAAATGTATAAATTTTGACCAATTGGTTCTTTTGACTTTATTATTTAAGGTTACCTTCCTTTGACACTTGCTGAATTCCAGCTTGCACTTGGAATATTTTGCCATCTATCATGAAGACCAAAGTCACTAAGAATCAAATTTTGAAAAATCAAAAGGTATAAATGGATAAAATTGTAACATTAGGGTGGCTCAACTAAAGGTAAATATTATATTAACTTTTTTTTTTTAATTTTAGACTGTAATGTAATACCTCATCGTATAGAATAAGAGTAGGTGGTTTTGGTAAGAAGAAAAAGGTCTTTTCAAGCGGATAAAGAACGCCATCTTCGGCTTTTAACGATGACTTCACAGCGTAACCGTCTTGACAGCTACGGAATTTTCTGGGACTTGTGAGTTTTGTGCCTGATAAGCCTCTCAATACCATTGTAAACACTTCATAAATCAGTCCCTGTTCATTTTAAATATTAAAACCATCTAAGAATAAACGAAAGTTGGTGTGAAAGCTCATATAAGATGGCAAGATGGGCGAGACAAATGGATCGGTATAAGTCAAAAGGGGTTCGGAAAGAAGTCGAAACGAGTTTGGGTCGTTGCTCAAACCAGGTCAACTTGGACCGGCCCGCAAACAACTTGTTATCCATTTCTTGTTCAGTTGTATATGTAATGTGCTAAACATGTTTACAAATAGACTTTAACTTTAGGAGATTTTCATGCAAAATACACTGCGGATGACTTTCAATCTGTATGACCCGTTTGAGCCAATCTATTTAGTTAAATGGGTTAAATCCTTTCGCATGGCCCGTTAGGGATAAAAAAAAATATCCTAAACCGACCCTTTTTATAGGTAAACGGGTCAAAAGTATCACTTCTTATCATAGTTGTTAATAGCGTTCATAGCGAGCGCTACAGCGAATAGAATAGCGTAGCGAAGCGCTCATAACACCTCCATAGCGAGTAAATAGCGGAATTTCAGGGCTTTTTTTTGTTCTAATATAAATAGCGATAAAATATACGTATACAATAGCTGGATTTTAGGTTTTTTGTTAAATATACGTATAGAAACACCGTGTTTGGATATAATATACATATAAAATATTTCTGAAATCTTCTTCTAGTGTATCGCTAAACATAAAATAGCGCCCACTATTTCATCGCTATCGCTACGTAGCGTATAGGTTGCTTGTCGCTATCATCCGCTATTCGCTATAACAACTATGCTTCTTATGTCCTATATAAATGAAAGAAAGGGAGACTGGCAATTCATTTTAATCACAGCAAGAATTTATAACTTACATAAAGAAATTACCTTATAAGTTGGTTCTAGCTTGTCCTTGTATTTGGTAGCGAAAAGATCTTCATTCATGGTCAACGTGCTTTCCACCACATAATCTGTTTCAAACTATGGCACACCAAAACAGATAATAAATACAATTTTTTTTCTCACAATAAAGCAAACCCAATCATCAGGAGCAATTGCAACATACCTGCAACACTATATGTGGATACATAGTTTGACCCTTACGGATAGGTGGATCGAGGGTAACAACAACAAATGTATGTGGTTGATTTGACTGCATTACAACACGGAAAAACGTAAATAGAATATTCAGTAAACGTTTATCACTCACCATACCCAGATACCCTTTCCAAAACCTCTTTGTCTACTATATATTAGTCAAAAAATCATATGGTCGAATGATTTATTTATTTCACAAATGCAAACCCCCTCTTACACCCTTGACTAAAACGACTTGAAATCAAAGTCGACAATTAACAGACGAAACCAACAATAGCAAACCTTAATAACCTAATTACATAAAAAGGTTGATTCAAACAACAATCAACCAAAAAAAAGATCGAAACTTACCTCAATCGTTGGGAAAACTCTGACTAAACCCTAGCCGCCGAACTGGGGCACCGAACTTTAAAAAAAAAAAAACACTGCAAATGAATCTAAAAGTCACATATTAACCACAAAATCAAAATCAAAGCTTATTATCAGATGTAAACATGAAAAAATCAAACAAACCTTTCGGTAACGAAGCATCCTCTTTGGTCTTACCAACAATATCCATAGGCCCCATCTTTAACTCTTCAAATTCAACAAAAAACACACACATAATCATCAGATCTGAACCAAATTTCAACAAAAACACACAGATCCAAACAATAATTCAAAAAATAAGGATCTGAAAACTCACCGAGAAGATCTAAAACAATGAACAGAACAACCACAATTTCCAGATCGAATTAGAACAGAAATACAGGGATCGGAGGCGTGAACGATGGAGCATGATGGTGCACGATATAGGGTTAGGGGAAACGTGAGCGATCGATTGAAGGACTGGCAAGTGTGTGGAGATGATGGCACAGCAATTGTGCTAGGGTTTTGGATCTGCGTGATATGTTTCAGTCGAGTGGAAACGAAGGCGAAATAGAAGTGAGGAGAAAGAATGGCGAAATAGAAGTGAGGAAAGGGCATTATTGTCAAAAGAGTGGTGCACCGACATTTCCTTTTAAGATTATATAAATATCCTCACTTGTTAAAAAATGTATGTTAAATATAGTATGTTAACCAACCAAGAAAGAAGCTCTCCAGGATGGATTCATTTGGAGATTACATAACAGAATATGACAGAATGTGTTGGTGGATCGCACCCCATGACTTTTGATGATGTAAGCTCGCCTTACCACACACATTGTGACCCCAAGGCTCAACGCTTCTCAGTCCCTTGAGTTGTCTTTCATCATCGTAGAATGGTTGAGGAAGAAAAGAATGGGGTCTCCAAACTCGCCCTTTAAAATTTTAGATCTATCAACTGCTCGGTAGAGTTGTATTTTGTTTTTTTTTTTTTTTTTTTTTTTTTTTTTGTGAAAGGTTGTTTGTGGGATCTTGAGCAGATGTCAAGTTAGACAAAGCATTGCTACATGATAATGAGTCATAGTTATGTTATGTAGATTAGGCATGTTAGGATTGGGTCTTGATCTAGATCTGATCCATACAGGGATTGACGGATCCAATTGGTATAACACTTGATCCACTCATTTAATTCATTGACCCATATAAAACAATTCTCTTTCTATTTATTTTCTTGTCATATTCCACCCCACCATACTGTTAGCTTCTCACTTTCTTTAAGAAAGTGATTTGGTCTATGGCAACAATATTTATAAGATAAAGATATGAAGTTGATTTCATCATAACGTTTTCTCTTTTATGTGATAATTTAAATAAAGTTACTTTTCTTTTTATTTAACTTGAGTGGTTTATTTGGTATATTCTTAAGCCAGGTTCAACTTGATGTGGCATATTTTAATTATGAGACTTATTAAACATGACAAGTTATTAGACGGGACACCATAATTGACTCTAATATTAGACGGGACACCCGCTGCAACGCTCGGGCATTCCCACTAGTATATATATATAGGAACAAGATCATGAGAGAACGCCTCAAAGTGTGAGAACGGTGAGAACGATTCTTAGCCATAAGATCTTAGTGGTTTATGGCTGAGATTGATGCGGTGATATTTTTGTAAACAACAAGGGCCTCGGAATTAACAGGAGAGGTAAAATAGGAAGATCCAAACAAAGGTGCACATGCTAATCACATGCTATTTTCCCCCATCATATTTAAACGACAATAACTTTTTTATACGTGATTATTTTTCGAAAAAAATTATACCATAAAACTCAGCGTTTTTTTTATCTTTCCAACGAGTATACTATTGAGATATTTTTCGAAAAAAAATTAACTGGGTTTTAAGGAGTTTTTCTGAACTGGGTGTTTTATGGCGTTTTAGACTATGTATTTTCATGGCGTTTTTTTGTGAAGTAGGTGTTTTTATGGCGTTTTAACTAGGTATTTTCATGGCGTTTTTCTGAACTGAGTGTTTTATGGCGTTTTCAACTGAGTTTTTTCATGGCGTTTTTCTGAACAAGGTGTTTTATGGCGTTTTTAACTGGGTAATTTCATGGCGTTTTTCTGAATTGGGTGTTTTTATGGCGTTTTATTTGAACACCCAGTTCATGTTAGTAGGTTTTTTTGACAATATTACCCCTTAGTGTAATTTAGCATCAATGCCACATGTCACCACCAAAATCGTTCTCACCGTTCTCACACTTTTCACCGTTCTCTCTAAATACTGACCCTATATATATATATATGTGTGTGTGTGTGTGTGTGTGTGTGTTAGGGGTCGTCAAGAGCGGCTGCAGGAGAATGTTGGGGACGCTGACAGGCCTGAGGGGGTGGGAAGGTGGTCCGGCGCTGGTGGTTGACGGGCTGGGGACGTCCCCATACCCACAAGTCTAAGTGTTGTATCTTGAGGAATAATGTTTGTATTATTTAAATTTTGAGATGCCATAAATGGTATACTTAAAATTAAACCCAATTAAAGTTAAAACTTTTTTAAAACTGACTCAGTAGGATCCCATTTCTTTCCTACTCGCCCGAGCCTAAAATTTTCCAAAGATCTTGAGGACGAGCCTGCGGGTATCCAAAAAGTACAATACCAGATATACGATTATAGAACACAAATTTACAAACAAATATGAAACAGGATCACCGATAGTTGTCTTTAAATGGTGCATGTTATTTTGTTGAAAAAAAAAACTAAATAAAGGGACTCTTTTCTTATGTTGTGTTAAAGTAAACTTCCGTTTTGCTCCCTGTGGTTTGGTCACTTTAACGGTTTTGCCCCAAACCTTTAAAAATAGCCATTTTACTCCCTAATATTTGAAGCCTTTCATGATTTCACTCCCCGTCTCTAACTCCATCCAATTCAACTGTTAAATGCTGGTCACATGCCCCTCACATGAGGGGCATTTTAGTCTTTTCCACTCAAACTTATTCATTTCTTTTTTTTTTTAATCTTACTGGTGAATTGCCAATGGAACTTATGACAGAACTGTATGCAAACTACACCCATCCAAGCTAACTTGTTAATGGTCACATTTTTCTTTAATTGTTATCCCTACTTTTCACCTTTGTGCAGCCGCTTAGATAACAACTACTTCAGTGGGCGAATCCCAAACCTTGGAAGCTTAACACGACTTCAGAAATTGTAAGTTTTAGTTTATGTATAGCAAAGCTCCGATTTCCCCAGTAAAATATAAAGTTATTCATGTGTTCTTCATATGCTCTTAATACACCACCACAAAAAACGAACAAAAACAATATGGCCCAGATTTGAAATTTGATATTGATTAACAATGATAACAACAAGAATACAAATAGCAAAAACTTTGATTCAATATGAAGAAAATCAACTCTAGTTTGGCGGCGGCTTGTGTTGATGATCGATTACCTGCAACACTTTGATTAATTCACTTTTGCCCTAAGTTGATTACCGACCACATCGCCATCACATGCCGTCTCTCTCTCTTTCTCTCTCTCTCTCACACACACACACAAGAGCACACTTAATCTCAACCCGATCCAACCACTGCATAGGATTTTAAATAGATCTCAAACCTAATCCGTCAATATCACCATACACCACCACTACTAACCTGGTCCGATGTCAAATCCCCACTGTCGCCGCTATTCCATGTCTTTAGGGCTTCATTTTAAAGCTCAGACAACCACCGTATGGGTGTGTTGGGCTTAGATTTAGGGCCGTCGTCGTTCCACAACATCTAGGTTTGCGATTGTCGGAGATTAGGGCTCAGATTACCGATTGTTAGGGTTTGCAGTTGAACTCATATGTGTGTACAAATTTAGGGATAAACAGGTTGTTTGTTTGGGGGTTATGGTATGAAGGTTAGGGGTTATGGCCGGTGGTCGACAGGTGATGGGGGTGGTGGGTGTTGGCAGGTGAGGTTCTTGGTGGTGATGTCTGGTTATGTGGTTATGGAGAGAGAACAAAAAGAGAAACTAGAGAGAGGAGATGATGTATCTTTGTGTTATATATGTATAATAATATAATTAAATATCTTTTTAGGTTGGATGGGAAAGACTAAAATGCCCCTTTTTTATACCTGAAATTACCTAAATACACTTTCAGTTAACAAGCAATATGGATGGAGTTAGAGGCGGGGAGTGAAATCATGAAAGTCTTCAAAGATCAGGGAGTAAAATGGCTATTTTTAAAGGTCTGGGGCAAAACCGTTAAAGTGACCTAACCACAGGGAGCAAAACGAAAGTTTACTCTTTGTGTTATCCCAATCTAGTCGACATGATCTTTCATCTCGCTGTTAACCATCGTAATATCTACCCTACCCTCGAACCAAAACTAAGTCATCTCCACCCTCAGACTAACTACGATGACCCTCCCAACTGTTGACCATTGTCTTCTAACTCCGCAGTTGTTACACAACAATCGGAATAACTAACGTGTCACTATTACATTGTAAGAAATAAAGTATAATTATATATAATGTAAAGATCAAATACAAATAGGACTTGACATAAGACTATCCCCATTGATGACATTTTAACAACCTAGGTTGTGAAAATAATAAAAAGAAAAAGAAAAATTCAATTAATATCAACAACCTGGTCTAACCCACGACCCAGGTTGTGACATTGTTTCCCATAATTGTCATGCCACATGTCAACATTCCAATGGTTGATATAATTATTTTTTTTCCTTTTTTCTTTTAACATAATTAATTGTAAGTATAATTAGATTATATCTAATAACTTATAAAATTTTACTGTTTTTAAAAATCTAAAATAACAGTCTTGTTTATTTTTTTTTTTTTTTGTGAACATGCAGATATAAATTTTATAAAAAAATGATATATTTTTTTAATTGTTTTTTTTATCTAACATTATCTTATTTGCCACATGTAATATTTCTTTTTTTAGTTTTTAATAACTTTTTTTATTTTAAATATTAAAGTTTAAATAATAAACATTTTTATCATTTATGATAAATTTTATAGAATAAATTATTAACCTAAGTCATATTTATTTAATAAAAAAATAGTTAGGTTGGGTTGTTAATGGGTGTGAAAGGTTGGGTTGGGTTGGGTTGGGTTGTGTAGGTGGAAGAGAGAGAAATTAATTTTTTATTGAAAGTTGGGTTGGGTTGGGTTGGGTTGGGTTGGGTTGGGTTGGGTTGTGAATGGGGATAGTCTAAGAAGTGAATAAAGATTTTTTTTTTCTTAATTTTTTTCCATCTACTTAGGCATGATCTTTAGTTGCAAAATGTAAAAAAAAATTGTGTATATACTCTACTAGAGTAATTATGTGTAGTTACTCTAGAGTACTTATAATCACTATAGAGTAATTGTAGTTACATAATTACCCTACTAGTGTAAATACATGATTTTTTTTTTTAGATTATGGAACTAAAATACATACTTAACAAAATTGAAAAAAAAGTTAAAAAAAATGTCTCCTTCACTTTTTATGTTAAGACTCATTTATATGTTAAACCCCATAGTACAGTAACCTTCCTCATATATATAAAAATATAAATTCTTACGTTAATGATCCCAAAATAGATTGAAGCATAGTTAAGTCACTTCTTACATCATATAACTAAGTCTTCAAACTCAAATTTAATTCTTTTATTCTCCTTCTAGATAGTCCCATGTGAACGAAAAAACATACACGCATGAGGCTAATTAAAGGATTGGTTATTAAACTTGAAAAGTACTTTTTATTAAAAGTGGTTAAGGACTTATTATTTTTCAAAAATAAGTCTTTAAAAAAATTGTTTTGATTTAGCTTTTGTGGTGGAAAATAGTAAAATGACAAAAAGAGATATGAAATGTACCATTTTTAATTACTATTTTAAAGAGTGATGTTAAATTTGTAATTTTATATTTAAAAAGCCAAAAGCAATTTAAAAATCGTAGCTTTGGAAATTTTTTTTCCTCTTTCTCAAAAAGCCAAAACAAAAATCATTTTTGTAAATGGCAACACTTTTTTAACTTATTGACTTTTTAATAACTCATTTTCAAACACCCTGTAAGAAGTGGTTAAACACTTGAGAGTGACAAACTAAAAAAATCAACCAATGAGAGTGTGCCATGTCAAAGTGGTAAACTATGCTCAAAAGTGTTGGCAATGGTTAGACACTTGGTGGAGTGGTAAACTATTTAAAAAAAATGTGTGATTGGTTGAGATTGGAATGGACCCCACCCCACACTACCCCCTCTCTCTCTCTCTCATACCCTCCCTTCACCACTTCGGCAAGCCTACACCGATTTGGCAATGAAACCGAGCGGCAAAGGGGTCGGCGGCGGTGTTGCCGCGCGGCAAAACCCTTTGCCACTCCCCTTTGCCGCACCACTCCGAACACCCTAAGTAACATATAAAACTAGTGGTCCGAACAAAAAAGGAAAGAGTAAATAGTGGCTCGGTGGGTGGTTTATAGATGTAAGATGTAATTGTACTATATAGATTGAAAAAAACATTTGGCTAAATGCATCTTTATTTTTATTTATACACCCTTTTCTAAAAATATTATTTTTATAATTTTTTAAATTCCACCCTTTACCTTTTATATATTATTGATTTGTTCAATTGTTTACGGTTTCTATTTTTTTGGTTCATTCTCTGTTTGTTTTTTATCAATTCTTGATTGTTTTGTTTAAGTTTCTTTATCTTTTCAACCGGATGATTTTTTTTGCATTATTTGTTGACTGTTTTATTTAAGTTAGAATACATACAAAAAATCTCAACCAATTAGAACTATGATAAAAATCTTCAACGAAGAGTAATGAAGAATGCTCGTAACCCCTTTGGTTTTCACAATTACCTTTCACCAAAATAATTGAGATCTTGATCATTTCACTTTGTCGTCTGTTACGTTGGTAATATGGTATGTCGGCAGAGAGCAAAACAAAATCACCCTATTTTTCTTCTCTTAAGTGTATACATAACTTATCCTCCAAGAAAGAAAATAAAAGCAATTTAATTTATGTGTATCCCTAATACACCATATCTATTTGACCTGGTCAACTTCCAAGGCATACAAAAATATCACAAGAGAAAAATGCTCGGATAGTCCCTGTGGTTTGCCCATTTTTCACCTTTAGTCCCTAGCTTTCTAAAATTACACCTATAGTCCCCAAGGTTTTGAATTTTGTTCCTGGATAGTCCCTGGCATGGATGAGGGTTAGTTTTTGGTGTTAGGTGCGTGTGAAATGAAAAAAATACCCTTACTGTCAAGTTAATAACTAAAAATTTAAATGAAATATAATTAATATTTTACAATTTATGTAGGACCCACCACCCACCCTACCCACTTCATCTTCCGCACTCTACACCACCACCACCATCTCCACCTTCAACCACCACCACCCACTACCACCACAAATGATTGTTGCTGCTCTGTTTTTTTCTGATTGCAAATAATGCCTCTTCACAATCTGTTTCATTTGTAACTATGATTGATATCTCCCTAACTCAACTTTCATTTGCTCACAATTTCATCTGCTCACAATTTCATCAAACACCCAAACATGATCTGATCCAACTTCAAACATAAAACATATAAAGCCTCCCAACCTCCCCCTTATATCAAGATCCCTAACCAAAACATCCCAAATCAAACCTAATTTCTTCCAATAACACATCTCTCTCGTATAAATTTGGACCTAAACCTGACAAGAAATCAAGAATTTTGATTTTTTATTTTCAAGGGTTTAAGCCACTGAGAGACTTTAAAAATTTAACCATGTCTGCTCTTGCTTCTATCCCAGGTATAACTTTTCATTGCTAATTTTATCTTCACATAAATCTGGAACAGAAGAATTAATTATGTTGGAACAGAAACATGTGGAGGGTGAAGAAAGATGAAAGTGGCATGGAAGAAGAAGAACAATAAGCGACCAATCGAACCTGCAACTTTGATTTCGAACGGAATGTTGTCGAAATTCACCTCCATCGAACTTGCAACTTTGATTTCGAACACGGTTTGTTTTTCCGGCGATGGGGGCGGAGGTATTATGGTGGTGGTGATGTGGAGGTGTTATGGTGGTGGAATGATGATTTTATGGTGGTGTGGAGGTGCTTATGGTGGTGGTGGTGGAATTGTGTGAGGTTCTGTTGATGCAGACAAGGGGAAAGGAAGAAAAGGGGGTGGGGTAGATATTAAAAGTGTAATGCCCCAAATTATAAATTCGTACATTTATGGTTATATAATATGTTACAAGTAAGTAATAACACTTATAACCTTAGTATATGAATGCTATGATGGAAATAATAAAAATGACAAGATTATGTGTAGAAACAAGTATTATTAGAATGATGATTAAAATTAGGAACTTTAACTAATGGAAATAAGTTTTTGGTCATTTAAAAATAAGTGTTCATATATGAGGGGTTGAATGTGTAAATTATGAAAGTTAAATTATAAAACAATAAAACCCACACCACACACACTGTGTGCATGTTTGGTGTCGCCCAGGAGAAACAAGGGAGGAGGGGAAAACCTTTACCATCTTAAAATCCAGCAATCAAAGGAAAGAATGAAAGATAATCAATTGCATGTCCATCATTTTCTAATCATCTTAACATTCTAAACATAAGGTATGTTGAAATTTGCATTTTGGTGATCATGGATGAAATGGGTTTCAAGTAAATCCATGAATTAGTATGAAATCGATATGAATGTGGGTTAGGAGCATCTTATGAAACATGAATTAAACTCAAATTTGATTGGATTGATAAGTGAAAATGAAAACCCATTTAATATAGGAATGTTATGAGGTGTAATGTGAAATTTGTGTAAATTAGTATAATGATTTTCGTATGATGATGTTCATAATGAGATGTTGTTAAGTGAAACCGATTTAAGATGAAGGTTGTATGAAATTTTGATTAAAATTGATGTTCTTGATGTTATTGACATGAACTAGCTAAGTTATGCAAATAATACTTGTACACTATGCTTAATTA
The DNA here is from genome assembly GCA_030545235.1 of Helianthus tuberosus. Lineage (NCBI taxonomy): Eukaryota > Viridiplantae > Streptophyta > Magnoliopsida > Asterales > Asteraceae > Helianthus > Helianthus tuberosus. Next base: position 151,185,469 of record CM060412.1, read on the forward strand.
ATAATATGCACGCCAAGTGTTCATTAAAATGCTTGAATGAGATGATCAAATGATTTTACAAAGTTAAATGGTTAGAATTGGGAATTTTGTTTCTTGTTAGTATAAATATGTTAAAAACGGAATGAAAAGAATGACATGAGTTTAAAGTATGTGATTTTGGATTGTAGGAATTAAGGAAGAAAGCTCAAGTCGTTCCGGATCGCAAACAAACAACGACAAAGGTAAGTTCTTTGCTTACAAAATATTATTAGCATGTGTTAATGTAAAACGTTATTATTTTATAGTCGAAGCCGTATACTTGTATTAAGTTAACGTAAATCGAATATATGATGTGGAAATGGGTTGAATGAGTTAGAAAGGATAATGTGCTAAGTTGAGAAAGTCATGTTCGAATGAAGGTTTAAAAGAATCTTCTTGTAGGCCGACTAGTAATTTGATGTCGTATGAATTATCTAAATCAAATGTCTAATTGATTGGTTGTATGTATGTAAAGCTACTTGATGGATGGCACTACTTGGTTCGAACACACTTATGATGCACGCTTCCGCGAAGATCTTAGTTACGGGTCAAGCTTTTGTTAAATGATGTCTTTTATTAAAACGGGTCTTTTGTAAGTAATTAATCCGGTAATTGTAGAATGTTAAACTAGTAGTTAAAGATTATGTAGTTGGTTATGAACTTTTGGGTTGTGGAAATCTTTTGTAACCACTTCGTTAGCTTTTATGATGTAAATACAAAAAAAATTTTTACTTATGAATTATTCGACCCGTTTAGTATTTTGTTCAAACGAAGCCTCTTACTATCTTTTTAAAAGTTTAGACCTTACAAAAAGGTGGGCCCACTTTATTTAATAGGATATTTGATTTATTGTTTTTTATTTTTAATGGTAAGGGTGGTTTTGTAATTTCACAGCAATTTAACACCAAAATCTAACTGATGTTAGCCTTAGGGACTATCCGGGAACGAAAATTGAAAAGTTGATGACTATAGCCGTAATTTCAAAAAGTTAGGGACTAAAGGTGAAAAAAGGGCAAACCACAGGGACTAGTTTGGATCCTTTTCACTCTTGACGTCAGAATCACCACACAATCAAATGGATTGTTTGATATCTTCTAAAAGGGTAAGTGCTGAACTAGTGAAAGGTCTAAACTATTAAATGTTGAATTGGTAAGAGGTCTGAAAGCCAGTATAATGATTAACTGTTCAGAGGCAAATGTCTGACCAATTCAGATAATAGGTCTTAACCATTTAGATTCAATATAATGGTTAATCATTCAGAGGCAAATGCCTCAACTATTCAGACATATGCTCGTAAAACAAACAGTATGAATCATTAAATCATTAAATCATTAAATGCTAAATCAATAAGAGGTCTAAATCAGTAAGAATCCATTAAGAGCTGAAACAAACAGCCTCAAACTTGTGATTCAATATGCTTTTATATATTTCTTCACTCTAAAAATGATTCCATATGCTTTTCTATATTTCTTCACTGTAAAAATAAAATAACAAAACCCATGTATTAGAGATGGGTCGTGCTTTCTCACGAGGAAAAAAAAAACCCCACCCCCACCCAACACCCATAGCAGGGCCGCAACTTAAGTAGGACGGGAGGTGGCGGCTGACCCCTCGAACTTTTGGCTCAGTAGTGGAGAGTATATAGTTTTCGTATAAATTTTTTTGGGTATATACGTTTTCGACCCCCAGTTCTATAGAAATTTTTGGGTATATACGTTTTCGACCTCCATTCGAAAATCTAAAGCTTCGCCACTGACCGCATAGCTCATAGATTTGCTCTTAATTTATAAAGTTCAATAAATGAAATATGGGATCTTTCCATAGCCTCCATCCCAAAGAAGGCAACATACATCAGAGCAAAGTTAGATGCGCTTTAAAATGAGAACCAAGGCATGTACCGTTACCCCCAAGGAATGATGCCAATCTTAAATTCATTACTCTAGAGCAACCCGCATGTTCAAATTGCTCAATCTCTCATCATGTCATGTGGTAAAGATCTAAATTTTTTTAGCTCAGGATTGCTAGCATTATTGGATTGTATCACGTCCCGCTTGCGATGTGCACACATAATTTATATATGTGTGGGTCATTAGGGGACAAAAGTGAAATATTGCATTAATTTTAACGTTATTTTACTAATTTCGTGAAAATAACGTTAAAAGCAGTGGACTATTAATCATGCATCATGTGGTGACGTTGATAGCCGAAAGACTACACTAATCGGCCTTTGTCCCAATTGTTGAGTGTTATGGGCCTTATGTCCAAGGCTTGATGCAAAACTACTATCGAGCCGGGGGTCTCACTGGAAGTAACCCCTCTATTCCAACATGATAGAGATAAGGCTGGCTACATCTTACCCTCCTTAAACCCTACATTAACTTTGCTATTGGTGAGATTTTACTGAGTATGATGATGATGATGATTGATTAGTATTATGGAAAGGGTTTATGTATCCAAACTTTGGAGGTTTTTAGCCCAGCCTGATTTTACTAGATATTAAACTATAGGTTCAGCTAGTAATGATATGTTTTTGGTTTGTTTGTGTTATTGTGTAATACATTGCTTAATGTGTTATATGAAAACAAGGAAGTTCTAGTTGAGTTTGTGTTCTATGGTGTCAATATTCAACATGCGGTATTGTACGTTTGTTTTCATTGTGTATATGATTCGAGTAAAAAGGATTAAATGGGGGATGTGATGAAGAAGAGATATGGTCATGGGTTACTGGAGGCAGAGGTGAGGGATGAAAGGTATACGACAGGGTGCTTATTACTTTTGTTTTTAGATAAAAATGTATGAAAGTCATTTTACATTAACTTAGCAAAATTTTTAACATGAGTTGGTGAATAACAGGGACCATTAATTTAACTAGTTTAATACCCGTTCGGTGGACGGGTTACGTTGAACAACGTAGCAAACAAAGCTAATCAATATTAAGTGTACACAAATTTAAACAATTTTACACACAAAAACCATTCTATAATTTGTAAAAAGAAAACGAACGTCAACAATTTATAACCACAAATCCATAGAAAATAAAACTGATACCGAAACATTGAAAGTTAATTACAGGATCATCTCAGGGGCTGTCGTATGTTTCCTAGTTTACTTCTTAAAAGTTAATGAAAAGTTTACCTTATGCCTTTATTTATTTTGTTAAACTCATTTGACCCGTATTGTAAACGCCTCCTGGTTCATACGACCTGTATCATCTCAGGGCCTGCCGTATGGGTCAATTCATATAGACCTGTTCGTATAAAAAAAATCCGACTGTATGGCTTTATGCATGCCATTCAACCCTATCTGTGTGCTTTCTTTCACACATATAGTTGATCTTAACATTGTTCCATGTTAAAAGTTGTTCTTAAGATATGTAGATTTCACCATTCACACCAAAATCAACTATATGTGTGAAACCCCAACATTTTCGTAATAAAAACTAATGTGAATCATGGTTCTTTGGAACAAATTAAAAATTCGACACTCCTTAAAGTACCTTTAAAAAATAAGACCAATTTGTTTGAAGATTGTGATCTAAAAAAAGCCCTCTTGGGCTTTTCTATTTACCAGGAGAAGGATGAATTTCAAGCAAATTATGGCTAGTAGGTTTTTCGAAAACCATCAAAATCACCTTAATTACCAAAAGCCCTTGATCCCTTATCTATAACAAAGGACACAACAAACATAGTCCAGATTCTAGGCTACCAGCTCCAACAAAAAAAAAGGTGCCATGTGATGTAGTATTCCATTTGCGAGCAGGAACAAAAGTATAAAGTATTGTATCCGTCCGCTGAGACGGGTTTTTTAACGTCGTAATGACAAAAGTTTTTATTTACATTTACATGTATATGAGAACTCATCAAATGATTTCACATAAGTTGCCACCTGTTGGAGAAAACAAACATTACTTAAGTGGACACATTTTTATTTGACACGTTTGAAAAGATTAACATGACCCAAGTCGACCCATTTATAAGTACCCAAATCAACCCACTAAAAAACACTTTGAGCCACTTTTATCCTATTTGACCCATTTTAGAAAAGAGCCAAATCGTGTCATGAGATAAAAGAGTAATAATATTAAGGTTCAAAGTTTGCCATAAGGGTTCCATAATTACATCATCAGACAACAAATTATGTTTAACATTGTCAAGCCTTCAAGGATAAGATTGTCATCATTTATAGATAAACAATATGCTTCCAGCTTCAAAGATATTCAATGTATGAGGCACAATTTAATCAAACATAAATGATCTTTGTTTGGAAAGTTATGAATAACCACAAATCCTCTTCCAACAAATCGGTGAAAACAAAACATCATATAAAATCTCACCAATATCATATGAGAAAGCAATATCTTAATGGGATTCATCATCTTCATCACCTAGTTGAGTCGTTTTTTTTACCAACAAAACGGAACTTTATTGTCAAACAAAAAGCTGAACCTTAGCAAGGAGCAACACATACAAATGGAAAACACAAAAAACAAACAAATTGTTTCCAATTGTCCCAGGTCAAAAGCTTTCTCTTGGCTCTAGTCCTCATCAACCAAAAAGTATTATCTTTGATATCCTCCACCAAGTTGACAACCGAAACGTTCCTGTTCTGAGAGACCTTTCTCGTTTTTGTTTACCCATAGTCTCCAGCACATCGTAAGGAAGACGGCATGGAAATCACATAGTTTAGTCATCTACAAAATTAAACTCATTAGCTTACATGTTATGAGTGATATCAATGAAAAAACATCTTGTATCATTGCGATTGAAAAAAAAATTGGATCAAGATACGTGCCTTCTCGTGACACTGTTGATGTATTTAGAAAATTAAACAACACGACCATCCTCTTCATCATCTGAGTTGTAAGTCTTTTTGGTCGTGACCTATTTAGATTCTCTCTTGGTTACTTTATTCTTCTCCTTGTAGTGATCCACAAGCAAATCATCCCACTTTTTTCCTACAAAATCACACAAAAAAGTTTTAGTGTGTTAAAATTTCAACATTATTGAGTGTTACTCTTCTTAACCTCGTCTATCTATGAACCACCTTTGCAGACATCGCTGCTATCACTCACCATGAAACCCTAATGCCACTCTGCTTCATTTTCATCAAGCAAAGATGTAAAGAGAGGTCAAAGTTAGGGTTTCTCAATTGCAAATAATAGCATGTAATTCAGATCTGTAAGAATTTCAAAGAGAACAAAAATCTCTTTCACTTTATCCGCCGCAAATCAATCACAAACATTAGTATCATTCGGAGTTCAATCACCGGAAAACTTGTTCAAAACTGTAGGTCCCCTTGTTCGTACGGATCGTCACAGAATTGTTAATCCAATCAAGAGTGCGGAATCCTCTTGATCAGAATGTTACAGAAACGAGTAGAAAACAGAATTCACAATTAAACGGGTCTTCTATTGATTATCCAACTTGCAGTTTACAATCAACTCAAGACCCCACAACCTCACACAAAAACATTTTCTGGCTGATTAACCTAAACCCTAAAGCAAAGCCTTGTTTATATAACACAAGGTTTGCTACTTGGGCTAGGGATTCCTACATAGGCAAGCCCAAATCGTCCCCCTATGACCCAATGTGGGTTTTGTTTAGCCCAAACTCTATTATTTCACTAATACAAAGCTAAACCCGTTAACTGTTTATCGTTTAACTAATTACAAGATATCCAAAGACCAAATCCAAGCTGTTGTCACAAATATGCACCAACAAACTCCCCCTTTGTAACATATGTGCTTGTAATCATTATGAACAGTACCATTATCAATAAAACAATTTCATTTGATCCCAATGTTTGTTTGGTTATGTTTTACATTTTTCATGTTTTGACTTTTATTCAATTTCAAACTCTATATCACTTTCTAGAGAGTTATACGCAAACTGGTGCGTAAACGTAGCCAGTTTAATGCGACAAATACTCCGGAACATCAACATATACTTAACATACCTTAAATAACCCTTACATAACTTAGAAATAAGTTTTGAAGGCTTTGGTATGGCGAAAACAAGTTAATTCGCTTACAGGGACTAAACTTGACAAACTGCGAAAGTATGCCAATTTGAACTGTAACAAACATTCCGGAACATGACCATAAGTTAAACATACCATAAATATCCTTTACATAGCTTAGAAATAGGCTTTGAGGGGTTCGGTATGCTAAAATAAACTTTTGGGGTCATTCAGGGACTAAAAGCGTCAAAAAAGTGCACAAGTTTGCATTTTCGCGCATAACTTACGTTCTGAATACATCCGGACATCCAAAAATTTATGTAAGCACTAAAATATTTTATTTTAGTGTTTGGCATAAGAAAAATCCATTCGTCAGGCCATTTGGATCATTTTTCGCGCTTATGCGCATTCCGTCGTAATTAACCGAACAACGTAACCGTGCGGCTAAACGAACCGACACCCGAGATATTTTTGAACACATTTTAAGTTCCCTATACTTTAAATTCAGTTTAGAGCTTTGAAATGGGGTTAACGGGGCTTAAACGTGTCAAAAAACGCATCAAAAACCAAGTTTTGAGGTTGCAGGGAGTGAAACTGTAAATCTGCCAAACTAGGTCCGTAAGTAGGGGCCAGATGCAGCAAAACTTTTTTTTTTACAGCTGTTAACAGCCCTTAACACTCTCCAAAGTCCAAGTGCCAAGTGTCAAACTCTTATGGTGGATGGCAAATGAGTTACCACAACTTTCCAACAAGTGTACGGCTTAGATCGTGCCCCCTTTTCCAAGAAATGATCCTAACGGTGAACCAAAAACTATAAATACCCACATACCCCAACTTCATTTCTCACTAGAATATGATCAATTGTGCTCTAAGTTGAAACCTTTGTTTCATACCTGAGCTATTTTGATCTAGATTAGCATTCGGGGACCCTTTGTAAGTGTTCCTTCGTTCTTTTATTGCTTTTCAAGTCCGAAAGTCAAACTTTGTTTGACTTTCTGCGTTGACCAGTTATGGTCAATGCGAAGTTCATTTGAACTTCGCAACGTGATTGTAATCACAATGGTTATAGTCCCTTGTGACTATGCCTACTGATTACCACGTTGTCTAGGGTCGTAAGGGTAAGCGATCTAATAAATCGCTTATACCTTCGAACCCGACCCATTTGGTCGATCATTAGGATCCGACCAAACACATTAGGTGACCATAGT